>CM030358.1:107765628-108965628 GCA_017893485.1 Hemerocallis citrina | reverse complement strand
TACATACCGCAGTATGGTTAGTTGCATAAAATGCTAAAAACCATCATTTAAACCTGATAGCTCAATACTTTGCGGTATATCTGTAAGTTTGTCACAGCTTTCGAGGATGGTTCGACGTAGCAATTATTAGTGACCTCGGGGTAGCGCCCCGAATTATTTCTTTTATTTTCACCTCTTCAACCATGTCATACTATCAAGAACAGGAAGTGGACCGAATTAGAATGCATTACATGGCGAGGGTTCAAATCCCTGAACTGGAGAAACGGCTTGATCTGGGGCACATGTAGTATGGGATGCATGTGTGTCCAGAGTCTTACTGACATTAGATTAAGTGCATCTATTCTATATTCTGTGTTGTTGCATTAGACTCAGGTCATGGCATACACGAACACTAGGAAATTAGGATGCACGTTGAATTTCCATTCAAGATGAATTTGTGAGTGTGGTAGTTTGAGGATCGCTGTTTCTTTATCAGCATTGCGTCAGTAAAATTACTGACGTACCCCACCTTTTAGGTATATGGATATCAGGTCACGAGTATAAGAGAGCCAAGATCGGCAGGACATCCAAGTAGTGGCAGTGTACATGTCTACCCTTCAAGCGGGTACAGAATTATCAGAGTCACGCGGCAGAAGGCTCAAGCCAAGGGGGCAAGTCTCAGGAGGGACAGATAGACCACTCAGCAAAGTTTCGGCAGTGACCAAGGGATTGCCGATCTGGAAGACAGCCTATGGCTTTACAAGAAAAGTTTAAATATTTTTGTAATCAGTTGTAATAAGTTATGTAATTTGTATTCCTTATTCAAGGACAATTTGACATTGTAATCATCGATGTAATAACTCTGATGGCAATAAAAGTGTTTAAATTTCCGTGTTATTTACTGTGTTGAGATGCATTTGAAGGCAAAGATCTTGGTGATGTCACGGATGTCCGATAACGGGGATCCGGGGCGTTACAGTGATCCCCTTCCAGAACCAAGAAACACGTTGACCTACCGTGAAGCCCAAATTTTGTGTCCCGATCCCATGAAGATAAGCCTGAATGAAGTGTTGCCATCACTCTCTGTTAGGATGAAAGACTTTTCACCACCAGTTTCCTGGTTCATATTTCTAAGATCGATTATACCCAGTCCTCCGTGAGTTTTCTTCATGCACGCAATTTTCCATCTAATGGGGTGATATCCGCCTTTATCAGAATCTGTACCCTTTCAAAAGAATCACTTTCGGATGCAGTCAATTCTCTAGATAACCCATCGTGGCATTTCGAAGAAGGATAGATAATAAGTTGGAAGGTTTGAGATGACTAAGTTGATTAATGTGACCCTCCCTCCCAAGGACAATGAATTACCTTTCCAACCCGCAAGTCTGCTCTCAACCCTATCAATGATGCGTAACCAATCTGCCAACTTGAGTTTGTCCGGTCTCAACAGTAGTTCAAGGTATTTAGTGGGAAAATTTTCAACGTTGCAATTGAGAATTGTGGCATGCTTCTTTGCCTCCTCCGGGAATAAAGCAATGGGGATTATGACGCTTTTGTGAAAATTCACCCGGAGACCGGACCACGCCTCAAAACTGAATAGGAATCCTTTGAAAGTGGTGGTTTCACCGAGGTCGCCATTTTCAAACAGTTGAGTATCGTCCGCATATTGAAGGATTGAACATTCCAGATAGTTATATCCACTGGTCACCTGAGTGATCCAACCAGCATGTGTGCAGTTAATGATTATAGACTTCAAAACGTCTGCTACAATAATAAATAGAAAGGAGGTGGGGGGATCTTCTTGTGCCTTGTCTTTATCTTGGCATGCTTCGGCTATTGGGCAAAATATAAACGTCATATCAGTTGCTTCTTTGATTCGAGCCTTGCAACAACTCGCAAGGTGGTCCATGTTTGGATATTTCTACATTGTTTTGCACAAATTTGCATTGCTGTTGAATTTACAAAATGTGGATGTTATACCTACTACTATATATTCAAAGAAAGAGCTATTAACTAATTTTCTAATCACTTACAAATTAAGAATCACCATCAGATTAATTATGGGTTTTGTATGTATGTTCTCTTCGGATGAACACATGCATTGATTTTTCTTGATTAAAGAACAGAAGTTTCGGTTGAGGGGCGTATATCACTAGAGTTGCTTGTTTAAAATAAAAGACAGTCAAATATTTCATGTGGTAGTAGGTTAGGGTTTTGTTATGATTAGTTCCTATGCATAGAGGATACAGCAAGCAATTGCCTAGCTATGAAAAATGAAGAAAAATATCAAGAAGTATAGGCGCGCAATTTATTATTAGTATTATTTTGATGTATAGCTACGTTTGCCCCCCCATCTCGAGGCACCCTGGGGACGCACAGAGTGGAGTGGCTGGCTTGTCGAGCGGAGCCTCTGTCGGGGCAACACTTAGGCTCTTAGGTGCCAGAGACGCGACTCGGCTCGCCAGTTTGGAGACCTCCACAGGTGTATGGTCGCAGCAACACGGTGTTCGCCGGCCTCGTTTGTCACTTAAGAGAAGCATTCCACTCCCTAGGAGGGGTTAAAGTAGCTCTCTCTAATTTTGTAATCTTTGTTTCACAAGTTTTGTATCTCGATGTAAAGGTGAGTTGTTGGTTTGTAGTTAGACTTGTACCTCAAACTTTAATGAAATAGTACTTGTTTCTTGAACTTGTGTGTTTTGCTAGCGTTTGCGATTGTCAACAGTTGTAGGAGCAATTCTGAATGGTGATCCACTTTGTACTCACTCATTCGCAAGTAACAAAAGTTGCATCGAACCAAGTGTTGGACTCCAAACTTGTCGTTGAGAGATTATCAACAGCTGTAGAAACAATTTTGAATGGTGAACCACTTTGTACTCGCTTAAAAGCTAGTAGTTGAAGCGGAGTCGAACCAAGAGTTGGACTCCAAGCGTGCCGTTTAGAGAATATCAACAGCTGTGGGAGCAATTCCAAATGGTGATCCACTTCATACTCGCTTAAAAGCAAGTAGTTGAAGCGTAGTCGAACCAAGTGTTGGACTCCAAGCGTGTCGTTTAGAGAATATCAATAGCTGTGGGAGCAACTCTGAATGGTGAACCGCTTCGTACTCGCTTAGAAGCAAGTAGTTGAAGCGGAATCGAACCAAGTGTTAGACTCCAAGCGTGTCGTTTAGAGAATATCAACAGCTGTGGGAGTAACTCCAAATGGTGAACCGCTTCGTACTCGCTTAGAAGCAAGTAGTTGAAGCAGAATCAAACCAAGTGTTGGACTCCGAGCCATTGTTCTTAGAGTTTCACGTGTCTCTAAGTAAGCCAACTAGGTTATTATAGACAAAAATTTCTGGGAAGTAACTCGCCTTTATTAAAGATGATTTGAGTGGCTGCTTCTGAGTTGCAAACCACTCTTACATTTTGAAAAGAAAAATAACAAAGATAGATAGAAACATCGAATAGATACTGCTCGACTCAAAAGTTGTCTGAAGTTGCTTGGAGCGGTGTTACAACACCCTTTTGGTACTTCATTAAGTGGTCAGCATTCCAAGTCCTCGGTATCTTCCTGCCCCCCGGGTCTTCAAGTTGATACGTGCCGGGGTGAATAACTCTGGAGACCATATACGGACCTTCCCAATTAGGTGCTAGCTTGCCCTTCTTCCTCGGAAGAGAGATTAATAGCTTTCGGAGCACTAGGTCTCTCACTTTGAGATTAGCGGGGCGGACCTTCTTGTTGTAAGATTGCATTATCCTACACCAGTAGGTCTCTTGCCGAATAGAAGCACTTTCTCGAACCTCGTCGATGAGATCCAAACTGTTGCAGAGATGGCTCGCATTCTGCTCTTCTCTGTAGGCGATTAACCGGGGCGAGGGTAGACCGACCTCCTATAGTACCCCGTATTTTTTAAAATATTGTTTTGAGAATATTAAATGAGTTAAAATGGTTTTTGGTGATTAATAAGATATTTATATAAAAATTTCGCTTTTTACACGTGCAAATGTTATCTTGGAAAGTTCAAAAGTCAAAATTTATTTTGGGGAAACTCATTATTTATTATTTGATATTATTTGTGATTTTTTCAGATTTTTCTGATACTTATTGGACTCATTTGCAAATATTTCAAAAAGGAATGACTTTTGTGCAAAATTACCAAATAGGGGTGAAAACTCTAGATTTCCATATTTTGGGCTCGATATAATGCCTAGTTAACTCAGGAGTAAAGAGTTTACCTTCTGTTTCAACACATGTGATATATTTTACAAGTTTTGATAAAAGATGATCTTTTTTGCAAAATTGCTAAATTGAAGGGATGAAAATGCAAAAAAAATTCTGGGTTTTTCCTACAGTGCCGGCTGATGCTAGTGGGGGATCTTTTGATTTTTGAACCCAATTAAATTGTTTTTAACTAATTTTCTAGTATGGGAATCTATTTATGTAAAAGTATAGTTAAAAGGAGTATTTTGCAAATGTATTCAAAAACCCTAGAATCTTTAATCCCGGCCTATTTAGGGTGTAGTGCAGCCGTCATCTTGCTGCACAACATAGGGAATTTCTTATTCCTTATTATTTTGGAGCTCTAAAGAGAAGATCTTGGAGTTCTTGCTAAGGAGGGGCTTTTCTTACTTCCTATTCGTCTTCGTTTGATTCTTTCAACAAGGTGAGTGATATAATTTGTTTTGTATTATTCTTTGAATGTTATATGTGGTGTTTCATCTATTAGAAAGCATGCTAGGGTTTGGTGTGAATATATGTATATGATGGATTGGATGAATTGATGAATTAAAATTAGATCTTTTATGAAACCCTAATTTATTTATGAGTAGAAATTGCATGTGGATGATTTGAGATTGTTAAATAACCTAATATAAATTATGAGTAAGCCATTTTCATTTGGGTTAATGCTAATTTGATTGAGTATGGGAAATGTTATGCCTAAATTGATTAAAGAAGAGATTTTGACTATTTATGCGGTTGGATGAGTGCATCTTGATATTGGTAATGTTAAATTGGTTTATGTTCATGAGTTAACTATTGAAAATAATTGTGGATGAGTTTGAGGAATATTGAGAAGGACTAATGAATTGAAGATCATGTCTTGAGGATTGGAGTTGTGATAACTAGATTTGGATTTGATGCTTTATGACTAAATTGGAGATTTCGTGATTTTGTGAAGTTTTTACTTGGATTTGAATTGATCAGTTATTAAAGATTTAAACGGAACATTTGTCTATTTATAAATTGATGGATTTGTGAATTTTCTTTAGTGCACAAACATGCACGAACACTATTACATGATTATCTTATTTTGTGGTATTGAAGATTTTGGTTATATCTCAACTTATTTTGGTATTGGTATGGTTTGGAACATAATACGAAGTTATTTTGATGTATAACTGATTCTTAAAAAACTCTATTTTTTTTATATACGCACATTCATGTTCTATTTTGAAGAAATTCATCAAAAAGCTATTTTTATCAATTCAAAGTGGTTTTGATTGTTTTTTATGGACTCTTATATACTCCACAAGTCATATTTGATCGTATCAGAAATATACTTTTTATAGCTTTCGTGTTTATAAAGTAAATCTTCGTATCGGTTGAAACATGCACAACCCAAACTGCAGCCAGTAGGTGTGACAGTCGACTGGTATGTTTCGACAGTCGACCATCGTGATCCTGGATGTAGTGTTTTCTTGGAGTTTTGGATTTTCGTGCGGAACAGTCGACTGACCAATTTTTACAGTCGACTGACTGCTCTGTTTTTGACGTTTTCTCGAAGTTTTGGATTTTTGCTCTGGACAGTCGACCGTCATTACTTAGAATTATTTTTCTTAAAATGTTGGATTTTCGCTCTGGACAGGCGACCGATGACTTTTGCAGTCGACTGCCATTACTTTGAATTATTTTCTTGAAGTGCAGAATTTTCGCTTTGGACAGTCGACCAACTCCGGTTTACAGTCGACTGTTACTGATATTCCTTGAGTTATTCTGATGTTCTTTAAACGATTATTCTTTAAATATTTTTGGGATCTATAACTTACTATTCTGAATATTATCTTTCTACAGAACATATGTTTCAAGATGTTTTATTATTGGGTTTAGATAGTTGAGTGTGAGCCTCTAGAGGTTGTGTGGGATCCTACTATATCGGCAGTTGAGTTATTGTGTTTTGGGCCTGTTGAGGCATGTTTTTGATCAGTTGCTGAGTTAAGTCCGGTAGGGTACACCATCTTTAGGAGGTTCGAAATAAAATTAATTAACTTTAAAAAAATAAGGACAGGCACTAGTGGTGATATGATGAACGAGAACATGGGTTATGGACCTCAGTATGGCCTGCGGTGTGAGATAATCCCCGGAATTATCCAGATGTGAGTAAAATAGTCTCCAGAATGTAATACCCCGCAAAATAGCATATGGCTATTTTTGCACTGTAATCCGTGCACGTCTGAGTATTGCACACGATTACATATTTTTCCTAGAAATTATCAGTTAAATTGAGAGATTTCAGACATACGAGCTGTTCTGAACCCGATGAGGTAAACTCGGAATATCTTCTCAATTAAACTATGGTTCTGTCCCGATTGTTTCAACCAGACAATTGTCGGGAGAAAATTATAATTTCTATAAAACATGTATTTTTATGGATTTTAATTTATATATATTGGGTATTTTCAATTAAGCTAGTGCTTGAATTGAATGTGAGTTATATTTGTGCACTAGGGTATGGTAACCTAGGGTATGGAGACCTAGGGTTCCTTAACCTAACCTAGGGTTAGGAACCCCAGCATCATATGATCATAGCTTGGATCTTGATAAGATCCAATGGTGAAAATAAATCACCATGTGTATATTGACTATGAGAATGGGAAACTTCCATGAAGTTTCCAAAGAAGCTTCCAAGAAGTTTTCACTTATGGTGTTGGCTTCATCTCATCCACACATCTTCCCTCACTCCACCTCTCCCCATCCTCACCCTCCTTTCCATGATGGCCGGCCCAATTCTCCACCCCAAAAAAACCCTAGCCTCCATTCTATAAAACCCCTTCCCACTCCATACACTTATCATTTTTCCTTCCATCTTGTTTCAAAAAAAAAAAGGAGAAGAGAAAAGGTGGAGACTTTGAAGTAGAGAAGGAGAAGATAAAGCTAGCAACAATAACTACATCTTGAAGTGAAGAGGAGCTAGTAAGCAAAGGAGGAAGCAAGTAAGCTTAAGAGTTTCTCTTGCAACTACAATATGTGGGTGATCTCTTAACTCTACAACTTAGTGTTTATTTTTTTGGTAGTAGTAGTAGTAGCTATGAATACTTGTTACCATGTTTGAGTATGTGAAGTGCTAGGAAAGGATAAGTTGTATGGTAAAAATAACTCTTTTATGAGTTTTGTAAAGTAGCATGATTGTGAGGGTATATTTGAGAATTTCTTCCTCCCAAATAGCTCGGAATTATGAGCTCAAATTTTGGGAAGTTGTTCTTATATGTATGTAGAGTATCCATGATTTTTTTCATAATATTTGGATGCAATTTGATAGCCCAAACAATTGGTCCAAGTCAGGACAGTGAGCAGCCAAAATTGCTGCGGCTGTGTGAAAAAGTGCTGTGTCTTTCCGGATTGGTAACTAGGTGTGGATTGCGTATTTTGAGCTGAAAATTTTTGTGGACACTCTTGTATGTGTCCAAAACTATATTCTAAAATTTCATAATTTTTCGGGTAGTTTGATGCCACGAAAAAATTGTAGAAGGTGACTGGTCTGAAGGTGTTGGCTGAACCTGACTGTGTTTTGGACTGAGGTTTATAAGGCCATAACTCCCTGTATGTTTATTATTTTGCTATAAAATTTTGGGAGTAGCATGTGGTATGGTTCTACTTGATGAATCTTAAATTTTAGAATTTTTAGAGGTCGTTTGATAAGGTTTCAAGAATAAACCGTACACAGTGGAAAAAAAACCCTGCTGAAAGAGAAGCTGGAAATTATGCAAAGATTGCGGAGTCATAACTCATTGTGTGAGATGAATCTGAATACGAATTTTGACACAATGAAATGGTATATGTGTAGATTAATAACCTCAAATTTCATGAGAATTGGAATTAAGGTTGATTTATTATCGAATTTCGAAGTAGGCTATGTTCAGCCTAGTACAAGTTGTCTAGTCCGTGGAGATGGATATTCCTGGAGTTATCTGTTAAGAATTTGGACGACTTCCAACTAGAGATTTGCAGTAGGGAATCATAGCTTTCTAACCCAACTGGAATTTTATAATTCCAGTCTGTAGGTTGGAAGTTATGATTTTTCAAAGTTGGGATAGACTCGGTCTTGTCAAGGCAATGTTTGCTAGAGAAATCAACTTTTCCCTTGTTGTGCACCCGATGGAAATTGGTATCTTTGAAGACCTTAAGGATTGAATCTGAGGACATGTCTAACTAGGAAATTGTAGTAGACACTCCCACCTTTCAATAGAACCCGGAATTGAGTAACTCCGAAATGAGTAAACTTTTAAGATATCGGGCAGGTGCAGCGAGTGCGAGAAGGAACATACTGCTGAGAGTATATAAGGGTTATTGGGTGTTAAAATGATTGAATTTGAGGAAATTGTCACTGGAGAGTTGTTGACTAGGGTCTTATCTTTCCAGAATAAGGGATATCAAGAAATTCTGAATTGTGTGTCGGAAGTTATGGACGTTGCAAGTTAGCAACCTGTTGTTCAGACTAAACTTCAAGTTTAAGTTGACTTGGGGACTTAAGCTCCTTAAGGAATGTGAGGGAGTCATCCACTAGGGGATTGCAGTGGGTCTCCCTACCCTTCTAGAAATTCTGAGTGTGTTGGTTTCCGATGAGCGTAGCTTGGGTTACAGCTACTGCTATTTCTTGAACTGTTTCAACGGACAATTGAAGAGGAACCCTCTGCATACCGCAGTGTGGTGATCATGAGCTATCGTGTTTTAATGATGTTTTTAGCATTTCATTTGGAACTTAGACAAGTTCCTGTGTTTAATTCTCATGGTGGATATGAGTGAGTTGGGTTATAGCTCTGGTCGGTTTATGTTGGTGTCTCGATACCTGAGTCTGTCAATATTCAGAATTGTTGGTTATGTGTGTGCTTACCTTCATTTAGATTTATATTGCTTCCTTGGGGCGCCGTTGGACTACCCGATGAGGGTCACGGGCCGGAATTATTTGGTCGCTGACCTGTGAAGGTATGGGAATCAGTGGATGTGATTCTCTTAATGATTATTGTTTTGACAGACCGGATAGGCTCAGCATTGTTGATCGACACTGAGTGTAATCCAGGTAACAACTTGTTTTCATTAAACTGCATTAATTAGGTTTTCCTTTATTATTTTCGCTCGAAGACCGAATTGGTGTTAGGGGTGAGTCCCTATAATCCAACTCGTTCTGAAAGTTAGAAGTATGTGGTGATACTATGGGGTTGTCTCTTCCTGTCATTAGGGATACGTGCTGCTGTGCGTATCCTGCACTGTGGATTCCTAAAGTACCAAGGTAAGAATGGGATGTCGATTTCCTGGCAGATCGGGGGTTTTAGACCTTCGAGGCCGTCATGTTCTATGTTGGTGGATCTGAACGGATCATAATAGATCTTCTACGCAATGGATATGCTTCGTGTATATCTGTAAGTTCGTCACAGCTTTTGAGGAGGGTCCGATGCAACAATTATTGGTGACAACGGGGTGCCATCCCGAATTATGTATTTTATTTATATCTCCTCAACCATGTCATACTATCAGGAACAGGAAGTAGACCGAATTAGAATGCATTTGCATAGCGAGGGATTGAACCCTACATTCAGAAAGGTGAACTCTTTGGAAAGTATGTAGTATGGAATGCATACATTTCCATCGAAGTTGATTTTGGGAAAGTATGTAGTATGGGATGCATACGTTCCTAAACGAATCGCATTAGAGTAGGTGCAGGTGCATCGTGTGCATTCTTGTTTCGTGTATTAGATTAGACCATGTCATGTTTTGGCCTGGAACGTATGTAGTATGGGATACATGCGTATCCAGAGTTCCAAGGTTGCTTGTATTACAATAAGGCAGGTGATCAGTGCATTAGTTGTTAGACCATGGCATACACGAACACCAGGAAATTAGGTTGCACGTTTTTCTTTTCATTCAAGACGGTTTGTGATTGCCAGTTTGGAGATCGCTGTTTTCTTATCAGCCTTGCATCAGTAGGATTACTGACGTACCCCACCTTTTAGGTACATGAATATCAAGTCACAAGTGCAGGAGAGCCCAAGATCAGCACCACACTCAAAGGGAATGGCAGTATACATGCCTACCATTCGAGTGGGTGCAAAAATATTAGAGTCGCGCAGCAGAAGGCTCAAGCCGAAGGGCAAGTCCTAAGGAGACAGATAAACCACTCCGCGGGTTTTTCGGCGGTGACCAATCGATTGCTGATCTGGAAGACAGTCAATAGCTTCACAAGCAGAGTTTGAATATTTTTATAATCATTTGTAATAAGTTTATGTAATTTATATTCCTTGTTCAAGAACAAGATAAGGGCTGTAATTATTAATGTAATGATTCTATTTGGCAATAAAAAAATTTTAAATTTCCGTGTTATTACTATGTTGAGATGCATTTGAAGGAAAAGATTCTGGTGATATCACGGATGTCCTGTAACAAGGATCCGGGATGTTACATTTACCTATGGTGTGGGATTGATCTCCAGAATTATCGGGGTCGAGGCGACACTCATGTGGTATTCGTGTAATGAGGTGCTATAGCTTGCGGTGTGGGGTATTCTCGAAGATTCCCAGGTGTGAGTGAAAATGTCTCTGGAATTATCTGTGGATAGAGTTTGACCTCCGAAATTATCGGGGCATGGGCTAATACTCACAGTTTATCCATATCTCGTAGTAGTCATCGTGGTAGGATTAGTTGCATGGCGGGGGATTAAATCCTATAAAGTGGAGACGTTAAGGGCTTGCACCGGACCTATGTTGAGTGGGATGCATAGAATCCGACAAGTACGTATTAGAGAGTCAGCATATAGTATTGTGTTTTCTTGATTTGGTTTATGTATGTGTTTTCCTATTTTCTACACTTGACACTTAGTCTAGCTACACTTGATGACTTTCTTGTTTCATTGTTATTTCTTAATTCATTTATTCTCGTCTTTACTATATGTTGTTATGATTCCATGTTTCATATTCTATTTATGTTGCTTTTGTTTTTATGTCACTCACACCGTTATGGCTGACCCCTGTAGTTTTGGGGATTATGGTTATCTCTAGCCTCATGTTTTACAGGTGATTACCTATAGCATTGGGATTTGGATGCATGAGATAGAAAGATAATAAAGCTTATGAAAATTGTAAAGTAGGTGTTGTAATGAAATGACTGTAATTCAAGGTGTTTGTTTTTCCGCTGTGTTTTGTAATGAACTAATGTAATAAAGGTTGAAAGAAAAATTTATCTGTAATTTTGGCTATGTTTACTATTATAATTGAAGTTGATGCTGGAAATTGTGTCACGTATTTCTGAGATATCATATTGGAAATTTGGGGTGATACACCTCCAGGAGGATGATGGCTTCAGAGCCATATGTGAGGTTGAAAGGGAAATCCCCTGTCGGGGTTCTCTTCGTGGTTCGATAGCTCCATAGGACGTTGGGAAGCTGTTTGACCCATAATCCCTTGGCGGACATGTCAAGCCTCTTCTTTAGGCCGAAGAGGATTTGGCGGTTAGCATTCTCCACTTGGCCGTTGGACTGAGGATGGGCTATTGAAGAGATTCGCTGTTGGATACCGAGGTCAGTACAGAAGTCGCGAAAAGTCGCCCCTGAGAACTGGGTTCCATTATCGGTCACGAGAACACGAGGCACGCCGAACCGACAAACAATGTTCTTCCAAAAGAACTTCTGAACTTTATTCTCAATGATCGTTGCTAGGGGTTCGGCCTTAATCCACTTAGAGAAGTAGTTTATCACCACGATTAGGAACTTCAGCTGGCCCGGCGCCGAAGGGAACGGTCCGAGCAAGTCTATCCCCCACATTGAAAAAGAGATTGGACATGCCAGGGAGGAGAGTTGGGCTTGTGGCAGGCAACGGATGGGAGAGAATCTCTGGTAGGAGTCTCACTGACGAACGTACTCTTCGGAGTCACTAAGTAGAGTGGGCCAGAAGTAGCCGTAATTTAGGAGTTACGGGTGAGGGATCTCGCTCACAAGTGCGCGCCACACATACCATCATGAGCCTCCTTCAGGGCATATAGCGCTTCCTCGGAGGAGAGACACCTCAGGTATGGTCGGCTGTCAATCTGAGTGTAAGAGCGTTTGTACATGACTCCATCAAGAAGTGTGTACCGCTCGGCTCTGGTCCTAATCCTTCTCGCCTCTTTTGGGTCTTCTGGAAGAACTCCATCTCTAAGGTACTCGAGTAAGGGCTTCATCCAATTCTTTCCAAGTGTGAGGGGCATAGTCTCCATTGGCTCTAAGTTGTCTTCCTCGATACTTGGTCTGAAGAGGACCTCTATCAAGACGGTCCGTTCCAAACCCTGAAGAGAGGAGGAGGCGAACTTGGAGAGGGCATCCGCCTGTGCGTTTTCCTCTCGAGGAACCCGCTGGAGTTGAATGTCTTCGAATAAGGCCAGCAGCCCCTTAACTTTCTCCAAGTACTTAGCCATGCGCTCGTTCCTTGCTTCGTATTCCCCTGACACTTGGTTCATGACCAACTGTGAATCACTGAAGACTCTGACGCGCTTGGCTCTTACCTTGCGAGCCATACTGTGCCCCGCTATGAGGGCCTCATACTCAGCCTCGTTGTTCGACGCAGGGAAGTTTAGGCGGAGGGAGTACTGTAGAACGAAAGCATCTGGGCCGGTCAAGATGACCCCCACCCCACTTCCATCTGCGTAGGAGGATCCGTCAACATAAACAGTCCAGACCAGGGGTTCGGCAGCCAACTCGCAGAGGTTGGCAATAGTGGTTTCCACAATGAATTCCGCTAGGGCTTGTGCCTTGATAGCGGTTCTGGGTCGGTAGCTGATGTCATGCTGGCTCAGCTTTATGGACCACTTCATCAAGCATCCCGACGTCTCGGGCTTATGGAGAACCTGCTTCAGCGGCTGGACGGTAAGGATGACCACCGAATGTGACTGGAAGTACGGGCGAAGTTTCCTCGCCGCCATGACCAACGCAAGGGCCATCTTCTCAAGCTTCGGGGAACAGAGTTCAGCATCCCAGAGGACCTTACTCACGTAGTAGATGGGCCTCTGCGTCCGGTCTTCTTCTCTTACCAACAGAGCACTGAGGGTCTGCTCAGAAGCGGTGAGGTACAGGTAGAGGGCCTCCCCGGGCCTTGGCTTGCTCAAGAGTGGGGGGTTGACTAAATATGCCTTGAGCTGGTCGAAGGACTCTTGTTGCTATTGCCCCCATCCAAAGCCTTTAGCCCTCCTGAGGGCCTTGAAGAATGGGAGGCACTTCTCCCCGGATTTGGAGAGGAAGCGCCCAATCGCCGCAAGGCGCCCAGTGAGCCTCTGTACATTTTTAACACTGGAGGGGGGAGCCATTTTGAGAATGGCCTGGATCTTCTCGAGGTTAGCCTCTATACCCCTTTGCTGACCATGAAGCCTAAGAACTTGCCAGATGAAACCCTGAACGCACACTTGCTCAGTTTCAACCTCATGTTGTGCCTCCTCAACACCCCGAAGGCTTCCTGGAGGTCGAGGACATGCTCCTGCCCTTGGATGCTCTTGACCAACATGTCATCCACGTAGACTTTCATATTTCGTCCAATCTGGTCTCGGAAGACCCTGTTGACTAGGCACTGGTATGTTGCACCCGCATTCTTCAAACTGAACGGCATGACCAGGTAGCAGTACAGGCCTTCATCAGTCACAAATGAGGTCTTTGGGATGTCCGGAGGGAACATCCGGATCTGGTTGTACCCTGAGAAGGCATCCATGAAGCTAAGAAGCTCATGGCCGGAGGTCGCATCGATCAGAGCATCGATGCTCGGAAGGGAGAATGGATCCATCGGGCACACCTTGTTGAGGTCGATAAAATCGATGCATATCCTCCAGCTCCCGTTGGCTTTTTTTACCATCACCACATTGGATAGCCACTCGGGATAGTTCACTTCCTGGATGAATCGGGCGTTCAGGAGCTTCTCAACCTCTTCCTTGATCGCCTGTTAGTGCTCAGGAGCAAACTTACGCCGCTTCTGCTGGACGGGCTTGACTCCCGGGGCGACGCTAAGGTGGTGCATCAACAGCTCCGCTGAGATCCCAGGCATATCCACCGCGGTCCAAGAGAAGAGATCGCGGTTCTCCCTTATGCATTGGGAGATGTCTTTCTTGATGGAGGGGGAAAGAGCCTTACTAATCCGGAATGTCTTGGTGGCGTCTTCGGCGGAGAAGGCCACCTCCTCTAGCTCGTCCACCGGCTCGGAGATAGTCTGGATACTTTCCTATGGGAGTTCGAGGGCTTCCAGGAGAGGACTAGACCTCCCATCGAGGTCATGTAGCACCTGCGAGCCGCTTCTTGGCTTCCTCTCACTTCTCCCACTCCTGTGGGGGTGGGAAACTTCATCTTCATGTGATAGGCCGAAGGGATAGCTTGGAGTGCGGCCGACATGGTCATCCCAGGATAACATTATAGGAGGCTTTCACATCCACCACCATGAAGTCCATCGGCTCCGTGCGTGTGATCGGGATTTTGCGAGCGGTCACGTCGAGGGTTATAACTCCCTCGATCATCACCGGCACCCCAGTGAATCCATGAAGAGTGTAGCCCGCGGGCTTGAGCCGATCTCTCGACAGCTGGAAGTCCTTGAACGCCTCCAAGAAAAGGATATTAACCGAGCTGTCATTGTCAACCAAGACCTGGTGCACGTCGAAGTTGGTCATTTGGATGTTAATAATGAGGGTGTCGCAGTGGGGCGTGTGGACACCCTCCAAGTCTCTATCGGAGAACGTGACAGGGACCCCAAGGCCCTTCGGAGGGGAATGGCTCTGCACGGCGTTCACTTCCCGAACGAAGGCTCTTTGGGAGGAGTTGGAATCTCCCCCTCCCCCCCCCATTGGGCCTCCGTGTATAAGATGTAGGATGGCCTCTGCTTCGACATCCGAGGTCTCTGCATGTTGCTCGGTGCACCTGTTAGCCCCCTTGGGGGGTGGAGACATATCAGCTCTGTCCCTCCTCACGAACCGAGCGAGCTGTCCTCTCTGAATAAGGGCTTCAATCTCGTCCTTTAGGGCCCGACAGTCGTCTGTGTCGTGCCCATGGTCCCGGTGGAAACGACACCACTTATCCCGGTTTCTCTTCTTTCCGGGGGTGTTCATCTTTGGAGGCGGTGGTAGGAGACCCTCGTTCCCAATCTCCATCAAGATGGCAGATACACTCGTGTTGAGCGGAGTGAATTTTTCGAAATGGGGGAGAGGGCGGCGTTGACCTCCGTTGTCCTTTTGAAGCTTCTTAGCTCCTTCTTCTTTGGCATTCTTCTGTTTGTTACCGGAAGATGACCCCTCAAGAGTGGGGCGGTTGAGAGCCTCTTCATCTTGGATATACTTCTCACTCCTGAGAAGGAGCTCTGAGAAGTCCCGAGGAGACTTCTTGGCCAGGGACACCCTGAGATCAGGGTTAATTACAATGGATTGGAAAGTGCCGAAGATACTGACTAATCCAAGGAGGCGATGGACCTGGCCTCTGCGGTGAACCGCTTGACATAATCCCTCAACCGCTCGCCCTTCTTTTGGCTGAGGAAGAGCAACGAGGTGCTCGTCTTCTCGGAGCGGTGGCGGCTCACGAAGTGTGTGAGGAAGAGACCTTCGAACTGGTCGAATGAGAAGATGGAGGCGGGAGCAAGCCTAGAGTACCACTCCCGAGCGGGACCTTTGAGGGTGGCCGGAAAGGTCTTGTAGAGAAGGGCATCGGAGGCGTGGTGGATCATCATGAGAGTTTTGAAACTCTCGATGTGATCTGTGGGATCCGACTCCCCGATATAAGTCTCGAAATGCGGAGGCTTGAAGCTCTCTGGAACGGGGGCCTCCATGATAGTTCGAGAGAACGGGGGTCGGCTCGGGCGAAGGTTCCTCACCCGTTGTTCTTCATCTCTATCGAGCTGACCACGACGCCTCTCCATCTCATGGAGACAGCGGTAGACCGAGTCCTCCCTTCGCTCTTGCCTCGCTGAGCCTCGAGACTCGTCTTCATGTCGAAGGGGGCTGGGGCTGCGGCGATAGCTTTGAGTAGGCCGAGGACTGGGAGAGGAACGGCGATGGCCCGGAGACGGCCTAGGACTGGGAGAGGGACGGCGACGGCTCGGAGCTGGCCTAGGACTGAGAGAACGGCGGCGATGATAAGGAGTTGGCTGAGGACTGGGAGCCCGTTAGACGTTGTTGGGGGCGGCATTGAGCGCCCGAAGGACTGCCTCCTAGAATTGTTGAAATTCTGCCCTCATGACGGGGGCCTCTTGCTCCCGATGGGCTCGGGCTGCAGGACGGGCAGCCGGGGAGCGGCTTCTTCGTCGGCGACAAGGAGACTCCTTCCGCCTCATGGGGGAGTTGGACCCTCTGCGATCCGTCCGGCGGGGGTTCCCGTCGCGAGTCTGCCTGTCGTCCAAGCGGATCCGAAGATCCGGCTCGTTTTGCCGGTTATTGAGAACATCTCGCAGATCCTTCGGTGTTGGAGGGCTATGGGAGGCCATAGAGTCGGATGAAGGATTATGTACGGAGATGTGGACTTGGTGAAGGGATTGCTTCTGGCGACTTCAGCGAGACGGTTCCCCAACAGTCACCTGAGCCCCTTGTGGTAGCAGAGGAGGTTGCAGGATCGGTTGTTCAATCTATTGAGCCGGTTGGACAGGCGGAGGGAGGCTCTCTGGAGGAGGATGAGGGATGGAAGTTGTTCTACGGTTGGAGGTCGCGGACTTCCTCTTGGGAGGCATAGCTAGGAGTGGCTTTGGTTGAAGGAGGAGGGTCGGATAGCTATTCGAGTTTCCCACAGACGGTGCCAATCTGTTGCCGCTGATTTTGGTGTGGGAGCAATCAGATGAATTTATGGATTCGCGAGAACTCGAATGGATCAAATCTGACCTCTTCCACTGTTGTTGAGCTGGATTCTAGCTGCTCCCGTTGACATGCACGAAAGTTCGAGACACCGGGGTTGATCCCGGCGACGAACGCTCCGACGCTCTTGTCAGTATTCAGAAAAGAATATCAAAAGAGCTTTAGTCAGACAAAGAGTGATCACCTTGTAACGGTAGGAGATATGGGGGGGTATTTATAGTCGCTGTGGGGATCTTCTTCGGGATAAGAATGAATCTCTACTCCTCGGTGTGACTGGATCGAGGTGGTTAGAACCACCTGCTCAAGATAGGGACAGTTCAGGATTTCTCCATATCTTCCTAAACTGTCTCTGAACGGGTTGGGACCTGCTCTCAGTTGAATGGATCCGTTTATGGGTTATTGGGTTCGGAAGAGAAGCCCATTTCCCATTTCGGATCTGTCTGCAGGTGAAATTACCGTTTTGCCTCTGTAAACTTTAAGATTCGTGCCCGATCCGAATGGTCCCGATTTAATCCCATTATAAGTCATATCAATTGCTGTGATCTCCTCATAGCCTGTGGAAACCAGCGGCACCATATCTTCATCGTGTCATACAATTCACTTTTCCGAAATTAACAACCGGCTGGCCAATAGAGAAGAGAAGTCTGAACCCGCACGAGATGAGAAAACCTGTATGAGGTCCTCCCACCACATAGCAGTTAATGATAAGAGGAAAACCCAAAGTGAAGAAAATCTGATCGCAAAGAACTTTATGGTTTCAAGTCAGGGTAAATGTACACAAATCACTTGCAGAAAAGTGCAGAACCGCAAGTAGAACTAGCAGGATGGTCAAATTTAGAACTGAAAGCATAATGGAAAGTTCGTCTGATTCAAGCAACATATAAACACAGGTATTGACAGGAATTTCAGACTTGGATGATGATTGGCAGACGGAAGCTCGTGTCTCACTAATAGCCACTCCAACACACATTTGTAATGACCGTTTAGGTAACGCATATACACATATGTTCACAACTACTGATTTTATGGTCCACAGGCCTCAGAAATTTCTAACACTACCAAACAAAGAGAACGCCATAAAATTGGTAGATGGATATGCAGAGTATAGAAGCATGCTTAATTATGAGAAAGAAAAACATATTTCATAATAAGAGTAATGATCCATTCACAAGCTTTAACATAATAAACCAGCCGCCAATCTGATCATAATACAGTACTGGGCAAGTTACTAACACAGCAAGCAATGCAAATACAAGGAAGAAGAAGAATACTAAAGCAGGCCCCTTCGCCGCTTGTAGTCGCTGACGGTCAAAGTCAATGCATGTCGTCTCCCATCATTATCCGGCACCTTGTATCCAATTGTTGCCTCAATTTTTTGCTTCCTCGCTAAAAAGCCCAGCTGAGCGCCTTGTGGACCTCCAAATTTCTGAAGTGGTGCCAGTGAGAAAGGCAGCTCAAAATTATGCAGCGAGTTCGACTCAGTCCCTTGGTCCGTTAGCGCCTGCGTATCCACCAACTTCCCTGCACCCGCGGCTGCCTGCAAGGCTGCATTTGTCGCTGCTAGACCCGCCTCTGTCACCTGACCATTTGTGCTCCCCACTACATCATTCCCTTCTCCAAGACCGACCACGGCTGCAGCCTCGCCACCTTCCCCCTCTCCTCCGTTTGCAGCAGCAGACCCATTTTCCGGCTTAGACACGTAGTAATTCCTTGACCTTGTCCACCTCCGCAAGAATGGGTCGTACCCAGCCTCACCGGCTTTCAAGCTTGTGTTCACTGGCTTCATCTCTGATGCATTCTTGAAGTTCTCCGCACGGTTCTTCCTGTTCATCTCTGCAAGTCTCACTGCTTTGTCGTCCTTCTGCTTTGATCTCTGTGAAATCTCTACCAGTTCTTTTATCCTTGCCAGAATCCGCTCCACTTCCGCATCATCCTGGCGACTTTTTGCAATTTCCATCTCTTTTCTCAATCTATCTTTTTCTAAAGCAACATTTAGAGGTCTTGATGAAGCTGACTTCTTTTCTTGCAGCATTTGCTTCACAGTTGCTGCTGAGTAGACATAACTGTTGAGTTTCTTTATTTCTTCCTGCTTTTCAGTCACTTCCTTAAGACTCGGCATGCGGCCCCCAGTCCGTTCAACTTCCTGAACCCATTCCTTGAACTCCTTTTCGAGAGGCAAACCATCTGATATCATGGCCATCTGCCACCTGGCAGCAGAAGCCTCACTGCCCCAAACACAGTTCAGCCACTTGTGGGTTGTTTTGTTCTCAAACTTATACTGGCGATCGGGGTCTGTAGCATCGACATTTTTAACCATACAGAGCCTGTACATTGGCTGCCCCGACTTAGTCTTCCCAATTCCAAGACGAACAAAACATCCCACGACGACTTCCTCAAAGAAGGGTTCCATGTGCCACTTTGCCAGCTTCGACCTACGGATAGTTATGCCTTTGATGTCGTCAAACTTCACCGTATCTGACTTTAAATCCTCCAAACTGTCGAGAAATTCGTTGTCATCATTTGACTTATCTTCTCTCCCATCGGCTTTGCTCTCCCCTTCACTCTCACTCGAATCAAGGGACGGACCGGTGAGGCTTGGCAGGAGATGAGTCCTTATTACTTGTGGAATCTCTCAGCCCTCGATAACCTTCTGGATCTTGTTTGTTCATTCTCTTCGCCCGCAATTCATTTAGGGCATGACTTTTGGCTGCGGGCTTATCGGAACGAAGAGATGGGCGAGCACGAGATGGAAGAGGAGGAGGAGAGGACTCTCTCCTTGACTTCATTTCCACTTTAGATGAGGTTTCACGTGCTTTTTTCTTCAGACGGTAGTCGTCTATTTTAGTACTTCTCTCTGCTAAGATCATTTCCCTGTCGAGCTCGGACATCTTTCCAAGCTCTTCCTTGTCCTCTTCGTCTTTGTAAAGATCACTCCCAATGGAAGGTGCGCTATCAGAGTCATCACCACTAAGCCTGTCCTCATCATCGTCGTCATCCCTCCAATTACGTCTTTTGTCTTTCGCAGGGGGATCAATTCTTTTTTTAAGGGGGACTTGCGACCCTGGATGCTTCCTTTTAGAAACCCTAGCATTATCGGAATCATCGTCTTTAGAGTCGCTGCCATCAGAGTCAGAGTAATCTCTTCTCCACCTTGATGACTGCGATCGAGACTGGTTCTTTCCACCTGAGGTGCCAGTTCTTCCTGCAGCCTGTAACAGTAAGTCATCCAAATCTGCCATGGTTGGTGAACTTATCCTGTTTGAAGTTAGCACAACAGTAAAATCAAAGAATGTAAATTTCAACAAATTAAATTTAATGCTGAAAAGAAAAAAGCACGCAGAGTGCATAAATATAAATGTAGTAATATTAGATGAAATTTACAGCAAATGGCATGCAGATGAACAACATGTCATGTGTCAAGTCACAATTTTGTCAGAAGTGAATAAACAAAAAACGGCAACACCTCTTGATTGCATATGTTTATAAGGTGATCTCAGACATACTGACAACTTCAAAATTTTCCTTTCCCTCTCTTTCCTTCCTTCAGTTTCCAAAGTTTGGCCATAAGTATCATGTCATAGGAGCACCGACAAAAGCATGCTGTTGCTAGTTCACAATATGTATGGTGTGGGCCGTGTGGCAATGAGTTCAAACAAACAAAGGAAGCAAAAGTAATTAGCTTATCCAGTTGATGGGGAGATCCTTGATGAAAATTAACAATCAATTGATATCTTATTCTGCATATAAAATTATATCCAATGAAATTTAACAAAATCAATACTTCTTTCCTCTTTCCGTTAAAATTCTATTGCTTTTCCTCCTCACGGAAATTTTATGATGTCTAAAGTTTCTATGTTCCCCATATACACTTATACAATGTATAAAATTCTATTGCTTTTCCCCATTACGGAAATTTTATTCTCTTGATACATCTCTTTTGACATATCTTCTGAACCATAACTTGTTGAGATTAAGCAAAGTTTATTGTTTTCTTATCCACAAAGATCCATATCTGGATCCAATAAGAAAACAGATATGTTATGGAGGATCCATACCCTAAATATTTGGGTCGAGCTCAAACGATAAATATAATACGAGAAGAAGTCAGATGGATATGATGGTTGAGCTCAAACGATAAAAAGGATTGCATCTTATACATTTCAGAATAGTAAACGAGCCAACAGTAAAAGACACACTTTGCAGTGACTATGGAATGTGAGATTGAACGATAAACAAAATAATAAATATAATAAAGGGTGAACAAAATCAAAAGAAATCTACCAAAATAAAACGATATATAGAACCTGCAGAAACCTAAGATGCTAACCATATCTACAAAATGACTATCTGAAGTTCTCAAAAAATATTCACCATGTTCAAGTAAGAGAGGAGCTAACTGGTCAATAAGGAAAACAAAGGCAAATATGAACAACTGAATTAATTACCAATGATTCATTCAGAAGTGGGATAGAAAGACAGAAGGTCGACTGTAACCTTCATGGTTGCTCTCAACCTAGATGCAGTCAATTGCCACTTTGGGCAGCGACTGCCCGCAGCATATGGGTTGAAACTCTGGGGTTTCTTTTAGGCCTAGTTTATTATCCAAGTTAAATCGTACGGCTCCTATCACATGACTATATCTTCAGACTTATTCGACGTTGGAGAATCAAAACTACAACCTTGGGTTTCTAGATGTATATAAATATCAATTATGAACTCCTTTCAAAGGTATTACTTCATATGAAAGTTAAATTGTAAACAACGACTATCTTCTAGCTACAAAGTAATAATAAAAATCTGAATTTTTGGTATTATTAACTTTTTGAATATATGTATGTGTATTCTTTGGTGCGCAACTAATTTCACATGGGTGGTTACTGATTATAATCAAGGAGATAATAATCTCCTGAAAGTATATCATAGACTTAACATGTTGTCAATATCACTTGGTACACTTGTTATCATATGTTCTTCTATTATAGTCTCATTTTCCTTGAATTTCCATCTTCAAACTTTCAGCAAACAGTAACCCTATAATAATTCTGTTTTACAATTAATTGCTAACAATTGAAATTTTCTATAAATCAGATAAATTAATATAAAATATTCACATTTAACAATCTAGATTTATGACTCATATAACATTTATGATAATATTCTAAACCAAAAAAACAATGACAACCTTACAATCAAATAATAATCAAATACAAATCGAAACAAATTAAGCATATCTTGAGAGAGATTAAGAAAATACCTTTACAAGATGAAACGGTCTCGAATTGATGTTTTATCCAATTGAAAGAAAGAAGGCGAGAGGAGAGCATACAATTACGACTGTGAAACAATGGAGAAATGAAGCAAACAATCAAATATAAAACAAAACAAATTAAAATACATCCATTTCTTACAGTTCAAAATTTAGATGATGTTATAAAAATTTTTTAGAAACTCATTTCAATTAAATAATGAATAATTAATCAAGATAGCTCGCCAATGAATCTAACAATCACGAGAGAACAGTTGTGGACCTATCTATATAATAAAACACAAAGAAAAGCTATCTAGTGGCTCCCCTTCAATTGAAACCAAATCATCAGCTGAGATTCACCCTCCCAAAACATATTTTCCCTCCAAAAAGTTTTCTCCCCAAAATCAACCCCCCCCCAACCTAAAAAAACTCGTTACTTTATAACCATCACTCTCCTTTCTTCACTTTTTCATCTCTCTCTCTCTCTCTCTGTTTACTTAGACATTTAGATTTTCATATTTCAAGTTTGTAAATTTTCATATTTTTTATGCTTTTTTTATTGCTCATGTTATATTGAAAATAGCAAATATCTCCAAAACAGTTAAATTTCATCATCTTCCACCCACAAAATTCTAAAAAGTTGGATTTTACACCCCTATTTATAATTATTTTTCAACATATACTAATTGAAACATGGACTTTTATTTACAACTTATTATTGTTATACTATTCAAACTTGAGCTACATAATCATTGTTTTACTATTTACAAGACTTTTCGTGTGTTGTATCGTTCCGAATACATGTCGTAGGCACGTGCCCACGGGCAAATCTAGTTTATCACTAAAGCATAAGAACCTGTGAACGTAATTTTCATTAGTGTAAGAATCTTTTGTATAGCAACATGATATCAAGGAAATATTCTTCTCATAAGAATCTCATCAAACAACGCATCTGCTAACAAAATTGAGTATGATTATGATTTTGGGTTAGGTTTTGCCTTCAACTCATATACTCTAGCATCACCAAAGTTATTTGGGGAAAGAAACTTGTATAAGATAAAAATGTCATTAAAAAAATTCTTAAGAATTTTATCAAACTCATGTGCTAACCAATTTTAATATGATTAGAATCGTGGATTAAGTTTTTACCTTCAACTTATTTACTCTTCAAGTTATAAAAGAACAACTATAAGAAAAAGATTGTCATTTTTATAGCTTGGGATTAAAAAAATAAATAAGAACAAAAAAAGGAAATCGACAATAAACTATCAATCACACACAGCCAATCAAACCAATTTTTTATGCTCAAACCACTCACTGATTTCACTCACTATCCATGACTAAAATAATACTCATTGATCTTTTGCTAAATAAAATAAATGTTCAGAGTAGAAAATAAACCCATGAAGATTCAAATTAATAATCATTGAATTTTCTTTCCATGTTTGCCCCTGACAAATTTCCAAGAGTAAAATAATTGGAGGACATGGAATGCAAAAAACCCAACTCATGACGAGTGATTATGTAGACTTGAGACTCATCACTGAACATGGAATCTATAAGGTACTAGGAAAAAAATTACCATTGATGATCCATGATGAAAGGAGGAGGCAGCGTCGCCGTTAACGGCAGTGGATTGGAGGGCGGCGACGCGACGGGATTGGATTGGAGAGAGAAAGAGGGGAATGCGTAGGGGGGAAACTCAGAGATTGCGGGTGGGTATTATCCATGTGGATCTTTACCCGGCTTGGATAACAAACCTGTAAACTTGGTATTGTGGGCCTAATCATATTTAGAAACGATAAAAATTGCACCATTAGAGTTGGTCGGGCTTGTTAGGGAAATTGAGAATCTTGTTGAGTTATTCGATGCAATCAACACAAACCACCAAGCACATACTAAATCATACCAAACACACCAAAGCACATACAACTTTATCCCAATTGGGGCTTTCGCCTTAATCCGGAGAAGAAGAAACCCGAGATGTTATTCAACTAGGAAAGATACAAGAATGTTACAATTGTCACCACGACCCTCTTTCAAGCCTCACCAACAAGTACTAGTTATTTACAACTGGAGAAATTCCAAGGTGATGCTCAAGTCGTAACACAGCTAAAAAGTGTAACATTGATTAGATGGATACAATATTAACCTAGTACATAATTAGAGCATCCACTATCGTTGGTTAGGGCTACAAATGAATCGAGCTATTCGCGAGCTATTCGGCTCGAGCTCAGACAAAGCTTGGGCTCGAGCTCAAAACTGAGCTCATTTCGTAAACGAGCCGAGCTCGAGCTTGGGATTTTTTTTAGGCTAAGCTAGCGAGCTATTCAGCTCGAATACGGTCAAAGCTCGGCTCGAGCTCAAAAATGAGCTCGTTTCGTAAACAAGCCGAGCTCGAGCCTGAAGGTATTCGGCTCGGCTCGGCTCGATTGCAGCCCTATCGTTGGTACAATAATTTGCATATATAGCATTTGGAAAATAGCAAACGAAAGAGTGTTGCAGTCGTTTAGAGTCAAATTTGGAAGAGACGAAAGATCATCTTTCATCTAACCAATCTTTTTATAATGGAAATGGCATTTTTGTAATTCCGCTATGGCATTTTAGTAATATTCGAAAGATTTTAAACAATTAAGCAGTTGTCGAACGGAAGAAGATCATCGGTCCGACATTATTGTTTTGATTTGTTTGTCGTACTAGGCCACTTTTTTGAAAATATTTGCGATTATGGGCCAATTTTGAAACTATTAGCGCTCATGGGCTACTTAGTGCCACGTCAGCAGCGACCGCTATTCTCATTAGCGGCCTATTCCTTTTAGAAGTCACTAATGGAAATAGCAGCCTCTTTTTAGCATAAATTTGAATTTTTTTGTTTACTGTCGCTATTCCTATTAGCGGCCAAAACATATATGAAGTTGCTAATGGGATTAGCGACCTTCTATGAATTGTATTCCAACACTTAGCAAAATCTAGTGAGCTTTTGCTCTCTGAAAAATAACAATCAATTTATTTTTAAAACTGATGTCGCTATTTGGAATACAGGTCTTAGTTGTACTAAGGTCGCTATTGAGAATAGAGGCCTTAATTGTACTAAGGTCGCTATTCCGAATAGATGCCTTAATTGCACTAAGGTCACTATTCCGAATAGATGCCTTAGTTGTGTGATTATTTTGCAAATTTTAAAAAAAACAAGGAGATTGAGTTTCCTAAATGAGGTCGCTATTGCAAATAACGACCAAAGTATACTAAGGTTGATAGCGACCTTAGTTGGGTGATTATTTTGCAAATCTTATAGAAAGCAAGAAGATTTAGTATTCTACTGAGGTCGTTATTCCTCGTTATTCGGAATAGCGACCTCTGTTCAGAGTAATCTCTTCACCTTGATGACTGCGATCGAGACTGGTTCTTTCCACCTGAGGTGCCAGTTCTTCCTGCAGCCTGTAACAGTAAGTCATCCAAATCTGCCATGGTTGGTGAACTTATCCTGTTTGAAGTTAGCACAACAGTAAAATCAAAGAATGTAAATTTCAACAAATTAAATTTAATGCTGAAAAGAAAAAAGCACGCAGAGTGCATAAAAATAAATGTAGTAATATTAGATGAAATTTACAGCAAATAGCATGCAGATGAACAACATGTGATGTGTCAAGTCACAATTTTGTCAGAAGTGAATAAACAAAAAACGGCAACACCTCTTGATTGCATATGTTTATAAGGTGATCTCAGACATACTGACAACTTCAAAATTTTCCTTTCCCTCTCTTTCCTTCCTTCAGTTTCCAAAGTTTGGCCATAAGTATCATGTCATAGGAGCACCGACAAAAGCATGCTGTTGCTAGTTCACAATATGTATGGTGTGGGCCGTGTGGCAATGAGTTCAAACAAACAAAGGAAGCAAAAGTAATTAGCTTATCCAGTTGATGGGGAGATCCTTGATGAAAATTAACAATCAATTGATATCTTATTCTGCATATAAAATTATATCCAATGAAATTTAACAAAATCAATACTTCTTTCCTCTTTCCTCATTTTTTCCGTTAAAATTCTATTGCTTTTCCTCCTTACGGATATTTTATGATATCTAAAGTTTCTATGTTCCCCATATACACTTATACAATGTATAAAATTCTATTGCTTTTCCCCATTACGGAAATTTTATTCTCTCTTGATACATCTCTTTTGACATATCTTCTGAACCATAACTTGTTGAGATTAAGCAAAGTTTATTGTTTTCTTATCCACAAAGATCCATATCTGGATCCAATAAGAAAACAGATATGTTATGGAGGATCCATACCCTAAATATTTGGGTCGAATTCGGATCAAGTTATCATGTATTCGATATTTTTTGCCAACCCTATCCACATCCCCTGTTTCAGCCTTTCAAGTCCAAAGCTTTCTGGCCAATCAAAGAATTCATATCTAGAGTAACATCCAACAGTAACAACGAAACCACTTCAACAGAGTGTATACGAGTTAAAATCAACAAGATGATAAGATCCTATTTGTAAAACTTCCAGCCCAAAATATTGAGATTGCTTCTTCTCCCTTTTCTCCCCTCCCCAATCCCCAAACCCAAACCATAACTCTAACCCTAGCTCGTCCGGATCGAGCCAAGTTCATAAACCAGAAGAAGCCTGGTTACCTTGCCACTGTCTGTCTTTCCTTCGATATTGAAACCCTAGATTCAAAGTTCGTCGAATCTCGCAGCCGTTAAGAATCTCGGATCCGGTAATTTCTGTCTCCTTATATTGTTAATCTCAATTTTGTTCCCTTAAAAAAAGGGTACTTTTTTAGCTAGAAAGTTGATTTCTCTAGAATTAATTGAATTGGCGGGGATTAATTAGGATTAATTAGTAATTTTATTTTCAAGCATAGGGGTTTGGTTGATGAGAAACATAATGTGGCTACGCATTTTGGTGGCACGTCATGTGAAAGACCCTGCTACTAGACCAAAACTCCAAAGTTGTAGTAAGGATTAGGATTTTACACTTGTATTCTAAAGCACTTTCAGTAGTCAATTACCCTTTTTGTGGGCGAGACATTGGTTGTTTATTATGTAAAGGGCTTCACACTTACATTCTAACATGTCGATCGTGCAATGCTTACATAGTACATTTCACTAACATGTGTCGATGAGGTTGCACATTTCAGTGACGTCTCAGGCGTGTAGAATCCAATGCTCGCTACATCTCTACTTACAAATTCTCCCACTTATCGAGTGTGAAGTCCGGGAGTTGTAAATTTCCACCATCTGATTTATATTTTCAATATCTGCTGTAATTTTATTGATCCTGTTGTTTCTGCATGTATCCTACTTATTTCGGCCATTTAATGATATCGTGTAGAACTTCAGGTTTGTTATTGATTTTTGTTTTTGTCATTGCAAATAAGAAGTGTAATCGTGAAAGTGCATAAATACAATATACATTATCATGCTTTTGTACATATTATACTCTCTAGATGGCACAACTCGTAAACTATGTCAACTATGTCAGCTAGACTTGTTACTTTAGATACTTGTATTTTTGGCACATCGCCTAAAAGTCTATATTTATGTGAATTGATGTTCTGTTTTGTTACTACTATAGATGTATTTGTTACCGCATCATGATCTTTAGTCTAGTGGATGGTTTGTAATTGATGTCATATTTGGATCGGTAAGTTAGGATGCATGACAGGTGTTGAGGAGTTAAATATGAAGATTCTGATTTGTGGTGATATTATTCTTAATCTCTGGTTAGTGTATTTACAAGATAAAATAAATAATTGGTGAATATTGTAAAATATTAAAATTCCCGTGAAACCTTTGCTTTTTATGCTCCCTTTTTGCAACAGTCCTATGTCAAGCATCAATATATAGTCACTACAGTCTAACATTGCATTTATAGTTAAATTACAATTTCCACTAGTATTTTATATGTTCCTTTTTAAGTTATCTCAAAATTTTCTTTGATCATAATATTCTTAATTTATTATTTATTATTTTTAATTTATATATAATTGCGGCACTTTGTGCCACTAAAGCCTTATTTGCTCAGCTTTCAGCTTTCAACGATATTGGAGTTGATTGATAGCTTGATTTTTATAAAGTGATCTCTGATAAAAAATGGACAATTTTTAACTCTTGATAATGTTGGACAGTGAAGATGTGAGCTGCTCAAGAAAGTTAGGTTTCAAGGATAGAAGAAATAGATCTAGACTTGCAAAACATTAACAGAAACCAAATCCATTATCTTTTTTTTCAACATTCCGAGCTTTCACTTGCATTCACGTGTATAGGAGGATGGAGGACAAAATGGTAACAGATAGGAATCGCATCTTAACAATTAATGTTCCTCAAAAGTTATTGAAAATGTGGCGTCCAACTCCAACTGATCCTAAAAACATCAAAGTAATTTTTTTTCACTAAAAGCAACTAAATTATTATAGGATCCACAAAAGTAAGGTGGGTTTGGAGGCGTGGGTAAGTTTCCCATTGCTCTTAAAATGTTCTCTTGTTCTGCATTGATATTTTATTACAATAAATCAAGGACAAGTAATTGAATCAAGGACAATTTAGAACAAAGACCTTAGCCTATTATGTTTGACGTTGCATTGTTCACACACTGTTCATAGGACAAGTAATTGAATGATAGCCCATAAGTCTTACCTATTTAAGCATGTTCGCTTGACCGTCCAGTTGATCAAAATAGCCAACATCTTCTTTCACTCTTCCACAAAAGTTATATGTTATAACTTAGCTTTCTGTTTAATGTTCTTATAGAGCTACATGTCACCTGTTCTTGTACATCTTTATTTTTCTTTAATATTTGTTTATTTTATTTTAAATTATTGAGTTAAGAAAAAGACATGTAAGTAAATAAATGTGGCAAAAAGTCGGTCACTGTCAAGTTCTAGATAGCATGTTCAGCACTTTGCATTGCAAAGGTCAACACCAAGCTCACTTTGCTGGCAGTTTCAATTTTCTCTCTTTTCTCTGTATTCAGATACCCAGTCACTTCAGCACTTTTAATTATTATTTAACTGCCATAATATCTTATTTAAACGATATAAATTTACATTTGTTTAATTTCGTTGATTTAGCTCTATGTGAGTTGAGAAGTATATATTGAATCCAGATTAGAAAATTTACCTGAGGTTAAGTTAGTGGCTTAACGATGCATTTCTATTCATGTTTCTTTTACCTAGACTTTTCGGTTTGTGAGGTTGAGTAATAAGTTTAATTTTTTACTATATATTAGAAGGCCTATGATTCTATATGATTGTCTTATGATAATATGAGGCAAGTAGGATTCCCCTCTGCTATCCAGTGCACTTCTTTCCTTGTTGCATTTTGATGTGGGAAGCTACAAATTCTGATTGTTTTGTCTTGTTTTTCCATTTAATTAAAGTCTTGCTATTTTTTCTCACTAAATAATAGTCTCTTCTCAGAGGTTTCATTCCATGTCAAGATTGAAAATAATTTCTCTAATACCCTGTGCATTTGAAAATTTGATGGATATGGTTGTTGTGCTTCAATGCATGTTCTTTTCTGTTTTGAAACATACATCTATCAAATTGTGTTGGAGAGACTATTCCTTATAATATGTATGTTGTTTATTGTATATGGGTTTACCTCTATTTACATTTGGGCTCTTCTATCTAGTATTAATGTGATTAGGTTATGAATGGTTTATAATAGATGTTGTATTTGGTTTCTTTTTCTAAAACCGCTTTAAAGAAGAATGCCGTGTTGCAAAAGAGATGCCAAAGATGGATATTTTGATTGTGGCAATATTCACAAATATATAGATTGTAGTTATCTTCTTAACAAAAAAATATGGTAGGAACTATATAACATTGTAAATGTTGACATTGAGTTGTAGCTAATGTTGTTTATAAATTATTCTCTAGTGATTTTTATAAATGTATTACACAATTATTTTCTTCTCTTCCCTTCCTCTTGAACAATACATGTTTCATATTGATTGTAGTGACATTATCCACAATATATGATGATAACTAATAAGTGTTTACTTGTTATACAAAAGTAGAGGATCTTCTATTAGTTCTTCTTGCTCTCCTTTCCATCTTATCAATTTTTGAGTTCTTCTTGCTCTCCTTTCCATCTTATCAATTTTCCCTATCGGAAGATTATCGGTCTTTGTTGTATGTGCCAAATCCCATTATCTTCAATTAGGACACCTCTACTTTCTTCCGTATATATTCATTTCTTATTGTCTTTTAGTGTGTTTCAAGTAATCTACTTTACCATCCTCATTTTAGCTACACCCATTTTTGAGCATGTTGTTTCCCAACCACCACCAAACACTCGGATCCATAAAGCATGGCTAGTCACACAGTTGTCCCCTATAAATTTCGTAAAATATTGCCAGTCCTACTCATCTTTCTCAGCAAAGGGAAGCATGGATAAAAGATACACAAACCCACTCAACACATCATGGTGGAAAGATATGGAACCAAAGGGATCCAACACGATGAGACACCAAAAATTCATAGGAAGCATCATGGGAAATGTGTGTCCACCACAAGTTTCTGGCCCATATCCAAGACGATATGGCTTCCCTATGTAAGGTGTATGCCTTATGAAGGAATGCACATGCAGGTCTATGAAAGTAATCACGATTAGGCCATCTGTAAAACCATTGTGCACAAGTTTATTCGTACGTAGCTTACAATAGAAAAACTATCAAACAAACATTTATACTTGAGAAAGGTGATCGAAGATTATCAAGATGGGCCAAAAACCAGAAAAATCCTTGAATAAGTCCAAAGAAAATATCATAAAATTCCTCTAAAAAAAGAAACTAATGTGCAGCATGACCTAGAATACAATTTATAATACGAGAAGAAATCAGATGGATATGATGGTTGAGCTCAAACGATAAAAAGGATTGCATCTTATACATTTCAGAATAGTAAACGAGCCAACAGTAAAAGACACTTCACAGTGACTATGGCATGTGAGATTGCACGATAAACAAAATAATAAATATAATAAAGGGTGAACAAAATCAAAAGAAATCTACCAAATAAAACGATATATAGAACCTGCAGAAACCTAAGATGCTAACCATATCTACAAAATGACCATCTGAAGTTATCGAAAAATATTCATTCAGAAGTGGTGATAGTAAGACAAAGAAGGTCAACTGTAACCTTCATGATTGCTCTCAACCTAGATGCAGTCGATTGCCACTTTGGGCAGTCGACGCAAGCGACTGCCAGCAGCATATGAGTTGAAACTCTGGGGTTTCTTTTAGGCCCAGTTTATTATCCAAGTTATAGCGTACGGCTCCTATCACATAACTATCTCTTCAGACTTATTCAACGTTGGAGAATCAAAACTACAACCTTGGGTTTCTAGATGTATATAAATATCAATTATGATCTCCTTTGAAAGGTATTACTTCATATGAAAGTTATATTGTAAACAACGACTATCTTCTAGCTACAAAGTAATAATGAAAATCTTAATTTTTGTTATTAACTTTTTGAATATATGTGTGCGTGTGTATTCTTTGGTGCTCAACTAATTTCACATGGGTGGTTACTGATTATAATCAAGGAGATTATAATCTCCTGAAAGTATATCATAGACTTAACATGTTGTCAATATCACTTGGTACACTTGTTATCATATGTTCTTCTATTATAGTCTCATTTTTCTTGATTTTCCATCTTCAAACTTTCAGCAAACAGTAACCCTATAATAATTCTGTTTTACAATAAATTGTTAATAATTGAAATTTTCTATAAATCAGATAAATTAATATAAAATATTCACATTTAACAATCTAGATTTATGACATGTATTTTTAACTCATATAACATTTATGATAATATTCTAAACCAAAAAGATAATGACAATCTTACAATCAAATAATAATCAAATACAAATCGAAACAAATTAAGCATATCTTGAGAGAGATTAAGAAAATACCTTAGAAGACGAAACGGTCTCGAATTGATGTTTTACCCAATTGAAAGAAAGAATGCGAGAGGAGAGGATACAATTACGACTGTGAAACAATGGAGAAATGAAGCAAACAATCAAATATAAAACAAAACAAATTAAAATACATCCATTTCTTACAGTTCAAATCTATACTATTATTAAGCAAAGCCTCATTTAGACGGCTTTTTACTATCATGCCCTCATAAACATAAAAGGCTAAAAAGTATATAGGGTTAATATCGGAGGTCAGAAATGTAATTTGCATATATTGAAAAAATAATTAACATGCATAGATTTGCATGCCTGTCTGCATAGTTTTGGAAAAATAATTAATAGTATAGATTTGCATGTACTTGCATGCACAATTTATTCATAAGAAAGTTTCCTCCTATCAAAGCCAGTAGGTCTAACACATACATGCAAATATCAAATGAATAAATTGTGCATGCCTATCTACATGCATACATGCAACTTCTTCGGTGACCTGCCCCTTCCTCAAAATCTTATACACCTTTATAGACATGCATCACACGTGCATTATACTAGTTTTAGATGATGTTATAAACATTTTTTTAGAAACTCATTTCAATTAAATAATAAATAATTAATCAAGATAGCTCGCCAATGAATCTAACATTCACGAGAGAAAAGTTGTGGACCTATTTATCACTAAAGCATAAGAACTTGTGAACGTAATTTTCATTACATGTAAGAATCTTTTGTCTAGCAACATGATATCAAGGAAATATTCTTCTCAGAAGAATCTCATTAAACAACGCACGCATCTGCTAACAAAATTGAGTATGATTATGATTTTAGGTTAGGTTTTGCCTTCAACTCACTTACTCTAGCATCACCAAAGTTATTTGGGGAAAAAAACATGTATAAGATAAAAATGTCATTAAAAAAAATCATAAGAATTTTATCAAACAGCTCATGTGCTAGCCAATTTTAATATGATTAGAATCGTGGATTAAGTTTTTACCTTCAACTTATTTACTCTTGCATCACTAAAGTTATAAAAGAACAACTATAAGAAAAAGATTGTCATTTTTATAGCTTGGGATTAAAAAAATAAATAAGAACAAAAAGAGGAAATCGACTATAAACTATCAATACACAAACCCAATCAAACCAATTTTTTATGCTCAAACCACTCACTGATTTGACTCACTATCCATGACTAAAATAATACTGATTGATCTTTTGCTGAATAAAATAAATGTTCAGGGTAGAAAATAAACCCATGAAGATTCAAATAAATAACCATTGAATTTTCTTTCCCAGTTTGCCCCAGACAAATTTCCAAGGGTAAAATAATCGGAAGACATGGAATACAAAAAACCCAACCCATAACGAGCGATTATGTAGACTTCAGACTCACCATTGAACATGGAATCTATTAGGTACTAGGAAAAAAAATTACCAGTGATGATCCATGACGAAATGAGGAGGCAGCGCCGCCGTCGACGGCGGTGGATTGGAGGGCGGCGACGCGATGGGATTGGATTGGAGAGAGAAAGAGGGTGGTGTGTAGGGGAGAAACTCTTGAGGGTCCGTTTGTTTTGCAACTCAGAATAGAGTATTCAGAATACTCTATTTTGAGTTGGCGTTTGTTTTAAGTCTTATTCCTAATCTCTATTCAGAATACTCATATCCCCTATTTTTCAAAACACCTCCTTTACTCTCTTCTCACACCTCCTTTTTACTCTCTATTCAGAATATTATTATTATTATTATTATTATTATTATTATTATATATATATATATATATATATATATATATATATATATATATATATATATATATATATATATATATATATATATATATATATATATATATATATATATATATATATATATATAATTATTATTATTATTATTATTATTATTATTATTATTATTATAATATATTATTATTATTATTATTATTATTATTATTATTATTATTATATATTATTATTATATATTATTATTATTATTATTATTATTATTATTATTATTATTATTATTATTATTATTATTATATATATTATTATTATTATTATTATTATATTCAGAATATTATTATTATATATTATTATATATTATTATTATTATTATTATTATTATTATTATTATATATATTATTATTATATATATTATTATTATATATATTATTATTATTATTATTGTATATATTATTATTATTATTATTATTATTATTATATATATTATATATATTATTATTATTATTATTATTATATATATTATTATATATATTATTATATATATTATTATTATTATTATTATTATTATTATTATTATTATATATATTATTATTATTATTATTATTATATATATTATTATATATATTATTATATATATTATTATTATTATTATTATTATTATTATTATTATTATTATTATTATTATTATTATTATTATTCAAAATTGATATTCAAATTGATATTCAAAATTGTCAGATATATAGCAGAACAGCTTTTAAACTCTCTTTTTCAGAAAAACAGCTTTCAGATAATAGTTTTCAGCTAGAAATATAACCGAACAGCTTTTAAACACTCTTTTTCAGAAAAACAGCTTATTCAAAATTGATATTCAAATTGATATTCAAAATTGTCAGAAATATAGCAGAACAGCTTTTAAACTCTCTTTTTCAGAAAAACAGCTTTCAGATAATAGTTTTCAGCTAAAAATATAACCGAACAGCTTTTAAACACTCTTTTTCAGAAAAACAGCTTTCAGATAATAGTTTTCAGCTAGAAATATAACCGAACAGCTTTTAAACACTCTTTTTCAGAAAAACAGCTTTCAGATAATAGTTTTCAGCTAGAAATATAACCGAACAGCTTTTAAACACTCTTTTCCATAAAAACAGCTTTCAGATAACAGTTTTCAGCTAGAAATATAACCGAACAGCTTTTAAACACTCTTTTTCAGAAAAACAGCTTTAAGATAATAGTTTTCAGCTAAAAATATAACCGAACAGCTTTTAAACACTCTTTTTCAGAAAAACAGCTTTCAGATAACAGTTTTCAGCTAGAAATATAGCAGAACAGCTTTTAAACTCTCTTTTTCAGAAAAACAGCTTTCAGATAACTGTTTTCAGCTAGAAATATAACCGAACAGCTTTTAAACACTCATTTTCATAAAAACAGCTTTCAGAATACAGTTTTCAGCTAGAAATATAACCGAACAGCTTCTAAACTCTCTTTTTCAGATAAACAGCTTTCAGAATATCAATATTCAGAATATAGGCTAAACAAACAGCTTTTTGGCTCATATTCAGAATAACTCTATTCAGAATACTCTATTCAGAATACTCAATTCAGAATACTCTATTCAAAATATCAAAACAAACGATTGCGGGTGGGTATTATAAAGATTGTAAACGGCGTTAGGCGGTAGTGGTTCGGTCAAGGGGCGCCTAGCGCCTAGGGCGTTGAATTTATTTTGACAATTTAGTTAATTTCAGCCCCTATTCTTAAATCGTAAGGATAATTATGCAATTCAATTGCAAATATTCATCATGTTCTTGTGTAATATGTGTAATTAAAGGGTGTTTATACATTTAAAAAAAACTTTCTCGTGCAACTAATGTGTAATATGTGCAATTAAAAAAATAATTATCCAATTGTAATATATGCAATATGCCAATATGTGTAATATGTGTAACATGTGCTATTTTAATATGTGTAATAGGTGTAACATGTGCAATCTATCACCAATAATACTAAAAAAAATAAAAACAATTCCACTACTATTAAAGATCTATACATAGTATATAACAGATTAATAGATTAATAGTAGTTCTCTTTTTTTGTGTTATTTAATAGTATTTAAAATTTTAAAAAATAGAAAACACCTAGGCTTTGAGCATTAGGCGGACGCCAAATCGGCGCCACGAACGCCCACTCAACAAAATGGCCGCCTAATCGCCTCTAGCCGCCTAGACCACCGCCTATTGCAAAGGCGGTTCGTTCTCCATCTGAGCGCCTAAACGTCCAAGGCGACCGCCATTTAGAACACTATTATCCATGTGGATCTTAACCCGGCTTGGATAACACACCTGTAAACTTGATATTGTGGGCCAAATCATATTTGGAAACGATATAAATTGCACCATTAAAGTGGGTCGGGCTTATACGAGAAACAACATGTCCAAAAAATGAGTGTAGCGGAGATGAAGATGCTAAGATGGATGTGTGGTAAAACAAGGATAGAATTGAAAACAAGCATATACGAGACATGCTAAAAGTAGCTCCAATCCAAGTTAAGGGAGAATCGCCTAAGGTGGTTTGGACATGTCACACGTAAACCTAGTAGTTACCCCATTAGAAAGAGTGATTTGATAAGTATTGATGGTAGAGTTAGGGGTAGAGAAAGACCTAAACTAACTTGGGTGAAAACGGTGAAAAAAGATATCATAGCATGTGACCTTACAGAAGATATTGCGCAAAACCGAGCAGAATGAAAAAGCAGGATTCATGTAGCCGACCCCAACTAGTTGGGAAAAAGGCTTTGTTGTTGTTGTTGTAAAGTGGGTCGGGCTTGTTAGGGAAATTGAGGATGTTGTTGAGTTATTCGATGCAATCAACACAAACCACCAAGCACATACTAGATCATACCAAACACACCAAAGCACACACAACTTTGTCCTGATTGGGACTTTCGTCTTAATCCGAAGGAGGAGAAATCCGAGATGTTATTCAACTAGAAAAGATACAAGAATGTTACAATTCTCACCACAACCATCTCTTATGCCTCACCAGCAAGTATTAGTTCTTTACAATTGGAGAAACTCTCAAACTCTGCCTTCAATAAAGTACTCTCTCTTTTGGCTCTCAATGGATGCTAATAACAACAATATATAGAGATCTAGAGAAACCCAAGTTTGATATCTTCATACAATAGTCACTGGATATTACAGAAGAGATAACCCTTCGATAAGAGCCATACGATCTAACTTGAAGAGCAAGTTGGGCTTCTCACGAATCAGCCAGACCCGAACGCAAAACCCATCAGCGCGGCGAACGGTCAACCGTCTAACAATACTAGTTGACTGTCCTCGAGGGAAGACCCTGTACAGGGGACGGTCGACCACAACCTGCTATTGTTGCTGCTGTTGATTGTTTCCTCTTGCTTTCACTCCATCTCCAATCATCCGATCCCTCCATCGTCTTATCGTCTTCGTATCCAACATAGTATGCAAGACACTCAACAATCTCCACCTTGGATTGCATACTCAAGAATCCACACATATGTAATTTAAAACCTTCTAGACTCTTTTTCTTCTCTTCTTGCAAACAACTCGTTTCGATGGCTTCCTCTGCTAGTTGAATCTATCTCCACCTGTTTTTCTCCAACTGTATGCCCCCAGTAGATGTAATCATGGAGGTGCCACCCTCCATATGAACTCCACCTACATCAAGGCTCTTTTCACCTTCCGACGATATTCGAACGTCACAGTCTTGCTCGGATGATTCTAATGACGGCAAACTAGATAATGCTTTAGGAATATAGAGCTTCAAAACACTTGCGCAAGTTTTCATGTTCCTCCAAAGCTGGTAGGAGTTGTGCAGACCCTGCTCAATCCCCCTCTCACCCTTCATCATCTTACATTAACTTTCTCAAACTGAACGAACTCCACCTAGATCTGTGTACCTGCAGTCCATTACTTCGAGAGTTCTTATGGATATAAGGCTCCGATTCATCAAAGGAATATACATGCACTCCCCTAGTGTGTCCCCTTCCGTTTGTCATCTTCGACTCATTTGTTTTCTCACCTCTTACTTCACAAGTCTTGTCAATCTTCGTTCTCACACAACAACATGAGGCAAATTTATAAGTAGAAACCATTACTTCACAAATTTTATCAACTTTCGTTCCCACACAACGATATGATGCAAATTTGTAAGTAGAAACCATCTTCCTCTCAGAGAAAACTTGAGAAGAACTAACTGAATCAAAAGAACAATCAAAATTCACATCTAAAGGACTTAAAACAAAAGCACTGTTTAAGCCATCACTTGATTCAGCGGCACTGGATTTAGCGCCCCTCTGACTCAACTGCTTGCAACAACCTCTCATGTAATGCTCAATCTCTTTGCAATGGTGGCCACGGACCTTACCCCTACAGACACTTTTCTTTCCATTTGAAGTTCAATCCACCTCCAAGCAACTCACAGAAGTTGATGCCGATTTTTGACTCCTTCATAAGTGCATCCTCCTCAACCCCTCGATCATACCTGCTATGAAAAACTTCTCCTTGGTAGATTTCTCGTCTAGCACGGTTATCATGTTGGATGGATTTGGTGGTGAATAAATGAAGTTGTAAACTTTTAGATCACCTGCGTTGAATGCCCTCAGTTCAGATAACGCCATATTGAACTCCACTGTATGATCTAGAATAGCGGTACTTTCCTTCATTGATTAACCCCATAACTTTCCTTCCTGGTACATCCGACCCTGTAATGACAATACCGAGTAGTCAGTTCTGAATCTCGCCCAAAGACTAGCTGCATTTCTCCTATACCTGACTTCGTTCGTTGATGACAACCGGATTAAACCCAAGGCTTCTAAAAAAATCTCCTCCCAATTCTCCTGCTTTGTAGCGATTGGTCTCCCTTTACCTCCTTCTATGACAAGATCCAAATCATGTTTAATTGATGCTTCATGCATGTCCTCCTTCAAGAGATCAAAGTTTATCTTACCTTTAAACCGCTTGATCTTCGTGATCTGATCTGCCATGTTCTCCAAGGAACTCGAACAAGCTCTTCAACCTGAAGCTCTGATACCAAATGTTAGGAAAAATCGATGATCTTGTTGAGTTATTCAATGCAATCAACACAAACCACCAAACACATTAAATCATACCAAACACACCAAAGCACACACAACTTTGTCCCGATCGAGGCTTTCGCCTTAATTCGGGGAAGAAGAAACCCGAGATGTTATTCAACTAGAGAAGATACAAAAATGTTACAATTCTCACCACGATCCTCTCTCAAGCCTCACCAGCAAGTACTAGTTTACAATTGGAGAAACTCTCAAACTCCGCCTTCAATGAAATACTCTCTCTCTCTTGGTTCTAATGCAGGTCAATAACAATAATATATAGAGATCTAAGGAAACTCTAGTTTAATAACTTGATATAATAGTCATTGAATATTACATAAGAGATAACCCAAAGATAAGACCTACACGATTGAAGAGCAAGTTGGGCTTCTCACGAATCAGTCAGACCCGCCCAAAATCCATCAGCGCCGCAAACGATCGACCATCCAACAAGATCGGTCGACTGTCCTCCTCGCAGGAAGACCCCGTACAGGGGACGGTCGACCGCACCCCAAGGTCAATCGACTGCAACCTGCTATTGTTATTGTTGTTGCTACTGACTGTTTCCTCTTACTTCCACTCTGTCTCCAATCGTCTTGATCCCTCCATCGTCTCATCGTCTTCATATCCAACATAGCATGCAAGACAAACCCAACAGGGCTCTCAGGTTATTCCGAGCCCGGGCCAAATTCAGGCTATTGCCCATAAAAAGGAAAAAAATCGGATTGTGAGACACATTAAAAAAGGAAAGCAAAAAAAGCTTGATCCAATTGCTCAAGACATCTTGCTGATGATGGAAGGTGTGCAACTAGGTGGAGTTGGGGATACATGTATATCAGAAAGGTAATGTTTGTGCTAATAATACTGCAAAGTTGGGGAGACGAGACTAGGTCAAAATTTTCTTTGGCTGTTAGTTGTTAGATATATAGGTATATTCTCAATATAAATAGAATATTATTGTGTATAATATTGTATGGGGCAACACATATTATTTGTTAGTTATTGGACCGGGTTGAGTAGACATAATTTGATGCAAATAACAACAAGGGAAGCACAAACTCTTAATATAGACCGGTCAACTACACGAGAAAAAGGACCAATTAAATAAAACTTCCATTGCATTCACAGCTTAGAAACATAACATCAACCATTAGCGATGAAATTTATTCCTAACTATCAACAATATACAACCCTCTATACAATAAATTCCCCCAAATTTTACACCTTGAAAACAATAAAGATAGAAACTTTAGCAGTTCAAAACTCCCCCAAATCTTCACTCTTCCTAAATCACAGCCTAACCCTAATTGATAATCGCTTCAAAACATTAACAAAAATCAGCAACGTTTCCATGACAAACCAAAGAACTCAGAGGAAATTACCGATTCGTCGCAGATCGGATCGGAATTCTTGAGAGAGAGGCAAAACTGAGGCATCGATGAACGATTCGATCGATCAGATGCTAAGCTCGGAGTTCCGGTCGCTCTTGAACTGGAATCGTAGAACCCTAACACTAATCCGAGAAGAAGATCGAACCCTAACAGGGGATGTGGATAGGGGTGGCAAAAATATCCAGTACATGATAACCCAATCTGAATTCGACCTAAATATTTAGGGTACGGATCCACCATAACATATCATTTTTCTTTTTGGATCTATATATGGTTCTTCGTGGATAAGAGTGTGATAACCCGATGGATAATCCGAACTACATTAATTTTTATATGTCAACTAATAGAAATTGAACGTGCATCAGTGCACGCGGCTTGGTTCTATTAAATTGATTAACACCCACACAACTTTAATATATATATCTATACTAGATTGCTCGTTGACATGTGCTTCTTCGGAACGGTACATCTTGTTTGATCATATAAAATAGTTTTGTAGGTCCCGCAAATTAATTGAAGTAGCAAACATATTATATGAGATCCTTTTGGGTCCAGCAAAAAACATATTATATAATTTTTTTTTATTTTTTAAAACTATTTTTAAAGTTTTTAATTTTTCAAAATTTTTACATTTTTTATTTTTAAAAAAAAATTAAAATTTTTATTTTCTTAATTTTTTTGAATATCAGTGGGGGGAGAGAGAGAAAAAAAAAATTAAATAAATATAGGAGTTGTTTTGGGTGGGTGATTTGAATTTGAGTTTTGGGGGTGGGGGAATATATTTTTTGAGGATAGATCTGTGTCTTTAATTTTTGGGGGATTGAAGGTGAGCCGCTTGATAGCTTTCTTTGTGTTTTATTATTTTATAATAAAACACAAAGAAAGCTAACAAGTGGCTCTCATTCAATAGGATTGAAATCAATAGTTCAGATCTAACGCCACAAAACATATTTTTCTGCCCAAAAGTTTTCCCCCAAAACTCAAATTCAAATCCCAAAACAGCTCCTTCATTTATTTATTTCTCTTTCTCTCTCTCTCATTTTCATTCTCTCTTTATTTACTCATAAATTTATATTTTCAGATTTCAGGTTTGTAAATTTTCAGATTTTTTATGTATTTTTTTATTGATCATGTTACATTGAAAATAACAAATATCTCATCAACAGTTAAATTTCAAAATTTTCCACACTCAAAGTTCTAAGAAGTTAGATTTTACACTCCCAATTATAATTATTTTTCAACATATACTAATGGAAACATGGACTTTTATTTACAACTAATTATTGTTTTACTATTCAAACTTGAGCTATATATTTGTTGTTTTACTGTTTACATGACTTTCATATGCTGTATCGTTCCGAAGACGTGCCATAGGCACGTGCCCACGAGCAAATTTGGTATATATAAATGGGTAAAAGGGATATGAGCAAATTGCTCATTTAGTAAATGAGCAATTGATTATATGGCATGCATGTGATACATTGGACAACTAACCTATTTAAGGATTTTTCAATCACATATATGCCACATCATCAATTGCTTATTTACTAAATGAGTAAGTTGCTCATACCCCATATCCCTATGTATATACATACTTTTTTAATAATATGGAACAGTAAAGTTTATATTCGGTTTAATGGGCGATGGTTGTTTGTGATATACGCATATAGCCAAACCATGTGTTGCTCTTGTGATCCTGATAGCATTGATATTGCTATACGGAGAAATGTTGATGTGTATGCTGAGGTTGTGTAGTAGGGCTATGAGGGAGATTTTGCATTGTGAATATTGTGAAAGTGTTTCATGGAGGTTATCAAATTGATGCATGCAGGATCTCTCATGCAATAATTATTTTCATTTATTTCTATATGAGAAAATTATGTAAAAGATCTAAGAAGATGCAATTTCATTTCCTTAAGCATCTAAAAATTCGAATTTCCCTAATTTAATGTTTTGAAATCATTATTGGATATCTAAAAAATAAATGGAATTAAAATTGTATTCATTTTTGATACATCTCTTTTGACATATCTTATGCACCATAACTTATTGAGATTAATAGATGTTAAGCAAAAAATTATTGTTTTCTTATCAAGACAACTGCAATTTTGTTTTACAGTTTTATGCATCGGATTCGAAACATGTTTAGGGCCTGATTAAGGAGTCATGTGGATGATTGGGTGTAATTGGTACTTGGCTTGAATCCAGATCATTGTACCTGGTTTAAGAGAAACTCTTGTGGTATAGAATTGCAAAAAGGAGAAGTGGATCATGATTAAGGGCCCAACCAGGCAACCACTATAAGTTGTTGTGCCTCACCTCATTGATGAGTTTGCTTTCTCTAAACTTTATCTTCTTTTAATTTCCACATTTGATTTATTAAGTTGTTTATTTTCGCTCAATCACTTTGTTCACCAACTATGGTTATTTACAAGTACTTGAGTATTTTCAATTTCTACTAAACCATCAATTCTAGACATTAATATTAAATATGTGTTTGCACATCTTCTATAGTTCACCTAGAAGTTCAATTTGAAGTGATTCATTAATCAGAGAAAGCATTATGTTTTTTCCTGATCGACTGAGATGCAAAATTTTGATTAAGAAACTAATATCCCTAACTTTAAGGGTGTATTTGGATAGTTTTTTTAACTTCATTTTTAACAACAAACCGTGTTTGGTTAACCCTTATCTCACAGGATCTTTTTTGAAGGTCATTTCAAAAAAACTCCAAACCGGTCATTTCCAAAACCCCTTATCTCTCTACACGAGCACTCTTTACTCCCATCAATCGTTTCCTTTACTTCCTTCACCGCTACTGTTTTCTCCCTTCTCGACAACCCATTGTAGCTCGCACCCCATCGTCTACACCCCTCGCCATTGCCAAACTCGAAGCTCGAGTTCTCATCGTCTTCTTCCACATTGCCTCTCCGCTCGACTGTGCCAGCCCCCGAACCCACTGCCAAGCCTCCGTCTTCTTCTTCCTCTGGGTCCTCGTCGAACCCATCGACTACCGAAGCATCACCCTCCCATCGTCTTCCCACCGCCCTCCTGCACCTCGCCGAAGCTCCGCCTCAGAGAACTCCCCCTCAGTCGCCACTCACTCCAAGCCGCCGTTGCCAAGTTTCGCCCTCCACCGAAGAACCCCTGCCGTTTTCGCCGCCATTCTCATCCTCCTTTGTTTCGTCGACGTCGAAGCCCTAGTTGTTGCGTCGCTTCCTGACCGCAGCACCGTCGCTGCCCTCGCTGTGTTGTCGTTGCCGTCATCCCAGTGCCACCAGTTGCCATCGAGCCTCTCCCACACTCTCTCACTGCTGCGATGTGAAGAAGAAGGGAGGATTGGGTATTCAGTTGGGTGTTTGCTGAGTTGTGAAGTAGGGATTGGTTTCTATGGTGTTTGGTGTTCGGCTGAAGCACAGGATTGGATTGGTCCTGTTGTTTAACCAAACGCCTTTTATACCCTCATTTTCAAAAAACTGTTTCCCAAAAAAACAGTTGTAAAAGGACATTTTTAAAACAACAAACCAAACGCAGCCTAAGTAATTGTTGATACCTTGGCCTGATGTTGGTTACTCAACATTGGAATGTTGGGTAAGAAGAAGCAGCATAGCGAAGATGGGCAAAAAAAGGGGGTTAGATTGGCTACAGGAGATTTGCAATCGCAACATGTTGTAGTCGTCCGTAACCCTCATGGTTGCTCTCAACTGGATGCAGTCGATTGCTACTCTGGGTAGTCGATGCAAGCGGCAACAGGTATTGTAATACCCCGATTTTTCATTTAATGGAAAAATTATTTTTTTTATTTTGCACGTAGTGTGCACGTGCAATATTTTTTTGGTAATTATTTTCATTATGATGAGTATAGATATTTATATATGTGCTCTTTAATTATTTTTAGATAAAGTCCTTTTTCAAATAGACAAGAAGCCTTTCTTTTTAAAGCCCAAATTGAATTTATTTATTTTCTTTTATAAACTATTACTTTTGGCCCATAAACTAAAGCCCATGAGCTATTTTATTTTTAAATACAACTTGTAATGTAGAATACATTTTAAAGATTATTTTTATGTAAAATATAATGTACAATTTTTTAATGGGGACCAAGGTGCATGCACGTGCATTGCACGCACACGTGCAAAATGCACATGATGTGCTAGGCCAGTTTTTAGCTTTAGGAGGGAAGTATGAAAATTTCAAAAGGAGTCATGGGTGGTGGTTACTTGATCATGGTTGGTTATTGTAACTCCTCCTTGAATCCTAGCCTTTTAATCCTAACTCCTAAGTTAATCCTAGCCTTCCATTTTCCTAAATTTTTAGTATAAATACCCCCCCCCCCCCCCTAGCCTAGTTATTCTTGTGCTAATTATTTCCTCCAAACCTATAGTTCAAAATACATTATCTAGTAGTTTATTAAGTGAGTTAAAAGATTGAGATTATGTGGGAGGATTGTGCTTGCAACAAAGAGGAAGGTCGGCTTTCATCAAGGGGAGTGCTCGGGTTTGGTGTGCTTGAGGCTCGGGTGCGCGCATCAGGGAGGAGGATCGTTCTTTTACAAGGACATTTGTTTAGGAGGCTTTGCTAATTGTATTTCTCTCCAATTAAGGTGGGTAATTTTCTATATTTCTAATTAGGAAGCATGCTAGATGTGAATTGAAAGAATGATGCATGAAAAAAATTAATAAGAGTACACTTTAATTAGAAAAATGACCTATTGATTGATTGAAATGTTGATATGCAAATGGTATGTGGTTCTATCATCAAATTTAAGTTGTGTGTGAATTGATTATCGCTATGGATTGTTTGAAGAAAATTTCATTATTACCATCAAGAATTATATACAAAAGTTAGTAGATTGACAATGTTACTTGATGTGGTTAAATGGATCTTTGTGATAATGTTGAAATGAATGAATTAAGATATAAATGGTATGTCTGGGAAATGATTAAAAACAGAGAATTAATATGAAGTTTGCTAATAAAGAGATTAGTGATGTTAAATTCGTTAAGAAATGTCGGAAAAAAAACGTGGTAGTGGTAGTTTATAATTCGAGTCAATTGTATGAAAAATATGCATTAATTATTAAAAAAATTAATTTCTATATACTGGAGTATAATTTATGATGGTATTAGTCAATCTGGAAATTTACAGCAAATTTTATAAAAGCAAAATGAAATGAGAGCTTGTTGAACATCAAAATGTTTTACTAAATAGAGAGAATCGATTTAATTAGATTTTGAGTTGAACTATTGACAACCACTAGTAGAAAATGCTACAGTCGCAATGGAAATTTCCCTTGTAGAAGAGTACAATTCCATGGTTAGTGTACATTTGCAAGGGATTTTTCTTCATTCCCTTGTAATTGTGCTGTTGCGAAATCTCTCCTGGTTAATGTACACATTCGCAACGGAATTTTAACTATCCCTTGCGAATATTAGCCACAATAGAATATCTGCAATGGAAGTTGTACCTTGCTATCTCCATATACAAGAGAATATTTACAACAAATTCGTTTCTTGCAAGTGTGTTTTAAAACGGATTTTTTCCGTTGCTGATGAACTATTGCTACAGAGATTTGCAAGATACCGATTCCCTTGCAATTGCTACATCGCGAATGCAATTGCACACATTTTTTCTTCATTACTGATTATATTTGAATGGCTTAACCAAATTTACAAATTGAAACAATGTATTTTGACAATGAAGAACATATAATTATTTCACATATTGATTCACACAATTATATAAAGAAAACACAATAATGCAAAATAAGTTTGAATATTATATAATTCAGAACCTTCTCATTACAAAATTTTTTGTTTGTTTCATAGTGCCAAAACAACAATACATTTTAGAAGAAAAGATAAGTTGTGAAACTCCAAGAAGCAAAATAAAATGTTTTCAAAATAACTTTTAACCCGCTACTGCTTCCATGTATCCCCAACTTCACTTTTCACGTAAGGTCTTCTGCATGTTCCTCATTACCCACTGTCTCATAGTCATCGCCACTACATATAGACTACATGAAAAAGAAACAATACAAAATTAGAACTCGTTATTCAATATATATAGCTAATAATATATTATCCAATTGAGGCAATTAAATATATGGCTACCTCTTGTCGTATTTGACTATTGGATGAGTCGACAGTAGTATTTTCCAACCTTTGTTTCAAGGCTTCCATCTTATCAGGATGCAGCTCAAAAAAAAGTCGTCTATATCACCTCACTGCAAGATATAGGTGATATTTAACCAAATAAATAGATATAAGATGAGAGACACTCAGCACTGTTATTTAGCCCAATAAATAGAGATCTAAATCGTTTATAAACTGACAAATAGATATTAGTCTGGCTGGCGTATCCAAATGAAGTTTATCCAACTTCATTTGGATAAACTTCTTTATACAGACAATGTAGGTATTTTCACTTCAAAATGGATAGCTAGCCGTACCAAAAAGTCCATAGCATCACATAAAAGTACCATCTACAACACAAAAACTCTTTGCAAACAAAATTTCCCGAGTCTTTGACAAATATTAACACTCCATCAGGTGACCATTTGAATAAAAATGAATACAGTATGCACTTACCTGTCTATTTTGCATTGGTTTAAATCTGACTCTTAACCTTTTTCACCAGGACGGTGTGGCGTTATTCAATGTTCTAAAAGTCGCTAGGCGGTAGTCGGGCGGCCGATGGGTGCCTAGCGGCTTGGCCTTGTAAGCGGAGCTTAAGCGGCTAGGCGCTAGGCGGTTTTATTTATATATTATTTATATATTTATTTATTTATGTATATATTTTATTTATATATTTTATCATTTTGTTTTGTTATTACTAATTCTTACCCTTGATATTCCTCCTTTCAATTGCAGGATGGGCTTTACAAAATCTAATCGATGTATTATTGTATCGATGAACACAAAGGCAACAAAATATTTGACTCCTCTTCTCCACATCCATCCATGGACTACTAATGCATCAATACTGCCCGCTTCGGAATATAATTTTTATATCAAGAAATAAATAATGTTTGTAGCCTACATTGTTTTGTATTTTTCATTATTAAAGCCAAAAATTGTATTCCTTGCAATAGGACCAAAATAACTGAATTATATCCTTGATTTTTTTTTAACAGGATAATAGAATGATTTGAAAGGTGTTAATAATATGATATATGATATATCAGAACAATTGTTTGTAATTTCAACTAATATATAAACAAACAAATATCCATCAGTTGCTTGCTAAGTTGTTCAAATGCAAGAATGCTTATCTCCCAAATTAAGAACGCAACATGAAACAAACATTCTACCTTCCATGATAATATGATATCAACAATAGCAAATTGACCAAGAAGCAAGAACAATTGAAAAACAGAGAATCAAAGCAAATAAGAAGAATGAGTATACCTCCATAAATGATCCTAGTTGATGCAGCAACTTGATCACTCACATGTTTTTCAAGCCACTTCCTCAAACCAGCATGAACCTTCAAAGCAGAACATACACAATAACACAAAGAAAAGTCAGTTGCATCAAAGTCAGTTGCATCAAAGCAGAACATAGTCAACATACACAATACACAATAACACTTCTTCTTAACAAAGACCACCTTATACCAATACAGGATATCAATTATGTGTCTGATATATATAGAATATGTGATCACAGTCAATTGCTCAGTCTGTGCATCTTCAAACTGACCAAAAACCATGTACATATTCCTCAAGAAAACTATTGAAAGCTCGATGATTCCTCCAAACCAACAGTGACCAAGTAAACTTCCACAAACTAATGACTACTCTACTTCTTCAGGTATACATTTAAACAGTATGATATTTGAAAATTACAAATGATATGATATGCTATTTGAAACATTTAAATAGTATGTTTAAAAATTACATTTAAACAGTATGATATTTGAAGATAAAATCATACTGTTTGAAGATAAAATTACAGATGCTTTTCCCCTTGTGCTTGGTTTTCAATTGACTCAGTTTAAAAAGAACAAAAGCATCTGCTTCAAGTTAGCAAATTTATATTACCATTGCTTCCTTTGCTGTAAGCCTGTCCTGATGATCATACCGGAGAAGCTTGTCAAGAAAATCAATCGCCTGCATCCCATGGCCATTATGTGTTACAGTGTTAGTAACAGAAACATTGATAAAGGTGGAAAAAAAGTTGATGGCTTTCATTGCATCCATATGCAATCAAGAAAACAAAACAAAACAAGCAAGAAAGGAACCTCAGGCGAAACAAGATGCTGGTTGTCTGCATTAATAAATTTGGACCAGGTTTTCCTGCTGTGCCTGCAGAGATTAGAACAAGCATTAGAAAAATTCAAGTCTGATATTGCATCCCTATAGAGCTTGTGTGCATGTTATCTGTGTATCTTACTAACTAGTAACTAGTTACCTTCCTACAAGGGCTTCAAGTTGAGGATCAAGTTCCAAGCGGTATTTGTTTAAGTAAACATTTAGTTCATCGGTTCCAAGGACCTTTGAAATACAAAGTAACAGGAATCAGTTATATGAAAGCTACTCTTGTCAATTACTTAATTATGCTCCATCTAGAAGTTCAATTTTGATCCTATACAGCAAGTGTGAGTTTAAACAGAAAAGGAACTATTAGCAAATGCAACTAAAGTTCACTTGATCCCCTTTAAAATCACACTACATGGATAAATTAGACATGCTTAACATTTTGCATGTCTCTCTGCCAAACAGAATGTGGATTATGTGCATGAAACCAAATAGCTTCCATCTATTTCAAACAAAGAATCAAATAGCTTCTGGTGACACCAGATAAAAACCTAAGAGGCAGAAGTGCACTGACAAAACTGACAAAACTAAGTTACTCTAAACTGACAAAACCCATCAATCTACTAATCTATACTATTATTAAGCAAAGCCTTATTTTGGCGGCTTTTTACTATCATGCCCTCATATACATAAAAAGCTAAAAAAAATATATATGGTTAATTCTGTAATTTTCACTATACATTTAAAGTCTCTATAAAATTTTGTTCCCTCAAAAATCGAAATCGTCTCTTCCTCTCCCTCCATCGAATCCATGCATTGCACGTGCATATCCCCAGTGCAAATTGCACATTCTAACCCATAAAACGTGCATTGCACGTGCGGATTACTAGTAGATTGAAATCCAAGTAACACACATGGCAACACACAATCAAATTTGGTCACAAATGCAACCAAACAACCGAAAAGGAGGCTACTACTACTACTACTACTACAGATCTTTGGCGGTAGGGATCCCATACTTGTCCTGCATCTTCTAAATCTCCTCTTCCTTCTTTCTCTGATCGAACTTCTTGCTCATCTTCGCCTGCTGGTAGTAGAGCACAATCAGATACCTATTCACGACATTGAAACCCGAAAGATGATCCACCGTAGTCTTGGCATCGTAAATGTCCTCGTAAACGACGAAAAACGTGCCTCTGGTGTCCTTCCCATTCCCGATAAGGATCTGGCGGATGGAGCCGTACTTGCCAAAGATGTCGTACATCTCCTCGCTCGAGATGTTAAAGGGCAGATTGCACACGTAGAGCACGCGGTTCACCTCCGGGGGGAGCCGGGTGTTCGCTTTGCGGAGGCTGATGGTCGCCATTCAAATTTAAGGATCTTGGGGTCAGGGTTTGGAAGGGAGTGGAATTGGAGGAAGAAGAAAGAAGCGAACTGGGAAATTTTTTTTATTTTTGTTTTCCTCTTTTTAGGCGGTGGGAACTGTGGATCCGACCCGAACATTAGGTTACCAAAAAAAAGTATATGTATTAAGTATATATATATTAAATTAAGCGGATATCCGTATCCGAATTCGCTTTATTTAGGGATATCCGTATTCGTATCCGTATCCGAATTTTTTTGGATTTGGATATCCGAATCCGAATCCGTATCTGCCCGGATACGGATTTTTTATATCCGTATCCGCTAAAAAATCGGATTCGGATGCGGATCGAATCGAATATATCCTTATCCGAGAGCATCCCTACGTAAGACCCTATCCGATTCATTAAAAAAAAAAAAATAATTCCCTGGATACGTACCAGACACGTATCTGACGCGTATCCTATGTGTATCGCGTCCGATACGTCCATGTTACTTGGTACGTGATCCCGAAAGAGTATCCGTGGTTTATAGGGGTTTATGTTTTGGGGGGAAGGTCATGGGTTTTTGTTATTTTTTTTCGCTTTTTGATTTTGGAAGGGGAAAGAAGATTGTGTTATTTGATTTTTTTTTTTTCTTTTTACCCGCTCAGTATTTGAGAAGCGAGGGTAATTTTTTAACATCAAATTGTTGGGTGGCAAAATTATCTATGTAATGCACGTGTTTATATCTAATTTATTTTTAAAAATAAATATTTTATTACTACTTTGGTAATGGAGTATTGTTTGTTGCAATTGTTCCCTTGTAATTGTCAACACTTGCAACGGTTGAATAAAATCTCTTGCGGATGTCAAAATATTTGCAATGAATGGGTTTGTTGTGAGTAATTTGTTGTTGATAGTAACAACTACAAGGAATTTTTGGTGCTTGCAAATAATCCATTATTATTGCAAGGTTTTCTACTAGTGAACCTGAGTGCATATCTCAAGTGGTTGGGATGCTTCTATTCGCTACAGTAGGTTTCGGGGTCTCGGGTTGCTAGTTCGAATTCCCTTGGCACCATACTTTTGTTTCTTTTTTTTAAATAAAAATAACGGCAGTCGAGAGCATTTGATGCTCTCAGCCTCTCCTTCTAACGCATAGAGCGTTCGGCCTAGTGGTCTGTGCCTTCGGTGGTTTTCCCTGTGGTCGTGGGTTCGAATACTGGGCTCGACCAGTATTTAAATTGTGGGAAAAACATTTTTTTTAGGATTTTGATGATTGATAAATTATGGGAAAAAATATGTTTATTATTCTAAAATTATGTAGGACTTGTGAAAAATAATTTGAGAATTATTTGCATGAAGTAGAGTATGTTTTGAGAATAAATGTATAAATAAAACTATGGTTCTACATTTTATGTTTTTGTGAAGTTATAATTTGCAAAAGAACTTAGAATGAAGTGTTAGAAAAACAATATAGCAAAGAAAGAAATTATATGAAGTGATGTGATGTAATTTATTCTCATTGGAGAATAGTGTGAAAATTATGAAATGTGAATACTCAATTCTTGCTATATAAATAGTGTTGTGATTTTTAAACGATATTGATGAAACACATAAGGAATAATTGAATTCCATGTATGGCTATGGACTTATGAATAAATTAGAGATCATGTTATTGGAAAAAAAAAGAAAATCTGTTATGATTATGAAAATGAACTTATGAGTTGGAAACGCTCAATTTTGGAAATTGTGAATTGGAATTGAAACAAAAGAGTAGCTAAGTCTCCCCCGGCAATTGGAAAGAAATGAAATGAAATTTGAAATGAAAGACAAAGATTGGTCACGTTTGAAAGAATAAATAAGTCTGGTTTAGTGGAGAGGCTAACTCTAGAGCTTTGATTTTGTTCATGATTCTATTAAATTAAAGAAAAATAGTGCATAGTGAAGACGTGATGAAAGTGCGAGAAAAACACAAGTATGAGAGTTAGAGTTTACGGTGCGGGTGTGTGAGCCACAGAATGCATGCTTGATGAGTCAAGACATGGCGTGGGTACAACTCAGTAATGATCGGACTTTAGCAACGCTTGTGAGATGTTTGGTGACTGCAAGAGGATCGTGTTCAGGGAGGAGGCTGAGTTGCCACAGAATGCATGCTTGATGAGTCAAGACATGGTGTGGGATTCCCCTCCAAGGTCCTGTACACGTGCTTGTACTCATAGATCATCTAGGATACTCACCATAGTTACAATAGTAGGTTAAGTCATGACGAGGAATTGAACCCTACAAAGATGAAGAACGAATAAGAGGCTTGCCCTCGGACCTATGTAGTATGGGATGCATAGAATCCGAACAAGTGCGCATTAGTGTCATATAATATAAATAATTGCATTAAGGACTAAGTGCACAATCACAATACGACATCATTAGGGTATTCCCTTTAGTTTGATATGTGACAAGTTTGTATTTGTTAAATATGGAAAATGAGTTATACTATTTCCGGCATAGAGAGGATGGCCGTGTATAATGTTCGTCGGTTGAATAAACTGACGTACCCACAGTTTTGTATGCAGGGTAATGACATAATAAAGGTTAAAGAGGAACAGATGTTTAAAGATTATTCAAAGTTGTTGTACATTTATTTAAATGTTGTAAATTTACTTCCGCTGTGCAATGTAAAGTATAATGTTTTTCATGTAACTCTGATGTAAAGTGAAAAGTTCAAATTTCCTTGTAAAATTGTACTAAATGAAGTGGAAAGATCCTGTGGAATCTCGAATTCAGTGTATTTTGGAATTCGGGGCGTTACAGGTATGGATTGAAACACTGGGGTTTCTGTTAGGCCCAGTTTATTCTCGAAGTTATATCGCACAGCTCTTATCACATGACTGTTGCCGCTGAATCTGGTGTGGGGGCAATAGATAAAATTTGTGGATTATTGAGAAAACGAACATGGCAAACCTGTTGACCTGTTGATCTTTACCAATATATTGACTTGGTTTTTTACCGCTACTGCGAACCTGTAAAAAGTGCGAAACACCGGGATGGATCCCGGCGACACACCCTCCAACACTCTTGTCAGTAATCAGAAAGATTATGAAAGAGCTTTTACTGGCAAAAGATTGATTACCTTCTTATGGTGGGGGGAGAGGAGTTTTTATAGTCGCCTTAGGGATCTGTTTCGAGATAAGAACAAATCTCTACTTCCCGTTGTGGATGGATAGAAGTGGTTAAAACCACCTCTTAGGGATAATTATGAATTTGAATTCTTCTTTATCCTTCTGAACTGGTTTGTAACGGGTTGGGATCCGTACTTTAGTAAGACATATCTGTTTATGGGTTATTGGGCTTTGAAGAAAGACCCAGTTCTCATTTCAGATCCGTTTGTAAGTGAAATTACCGTTTTACCCCTGAGCTTTAAGGTTCGTGTCCGATTTGAACGGTCTCGATTTAATCTCATTTTTAGCCATATCACGAGCCCCCCACTCCTGAAGACTGAGTTTAACTGCCTTTGAGGAGTAGTTTGTTATTCTAATGGCGTACAGGATTTTATCAAAGTTCTCAGGAGAGTTGGATCTAACTCGGGGTGTAACGGTAACAATCTGAGCTTGTAAGATGCCCAAAATTATTCTCAGATTTTTTTGGAATTTTTTTTTTCTTCAGATTTTTCTGAATTTTTTTTGAATTTTTTATTTAATTTTCAAATTAAATAATTAATTATCGAAAATTTTAATTAATTATTCTAATTTAATAATTATTATTTTCAGAATTTAAAATTATTCTCCAAATTAATAATTATTTGTAGATTTTTAAATTAATTTTTTCGATATTTAATTAATTTTTTCGAATTTTTAAAATAATTAATTCAATTAAATATATAAATAAATAAATACCTGGACACATGGCGCGTTTTTGTACGTTGATCACGATCAGATGAGCGCGCATCGGAAGGAGCCCATTTTTTCCTCGTTTGAGGGTCGGTGGTAAGTGAGGTCGGATGTAGCTGCCGAAGTCCACCGTGCTGACACGTGGCGCAGTTGGTCAAAAAAAAAATCCCGCCTGTGCCCCTTCTTTCTTTCTTCTCCTTCGATTGTCTTCTTTGTCTGTCTCCTTCTTCGCCATCGACTTCGGCCCCGCCGCCTCGCCCTCTCTCAATCCTCGTCTGGAGAGGAGCTCGGCGAAGAATGAGAAGAGCTCAAGGACGTAAGAGAGCTCGAAGTTGGGTTCGGCGACAGTGGAGAGCTCGAGCTTGAAGGTAAGGAGGAAAGGAGCTCGATAGGCACTTTGGGTTCGAGGCGGCTCCGAGCTTCGAGGATCGACGAGGGAGAAAGCTGGAGCTCAGTGACGTAATAGAGGAGCTCGGTGTATCGTTGAGGTGGCGAAGCGGTTCAGAGCTCGTCAAGGTGAGCTTGACGACGGAGGAGGGGGTGAGGAGCTCGGCAAGAAGTGAGCTCGGTGTGGAGGAGTCGGAGCTCGACAGCGGAGCCAAGGTGATGGGTTCGAGCTCAGTTAAGGAGATAGGGGCTCAGAGCTCTGGGTTCGTCGAGAGGAGAGAGTTGGAGTTCGGCGACGAGAGGATCTGGGAAGGTGGCGAACCCATGGTGTTGAAGGAGGGCTCGAAGAGGAGGAGCTCAAGATGGGTTCAGAGCTTGTGAGCTCGGCAAGGGATCTCGATGGAGCTTGATGGCGGCTGAGAGGGGCTCGACATTGGAATCAGAGCTCGGAGTTGAGGATAGCTCGAGCTTGGTGGTGTGAGGTTGGCGAGGAGTTCGACGCCAATGGTGGGAGTGTTGGAGCATGACGACGGGTCGAGCTCGGGAGGGAGATGGAGTCTACATTGGGTTTTTGGCGCCAAAACATAGGGGAGAAGAAGTGGGAACGGGTTCGGGTTTCTAACGGGTTCGAACCCAAACCGTTAACCCATCCGTTTTTTTTTGTTTGTTTGTTGAGTCTGAGCCACACATCGTGTTTGGGCACGAATTTCGAGGCAAATTTTTTCTCTCATTTCAGATCCAGTGGCAAGTGACCTCGGGGGCGAGTGGCGGTCAACGGTTGACCGCTGACTCAGTCAATGTTGACCGTTGATTTCCCCTTTTTGCTTTAATCACAACCATTGATCTTAATCGAACACGAATTTTGAGGCAGAGCTTTTCTCTAATTTCAGCTCCGGTGGCAAGCGACTTCGGAGCGTGTTGTCGAAGTCCAGGAGAGCGACGCGTGGCAAGTTTGACCGTTGACCATTGACCAGTCAACGCAATTTCTTGCGTTTGGACGTCGATGGCAAGCGACTTCGGAGAGCTTGCCGAGGTCTAGGAGAGCGCCACGTGGCATGTAGGTCCCTAGTTTTTCTTGCATTTTGACGTCGGTGGCAAGCGACTTCAGAGAGCTTGCCGAGGTCTAGGAGAGCGCCATGTGGCATGTGGGTCCCTAGTTTTTCTTGCGTTCTGGCATCGGTGGCAAGCGACTTCGGAGAGCTTGCCGAGGTCTAGGAGAGCGCCACGTGGCATGTGGGTCCTTAGTTTTTCTTGCATTTTGACGTCGGTGGCAAGCGACTTTGGAGAGATTGCCAAGGTCTAGGAGAGCGCCACGTGGCATGTGGGTCCCTAGTTTTTCTTGTGTTTTGCTGTCGGTGGCAAGAGTGCTTGGTGCATGTGTATTGTAACTGACGTTTCCAGTGCTACGGAGGTCGGATTGGGGCGTGTGACCCCTTGTTTCGAAGCTAACTCAGAGGTCTACAAGTTCTCTTCAGGAATAAGTTGAAGAATTATCCTTCTTCGTGGTCAAAATAGTCCCGCAACATTTTTGTCTTCGTGAAGTTGAGGAGAGCTTTGTATGACCCTTGAGAAGATCCGATCTTGGAGACGAGTCTAAGGAGCGTCTCTAGATAAGTTAGGCTCCGAAGTCTCTTGGAAGAAGGTCGCTCGGTTAGGCGAGGGCTCTAGGAGAGAGCCAATTGGGAGGCGAGTTTGAGGAGCAACTCTAAAGGAGAGTTGTGCTCCGAACTCGTTGAGAAGAGGTCCGCTTTGGAGTTGAGCGGTGCGAAGAGCTTGGCTATAGGAGAGAGCCATTTGGAAGGTGAGTGTGAGGAGGAACTCTAGGGGAGAGTTGTGCTCCGAACTTGTTGAAAGGATGTTTGCTTTGGAGGCGAGCAGAGCGAAGAGCTTGGCTCTAGGAGAGAGTTGTTTGGAAGGCGAGTGTGAGGAGGAACTCCAAGGGAGAGTTGTGCTCCGAACTCGTTGAGAGGTGGTTCGCTTTGGAGGCGAGCGGAGCGAAGAGCTTAGCTCTAGGAGAGATCCATTTGGGAGACAAGTTTGAGGAGCAACTCTAGGGGAGAGTCGTGCTCCGAACTCATTGTGAAGAGGTTCAACAGTTGTGGGAGCAATCCCGAATGGTGAGCTGCCTCGCACTTGCTTGTTTGCAAGCGGCTAAGGCAACGTCGAACCAATTGTTGGACTCTGAACTTGTTGTTAAGAGAGTTAACGAGTTGTAGGAGCAATTTCGAATGGTGAGCTACCCTGCACTTGCTTGTTTGTAAGCGGCCAAGGCAACGTGGAACCAAGTGTTGGACTCCGAACTCGTCTTTTGGGCTTAGTAAGTTGTGGGAGCAGCCCTGTAGACAAGCGGGACTCTGAACTTACCATTTAGCGAGTCGTAGAAGTGACTCGGAGGAGTAGAAATGAAGCAAGTGCAATAATAGACAAAAGTTTAAGTTTAATTGAAATAAACTAAATCGCCGCTTCGATGGGGCGAACCATTGTTACATGTTGTTGGCCGGGTTACAAGCATCGGCCTTATTGAAAACCGATATCCTACTTCTACGATAGGGTGAATGCCTATTGGGAGGAGTTGGGTTCTCCCCCATTGGACCTCCTTGGATTAGGTGGAGGATGGCCCCAGGTTCGGAATCTTGGAACTCGGCGGACCTCTCTGTTCGCTTGTAGGCTCCTCGGGATGGAAGGTCGGCCTCGTCTCTTCGGACGAACTTATCCAAGTGTCCCCGCTGTATGAGCTCTTCGATCTCCTCTTTGAGAGCCCGATAATCATCCGTATCGTGGTCGTGGTCCCTATGAAAGCAGCACCACTCATCCTTATTTCTTTTCTTGCCAGGGGTATTCATTCTAGGAGGAGCACGGAGTAGCCATTTTTTGTCCACCTCCATAAGAACTGTTGATATACTAGCATTGAGGGGGGTGAACTTCTCAAAACGAGGACCTGGGCGGCGTTGGCCATAGTCGTCCCTCTGGAGTTTCTGGGACCCTTCATCGCTCGTATTCTTCCGTTTGTTCCCGGAAGATGATTCCTCGAGAGTGGGGGGGTTGAGAGTCTCTTCTACTCGAATGTACTTCTCACTCCTAAACAGGATCTGTGAGAAGTTTCGAGGAGGCTTCTTGGCAAGGGACACCTTGAGGTCGGCGTTAGTAACGTTACGCTCGAATACCGCAGAGGCTACTGCTTGGTTGAGGGAGGCAATAGACCGGGCTTCAGCGGTGAAGCACCGAACGTAATATCTTAGGCATTCACCCTTTCTTTGGCGGAGGGTCACCAAAGATACGTTTGCTTTCTCGGCCCGGCGGCTACTCACGAAATAGTAAGGAAGAGCCATTCGAAATGATCGAATGAGAAGATGGAGGCCGGGGCGAGTCGAGAGTACCATTCTCTCGCAGACCCCTTCAGCGTGGCAGAGAAGGTCTTGCAAAGGAACGCATCCGAAGCCTGGTGGATCATCATGAGAGTTTTAAAACTCTCAATGTGGTCGGCGGGATCCGACTCCCCATTGTATGACTCAAAGTGAGGGGGCTTTAAGTTTTGCGGGACTGGGGCTTTCATGATGGCTCGGGAGAACGGGGGCCTGCTCGGGCATAAATTCCTTGCCCGTTGTTCCTCTTCTCTGTCAAGTCGGCCAAGGTGCCTCTTCATCTCGTGGAGACGGCGGTAGACCGAGCCTTCCCTTTGGTCATATGCTGCCGAGCCCCTAGACTCTGTCCTATGCGAAAGGGGACTAGGAGTGCGGTGGTGACGGCTTGGGGCAGGTAGAGGACTAGGTGCCCGTTGCTTGCAGTTGGGACAGACGTTGAGGGCCCGCAGGACGGCCTCTTGAAAATCTTGGAACTCCGTCATTGTGACTGGTGCCTTTCCAGCTTGATGGTCCCTATGTGTGGCTCGGTTTACCAGAGTATGACTTCTCCGCCGATGGCGTTGAGGGGACTCTCTTCGCCTCCTCAGGGGAGGGGATCTTCTGGTCCTCGGTCTACGGGGGGTCCGGACACGAGACCCCTGGTTGCTCAAGTTGATGGACCCCCCCCAAGTGCTCACCATCCATTCAGGCGAGCTTGAAGGTCGACCCCCTTTTGGCGGTTGGCAATCACTTGACGAAGATCCCGCTCGGGAGGGCTTTGACATGCCATAGAGTCAACTGGAGGATCGGGAACCTCTACATGGTCATGAGGAGGATGTTGTTTTGGATGACTCCGATGGGAGCCCCCCTCGGGAAGCCCCTCGAGACCCTGGAGGGGCCTGTTGAGGAAGAACACCTTGAGCTGGAGGAGGAGGAGGAGGAGGAGGAACAAAAGTGGTTTTTCGGATGGAGACCGCTACCTTCCCCTTCTCTTTTGGATGTATGGCTCGAAACATGCTAAAAAAACAGCAAATTCAAACAAAAAATTGCAGTTCTTGCAAATTCTAAAAATCATTAATAATCACCTACTTTTCAAAATTTCAATATTTTAGGTTCAGGGAAGCATGAGAAAATTAGCCAATGTTCACATTTACTAGTTCATTCCAACTCTTCCATGTCCATTCCTAAATCATTTTCTATTCCTTATTACTCTTCAATCCATATCCACATTCAATATTCTCAAAAAATTCTAAGAAGCTGACGGTCAAGGAGTAGAAGAAGCAAGCAAGTTAGGAGGAGAATAGCATACTAGAGAAGCTTGGAGCTTGGAGTCATATATAGGGAGAGGGTTAGAAGGCGGTTTGGTGGAGATTTATAATAATATATATGCATATACTTTTAATATATATGCAAATACAATTGCATTAGACAAATACAATTTTATTAGCAAACTATTGTTGTAAAATAATGCAATACTATTCACATACACAATATTGTCATACAAAAATGATTGTAATTGTTTTGGGATATTACAGTAGAAAATAAAGATTAATTAATAAAACAATCCCATGAAAATTCAAATAAATAATCAATGAATTTTCTTTCCCATCCTGGCAAAGACAAAATTTCAAGAATAAAAGAATTGGAAGACATAGAATACAAAAAACCCAACCCATAACGATCAATTATGTAGATTTGAGCCTCACCATTAAACATGGAATCTATAAGGAACTAGGAAAAATAAATTACTAGTGATGTTCTATGAACAAATGAGGAGGCATCATCACAATTGACGACGGTGGATTGGAGGGGTGGCAACGCAGTGGGATTGGATTGGAGAGAGAAAGAGAGTGGCGTGTAGGGGGGAAACTCAGAGATTGCGGGTGGGTATTAGCCATGTGAATCTTTACCCGACTTGGATAACAAACCTGTAAATTTGATGTCGTGGGCCTATTCATATTCAGATACGAAAATAATTACAGCATTAGAGTGGGTCGAGCACTCAGGTTGTTCCGAGCCCGGCCCAAATTTAGGCTATTGCTCCAAAAAAGGAAGACTGAAAAAGGAAAGCAAAAAACTTGATTCAATTGCTCAAGACATCTTGCCGATGAAGGAAGGTGTGCAATTAGGTGGAGTTGGGGATACATGTTGTAATACCCTGAATTTTCATTTATGAGAATTATTATTTTGTATTATTAATTTGTACGTATTGTGCACAAACAATCTTGCGGTATAATTTTTTATAATTATTTTTCATAAACAAATGAGTATACATATATATATGTCTTTCTATTATCTTTTTATTAAAGCCTATTTTTTAAACAAACATTTTGAACCCAACTTAATTTATTTTTTAAATATAAACTAATTTGGCCCATTAAATAAAAGCCCATAAATTTATTTTCTCTTTTTATTACAACTTGTAGTGTAGACAATTTTTATAGACTTTTTATAAAAATATATATATGTACAACTTTTTAAAATAGGGGACTTTAGAAACACGTGCATTGCACTAGCACGTGTTTGTGCACCCTTTTTTAGGCCGGATAGGATTGGGAGGGAAAAAGAGAAGTGGAGTTTGTGGGAGGTAGTTTTGTAGTCATGGTTGGTTACTACAACTTCCCATTGAATCCTAGCCTTTGTTTCTTAACTCCTAGATCAATCCTAGCCTTCTAATTGTCCCAAAATTTTGTATAAATACACCCCCCCCCCCCCCCCCCCCCCCCCCCACCTAGTCTAGTTATCCTTACACTTTTCATTCTCCAAACCTATAGTGAAAGAATACAATTGTTAGTAGTAGATGTTGTGGTAGTAGGAAGTGAGAGTAAAGATTGAGAGTTGAGTGTGTTGCATTCAAGGAGGCTGGCATCACCCTTGGAGGCTCGGGTTGCACTCAAACAAGGAGAAGAAGCATTCTTTTGGCAAGCTAAATCTAGGAGGAGAATGGCTCTTTCGTTTATGAGTTGTTGTGTGATTTTCTCTCCAATTTAGGTGGGTGATTTTCTTACTTCTAACTCTAGTTACCATGCTAGGAATGATAACAAAATTTGCATGAAAGAAACTAATAGGAGTATATTCCAATTTGAAAAAGGATTGCTAGATGATTAAACTAAAATTGGTAGATTGTCTGTTAAATTGTCGTGATTCTTAATATTGTTGTGCAAATTGCTTGTAGTTATGGAAGTGTTAAATTGGGATTGTGATAATGTAGAAATTGAGTATGAATTGCTAATAGATGGAATTATTGTTTTATGCACTAAATGAACTATTGTGGTATTGGTTCTAGTGAATTAAAATTTGTCCTATGCATTAAGTTAATGAAAGAGGAAAAAACAGGGAGTTATAATTTCTTTTTGTGGTTTATAATATCAAAATGTTGTTTGAGGATTGTCAAGTTAAAATATGGTGAGAGTAGTATGGAATTTAAATTATTATATGAGAAATGTATATTAAATTACTGAAAAATTATTTTAAAAATACTGGGGGTTAATTTTAGTTAAAATATGTGATATGGCCAAAACCAGGGGTTCAATCGAGGCCGTCCGAATGGGGCACGAATCCTTCAGCTCAGGGGCGAGATGGTAATTTCACATGCAAACGGGTCCGAAGCGGGTACTGGGTCTCCTTCTCACAGATCCAATAACCCGCAAACGGATCCACCTCAGCTGGGCACGGGTTTCAACCCGCTGCCAACTCGATCCAGCAAGACACAATCAAGGTCCCTGATTAGATCTAAATCAACGGCCATGATTCACGTCAATCTTTACACTGGGATTTAGGGATTAAAATTCCTTATCTGATTACCAGAATATACCTTATCAGATTACTTTCCCAATCTGTTTACAAGGAGATTATTCTATATCAGACTACGCGGATTACATCCCTAAATTGTTCTCTAAGACGCCTATAAATACCCCCCACCCATCTCCATTAACAGGTAATCAATCTTTCTCAAGTTAACCGCTCTTTCATAATCAATTCTGGTTACTGACTTGAGCGTCGGAGGGTGCGTCGCCGGGAACAACCCCGGTGTTTCGCACTTTTTGCAGGTGCACGGCGGGAGCGACGATCAGAGTTCAACGGAACAGGTATACAGGTTCTCCTATTCAGTTTCCCCAAGAACTCACAAATTCATCTGTTTGCCCCCACACCGAATTTAGCGGCAACAGATTGGCGCCGTCTGTGGGAAACTAACGAATAGAGACCTCTCCTCTTCCCGGTGAACAGGTTTTCCCCAGCCATGCCGCCTCGCAAAGTCAGATCTAGGGGCTCCAATCGAGCGCCCATCCCTGACCAGCAGGAAGTCCTTCCTGATCCCACTCAACAACAAGGGCAGCTCCCTCCTACCGTGGAAGGGCCGCTCCAGCGGAACCCTCCACACCCTGATCCGAAGGGGCCTAACCCCCAGAAACAGCCTCTTCATCCAGAGAACATACCCAACCACACTGCCTCCAGTGCCTCCATGGCCTCCCATCATCCCCGAGCCTCTGGTCGCCACGATGCCCATCCCAGACGCCCGGAGGATAAGGACCTTCGTCACCATCTGGACGAAAAGCGGGCTCGGGGAGAAGCCTCCCACCAAGAACGATCCCCCCGACACCGGGGACACAGGGGATCCCCCGCCCGAAGAGGGAGAAAAGACTCCCCCGATCACTACCGAAGGAGGCACTCACCGGCAGGTCGGCAGCAGCATCGGAACAATGAGGCACCCATCACCCGTGCCGAGTTCCAGCAATTCCAAGCTATGGTACAACAGGCCCTCAATCTCCGTCAGAATCCCAATGAGCCAAGGGCCCCCTCCCCTCGTCCGGCCCGGAGCCCTCGACAACGTTCCCCTTCTCCTCAACCCGCTCCTACCAATTCCAGACGCACCCCAAGTCCTCGTCGTTCCCGAAGCTACCGTCGCCGCAGCCCTCGCTCCCCATCCTACGAAGACGAGTCCCGTGGCTCGGCAGATCACCGCCGGAGAGATGACACCATGAACCGCCGCCTGAACGAGGTGGAAAAACTCTTGGGACGGATAAACCGGGAAGAAGAACTCAGGGGGAGGACCCTCCGTCCTAGCCAACCCCCGTTCTCCCGGACCATAGTGGATACTCCTGTTCCCTTCGGTTTCAAACCTCCCCAGTTCGAGAACTACACGGGAGAGACCGATCCGGTTGACCACATCGAAGGCTTTAAGACTTTGATGCTCCTCCATCAAGCGTCCGACGCCCTCCTCTGCAAAACATTCCCTGCAACTCTGAAGGGCCCAGCTCGAGAATGGTACTCTCGCCTTGCCCCGGCGTCAATATTCTCCTTTGAACAGTTCGAGACCCTATTCATCACCCACTTCGTCAGCAGCCGAAGGGCCGAGAAGACCAGCATTTCCCTGTTGCACCTCCGTCAGCAGAAGGGGGAGAGATTGAGGGACTACGTGAAGAGGTTCACAGCCGAGGCCAGAACTATCGCATCCCTCGACCAATCCGTTGCTACCGCGGCATTCCAATCCAACATCCTAAATTCTAACCTCCGCTCCTCCCTCGCCAAAAAACCGCCACATGACTTTTCTGACCTCCTCCTCCGTACTGAAAAGTACATCCGAGCTGAAGAGGCCGAGGAACCGCCCAACTGGGAAGCGACCGCCTCCGGGTCTAAGAGGAAGGGAACGGAAGAAGAGGGACTCAAAAAGTTTCAGAAGGATAACGCTGGCCAGCGCCGGCCTCCCCCTAGATTTGAAAAATTTACTCCCCTCACCACAAACATCTCCGCCATTTTCATGGAAGTCGAAAAAGAAGGGGTCCTGCCTCCAGCTCCAAAGATGAACACCCCAGCCAAAAGGAGGGATAAAGACAAATGGTGCCGTTATCACCGGGACCATGGGCATGACACCAACGACTGCCGGGCTCTGAGAAACGAGATCGAAGCCCTCATCCAGAGGGGGCAGCTGGCGAAGTTTGTAAGAAAGGACGGGGCCGAACTTCCTCCCCAGCCTCGGGGGGCTAACAAACGTCCGGAACGGGAAGAGACGCCAGAATTCGAGGAAGAGCGAGTCCTCCACCTTATCCATGGGGGTCCAATGGGGGGCTCCTCGAACTCTTCTCGTAAAGCCTTTATTAGGGAAGTAAATTCTGTCCGGGCCACCCCTCCCCCCAAAGGACTCGGAGTGCCCGTCACCTTCTCTGACGACGATCTCGAGGGCGTCCGCACCCCTCATTGCGACGCACTCGTCATCAACCTTCACATGGCCAATTTCAAAGTCGAAAGAATCCTAGTGGATAACGGCTCCTCCGTTAACATCCTATTCCTCGATGCTTTTAAGGGGCTGAAGCTCTCCCGAGACAGACTGAAGCCCGCCGGGTATACGCTCCATGGGTTCACGGGAGTGCCGGTGACGATCGAAGGGGTGATCACCCTCGATGTCACAGCAGGCAAAACTCCTACTACCCGCACGGAGTCAATGGATTTCATGGTTGTAGATGTCCCCGCGGCCTACAACGTCATTTTGGGTCGGCCCGGCCTAGCCGCCCTTGAAGCCGTCCCTTCTGCCTATCATCTCAAAATGAAATTCCCCACTCGGGCTGGAGTGGGAGAAGTTAGGGGCAATCAGGAACAGGCCCGCAAGTGTTACATGACCTCCACGCTCGGACCCGTCCTCTCCTTAGAAACACTCGAGATCCCCCAAGATGCTGCTCGGCCGACTCCTGAGCCGGTAGATGAGCTGGAGGAAATACCCTTCTCGGAGCAGGAGCCGACCCGTAAGTTTTATGTCAGCAAGGCACTCCCGTCCGCCCTACATTCAAACATTGTGAAATGCATCCGAGCCAACCGGGACCTCTTCGCATGGTCAGCAGCGGACATGCCCGGTATCTCTGAAGAACTCTTGGTCCATCGCCTCAGCGTGGATCCGGGGTCCAAACCGGTCCAGCAGAAGAGGCGCAAGTTCGCCCCCGAGCGCCAGCTCGCCATCAAAGAGGAGGTAGACAAACTGCTGAAAGCCCGATTCATACAGGAAGTGAATTATCCGGAGTGGTTGTCCAACGTAGTCATGGTGAAGAAATCCAATGGGACATGGAGAATCTGTATTGATTTCACTGACCTCAACAAGGCCTGCCCTAAAGATCCCTTCCCTCTGCCGAGCATCGACACTCTGATTGACGCAACCTCGGGACATGAGCTCCTCAGCTTCATGGATGCTTTCTCGGGTTACAATCAGATAAGGATGTTCCCCCCGGATATTCCGAAGACGTCTTTTGTAACGGACCAAGGACTCTATTGTTACCGAGTCATGCCGTTCGGCCTGAAGAACGCAGGGGCAACGTATCAACGTCTCGTCAACAAGGTATTCCAGGCCCAGATTGGTCGGAACATGGAAGTCTACGTGGACGACATGCTTGTGAAAAGCATCCGAGGCGTTGATCATGAGACCGACCTCCAAGAAGCGTTCGATGTTTTGAGAAAGCACAATATGAGACTCAACCCGAACAAGTGTGCGTTCGGCGTCTCATCGGGCAAGTTCCTCGGCTTTATGGTCAGCCAACGAGGCATAGAGGCAAATCCGGAAAAGATCAGGGCCATACTGGACATGGCCCCGCCCAGAAACGTCAAAGAAGTTCAGAAACTGACAGGTCGTTTAGCCGCCATTGGGCGCTTTTTGTCGAAGTCCGGGGAGAAATGCCTCCCGTTCTTCAAAGCCCTGAGGGGGACAAAGGGGTTCGAGTGGGGGCAGCCGCAACAAGATTCCTTCGACCAGCTTAAAGCTTACCTCGTCAACCCGCCTCTGCTCAGCAAACCCATACCAGGCGAACCCCTCTACCTCTACTTGGCAGCCTCGGAACAGACACTAAGTGCGGTCTTAGTCAGGGAAGAAGATAGAACTCAGAAGCCCATTTACTACGTCAGCAAAGTGCTCCGGGACGCCGAGCTCCGGTACCCGAAAATTGAGAAAATAGCCTACGCCCTGATAATGGCTGCAAGAAAGCTTCGACCATACTTCCAGTCTCATTCGGTGGTCGTTCTTACCGACCAGCCGTTGAAACAGATCCTTTACAAGCCAGAGACTTCCGGCCGCCTCATGAAGTGGTCGATCGAGCTGAGCCAACATGATATTACTTATCAGCCTCGGACCGCTATCAAGGCGCAGGCGCTGGCCGAATTCATAGTTGAAACGACTATCCCCGACTCCGAGCAGACGACGAAGGGACCGCCTATCTGGTCTGTATATGTCGATGGATCCTCTTGCAACGAGGGGAGCGGGGCTGGAGTCATCCTGGCGGGCCCAGACGACTTTGTCCTTCAATATTCCCTCCGGATAAACTTTAAAGCCTCGAATAACGAAGCCGAATACGAGGCACTCATAGCCGGCCTGGGGATGGCCCGAAACGCAGGGGCGCGACGCCTGCAGATCTTCAGCGACTCTCAGTTGGTCGTCAACCAGGTCCTCGGCGAATATGAAGCCCGGGATGACAGAATGGTGAAGTACTTGGCCAAAGTCAAGAGCCTCATGGCGCTCTTCGACGAGGCCCTCATCCGAAGAATCCCCAGAGAGGAAAATGCCCAGGCCGACGCCCTGTCCAAATTAGCTTCCTCATCCCTGCAAGGCCTCGAACAAACCGTTCTGATAGAAGTCCTCCTCAAGCCCAGCATAGAGGACGAGGCTTTCAACTCCGTCGAAACACTGCCGCTCCCCCTCGAAGACAATTGGATGAAGCCCCTCGTCGAGTTTTTAAGAGACGGACTCCTACCAAGGGATCCGAAGGAAGCCCGAAAGATAAGGACCCGGGCCGAGCGTTACATAATGGTCGAAGGCGTTCTGTATAAGCGCTCCTTCACCCAGGTGGATGGTCGACCCTACCTAAGATGCCTCTCCCCCGGACAAGCCGATTACGCCCTGCAAGAGCTCCATGAGGGCATCGGCGGAGCCCACTGCGGCTCCAGAGCCTTGGCACGTAAAGTGTTAAACTACGGGTATTACTGGCCCACTCTCCTACGGGACGCCGAACGACACGTTCGACAATGCACCTCCTGCCAGAAGTATTCCGACATCCGACGCCTTCCACAAGCACCACTCTCCTCCTTGTCGAGTCCGATCCCCTTTGCAATGTGGGGGATGGATCTACTCGGGCCATTTCCACCGGCCCCCGGACAGTTGAAGTTTCTAGTCGTGGCAGTCGACTATTTCTCGAAATGGGTCGAGGCCGAGCCCCTGGCTACAATTACCGAACATAGAGTCGTCCAATTCTTCTGGAAAAGTGTAATCTGTCGTTTCGGTGTTCCCCGAGTCGTAGTTACAGATAACGGTACGCAGTTCGCTGGAGCTGCCTTCCGAGCCTTATGTCAAGACCTAACTATACAGCACCGCTTCTCCTCAGTCTCTCATCCCCAGTCAAATGGCCAAGCCGAGAATGCCAACCGACAGATCCTCTCCGGCATCAAGAAGAGACTCGACAAATGCTCCAAGGGATTGTGGGTCGATCAGCTGCCCAATGTGTTGTGGAATTACCGAACCACGAAGCGGATCCCGACGGGCGAGAGTCCGTTCAATCTCACCTATGGGTCCGAGGCCCTCATCCCACTAGAAGTTGGAATACCCTCTCCTCGCCTGATTGCCTTCGAAGAAGAACAGAATGCCAGGGAGCTCAGAACGAGCCTAGATTTGGTAGACGAGATTCGGGAAAGAGCCGCCATACGGCAGCAAGGTTACCGAAAAAGAATCGAACTCGCCTACAACAAACGGGTCCGCCCAACCGACTTGAAAGAGGGGGACCTGGTCCTCCGAAAGCTGGCCATTTCGTTCCCCGGACAGAAGAGCAAACTGGCCCCAAATTGGGAGGGACCGTACAAAGTATCCAAAGTGATCCGCCCCGGTGCGTACAAGCTAGAAGACCTTGAGGGTAGAGAAATTCCCAGGACTTGGAACGCCGACCATCTTTTGAAATACCTAGAGAAGGCAACCCCGCCTATCTAAGTAACTCGAGATGTCGGGCCGCCACTCCTGCTACTAGTAATTTTTCCTTTGTTCTTTTTCATTGTAATAAACGGCTAGCAACTTTAGAAGCAGCCGACCATTAGATATTAATAAATAAATAAAGTTTTTCTTTACATTATCGCGTAATTCCGCCTCTAGTTCCCTTATCGCACAATGGTTCGGAGTCCAGCACTCGGCTCGACTCTTCCTACTCGGCCCGTCTTCAGACGGGCCAGGGGCAGATCGCCGTTCGAAATTGCTCCTGCAGCCGTTGAATGGATCGGAGTCCAACACTTGGCTCGATTTTGCTTCGCAAATCCGCTCCTAAGCGGACTAGAAGTAGCTCGCCATTCGAAACTGCTCCTGCATCTCTCAAACTTATCACACAATGGTTCGGAGTCCAGCACTCGGCTCGACTCTTCCTAATCGGCCCGTCTTCAGACGGGCCAGGGGCAGATCGCCGTTCGAAATTGCTCCTGCAGCCGTTGAATGGATCGGAGTCCAACACTTGGCTCGATTTTGCTTCGCAAATCCGCTCCTAAGCGGACTAGAAGTAGCTCGCCATTCGAAACTGCTCCTGCATCTCTCAAATTTATCACACAATGGTTCGGAGTCCAGCACTCGGCTCGACTCTTCCTACTCGGCCCGTCTTCAGACGGGCCGGGGGCAGATCGCCGTTCGAAATTGACCCTGCAGCCGTTGAATGGATCGGAGTCCAACACTTGGCTCGATTTGGCTTCGCAAGTCCGCTCCTAAGCGGACTAGAAGTAGCTCGCCATTCGAAACTGCTCCTGCATCCCTTAAACTAATCTTACGACCGGATCTTTCCTCCGGCTCGACTCTATCTCTCCGACTCGTCCTCAAACGGTCCGGTACCCGTCCCGACCGTAGACTGTGCCGAGCTGACGAGGTACCGACCCTCGTTTTTGGCAAAATATCATCCCGAGGTCAACTCGCCGTTAGATCCTCTCAAATTGTGTGCCAAAGCGTGATGAGTGGATCCAGTAGTGCCACGTGCCCACAAAACGACAAGATAACGTTTTCTTGGGACTTGTGCCTGCCTCTGGATTCGCGCCACCATCCAACGGTTGTAGACACCCCACGTCGACGGGCGTCAATAGCCGAGCGACAGGATCAGAATTGCGACAAAAGACTCGACGAACAGCCAATAGAAGACACTTCGGATAAATCGACCCCAATTTTATTAATGACTTGGACGAGTTTACAAAAAGATTACTACAGCGAGTTCAACAAAATATTAGAAGGCATGACCCGCTCATTTCCTCCGAGGAAGGGGGACACTCCGGTTCAACGACACTTTGGGTCGGCGCTTCTTAGCCTCCGAGCTCGTCTCCAGGCCGACGAACCGGGACGCCCCTTCGCCGCTGAGCCTCACAGTCGCCCCAACCGAAGCGCCACTTGAAGACACCGCCACACCACTTTGTGCATCGGCGGCTGACGCCCCGATGATAGGAGTCCGGGACGCCGCTTGGTAGAACGTGATACCTCGCTCGATCTCTTCGCGGGTACACGAGGTGCTCCGGACGTTGGCCCTCACCGGCTGAGGCTTGAGCCGAGCGACCTCCTCCTCCAATTCGACGATCCGGTCCTTCAGTGCCTCGTCCCTCACGACAATTTTGAACCGAGGAAGCTTCGCCGATCCAGGGTATTCGGCGCTGTCAGATATGACACGACGCAGATGGGTCACCTCGATACTCTTGTCGACTGTCACCCTTTGCAAATGCTCGACCTTCTTCACGAGCTCATCTCGTTCGGCCAAAACAGAAGCCAATTCTTCTTCCTTAGCAAATAGCTCGGCTTCGGCTATCCGCAAGTGGTACACTTCGGCCAACAGATCCCCGTTCTTCATCTCCATATTGTACAGCATCCTCCTCGTCAGGTCGATCTCGCCCTCAAGGCGTTTCACGAGAGATAGATGGAACAGCTCTACTTGTCGCCGAGCCATCGTAGTGACGGGGGCCTACCCTACGACCGAACCAAACACTTAGACAATTTCAAAGACAAAACGTTTTTTCATTTATCAAAAAGCGGTGGCCAGTCCGCAAAAGGCGTTACAAAGCTCGGAAGAAAAAGCAGAACAGAAACTACAAAAAGATTAACGAAAGAATCAAGGGTCCACCTGCGTCTCCGCTCCCACCCCGGACGCATCGACGGGCGGTCCCTCGATCTCTCCCTTAGCCGGGTCATCCTCTCCCCCTCCGTCTTCGCCTTCGACCTCGTCCTCGGCATCCCCCTCCTCGTCGTCCACGGGCGACCCGGGCCACAGTCGATAGCCGACTCGCTCGAAGCCGGGGACACGAGCCTGGACGTGGTCCAGGGCCGTCTGGTAGGATCGCTCCATGTTCTCAGCCATATGTTTCTTCGCCTCTGCCTCAATCTCGGCTTCGACCTCCGCCCGGATCCTCGCTGCCTGCGCTTCCCTCTCCGCCTTCTCGTCGGCCAAGGAATTCAATGCCGCGGCAAGATCTTCGGCGGCCTTGGCGGCTTTGGCGGACTCCGCTTCGAGGCCCTCCTTCGCTTTCTTCAGGTCGGCAGTAAGGTCGGCCACCCGAACGTCCAGAGCCTCGGCCCGCCTCTGCTCGGCCTCGAGATCCTTGACCGCCCGGACCTTCGCCAGCCTGTCTTTCTCGCTGGCGGACTTCAGCTCCTTCTCCTGTGCGGCGAACGCCTCCATGAGATGGCCGAAGTGAACGGTGGCCTACGAAGACAACGATAAGTACGAAGTACGCACCGAGTAACAAACTTGAAGAAATTTGCGAACACTTACCGAAACAAGCCCCCGGGCGACTTCGTAAGTGTCGTCGCCGACCCTCCCCGCATTCAGCGCGGCCTTATCCTTCGGGGTCGCCAAGTGTTTGACGACCTGCATTGACATCTGCGAGTTGCCGAGGAAACCATCATGATTCCTCACCAGCCAGTTCGGCACAAACAACTGCTTGTGCTGCTCGGTCAGGATTTCCTCGGCATTCTGAGTCAATGGGGGAAGCTCGAGCGCCAGCGCCGCATTGACATCAAAGACACCCTCGTTCACGGACGGGGCGACAGGGGCCGAGGTCTCCTCCACCATCACTACCTCCGAAGGCACCTCGGTAGCCGGGGGAGGCGGAGCAACGTTAGCGGCGACCGCGGGCTGAACACCCGAAGACGCACCCTCGGCCGCCCTCTTCCTTTTTCTGGTCCCGGTCAGCTTGGACCTATCGGCCATCATAGCTTTAAAGTCAATCTTCATCGACTCTGCATCAACAAAAAAAAAAAAGAGGGAGAAAACCGAATCAAAACAGACGAATTGAAGACTTAGAAAAAAAATGAATGAGATGTCAAGAGCGTACTCGGGTCGATGGGGCTTAGTCCGGACCCGAACAACACCTCCTCGGTCAACTCCCTCCAACTCAGTACCGGAAGGGCCGTGATCCTCCTCGCTACCTCCTCCTCGGCCTCAGATAGTGCGGGGTCGCCCCGCGCAAATTTCGGCACTTCCACCTTCCACCGGGACGGAATGTGCCAAATCGCTTCGCCCCTTACGATAAAATACTTCTCCCTCCAACCCTTAAGAGAGTCGGGATTCTCTACAATCTTAACACCTCTCCTCGGCCCCAAATAGTACCGGTACTCCGAGCCGTGTTGCCTGTTTATCCGATAGAGGCCCCGGAAAACTGACAGATCCGGCGCTACCTCGGCTCGGTGACACTGAAGCAAGAATGCGTTCACATGACGCCAAGTGTTTGGACTGAACTGAGTAGGGGCGAGACAATACCAACCGAGGATCTGAAGTATGAAAGGATGCAGCGGAAAACGCAGTCCCGCGTTCAAGGAGTCGACGTCAAACATGCACATGTCCGACGAAGGCAACTTAGTGTTTGCTCGCACCCCGGGGCCAGCGACCATCAGCTTGTACTCCGACGGGATAGCGAAGGCCTTCCTGATCCGAAGAAGATCCTTCTCGGTCAACGACGAAATGAGCTCGTCAGCTTCGGAGGGATGGAACGGACTAGGCTCCTCGACGATCTTCGACTTTCCGTAGATCGCTTTCTCCAGAAGATCTCCCTCGTACTGCCTGACTCCCGAATGCCCGGACAGGACGGAAGGATATTGTCCTATCTCGGGAGCTCGTTTCGGGTTCTCCACAATCACCCCCACTATGGGGGGCGGGGTCTCCCCTGTCCTCTTCTTCTTCCCGATCCTCGACTCGACAGCCAGCGGTTCGGCCATCTGCTTCCCCTTCCTGCGAGCTTCCGCCCTACTCCTCTCCCCGGCGCCATCACCGCCCGAGGACGAGGCACCACTACCCGAGCTTACCCTTGACATCCTTTGAAAAAGCTAAGGCAAAGACAAACTAACCTTTGAAGTGACGTTCACGGTCGGAGAATGCTCGCCTGAAATCGCCTGGCCCACGCGACAGCTAACGACAACACCGTGGAGCAAGGGCGCCGCTAGCAGAGGACTCAGAGAACAAAAGTGAATTCGTAGAGTGAAAAGTGAGAAATGAGCTCATGGGTGAAGGATTGGTAACTTATAACCTCAACTGATAACGGGCCTCCTTGGGAATCCAAAAGGCCCACTAAGAATCCCAAACGCCCTACAAGAGAGAGGCGGCGGTATGAGAGGGGTGGCGGAACTCCCCAAAAAACACAAGTTGCGACTCGGCCACCGGTCTAATGAGCCGAGCTATCAGCCGAGCAACCGAGCCACTTAATACGGAACGGCGGAACCATCAAGAAGACAAGTAAACAACTCGGCCTCCGGCCCACCAAGCCGAGCCACCGAGTTCGCCCAAAAATGCCCAACTCCACGCCCGGCAAACAGCGCGAGGTATGCGGACCGAGGTGACGAGATACCGACCCTCGTTTTTGGCAAAAAATCCTCCCGAATCAAAATCACCGTCGGATCTCTCCAAAATTCGCGTCAGAATCTGATGAACGGTTCAGATTGCGCCACGCCCACAAAACGACAAGATAGCGTTTTTTCGTGATCTGAACCCCATCCTCGTGATGCGTGCCCAGATAAACGGCCCAGATCTTGCCACGTCCACAAAACGACAAGATAGCGTTTTATGGGGATCCACGCCAAAGATGGACGGCCTAGATGATGCCACGTACCTCGGATGCTCCGAACCGAGGCACCGACCCTTCCAACCAGGTCGCCGACCCCCCAAGCCGCGGCACTACGCATCCGGGCCGTGGTGCTGGGTTACCGACCCATCCAACCGGGTCGCCGACCCCCCTAGCCGCGGCGCTACGCATCCGGGCCGTGGTGCTGGGGTATCGACCCTTCCAACCGAGTCGCCGACCCCCCTAGCCGCGGTGCTACGCATCCGGGCCGTGGTGCTGAGGTACCGACCCTCGTTTTTGGGAAAAAATCCTTCCGACCCTCAGGAGCCGTTGGATCTCATAGGAAAGCGCGCTCGTCATGATGGACGACCCAGATCTTGCCACGTCCACAAAACGACAAGATAGCGTTTTATGGGGATCCACGCCAAAGATGGACGGCCTAGATGATGCCACGTACCTCGGATGCTCCGAACCGAGGCACCGACCCTTCCAACCGGGTCGCCGACCCCCCTAGCCGCGGCGCTACGCCTCCGGGCCGTGGTGCTGGGGTACCGACCCTTCCAACCGGGTCGCCGACCCCCCTAGCCGCGGCGCTACGCGTCCGGGCCGTGGTGCTGAGGTACCGACCCTCGTTTTTGGGAAAAAATCCTTCCGACCCTCAGGAGCCGTTGGATCTCGTAGGAAAGCGCGCTCGTCATGATGGACGTCCCAGATCTTGCCACGTCCACAAAACGACAAGATAGCGTTCTATGGGGATCCACGCCAAAGATGGACGGTCTAGATGATGCCACGTACCTCGGATGATCCGAACCGAGGTACCGACCATTCGAACCAACTCGCCGACCCCTTGAACCGCGGCGCAACGCATCCGGGCCGGGGTGACGGAGTGCCGACCCTCGTTTTTGGGAAAAATCCTTCCGAGGAGCAGGAGGCGTCTGATCGTTCCGAAATTCGCGCTCCGTCTTGATCGAAGGCCCAGATGACGCCACGCCATAAATAGGTATTAAAAATTGATTTTTATTTATTTAAATCGGTTTATTTATTTAAAAAATTGCGAAAAATCGCTAAAAATTCGGGAAAATTAGCTAAAAATTCCAGGAAATAATTAAAAATTCGGAGAATATTTCTAAGCCACCGAACGAGCAATTATTACCTAGAATACGCGGCTAAAGCCCCCGAACAATTAGCCAACACATCGCAAAATTAAATAAATCATCCGGAAAAATAGATAAAAACTCGACACAGCTTCGGAGCATCAAAGAAGGAGGAACTAGCCTACCCCCGTGCTCCAGGATTCAAAAATCACCCATTCGGACTGCGACACAGTTCCACCGACCACTGAGTTAGTCAAACTACTCCTCAAAGACTGACCACCCTCAGCCTTTAGGAGTGGGGGGCTCGTGATATGGCCAAAACCAGGGGTTCAATCGAGGCCGTCCGAATGGGGCACGAATCCTTCAGCTCAGGGGCGAGATGGTAATTTCACATGCAAACGGGTCCGAAGCGGGTACTGGGTCTCCTTCTCACAGATCCAATAACCCGCAAACGGATCCACCTCAGCTGGGCACGGGTTTCAACCCGCTGCCAACTCGATCCAGCAAGACACAATCAAGGTCCCTGATTAGATCTAAATCAACGGCCATGATTCACGTCAATCTTTACACTGGGATTTAGGGATTAAAATTCCTTATCTGATTACCAGAATATACCTTATCAGATTACTTTCCCAATCTGTTTACAAGGAGATTATTCTATATCAGACTACGCGGATTACATCCCTAAATTGTTCTCTAAGACGCCTATAAATACCCCCTACCCATCTCCATTAACAGGTAATCAATCTTTCTCAAGTTAACCGCTCTTTCATAATCAATTCTGGTTACTGACTTGAGCGTCGGAGGGTGCGTCGCCGGGAACAACCCCGGTGTTTCGCACTTTTTGCAGGTGCACGGCGGGAGCGACGATCAGAGTTCAACGGAACAGGTATACAGGTTCTCCTATTCAGTTTCCCCAAGAACTCACAAATTCATCTGTTTGCCCCCACACCGAATTTAGCGGCAACAGATTGAATCTGTTGCCGCTAAATTCGGTGTGGGGGCAAACAGATGAATTTGTGAGTTCTTGGGGAAACTGAATAGGAGAACCTGTATACCTGTTCCGTTGAACTCTGATCGTCGCTCCCGCCGTGCACCTGCAAAAAGTGCGAAACACCGGGGTTGTTCCCGGCGACGCACCCTCCGACGCTCAAGTCAGTAACCAGAATTGATTATGAAAGAGCGGTTAACTTGAGAAAGATTGATTACCTGTTAATGGAGATGGGTGGGGGGTATTTATAGGCGTCTTAGAGAACAATTTAGGGATGTAATCCGCGTAGTCTGATATAGAATAATCTCCTTGTAAACAGATTGGGAAAGTAATCTGATAAGGTATATTCTGGTAATCAGATAAGGAATTTTAATCCCTAAATCCCAGTGTAAAGATTGACGTGAATCATGGCCGTTGATTTAGATCTAATCAGGGACCTTGATTGTGTCTTGCTGGATCGAGTTGGCAGCGGGTTGAAACCCGTGCCCAGCTGAGGTGGATCCGTTTGCGGGTTATTGGATCTGTGAGAAGGAGACCCAGTACCCGCTTCGGACCCGTTTGCATGTGAAATTACCATCTCGCCCCTGAGCTGAAGGATTCGTGCCCCATTCGGACGGCCTCGATTGAACCCCTGGTTTTGGCCATATCACGAGCCCCCCACTCCTAAAGGCTGAGGGTGGTCAGTCTTTGAGGAGTAGTTTGACTAACTCAGTGGTCGGTGGAACTGTGTCGCAGTCCGAATGGGTGATTTTTGAATCCTGGAGCACGGGGGTAGGCTAGTTCCTCCTTCTTTGATGCTCCGAAGCTGTGTCGAGTTTTTATCTATTTTTCCGGATGATTTATTTAATTTTGCGATGTGTTGGCTAATTGTTCGGGGGCTTTAGCCGCGTATTCTAGGTAATAATTGCTCGTTCGGTGGCTTAGAAATATTCCCCGAATTTTTAATTATTTCCTGGAATTTTTAGCTAATTTTCCCGAATTTTTAGCGATTTTTCGCAATTTTTTAAATAAATAAACCGATTTAAATAAATAAAAATCAATTTTTAATACCTATTTATGGCGTGGCGTCATCTGGGCCTTCGATCAAGACGGAGCGCGAATTTCGGAACGATCAGACGCCTCCTGCTCCTCGGAAGGATTTTTCCCAAAAACGAGGGTCGGCACTCCGTCACCCCGGCCCGGATGCGTTGCGCCGCGGTTCAAGGGGTCGGCGAGTTGGTTCGAATGGTCGGTACCTCGGTTCGGATCATCCGAGGTACGTGGCATCATCTAGACCATCCATCTTTGGCGTGGATCCCCATAGAACGCTATCTTGTCGTTTTGTGGACGTGGCAAGATCTGGGACGTCCATCATGACGAGCGCGCTTTCCTACGAGATCCAACGGCTCCTGAGGGTCGGAAGGATTTTTTCCCAAAAACGAGGGTCGGTACCTCAGCACCACGGCCCGGACGCGTAGCGCCGCGGCTAGGGGGGTCGGCGACCCGGTTGGAAGGGTCGGTACCCCAGCACCACGGCCCGGAGGCGTAGCGCCGCGGCTAGGGGGGTCGGCGACCCGGTTGGAAGGGTCGGTGCCTCGGTTCGGAGCATCCGAGGTACGTGGCATCATCTAGGCCGTCCATCTTTGGCGTGGATCCCCATAAAACGCTATCTTGTCGTTTTGTGGACGTGGCAAGATCTGGGTCGTCCATCATGACGAGCGCGCTTTCCTATGAGATCCAACGGCTCCTGAGGGTCGGAAGGATTTTTTCCCAAAAACGAGGGTCGGTACCTCAGCACCACGGCCCGGATGCGTAGCACCGCGGCTAGGGGGGTCGGCGACTCGGTTGGAAGGGTCGATACCCCAGCACCACGGCCCGGATGCGTAGCGCCGCGGCTAGGGGGGTCGGCGACCCGGTTGGATGGGTCGGTAACCCAGCACCACGGCCCGGATGCGTAGTGCCGCGGCTTGGGGGGTCGGCGACCTGGTTGGAAGGGTCGGTGCCTCGGTTCGGAGCATCCGAGGTACGTGGCATCATCTAGGCCGTCCATCTTTGGCGTGGATCCCCATAAAACGCTATCTTGTCGTTTTGTGGACGTGGCAAGATCTGGGCCGTTTATCTGGGCACGCATCACGAGGATGGGGTTCAGATCACGAAAAAACGCTATCTTGTCGTTTTGTGGGCGTGGCGCAATCTGAACCGTTCATCAGATTCTGACGCGAATTTTGGAGAGATCCGACGGTGATTTTGATTCGGGAGGATTTTTTGCCAAAAACGAGGGTCGGTATCTCGTCACCTCGGTCCGCATACCTCGCGCTGTTTGCCGGGCGTGGAGTTGGGCATTTTTGGGCGAACTCGGTGGCTCGGCTTGGTGGGCCGGAGGCCGAGTTGTTTACTTGTCTTCTTGATGGTTCCGCCGTTCCGTATTAAGTGGCTCGGTTGCTCGGCTGATAGCTCGGCTCATTAGACCGGTGGCCGAGTCGCAACTTGTGTTTTTTGGGGAGTTCCGCCACCCCTCTCATACCGCCGCCTCTCTCTTGTAGGGCGTTTGGGATTCTTAGTGGGCCTTTTGGATTCCCAAGGAGGCCCGTTATCAGTTGAGGTTATAAGTTACCAATCCTTCACCCATGAGCTCATTTCTCACTTTTCACTCTACGAATTCACTTTTGTTCTCTGAGTCCTCTGCTAGCGGCGCCCTTGCTCCACGGTGTTGTCGTTAGCTGTCGCGTGGGCCAGGCGATTTCAGGCGAGCATTCTCCGACCGTGAACGTCACTTCAAAGGTTAGTTTGTCTTTGCCTTAGCTTTTTCAAAGGATGTCAAGGGTAAGCTCGGGTAGTGGTGCCTCGTCCTCGGGCGGTGATGGCGCCGGGGAGAGGAGTAGGGCGGAAGCTCGCAGGAAGGGGAAGCAGATGGCCGAACCGCTGGCTGTCGAGTCGAGGATCGGGAAGAAGAAGAGGACAGGGGAGACCCCGCCCCCCATAGTGGGGGTGATTGTGGAGAACCCGAAACGAGCTCCCGAGATAGGACAATATCCTTCCGTCCTGTCCGGGCATTCGGGAGTCAGGCAGTACGAGGGAGATCTTCTGGAGAAAGCGATCTACGGAAAGTCGAAGATCGTCGAGGAGCCTAGTCCGTTCCATCCCTCCGAAGCTGACGAGCTCATTTCGTCGTTGACCGAGAAGGATCTTCTTCGGATCAGGAAGGCCTTCGCTATCCCGTCGGAGTACAAGCTGATGGTCGCTGGCCCCGGGGTGCGAGCAAACACTAAGTTGCCTTCGTCGGACATGTGCATGTTTGACGTCGACTCCTTGAACGCGGGACTGCGTTTTCCGCTGCATCCTTTCATACTTCAGATCCTCGGTTGGTATTGTCTCGCCCCTACTCAGTTCAGTCCAAACACTTGGCGTCATGTGAACGCATTCTTGCTTCAGTGTCACCGAGCCGAGGTAGCGCCGGATCTGTCAGTTTTCCGGGGCCTCTATCGGATAAACAGGCAACACGGCTCGGAGTACCGGTACTATTTGGGGCCGAGGAGAGGTGTTAAGATTGTAGAGAATCCCGACTCTCTTAAGGGTTGGAGGGAGAAGTATTTTATCGTAAGGGGCGAAGCGATTTGGCACATTCCGTCCCGGTGGAAGGTGGAAGTGCCGAAATTTGCGCGGGGCGACCCCGCACTATCTGAGGCCGAGGAGGAGGTAGCGAGGAGGATCACGGCCCTTCCGGTACTGAGTTGGAGGGAGTTGACCGAGGAGGTGTTGTTCGGGTCCGGACTAAGCCCCATCGACCCGAGTACGCTCTTGACATCTCATTCATTTTTTTTCTAAGTCTTCAATTCGTCTGTTTTGATTCGGTTTTCTCCCTCTTTTTTTTTTTGTTGATGCAGAGTCGATGAAGATTGACTTTAAAGCTATGATGGCCGATAGGTCCAAGCTGACCGGGACCAGAAAAAGGAAGAGGGCGGCCGAGGGTGCGTCTTCGGGTGTTCAGCCCGCGGTCGCCGCTAACGTTGCTCCGCCTCCCCCGGCTACCGAGGTGCCTTCGGAGGTAGTGATGGTGGAGGAGACCTCGGCCCCTGTCGCCCCGTCCGTGAACGAGGGTGTCTTTGATGTCAATGCGGCGCTGGCGCTCGAGCTTCCCCCATTGACTCAGAATGCCGAGGAAATCCTGACCGAGCAGCACAAGCAGTTGTTTGTGCCGAACTGGCTGGTGAGGAATCATGATGGTTTCCTCGGCAACTCGCAGATGTCAATGCAGGTCGTCAAACACTTGGCGACCCCGAAGGATAAGGCCGCGCTGAATGCGGGGAGGGTCGGCGACGACACTTACGAAGTCGCCCGGGGGCTTGTTTCGGTAAGTGTTCGCAAATTTCTTCAAGTTTGTTACTCGGTGCGTACTTCGTACTTATCGTTGTCTTCGTAGGCCACCGTTCACTTCGGCCATCTCATGGAGGCGTTCGCCGCACAGGAGAAGGAGCTGAAGTCCGCCAGCGAGAAAGACAGGCTGGCGAAGGTCCGGGCGGTCAAGGATCTCGAGGCCGAGCAGAGGCGGGCCGAGGCTCTGGACGTTCGGGTGGCCGACCTTACTGCCGACCTGAAGAAAGCGAAGGAGGGCCTCGAAGCGGAGTCCGCCAAAGCCGCCAAGGCCGCCGAAGATCTTGCCGCGGCATTGAATTCCTTGGCCGACGAGAAGGCGGAGAGGGAAGCGCAGGCAGCGAGGATCCGGGCGGAGGTCGAAGCCGAGATTGAGGCAGAGGCGAAGAAACATATGGCTGAGAACATGGAGCGATCCTACCAGACGGCCCTGGACCACGTCCAGGCTCGTGTCCCCGGCTTCGAGCGAGTCGGCTATCGACTGTGGCCCGGGTCGCCCGTGGACGACGAGGAGGGGGATGCCGAGGACGAGGTCGAAGGCGAAGACGGAGGGGGAGAGGATGACCCGGCTAAGGGAGAGATCGAGGGACCGCCCGTCGATGCGTCCGGGGTGGGAGCGGAGACGCAGGTGGACCCTTGATTCTTTCGTTAATCTTTTTGTAGTTTCTGTTCTGCTTTTTCTTCCGAGCTTTGTAACGCCTTTTGCGGACTGGCCACCGCTTTTTGATAAATGAAAAAACGTTTTGTCTTTGAAATTGTCTAAGTGTTTGGTTCGGTCGTAGGGTAGGCCCCCGTCACTACGATGGCTCGGCGACAAGTAGAGCTGTTCCATCTATCTCTCGTGAAACGCCTTGAGGGCGAGATCGACCTGACGAGGAGGATGCTGTACAATATGGAGATGAAGAACGGGGATCTGTTGGCCGAAGTGTACCACTTGCGGATAGCCGAAGCCGAGCTATTTGCTAAGGAAGAAGAATTGGCTTCTGTTTTGGCCGAACGAGATGAGCTCGTGAAGAAGGTCGAGCATTTGCAAAGGGTGACAGTCGACAAGAGTATCGAGGTGACCCATCTGCGTCGTGTCATATCTGACAGCGCCGAATACCCTGGATCGGCGAAGCTTCCTCGGTTCAAAATTGTCGTGAGGGACGAGGCACTGAAGGACCGGATCGTCGAATTGGAGGAGGAGGTCGCTCGGCTCAAGCCTCAGCCGGTGAGGGCCAACGTCCGGAGCACCTCGTGTACCCGCGAAGAGATCGAGCGAGGTATCACGTTCTACCAAGCGGCGTCCCGGACTCCTATCATCGGGGCGTCAGCCGCCGATGCACAAAGTGGTGTGGCGGTGTCTTCAAGTGGCGCTTCGGTTGGGGCGACTGTGAGGCTCAGCGGCGAAGGGGCGTCCCGGTTCGTCGGCCTGGAGACGAGCTCGGAGGCTAAGAAGCGCCGACCCAAAGTGTCGTTGAACCGGAGTGTCCCCCTTCCTCGGAGGAAATGAGCGGGTCATGCCTTCTAATATTTTGTTGAACTCGCTGTAGTAATCTTTTTGTAAACTCGTCCAAGTCATTAATAAAATTGGGGTCGATTTATCCGAAGTGTCTTCTATTGGCTGTTCGTCGAGTCTTTTGTCGCAATTCTGATCCTGTCGCTCGGCTATTGACGCCCGTCGACGTGGGGTGTCTACAACCGTTGGATGGTGGCGCGAATCCAGAGGCAGGCACAAGTCCCAAGAAAACGTTATCTTGTCGTTTTGTGGGCACGTGGCACTACTGGATCCACTCATCACGCTTTGGCACACAATTTGAGAGGATCTAACGGCGAGTTGACCTCGGGATGATATTTTGCCAAAAACGAGGGTCGGTACCTCGTTAGTTCGGCGCAATTGATGGCCGAAACGAATTCTCCAACAATGTGTTGTTCTGACTCCGCCGTTCGGCCCTTGGTGCCGATCGACGTGGGGTGTCCATAACCGTCGGATGGGGGCACGAATCCAGAGGCAGGCACGAGTACCAAGAAAACGTTATCTTGTCGTTTTGTGGGCACGTGGCACTACTGGATCCGCTCATCACGCTTTGGCACACCATTTGAGAGGATCTAACGGCGAGTTGACCTCGGGGTGATTTTTTCCCAAAACGAGGGTCGGTACCTCGTCAGCTCGGCACAGTCTACGGTCGGGACGGGTACCGGACCGTTTGAGGACGAGTCGGAGAGATAGAGTCGAGCCGGAGGAAAGATCCGGTCGTAAGATTAGTTTAAGGGATGCAGGAGCAGTTTCGAATGGCGAGCTACTTCTAGTCCGCTTAGGAGCGGACTTGCGAAGCCAAATCGAGCCAAGTGTTGGACTCCGATCCATTCAACGGCTGCAGGGTCAATTTCGAACGGCGATCTGCCCCCGGCCCGTCTGAAGACGGGCCGAGTAGGAAGAGTCGAGCCGAGTGCTGGACTCCGAACCATTGTGTGATAAATTTGAGAGATGCAGGAGCAGTTTCGAATGGCGAGCTACTTCTAGTCCGCTTAGGAGCGGATTTGCGAAGCAAAATCGAGCCAAGTGTTGGACTCCGATCCATTCAACGGCTGCAGGAGCAATTTCGAACGGCGATCTGCCCCTGGCCCGTCTGAAGACGGGCCGATTAGGAAGAGTCGAGCCGAGTGCTGGACTCCGAACCATTGTGTGATAAGTTTGAGAGATGCAGGAGCAGTTTCGAATGGCGAGCTACTTCTAGTCCGCTTAGGAGCGGATTTGCGAAGCAAAATCGAGCCAAGTGTTGGACTCCGATCCATTCAACGGCTGCAGGAGCAATTTCGAACGGCGATCTGCCCCTGGCCCGTCTGAAGACGGGCCGAGTAGGAAGAGTCGAGCCGAGTGCTGGACTCCGAACCATTGTGCGATAAGGGAACTAGAGGCGGAATTACGCGATAATGTAAAGAAAAACTTTATTTATTTATTAATATCTAATGGTCGGCTGCTTCTAAAGTTGCTAGCCGTTTATTACAATGAAAAAGAACAAAGGAAAAATTACTAGTAGCAGGAGTGGCGGCCCGACATCTCGAGTTACTTAGATAGGCGGGGTTGCCTTCTCTAGGTATTTCAAAAGATGGTCGGCGTTCCAAGTCCTGGGAATTTCTCTACCCTCAAGGTCTTCTAGCTTGTACGCACCGGGGCGGATCACTTTGGATACTTTGTACGGTCCCTCCCAATTTGGGGCCAGTTTGCTCTTCTGTCCGGGGAACGAAATGGCCAGCTTTCGGAGGACCAGGTCCCCCTCTTTCAAGTCGGTTGGGCGGACCCGTTTGTTGTAGGCGAGTTCGATTCTTTTTCGGTAACCTTGCTGCCGTATGGCGGCTCTTTCCCGAATCTCGTCTACCAAATCTAGGCTCGTTCTGAGCTCCCTGGCATTCTGTTCTTCTTCGAAGGCAATCAGGCGAGGAGAGGGTATTCCAACTTCTAGTGGGATGAGGGCCTCGGACCCATAGGTGAGATTGAACGGACTCTCGCCCGTCGGGATCCGCTTCGTGGTTCGGTAATTCCACAACACATTGGGCAGCTGATCGACCCACAATCCCTTGGAGCATTTGTCGAGTCTCTTCTTGATGCCGGAGAGGATCTGTCGGTTGGCATTCTCGGCTTGGCCATTTGACTGGGGATGAGAGACTGAGGAGAAGCGGTGCTGTATAGTTAGGTCTTGACATAAGGCTCGGAAGGCAGCTCCAGCGAACTGCGTACCGTTATCTGTAACTACGACTCGGGGAACACCGAAACGACAGATTACACTTTTCCAGAAGAATTGGACGACTCTATGTTCGGTAATTGTAGCCAGGGGCTCGGCCTCGACCCATTTCGAGAAATAGTCGACTGCCACGACTAGAAACTTCAACTGTCCGGGGGCCGGTGGAAATGGCCCGAGTAGATCCATCCCCCACATTGCAAAGGGGATCGGACTCGACAAGGAGGAGAGTGGTGCTTGTGGAAGGCGTCGGATGTCGGAATACTTCTGGCAGGAGGTGCATTGTCGAACGTGTCGTTCGGCGTCCCGTAGGAGAGTGGGCCAGTAATACCCGTAGTTTAACACTTTACGTGCCAAGGCTCTGGAGCCGCAGTGGGCTCCGCCGATGCCCTCATGGAGCTCTTGCAGGGCGTAATCGGCTTGTCCGGGGGAGAGGCATCTTAGGTAGGGTCGACCATCCACCTGGGTGAAGGAGCGCTTATACAGAACGCCTTCGACCATTATGTAACGCTCGGCCCGGGTCCTTATCTTTCGGGCTTCCTTCGGATCCCTTGGTAGGAGTCCGTCTCTTAAAAACTCGACGAGGGGCTTCATCCAATTGTCTTCGAGGGGGAGCGGCAGTGTTTCGACGGAGTTGAAAGCCTCGTCCTCTATGCTGGGCTTGAGGAGGACTTCTATCAGAACGGTTTGTTCGAGGCCTTGCAGGGATGAGGAAGCTAATTTGGACAGGGCGTCGGCCTGGGCATTTTCCTCTCTGGGGATTCTTCGGATGAGGGCCTCGTCGAAGAGCGCCATGAGGCTCTTGACTTTGGCCAAGTACTTCACCATTCTGTCATCCCGGGCTTCATATTCGCCGAGGACCTGGTTGACGACCAACTGAGAGTCGCTGAAGATCTGCAGGCGTCGCGCCCCTGCGTTTCGGGCCATCCCCAGGCCGGCTATGAGTGCCTCGTATTCGGCTTCGTTATTCGAGGCTTTAAAGTTTATCCGGAGGGAATATTGAAGGACAAAGTCGTCTGGGCCCGCCAGGATGACTCCAGCCCCGCTCCCCTCGTTGCAAGAGGATCCATCGACATATACAGACCAGATAGGCGGTCCCTTCGTCGTCTGCTCGGAGTCGGGGATAGTCGTTTCAACTATGAATTCGGCCAGCGCCTGCGCCTTGATAGCGGTCCGAGGCTGATAAGTAATATCATGTTGGCTCAGCTCGATCGACCACTTCATGAGGCGGCCGGAAGTCTCTGGCTTGTAAAGGATCTGTTTCAACGGCTGGTCGGTAAGAACGACCACCGAATGAGACTGGAAGTATGGTCGAAGCTTTCTTGCAGCCATTATCAGGGCGTAGGCTATTTTCTCAATTTTCGGGTACCGGAGCTCGGCGTCCCGGAGCACTTTGCTGACGTAGTAAATGGGCTTCTGAGTTCTATCTTCTTCCCTGACTAAGACCGCACTTAGTGTCTGTTCCGAGGCTGCCAAGTAGAGGTAGAGGGGTTCGCCTGGTATGGGTTTGCTGAGCAGAGGCGGGTTGACGAGGTAAGCTTTAAGCTGGTCGAAGGAATCTTGTTGCGGCTGCCCCCACTCGAACCCCTTTGTCCCCCTCAGGGCTTTGAAGAACGGGAGGCATTTCTCCCCGGACTTCGACAAAAAGCGCCCAATGGCGGCTAAACGACCTGTCAGTTTCTGAACTTCTTTGACGTTTCTGGGCGGGGCCATGTCCAGTATGGCCCTGATCTTTTCCGGATTTGCCTCTATGCCTCGTTGGCTGACCATAAAGCCGAGGAACTTGCCCGATGAGACGCCGAACGCACACTTGTTCGGGTTGAGTCTCATATTGTGCTTTCTCAAAACATCGAACGCTTCTTGGAGGTCGGTCTCATGATCAATGCCTCGGATGCTTTTCACAAGCATGTCGTCCACGTAGACTTCCATGTTCCGACCAATCTGGGCCTGGAATACCTTGTTGACGAGACGTTGATACGTTGCCCCTGCGTTCTTCAGGCCGAACGGCATGACTCGGTAACAATAGAGTCCTTGGTCCGTTACAAAAGACGTCTTCGGAATATCCGGGGGGAACATCCTTATCTGATTGTAACCCGAGAAAGCATCCATGAAGCTGAGGAGCTCATGTCCCGAGGTTGCGTCAATCAGAGTGTCGATGCTCGGCAGAGGGAAGGGATCTTTAGGGCAGGCCTTGTTGAGGTCAGTGAAATCAATACAGATTCTCCATGTCCCATTGGATTTCTTCACCATGACTACGTTGGACAACCACTCCGGATAATTCACTTCCTGTATGAATCGGGCTTTCAGCAGTTTGTCTACCTCCTCTTTGATGGCGAGCTGGCGCTCGGGGGCGAACTTGCGCCTCTTCTGCTGGACCGGTTTGGACCCCGGATCCACGCTGAGGCGATGGACCAAGAGTTCTTCAGAGATACCGGGCATGTCCGCTGCTGACCATGCGAAGAGGTCCCGGTTGGCTCGGATGCATTTCACAATGTTTGAATGTAGGGCGGACGGGAGTGCCTTGCTGACATAAAACTTACGGGTCGGCTCCTGCTCCGAGAAGGGTATTTCCTCCAGCTCATCTACCGGCTCAGGAGTCGGCCGAGCAGCATCTTGGGGGATCTCGAGTGTTTCTAAGGAGAGGACGGGTCCGAGCGTGGAGGTCATGTAACACTTGCGGGCCTGTTCCTGATTGCCCCTAACTTCTCCCACTCCAGCCCGAGTGGGGAATTTCATTTTGAGATGATAGGCAGAAGGGACGGCTTCAAGGGCGGCTAGGCCGGGCCGACCCAAAATGACGTTGTAGGCCGCGGGGACATCTACAACCATGAAATCCATTGACTCCGTGCGGGTAGTAGGAGTTTTGCCTGCTGTGACATCGAGGGTGATCACCCCTTCGATCGTCACCGGCACTCCCGTGAACCCATGGAGCGTATACCCGGCGGGCTTCAGTCTGTCTCGGGAGAGCTTCAGCCCCTTAAAAGCATCGAGGAATAGGATGTTAACGGAGGAGCCGTTATCCACTAGGATTCTTTCGACTTTGAAATTGGCCATGTGAAGGTTGATGACGAGTGCGTCGCAATGAGGGGTGCGGACGCCCTCGAGATCGTCGTCAGAGAAGGTGACGGGCACTCCGAGTCCTTTGGGGGGAGGGGTGGCCCGGACAGAATTTACTTCCCTAATAAAGGCTTTACGAGAAGAGTTCGAGGAGCCCCCCATTGGACCCCCATGGATAAGGTGGAGGACTCGCTCTTCCTCGAATTCTGGCGTCTCTTCCCGTTCCGGACGTTTGTTAGCCCCCCGAGGCTGGGGAGGAAGTTCGGCCCCGTCCTTTCTTACAAACTTCGCCAGCTGCCCCCTCTGGATGAGGGCTTCGATCTCGTTTCTCAGAGCCCGGCAGTCGTTGGTGTCATGCCCATGGTCCCGGTGATAACGGCACCATTTGTCTTTATCCCTCCTTTTGGCTGGGGTGTTCATCTTTGGAGCTGGAGGCAGGACCCCTTCTTTTTCGACTTCCATGAAAATGGCGGAGATGTTTGTGGTGAGGGGAGTAAAATTTTCAAATCTAGGGGGAGGCCGGCGCTGGCCAGCGTTATCCTTCTGAAACTTTTTGAGTCCCTCTTCTTCCGTTCCCTTCCTCTTAGACCCGGAGGCGGTCGCTTCCCAGTTGGGCGGTTCCTCGGCCTCTTCAGCTCGGATGTACTTTTCAGTACGGAGGAGGAGGTCAGAAAAGTCATGTGGCGGTTTTTTGGCGAGGGAGGAGCGGAGGTTAGAATTTAGGATGTTGGATTGGAATGCCGCGGTAGCAACGGATTGGTCGAGGGATGCGATAGTTCTGGCCTCGGCTGTGAACCTCTTCACGTAGTCCCTCAATCTCTCCCCCTTCTGCTGACGGAGGTGCAACAGGGAAATGCTGGTCTTCTCGGCCCTTCGGCTGCTGACGAAGTGGGTGATGAATAGGGTCTCGAACTGTTCAAAGGAGAATATTGACGCCGGGGCAAGGCGAGAGTACCATTCTCGAGCTGGGCCCTTCAGAGTTGCAGGGAATGTTTTGCAGAGGAGGGCGTCGGACGCTTGATGGAGGAGCATCAAAGTCTTAAAGCCTTCGATGTGGTCAACCGGATCGGTCTCTCCCGTGTAGTTCTCGAACTGGGGAGGTTTGAAACCGAAGGGAACAGGAGTATCCACTATGGTCCGGGAGAACGGGGGTTGGCTAGGACGGAGGGTCCTCCCCCTGAGTTCTTCTTCCCGGTTTATCCGTCCCAAGAGTTTTTCCACCTCGTTCAGGCGGCGGTTCATGGTGTCATCTCTCCGGCGGTGATCTGCCGAGCCACGGGACTCGTCTTCGTAGGATGGGGAGCGAGGGCTGCGGCGACGGTAGCTTCGGGAACGACGAGGACTTGGGGTGCGTCTGGAATTGGTAGGAGCGGGTTGAGGAGAAGGGGAACGTTGTCGAGGGCTCCGGGCCGGACGAGGGGAGGGGGCCCTTGGCTCATTGGGATTCTGACGGAGATTGAGGGCCTGTTGTACCATAGCTTGGAATTGCTGGAACTCGGCACGGGTGATGGGTGCCTCATTGTTCCGATGCTGCTGCCGACCTGCCGGTGAGTGCCTCCTTCGGTAGTGATCGGGGGAGTCTTTTCTCCCTCTTCGGGCGGGGGATCCCCTGTGTCCCCGGTGTCGGGGGGATCGTTCTTGGTGGGAGGCTTCTCCCCGAGCCCGCTTTTCGTCCAGATGGTGACGAAGGTCCTTATCCTCCGGGCGTCTGGGATGGGCATCGTGGCGACCAGAGGCTCGGGGATGATGGGAGGCCATGGAGGCACTGGAGGCAGTGTGGTTGGGTATGTTCTCTGGATGAAGAGGCTGTTTCTGGGGGTTAGGCCCCTTCGGATCAGGGTGTGGAGGGTTCCGCTGGAGCGGCCCTTCCACGGTAGGAGGGAGCTGCCCTTGTTGTTGAGTGGGATCAGGAAGGACTTCCTGCTGGTCAGGGATGGGCGCTCGATTGGAGCCCCTAGATCTGACTTTGCGAGGCGGCATGGCTGGGGAAAACCTGTTCACCGGGAAGAGGAGAGGTCTCTATTCGTTAGTTTCCCACAGACGGCGCCAATCTGTTGCCGCTAAATTCGGTGTGGGGGCAAACAGATGAATTTGTGAGTTCTTGGGGAAACTGAATAGGAGAACCTGTATACCTGTTCCGTTGAACTCTGATCGTCGCTCCCGCCGTGCACCTGCAAAAAGTGCGAAACACCGGGGTTGTTCCCGGCGACGCACCCTCCGACGCTCAAGTCAGTAACCAGAATTGATTATGAAAGAGCGGTTAACTTGAGAAAGATTGATTACCTGTTAATGGAGATGGGTGGGGGGTATTTATAGGCGTCTTAGAGAACAATTTAGGGATGTAATCCGCGTAGTCTGATATAGAATAATCTCCTTGTAAACAGATTGGGAAAGTAATCTGATAAGGTATATTCTGGTAATCAGATAAGGAATTTTAATCCCTAAATCCCAGTGTAAAGATTGACGTGAATCATGGCCGTTGATTTAGATCTAATCAGGGACCTTGATTGTGTCTTGCTGGATCGAGTTGGCAGCGGGTTGAAACCCGTGCCCAGCTGAGGTGGATCCGTTTGCGGGTTATTGGATCTGTGAGAAGGAGACCCAGTACCCGCTTCGGACCCGTTTGCATGTGAAATTACCATCTCGCCCCTGAGCTGAAGGATTCGTGCCCCATTCGGACGGCCTCGATTGAACCCCTGGTTTTGGCCATATCTCATTATTTTTAAATTCTGAAAAAATAATTATTAAATTAGAATAATTAATTAATATTTTAGATAATTAATTATTTAATTCGGAAAATGAATAAAAAATTCAAAAAAATGAGAAAAAATTCAGAAAAATCTGGAAAAATCACCAAAAATCCAGAAAATTCTGAGAATACTTTTGGGCATTTTACAAGCCCATAATAACACTGTTACACCCCGAGCAAGATTCCAAACTCCCTTAAGAACACCGATAAAATCCCGTACGCCATTAGAACAGTTAAACTACTCCTCAAAGGCTGATTACACTCAGTCTTTAGGAGTGGGGGGCTCGTGATATGGCTAAAAAATAGGATTAGATCGGGACCGTTCACATCGGACTCGAATCTTAAAGCTCAGGGGTAAAACGGTAATTTCACATGCAAATGGGTCCGAAGCGGGTACTGGGTCTCCTTCTCACAGATCCAATAACCCGCAAACGGATCCACCTCAGCTGGGTACGGGTTTCAACCCGCTACCAACCCGATCCGACAAGATACCATCAAGGTCCCTGATTAGATCTAAATCAACGGCCATGATTCACAGCTATCTTTTCACTGGGGATTAGGGATTAAATTCCTTAACTGATTATATGGGATATACCTTATCAGATTACATGCCTTATCTGATTACGGGGAATATTCCTTATCTAATCACGGGGATTACATTCCTAAAACCAGTCCCTAAGACGCCTATAAATACCCCTCACCCATCTCCATTAAGAGGTAATCAATCTTTTTCTAGTTAAACGCTCTTTCATAATCATTTCTGGATTACTGACTTGAGCGTCGGAGGGTGCGTCGCCGGGATCAACCCCGGTGTCTCGCACTTCCTTGCAGGTGAACGGCGGGAGTCAACGGTCAAGCTCCGGCGGAACAGGTTAGGTGTTTGCTATTCAGGTTTTCTACGAACTCACAAATTCATCTGTTTGCCCCCACACCGAATTTAGCGGCAACAATATGTATTCTGGAGTTTTACATGGCTTTTGGTGCAAGCAAAATAAAGATAAGGACTTTTGAACATCGAAATGTTTTAATAAAACAAAGAACCGAGTTAATTAGACTTAAGTTGTGTTTGTGACAACTTGAGCTCATAGCTCAAGTGGTCGGTGAGCCTCGCTGGCGCTACTGTAGCGTGGCGTGTGGCTTTGTGGTCGCTGGTTCGATACCCTGTGTCCACCTTCTTTTGCGTGCGGGTTGAAAAATACCCCAAACCCGAACAGAGAGTATATAACTCAGAAAGTATATGACTCTCTGTTTCCCCTTATTGTTGCTAGCGCGCCTCGGTCTGGTGGTTGGCGTGTGCGGCTGTCTTCTCTGAGGTTGCGGGTTCGATTCTGGTTATGGCCAGAATATATTTTCTACGATTTTTTTTTTTTTTTGACTTCTTTGATGTGTAAAAATTCTGAAAAAAATATATTTATTATCCTAAAATCATGTACAACCTATGAAAATTAAATTGGGAGTTATTGGACTAAAATAAAATGTATTTCAAGGTGAAATTATACTTTAAACTATTGTTTTCTTGTGTTTATAATTTCGTAAAAATGTGGACTTTTTCGCGAGGTGATTAATATAAAAATAAAAGAGAAAAATTGATGGAAGGAAACTATAATTGTGAATTTTTATATGGGGTTATTTGTCAAAGAATAGTGTAACAAATGGTGATTTTGTGAAATATTCACTTGACTAAACATTTTTGTAATATGAACTTAATGTGGAAATAAATGTTGGTTATGGAATGCATGATTTATAATTGAACTCCATGTATGATAATTGATTCATGAAAAGATTGGAAATCGTTTAATTGGAAAAGAGAAATTGTTCTTGAGTATGACAAACTGAACATGTGAATTTATGAATTGAAATTGAAAATTAGGGTGTAGCCAAGACTCACACCGGCAATTGAAAGTAATGAGATATGATAATTGAAATTGAAAAGACCAAGTTTGGGTCATTGTGAAATGAAAGAAATAATACCGGTATTAGTGAGAGGGCTGACTCTAAGAGATTGATTTTGTTCATGATTTCATTAAATTAAGGATTAGTACATAGTGAAGAGGTGATGAAAGTGAGAGAAAAATACAAGTATGAGGGCCTCGAGTCTACGATGTGGGTGTGATTCACAGTTTGTCTTCACGATGCGTCGTGACATGACGTGGGCACTACTCCGGAATTATCGGGATCTTGGCGCTGCTTGTAGGGTGTTTGGTGACTGCGAGAGGATCGTGTGCCATGAAGGAGGCTGAATTATCCATAGGTTGTCTCCACGATGCGTCGTGACATGACGTGGGATTTTCCTATATTTTTTATGTACATGAGCTCGTTACTCATAAAACATCTAGGATACTTACCGTAGTTACAATAGTAGATTAAGTCATAACGAGGGATTGAACCCTACAAGATGAAGAACGATTAAGAGGCTTGCCCTCGGATCTATGTAGTATGGGATGCATAGAATCCGAACAAGTGCGTATTAGTGTCATGTAATATAAAAAACTGCATTAAGGACTAAGTGCACAATCACAATACGACATCAATAGGATATTCCCCTTAGTTTTATATGTGAACAAGTTTGTGCTTGTTAAGTATGGAAAATCATTATACTGTTTCCGACATAGAGAGGATGGCCTTGTATAATATTCGTCGGTTGAATAAACTGACGTACCCATAGTTTTGTATGCAGGATAAATGGCATGATAAAGATTAAAGGAGAACTGATGCTTAGCGATTATTCAAATGTTGTTGTAATTTCAATTCATATAAATGTTGTAATTTTGCTTCTGCTGTAAAGTGTAAAGATTCATTTGTAACTCTGATGTAAAGTGAAAAGTTTTAAATTCCTTATAGAATTGTACGAAAGAAGTGAAAAGATCCTGTGGAATATCGAATTTAGCTGTATTTTGAATTCGGGGTGTTACACATGTATATCGGAAAGGTAATGATTGTGCATATAATACTGCGAAGTTGGGGAGACGATCATGTCAAAATTTTATTTGGGAGTTAGTAAAGGACTCGGAGATATTTAAACTGTTCGACGAGGTTGTTATAAGTGTACTCAGAAGGCGAGATTAGTTTGTTTTGTAATTCGTTCTTTAATGGTTTTGTGATTAGCAAAAAAGAAAAAAAAAAGAAAAAAGGAAAGCAAAAAGGAAAGCAAAAAGTGAAATCTCTCTATCAATCATTTTATAGTTTTCTCCCTTAATCCTAAAAAATTCCCCCCCTTTTTTGTAAGCAAACCCCTATAAAATCTTCTTTCATCTCTCATCCCTCTTCTCCATCAGATGCTTTCACAATTCATGTTGTCTCAGAGTGACATAGAGTGAGTGATTGAATATATGTTCTATGTGACAGTCCAAGCACTGCACAAGAAAAAAGTACGTGCATAGTATATGAATAAACTTGACATGAAGTACATGTACAGGCTCGAGGCAAGTATCTGATTTTTTTTCTTCTTCTCCGTGTGCTTGCTTGCATTTTGCTTGAAGGATATATTTTTGTTGTTGTAAATTTGTTTTTGTCCTTATGTAAGAATCCATGCGCCCCATGAAACGCCCGACCCAAAAATATACACGGGCGCGTGCACGTTCTTAATTTCCATCAAATAAAATGTACAGAGCAGCTAAATCCGATATACTATTATCATCAAATATTTGTATAACGGAACTAATTTACATCAATTACCACACTTACAAATGAGTCCACGAAAATAAAATATAACCTTCACATAATTAACATTCGATCACCTCAAATTATTACGCAAAATCCTGCAAATTAGATCACTTTCAACTTTGAAAAAATACATAACAATGAATGGTGCGCAGCCACATGCCCAGTGAGTTTCGATATTGCTTACATAGTTGATAGGACAAGCTTACAAATATGCAATAAGATACTTTAACTTGCAATTAAAAAGTATATCAATATTTTGCATGTTTTTTCATATACTTGTTTTGGATATCCGATGATACTAGCATAGGGAATGATCAAGCTATTAAGGGCAAAAGAATTAGAGCAACACCTGGGTGCTTCGTATATTATATACTGTAGATGGACTGCACGGGCCTTGCACGTGTTATGAAACACATTTGAAGAGTAAAAGGGCGGGAAAGATATTTCAGAGTTGTAACAGAATGTAACAAACTTAGTAGAGGTATAAATAAGAGTTGTAAATGTAAGAGAAGGGGGCTATGAAATTGTAACTAAATCCAGATGTCACTTTTTATTCTTCTGAACCTTGTTCTTCCCCAAATTCGCTTGAAACCCTAATCCTTTGTAAATTTCTCTAATTAATCAAATTGTGCTTCAATTCTTACTGCAATTTGTGAGATTCCACATTTAGAGTGTCCGAGAGAAGCTTACTCCTATCAATTGGAACTTTCACCGATTTGAATTCGGCAAGTTGCTCTTCATCTCACCGATTTGAGCTTCGGCATTGGCGATTGAAAACCGATCGTGTGATGAGTTGAGGGCGAAGATGATACATGTGTGTATATCATTTGAGACAAAGCCCGATCATCTCCTTCAACAACAATTAACAACTGCTCAGAAATTCCATAACAATGTAAGGATTTCTTCTCTCTCAAATCAAGAAATCCATTATCAAGAAAACTGCACACCACCTGTTCAATAAAATGTACAGTTAATTTCCAGCCATTCAGAGGAGGCCAAGCAACATAATGATGAACTAGCATTGGTGAGTGAAGAATCAATGCTCCAAGTTGCTGAAATTTCACCTGAAACTAAAATTGAAGAACTTAAACTACAAGTGGGTGAAATTGAATCAACTGATAAAAACAGCGATATGGATAGTGATAGCGGCAATGAGGAGGATGAAGATGGTGAAGCTAATGAATTTTTGCAGCCAGTTTCACACTTACACAAAGTGGTTCATCAAGGTTTTTTTTGCCAACATGTCAACACTGGAAAGTGATGAATCAAAACTTCAACAAGAAGAGCATGATACAAAGCCTAAAGTTTGTGTTGAAGGACTACCATATCTTTCTTATTTTGATTCAAGTATAGTAGGATTGGGAAAGAAATTAGAGGTTAGGGTTAGAAGATTGGGAGATTTGAAGAGGAATTAAGGATTTAAAAAAGAATTGGAAAAGAATAGGGATATAAGAAGCACAGACCAGAGAAGATATTCAATAAAATATTTCATTCATTGCATCCAATTGATAGGAGTAAGCTTCTCCCGGTCACTAGAAATGTGGAATCTCACAAATTTTAGTAAGAATTGAAGCTCAAGAGAATTTACAAATTCTAGTAAGAATTAGGGTTTCAAGAGAATTTGGGGAAGAACAATGTTCAGAAGAATAGAAGAGAGATCATGATTTAGTTACAATTTTATAGCCACCTTCCGTTACATTTAGAGCTCTTGTTTATACCCCTACTAAGTTTATTACATTCTGTTACAACTCTTAAATATATTTCCCGCTCTTTTACTTTTCAAATGTGTTTCATAACACATGCAAGGTCCGTGCAGTCCATCTACATTACATAATCTCTGAAGCACTTAGGTGTTGCTATGATTCTTTTGCCCTTAACAGCTTGATCATTCCATGTGCTCGTATCATCCGACCAACAAACCCCCCACGAAATCTATAGGTGTCCCCTACAACTATTACTGACCCATATCCATTCCCGATGCGTCGCTTACCTCTGTATGACACTTGGTTTCGTATGTAGGCAATTAGCTCATTTATCCATAACAACAATTACAAAATTATCATCTTGAAATTTTTATTATCTATATAATAAAACACAAAGAAAGCTATCAAGTGGCTCTCATTCATCTGGAAGAAAAATCAACGGCCTAGATTCTCCCAAAAGACATTTTTCATCTCAAATGCACCCCCGCACCCAAAAAAAAAAAAAAAAAAAAAAAAAAAAAAAAAAAAAAAAACTCATTCATCTATTACTCCCTCTTTCTCTCTCTTCCCCCTTTTTTCTCCTTTTTCATAATTCTTTATTTAGTATTTTGTTTTTTACCGAGGTATGTCAAAAAAAAATGAATGTTTTTTTTTGTTATGCAATTTCGGATTATACTTTTTTTTCCCAAAAATTTAATTATGTTTTTTTTTTCTTTCCGGATTATGCTTTCATAACTTAATAACATTCATTTCCATTTAATTGCTTTTTAATTACCGTATTTGATCTGATTGAATTATACTTCACTGAGTAATTTCTTTAGATTAGAATGCTTCGATGAGTTAATTTTGATTAGAATGTTTTTTTTTAATTATGCAATTTTGGATTATATATTTTTTTTTGAATATTTGGGCATTTGCTGATTTGAAAGATCGTTGCAAATTCTTTACTTGGCTCGCTTGATCGTGCTTTTATGGACAAATCCATGCTTAATCCATGTATTTCGGGTTTTTTAGCTGCACAATTGTATCTTGATCTGCTTTGCTGCAATTTCACTTCCCGTATACCTCACAACAAATTTTTCTCTTTTAAATTCATATATGGTTAACTACACTAGTATCAGACACGTGCACACGTGCACGTGGAAAAAATTGAAGGATAATGAAAAGGGTAAGAAGAAAATAATTTCCAACCCGATCCACTATCGAAAATATTTACAAAATAGGTCCACTTTCTAAAATATTTATCAAAGTTAGTCCATAATTAAAAAGAAAATAATTTCCGAACTGGTCCACTTTGGAAAATATTTACCAAACAGGTCCATTTTCGAAAATATTTACCAAAGTAACCCAACCCGTGCGTGCACGGGTTGGGTTACTGACTAAGGGGTTCTCCCATTATAGTATTAGAGATTAGAGATTAGAGATAAAAAACAAACAAGGGGAACTAACTCATGTAGTTTGAGGCGTTAACCGTAACTCATGCAGTTATATAATGAATTACTATTTATGTTAGACTCCAAATTAAAAAAGAAATCTCTTATGCTCAAGTAACAAATAACAAGGAATTTCTGATTCACTACTGTAGTAGATCCACAATACTACTTTGAATTTCGAGCTGCTGACAAATAATCATGCAATATACAAACCAATAAACATCAATGTCACTTCATAATCCTACTTAAAAGTACATGAATACATCAACGTCTACTAGCAAATAAACATCTGTATAAATCATCCCTTACTATTTACATGATTTTTCATATGTTGTATCGTTTCGAATATATGCCGTATGCACGTCCCACGGGTATACCTAGTGTACTTATATAACATTATCTGATCCATGTGCAAAATATTGTTTTTTTATTACTAAAACCTTAAATGTTGGATTTCATCTTTAGTTTCTCTATTTTTATCTATTTCAGGTTTAGGACTAGGGTTTTGGATGCTCAAATTTGAGAATCGAGGTGGGTGTTTCTTTGAATTTGATCTCATTTCCAGACTATAATATTTCAGGTATGGGGTTAGGGTATCATGAATGTGGGGTTCGAGATGAGTATTTTGTTGAATTTCATCTTCGGTTTATCTCTTTCAGGTTTAGGGCTAGGGTTTGGATGCTCGGATTTGGGGATCGATGTTTTGTGTTATAATATTGGTTAGGGTTTGGATGATCAAATTTGGGGTTTGAGGTTAGTAATCTTGTTTTATTTTTTCGACAATCATAGTATTTACAAAAAAAATTACGCGTGCATCACACACGTGCAGATAACTATACAAATAGTATTATCTTTGTCTCATGAAACATTGAAACAAGTTATTATAAATTTATAATATATAATATAAGTTATTGTAAAAATAATAAACATTATTGGTTATTGAAATTTTAAAGTTGGCTAGCTATTATAAAATATTAAATTTGTCCTCATTTTAAATGAGCTGGTAACTTTTTAATGTGAAAAGTTAATAAACGGTCAGACAAAAGCAAAATTGAGAACATCATAGCTAAATAATGTATTTTAAAAGGATTAAAAGATAAATTTCAAATAATCCTACTGAAGTTTGTACATTGGCAGTTAATCATACTTAATTTTTTATTGCAGAAAATCATACGGAAGTTTTGTGTGTGTGGCATTTTGGCATGATTCGCACTTAACTACAAAAAATCCCACAAACGATAAAAAATTATACGGAATTTTGCGTGTAGTTATGATTCGCCAAACACATGCTAATCCAATTGGTATAAGTGAGTTTCGACTTACGATTTGCGAGATAAGGGCATGTATCACTTTACTTTATTTTTACTTGTATCTCGCAAATCGTTAGTCGAAACTCACTCATACCAGTTGAGTTAGCTTGTGTTTAGTGAATCCTATATACTTGCAAATTTTCGAATTTTTTTTTTGCCATTTGTGGGTTTTCTACTCTACACTTATAAAACCTCAGCAAAAAAAAATTACGAAACTTTGCGAGCAGGTGGGATTCACCAAACACGAGCTAACCCAACTTGTAGAATTGATTGTAGACTCATGATTTGCGAGATACGGGCATGTATTACTTACTTCATTTTTGCGTGTATCTCGCAACCGTGAGTCAAAACTCACTTCTACAAGTTAGGTTAGTTTGTGTTTGGTGAATCCTACCTGCTCGCAAAGTTTCATAATGTTTGATTGCCGCTTGTGGGATTTTCTAGGGTTTTCTAAGTGCGGAGTATGAAAAATGCCAAAAAATATAAACTTCAGTAGAGTTTTATCCAAAAATATGTAAGTTTGGTTAAATACCGATTGTGCAAACCTTATCCATACAAAAAATCTAAAGTGACATATATTATAGGAAAAAAACTAGAATAACTTATATTGTGAGATCAGATGTTGTACATGTTCCACAACAAAAATTTTCCATTAAAAGAAATAACTTTAGCGTGGGCCCACCTAATAGCGAACGAAAAAAAAAAATTTAAGGCGTGAAATACTCTGAAATTAGCATCTGAGTTTAAAGGCATGTGACGGGACTGTACTCCAAGCTAGAGCTGGTATCGGGTCCTCCACCACCGGACCCGGACCTGGTAGGTACCTCACGGGTCAAAAAAATTGACCCGGGTCCTAGTTAAAAAAATATACTCGTCGGGTTCGGTAATGGAGAATAAATATGTGCACTTAAGTATTTTGCACCCGATACCCTACGATTCCAACATTTTTTGCACTTAAGTACATGAATAAATATTATATTTACACATCTATCTTCAACATATACTATCTATATGTATTTTCCTATAATCCTATTATTCAAATTTCATATTTTTCGAGGTATTTTTTAATGGGTCCGCTTCTGAGTTAGTTCTATTTTGAGCGGAGCCGGACCCGGACTTGGATCCGAATCCGAAAGTGCATCGAGTCTTATTTTAGGATCTAGACCCGGATCCGTATAGATCGGATTGGCTCCGGTCCAATGTCGGATCCGGGTCGGGTCCACGTAACGGGTAAATGTGACAATGCTAGGACTCCAAGCCAACCCATTCCATCCCAGCCGTTGATTACCAATCAAAACCAACGGCGCTGATCAGATACCTCACCCCATATGAGGTCGGTTCCGCGTACCGCTCACGTTGTTCTCCTTCCAGGAATCCATCACCTGCCATTCCTTCTTATCTCACCCCTTCGGCCCTTCCAAATCTCAATCAAAATTCCCCCAAATTCGATCAAACTAGGGTTTCGATATTCTTCTCGGATTAGCGTTAGGGTTCTACGATTCCAGTTCAAGAGCGACCGGAACTCCGAGCTTAGCCTCAGATCGATCGAACCGTTCATCGATGCCTCAGTTTTGCCTCTCTCTCAAGAATTCGGATCCCATCTGCGACGAATCGGTAATTTCCCATGAGTTCTCTGGTTTGTTGTGGAAGCGTTACTGAATTTTGTTATGTTTTGAAGCGATTATCAATTAGGGTTAGGCTGTGATTTAGGAAGAGGTGGAGATTTGGTGGAGATTTGAACTGCTAAAGTTTCGATCTTTATTGTTTTGAAGGTGTAATATTTGGGAGAATTTATTGTACAGAGGGATGTATATTGTTGATAACTAGACATGGATTCCATCCTTCATGTTGTGACTAGACATTCTTCTTCTTCTAGAATTCTTTTGATTATTTCGTCAGAAAGACTGTGATACCTATTTCTTTGTCTTACCATGGCCACTTCTGAATGAATCTTTGGTAATTAATTCAGTTCTTCGTATTAGCTTTTGTTTTCCTTATTGACCAATTAGCCCCTCTCTCACTCGAACATCGAGTGTGATTTTGTAGATACGGTTAGCATCTTAGGTTTCCGCAAGTTCTATATGTCGTTTTATTTTGGTACATTTATTTTGATTTTGTTCACCCTTTATTATATTTGTTATTTTGTTTATCATGCAATCTCACATTCCATAGTCACTGTGAAGTATCTCTTTTACTATTGTTCTGAAATGTATAAGATGCTATACTTTTTTCCCTTTTGTGCTCAACCATCTTATCCATCTGATTTCTTCTCGTATTTTAAATTGCTTTCTAGGTCATGCTGCACATTAGTCTCTCTTTTTAGAGTAATTTTATTATATTTTCTTTCAACTTATTCAAGGATTTTTCTGGTTTTTGGACCATCTTGATAATCTTAGATCACCTTCCTCAAGAATTAATGTTTGTTTGCTAATTTTTCTATTGTATGCTAGCATACATACGGAGAAACATGTGCACTTACAGATGGTCTGATCGTGATTCCTTTCATAGACCTGCATGTGCATCACTTCACAAGGCATACACCTTACATAGGGAAGCCATATAGTCCTGGATATGGGCCGGAAACTTGTCGTGGACACACATTTCCACCACGATGCTTCCCATTAATTTTTTGTCTCTTGTCGTGTTGGATCCCTTTGGTTCCATATCTTTCCACCATGATGTGTTGAGTGGGTTTGCGTATCCTTTATCCATGCTTCCCTTTGTTGAGGAAGATGAGTGGGACTTGTAATATTTTTTGAAAATTATAGAGGACAACTGTGAGTCTTTGGCTGTGGTTGAGAAACAACATGCTCAAAATGAGTGTAGCCAAAATGAGGATGGTAAACTCGATTACTTGGAACACACTAAAAGACAATAAGAAATCAATATATACGGAAGAAACTACCATGTGTCCCTATTGAGATAATGGGATTTAGCACATGCAACAAAGACCGCTAATCTCCCAATTGGGAAAATTGATAGGATGGAAAGGAAAGCAAGAAGAACTATAGGGAAACCTGAACAAATTTGGGTTTTAAGCTATTAATTGGGATTTGAAAGTGTTAATTTGACGAAGAAGGTTGCCCCAGAGAGTAGAGTTGACTGCAGGAGAAGGATTTATGTATTCGTCCCCAAAAATTTGGGATATAGGCTTTGTTGGTTTTGCAGTTGATAACGAGTGATGAGTTTCTTGTGGTTCCTCACTTCCTTGTGACATTTTTGGGGGAAAAATTTGTTCATTTAATCGAATCTTCGATTGACGGAGATGATTTCTTATCATCTTACTTTGAGGGCCTGTTTGGTTGGAGGGGAAAGGAGGGGAGGGGAGGGGAGGGGAGGGATTTTTTTAAACATTTCTTGTTTGGTTCATTTTTTAGGAGGGGAGGGAGGGAATGGAGGGGTGCAGCATCCCTCCTGAGTCCATTTTGGCTTCCCTCCAATATTGGGGGGATTTGGAGGGCAGAGAAATTGAGTCAAATTTTTGTATAGTGATAGGACTAAATTATCCTTTAGATCTAAATCCATTTAATCACACCATTAAAATTTATAATCAGGAGATAGCATCGAAGAATTCAAATTTAGTGATAGCATCGAAGAATTCTTCAGATGTTTATTTAAACAGAAATAAGATGCAATCACTGTGAAGAGATAGCATCGATCAATATAATCTTAAAATTCCCAAATCACTAGTAATAGAAACAATAATAACAGAATGAATATCCTGATCATGAAAACTCATCTAGGTCATGATAATGAAAACTCATCTAGAAACAATAACGGCATGCAAAAACAACTTGCAAATATACTGATGAAAACTCATCTAGATCATGAAAACTCATGCAAAATAAATTGAGAAACATAGTCGATTTCCAAAACTCATCTAGATCATGAAAACATCAGTATATTTTCAAAAACTCATCTAGATCATGAAAACTCATCTAGAAACAATAACACTTAGAATAACAGAGTCATGATAATGAATTTATGCTTATCTAGGTCATACAAGTGTGCTTTCAAAACTCATTTCCTGTCGGTTATCTCCACATCTTCCTGTTTTTGCTGCTTCAGAAAAATATTCATTATTTCGTCACACTACTTTCCACGATGGCTTTCTGCATTTCCTTGTTGGGATCGGAACAGTTTGTTCGGAAGTTCGAGAACTAGAACAAGAACCTCCTCCTTCTGACTACCTGTGGCAAGCGAATAGTGTCATATCGAAATGTAAAAGAAATGTTAAACTTTCACACAGATAGCATCGAAGAATTCTTCAAATGTTTATTTAAAATGTAAAAGGGTATAAAAATAATTTTATTATAAAATCCCTTCCATCCCCTTGTGAACCAAACAAGAAGATAATTATTTTCCCTTCCCTCCCCTCCTTTGAACCAAACATAGTCTTGATTAAAATCCCTCCCATCCCTTTCCCTCCCCTTCCCTCCCCTTCCCTCCCCTCCTTTGAACCAAACAGTCCATGAGGAATTTTAACTTGAATTTGTTGTGGGCATATATTAAGGAAAAATATATAATCTACAGAAGCACCCATGTTATCGGCAGTTGACTTCGATTGTATTTCATGAAATTGCTCTCCTGTTTTATCTGTTTTTCAACATCATCTTTTCTCTTGATTGATGCTGTCTCAATTCTCAAATGCCTTCCATCTGCTTGCGTCAAGCAATTGAGTATTCTATTAAGTGAACCTCACCTTTTGCCTGTAAATTTAATATCTTTAATTTTGTTCTAGCTTTGACCCTGAAATGTAATTTTGTTAATTTTGAAGAAATTCACTGTAGAAGTACTATCGATTTTTAGTTTTATGTAATCTGATGACTGTTCTCCCGTACTACTTTTTCCACCAGGTGAGATTTAATGGACTTCTACCAAACATGGTTACAAGGGTTCATTCTAAGGATAATGAGTTCTCCGATTCATCTTCATTCGAGCACAATCATTACAGCACCTCAAGGAAAAAGCAAAAATCAATGGGAACAGAACTCTCTCATGATGATGCTAGTACATGCATAGGCAACATTGGTGATGCTCATCATAGTGGATGCAATGAATATTACTCATCGTAAGTTCTACGTTATTTTAGCTTGCTCAGTTAGTCAGCTTATTGCTTATTTTGATAATTTCTTAGAAACATATTCATGTTTTGATGTGGTGTAAATTCCAGGTGTTACAATGAGCACAATGCTTCGTCCTCAAGCTGTGATCTGCTGGAAAAAGATGGATCTTGTGTTTCCATGGTGGGTAGTACAAAAGGCACAGGTGATACAGGTGGCATTGCTGGTCAGGGAAGTAGTCATGGCGGACATGCTCAGTCGTCCTCTGTTAGTGGATGGATGTACTTCAATGAAAATCGGCAGATGTGTGGACCATATGGTCGAGAGCAGCTGTGTTGGGGCTTGTCTTCTGGGTTCTTGCCGGAAAACCTTCCAGTTTACCCGATAGTAAATGGATATGCTGTTAATGCGGTACAATTGAAGTGTCTAAAGGATATACCTGAGCAAACTGCAAATTTTCCAATCACTGTTACCAGTGAAGTTAATGCTGACAGTTATCCTGGATCTTCTGAACAAGGGTCTCTTGTGCACCATCTGGCATTAAACTCTGAACATCCAAAGCCTTCAAGTGATGAAGCTTTGACTGGTCCTGGCAGCGAATTACAAAATGAAAAAACACTGGTATATACTTAGATCACTTCCTTTTTCTTTATCTTCATCGTTTTCTTCCTTTTACCTACTTCCTCGCTCTCGGAACTCAATGCAAGAAACATATCTTCTACAATCGAAAGTTCTTATCTGATGTTTCTGAGCTGATGTTTCTTTGTGAATTAATTGCAGTGTAGTGAAGAGACATGCTGGATGTTTGAGGATGAGGCAGGTACAAAGCATGGGCCACATTCCCTTTCGGAACTTCTTTACTGGCACCAAAGCAGCTATCTTCAGGATTCTTCAATGGTAACTATAACTTTGTCGTCCCACTATAAAAATTTGCTGTTTCTATGTATTGGGTATGCTTTATGTTTAAAGTGCTATTCATTTTTGTTTAAATACTAATTATGAGTGGTGGATTTAATAAATGTCTTACAGTCTTAGTTTGAAGCAAAAGGTGGTGTATAGGATAATGTTATTCATGTATACAGTCTAATCATGATCCAAATTCAGTTGACTAGCCTGCTCCAGGAGAGCTGACTCTAGTGTATTCATTACCCAAATTCAGTACTACTAACACCTGACTAGTGGTACCACTTCTTTGTTCTGGCTGTCTTGCTTAATTGTTTCTTTGTTCGTTTGTTGTAGGTATACCATGTGAATAACAAGTTTGGTCCGTTGACCCTTGTAACTTTAGTTGAAATGTGGAGTAAAGATGGGATGTTGAACATCGCTGAAAAGGATGCAAACAACGCTGATAATAGTTCTTTTGTTAGCTTCATCGCTGACATATCTGAAGATATCTCTCTCCAGCTGCACTCTGGTATAATGAAAACAGCTCGCCGAGTTTTTCTAGATGAAATTTTTAGCAGCACCATCCCCGAATATTTTGCTCTAAAGAAGGCCCAGAAACATATCGTGCATGAACAAACTTCTAATGGTGCCCAGATTAATTCGAATGAAGAGGTGAGCACATTTATTGAGATGCCAGTGCAATATCATGTTATGATCTATAACCTCATTTGTATTTTTTTTCTTTTTCTTTCTGTTTCCTTTTTATGCTAGCCGAAAGCGATGATTGATATGGAGAAGTCATCTGTAGTAGGGAATATATGTCCTGTTTATTCTCAGGTGTCACACAGAAAAAGCTCACCACCCACAAATTATGTGGAATCTCCTTCTAAAGAGTTGACTTCTCAGTGCATAGAAAATTTGTCAGAAATACTATTAGCAGTCTACAAAAATTCTTATGACGACAGCATGAAAGTTTTGTGGAACACCGTCATTTATGATCCCGTCGCTGACTACTGCACTAATTGGCTTAAAAGGAAATGCTGGTCTGCTGTTCCATCCATAACTGCTGCTGAGATAAATATTACAACTGTGGAGGAGATGCAGATTAACAATGATTCTACTGTATGTCTACTCCCCTTGAAGAAGATTTTTTTGCATTCTTTTTATCGTTTTGTTTTTAATTAAAAAATGCCTGTCTGCATTAATTCCCCATTACAGTTGGTTATTGAATCACAGTCTTCTGACTGCGATTCTGATTTACCTCCTGGCTTCACAAATGTGGACGATGTGCAAGTAACTGTTAACGAAACACCTGAATCTGTAAGATTCAAGTTTTTATTACTCTTTTTTTTTTTTTGTATATTATGGTCTAATTTCTCACTCCCATTATCTAATACCTTGATCATTTCTTGGTTGTGGCTGAACCACAGATATCCAATTTCAATATGGAGTTTCCTCCAGGGTTCGAGCCTGCACCTGGTACTCCTTATATTTCTGCTCTCTCTGCTGAGGTTGGGACTAAAGAAAGCACTATTTGTGAAACACCAATACTATCTGATGTTTTCACTGAGATTCAGAGTACCGTAGAAAATACACTGCATATGTCAGCTAAAACGTCAGTGATTAAATTTTTCGAAGATGTGGTAAAGGAGGAGTTGACAAATTTGATTTTATTAGCTATGGGAAATGCGAAGGACAAGGTACCTAACTGTGTTAATTTTTTCTTGTATTTAATGCTATATATTATTGCATGTATACTATACTTGCTTTTGCCTTTCCTATATATGAGTAGAGTCATTTTGGCCTCAAAACACAATTTCACATTACTGCATTGTGAACTCTCCTTGGGTGGAATATGGTTGAGCTAGCGTATTTTTTGTTTACTCTCTTTTTCCCATATCTTGCTCCTCCCTCCGTCACTTTTTTTCTTCCTTTTTATATTGTTGTTTTTGTTGTGTATGTGTACTGTGTAGCATGTTTTGAAGGTTGCCAATAACATAAGGAGCAGTTGATACAGTCTCTAATTGATTGATTGATTATTTATTTATTTAATTTTTTTTTTGCAGGAGACATCTGATGTTGATATGCCTTCTGCACAGATTGATTCATCCAACACAGTCGATGTTTCTGCTAATGCCATGTTGGAGTTACCTGCTAATAATGTTGACTTTTCAGTAGAAGGTGAATAGTGTTGACTGTATTAATTATTCCATTGTCTCGAGTGAAATAATTTGATTTTTTGACGACATCGTGTCTCTTTCTTAAACTGAATGCCTAATTGTTCCACCTAATTGGTATGCAGATTTGTTTGAAAGATTGGATCTTCCCATAACAGGTGTTTCTGATGACCAAGTCTTAGATGAATCTTCTTCCACTGGAGCAGAAGCGTGTCCTGTGCCTCTGTCAATATCTCCAAAAACCAAAATTTGGCCTTCTCATTCGGAAGATTCCGTTCCCTTCATGAGTAAATTTGTTGCAATGGCAATTTGCCGGCAAAAGATGCATGACGAATCTCTGAAAGGATTCGATGCCTTTCTTATTGCGGATGCTCTTCAAAGAAGTTCTGTGTTAAGGAATGCTATGGGAAATCATGAATCTGATTTCTTTGGTACAAACAATACCTCTTATGACTCAACGATCAAGGACTCTGTTGAGAGATTAAGGGATATAAAAAATTCAGGACCATCAGAGAGGTCATTTATGCCAGAAAGGCTGACATATTTCCGAAAGAAAAAGTTGGGAAAGAAAAAGCTTGGGCATTTGTCGACACGTATGCTGTCAGGGCATACTGGATTGCCTAATCAAGTTGAGGATATTTTAGGAGAGCAACAGATGCGTGTATCCATTTCTGCGGAGGCGAAGTCTGTGACCAAACATTCACAAGTTTCAGCCGAATGCAAAACTGAGTCTCTTGCAAACAACAAGTCCTTAAAAGCAAGTAAAGAAAGCATATTACCCGATACATCCAGTGGAACAAAGAAACGTTCTCGTAAATTGAAGAAGATTATTCAGAGTATTCATAATATTGTTCCATCTTTGGAAAATGATCTCATTAAAATTGTGACCAAGGGGGTTTTAAGGGAAGATGCTAATGATAATTTGATAGAACATTCATTTCCCGAGGATGATCTAAGAAAAACTGACAAGGCTGTTGATAAAGGTGAGCATGTTCTGAATTTGCAGAGAGAGCGGGAAGAACCTTGTTCTTATAATGATTCAAATTGTATGTCTGTTTTCCTTTTTACAATGTTTAATGTGCATGGCTATCAATTATTCGCACTTACATTGTTTGCTTTACACTCGCTATAGTAAAAAGATTGTCACGCGTGAAGAGAAAGGTTGAAGTAGATGAACCATCAGCTGTTCCAACAAAGATTTCAAGAACGTCAAGCAAGGCTTCAGTCAAGAGAACAAACCGTACAATACAGAAGAGCAGTCCTATAAAACAATTGTATCCTTGTCCTAACTCAGATGGTTGTGCTAGATCTTCTATTAGTGGTTGGGCTTGGCGGAAATGGTCTCGGAATGCACTTCCGTCAGAGAGGGCTGTCAGCAAAGGAACTCCTGTTGGCCACCAAAAAAGTGTTGGTTCAAAGGACAATGTCCTTCAACGATCAAATGTTAAGGGGCCTTCTGCAAGGACAAATAGGGTCAAACTACGGAATCTTCTAGCTGCAGAGGGTGCTGAGCTTCTGAAAGTCAACCAGTTGAAGGTAGTTAATACTGCATTTTGTACTTGTCAGCTGAATATATCGTATGCACTTTCTTTTTCTCCAGCTTTATACACCATTTTTTTTGTTTGTAGTCAAGGAAAAAACGGCTGCGCTTTCAGAGGAGTAAGATACATGATTGGGGTCTAGTTGCCCTTGAACCAATTGAGGCAGAAGATTTTGTTATTGAATATGTGGGGGAATTAGTTCGTCGCCGGGTAATTATCATCTCTGTATATCGTCTTCGTCTCATTTCCGGAATTAGTTTTCTTCTTGGACTCAGCGTGGCTGTTCATACAGATATCAGATATACGTGAGCACCGATATGAGATGATGGGAATTGGCAGCAGTTACCTTTTTAGATTGGATGATGGTTTTGTGGTGAGTAGATTGAACTTCATGAATTTATGATTGGTTTTATTAGACATTTAGCTTAACTGTAACCATACCTTGTGAAGAGGTGTATGGCAGATGGTCTTATTTTTCTTTTAATTTGCAGTTATATTCTAGCCTACCTAGGTTTACAGCTACACTTTTGGGACCGTTTGGTTGGAAGTAAAATGGTAGGAAAATTATGGAAAGGGTATCCATGTTATTGAAAATGTCAGATTTGGGGTGGGAAATAGTTGCTACATTATGGGCTGTGTAAAATTGGCTTGGATCCCACTGCTAATTCGACAAATATAAATTTAACAACCAACCCCATGTTACATACGAAGGCTACGTTCTGCTGTAATGCAGTAACCTATTATTGTTCTTACCATGAATAACTTATCTTGGAAACTCTTTTCCTAACAAATTTGCTTAGGTAAAAGGTGCATAAGATCACTTTTAAAGAACAGTTAATGTCATCAAAATATGATAAAACATTTAATTTTGGGATGAGGTTGATTTCCACGCATTTTACTTATGACCAATTAATAATTGCAATTCTTAATTTTTGCAGGTTGATGCTACCAAACGTGGGGGAATGGCGAGATTTATAAATCATTCTTGTGAGGTGAGGTTCTATTCTTATTTTATTTAATTTTAATTAAAAAAAATGTCACTGGTGTTTTAAATTTGACTGATAGCTAAACCCTAATATATATTCTTGTCTCCCTTTTAAAGCCAAATTGCTATACAAAGGTGATAACTGTTGATGGTCAAAAGAAGATCTTCATTTATTCCAAGAGACACATAAATCCTGGTGAAGAACTTACTTACAATTATAAGTTTCCTTTAGAAGAGCAGAAGATTCCTTGCAATTGTGGTGCGAAAAGGTACAGTTGCACAACCGACATCTTAGTACTCAACTGTGACATAATTTAGCTGCAAGGTTTTATTTCATCTAACTTCAAGCTTGATTTCAATTTTGGTCCCCTTTCCCTTTTTTACTGCGGAAATATCTATAAGACACTATGAAGGTCACTGTCACTGTTTTTGTTCAAGTGCTTCAGTAGGGTACGAATGACTAAATGAGGATTGTTTGTGCAGTTATATCTGTTTACTGAGCTAATCAGCCTAATCATGTAAAAGTTCACCTAAATCTTTATGTGGACAAGTGAAATTATTCCGTTGCTATGATTTCCATGGTTCTCTTGTGCTTGGATTGTAACTACTGCCATGCCATACATATAAGATACATTTACATTATCAAGACAGTTCTTTGAAATATCACATGAAGCTAATTATTTTTAAAATTTAGAATCAAGAGGTTTGATCAGAAGTAGGCTTTGGACATACCAGTTCACGAATACCCTAGGTTTGATTAAAAATAACCTATTTTTAATTTATAGTAGCTTTACACTATTTGGCCTTCTTTTACACCAAAATATATCTTCATAGTATATAATTGGTAATTGATATATAGCTCAATGTGCAAAGAATGTGAAGAAGCTTTTGAAAATGGTTGATTGCTTGTCAGAAAGTGTGAACATATTATTCATTTTAAATTTGATTTGAGAAGTCTCTTATCTGTTAAGGGTGTCCATGTAGGATGCTTGCCCAACACAAGTATGTCTCCTTTAAAGAAATGCTGATGCTGCAGCTGGAGAGAGACCTGGGCAATTTGGCGAATGATTTCTATTTAAAATTGATGTTGGGCTGGAAAAAATACCAATTTAATACATTCATTTCGATTTGCACCTAAAGTTTTGTTACGAATGTTGTTTTCCAACCATGAAGTGGGCACAGAACGAAAAGTTGCTGCAGCAAGTTGATCAGTTTATTGTTCACGACTTCCTTTAGTCACTATGAATGCCACGATTTTGAAATGTCTGGCTCGTTTGGATTGCCAATATGGTTAGAAGTAAAAATCATAGCTCTTAAGCAACTAGGATTTTGAGCAATAACTCTTTTTGCATACTTACTGGATAAGAAACATGAGGGAGTTCATGAATAAGCTAATGTGAGGGAACCGGGTAAGGTCTACTTGGTTTACATGGAAATCAACCCTTTCTCCTACGGAGGGAGAAGTTCTCTCTAGCTGTCTTTGACATTGATTTCTATGCTGTCAATATATCATTATGCAAGAGTGTGAGGTTCACACCTTTCTTTTTAATCAATACACATGAGCCTGAGGTTCTCAGCCGTCTATAGTTTACTACTGTTCAATAATAAGATGCATCTTTATGTCAACCACTATTAAAATCACTATTGTCAAATGATTATGTGATCAACGGCAAGTCTTCTCTAGTTATCTTTTTTTTCCGTAGATAATCATTTCTAGGTGGACATAAGCTTCAACAATTTCTGTTGCATAAATGTTAGTATTCATGTTAATAGCATTATAATCCTTTGATTTTATATAGGTGCCGTGGGTCAATGAATTAGATGCGGTGTTACTGTATGATTTATTACCAAGCTTCATACTCACGGTATGTATTAGATACTGTTACTGGTGTCTTTCTTTCCTCTTAAAAAAATTTCTTATTTATAATTTTGTTAATTGGATGTTTATTCGTTTGTGCCCTTTTAGGTCATTGGACCTCTTGCCCCATTGGAAAAGCTAATGGTATTATATTTGCCCATTGGTGAAGGTATGGAGTTCTTTAGAAGCCCTTTAATTTTAAATCCACCACTGATAGTTGATGATGAAGTGTTTCTCTGTGATTGTATGATCATATTACCCAAACTCCTGCCTTCTGTATTGCTGTCAGTATTGAATTTCTTTATCGGTTCTGTTTTGTTTGTTGTTCATGCAAATATGGTTAGCAAAGCAGTTTCATTTTGTTATCATTTTTAAGATACGGTTTTTTCCCCACATCACTCACTAACAAATGTTCTAATTCCATATATCACTCACAAATCTCTCGACCAACCTCAATTGTGCAACATCCTGGGAATTCTGATTCATTGAATCAACTCTCGAAAAAAACAACTTACCAAAAAGAAAAGAGCCAAGAAAAAAGCTTGAGGTAGAATGGTCCTTCCACTTTAAGATTTTGAGAGAACGAGATCCTGCCACTTTAAGATTTTATCTTGAAAGAATTTCCCGATGTTGCAATTGAGGTTGTGACTGATTTCTCTTGGATCACTCTTGGAGTTGGTCAAGGAACTATTATAAAAATATCAATTTGTGAGTGAGTTGTATGGAATTAGAACATTTGTAAATGAGTGATAAGTGAAAAACCCTTTTAAGATAATGTTAAGTTCAACTGTTAGTCGTGATGTAATCCATCTTGCTTTTCTTTTTCCAAACATTTTGATGGTTAGAAAGTATTATGACAGATTTTATTACAGGACTCGGAAACTATCTTTTCTGTCTTTGTATACATTTTAAGAGTCTAGGTCGGACAATGCCATGGCCAATCTCTACCAAAATTTCCTCAATGAGGAATTTGACACTAATTTGGAAAGAATTGGCTTAAAAGTCGATATATAGTTGTAAAATTGTCGTCTCTTTGGTACAGCCTTATGCTCCATAGATGATTTTTTTTAATGGGGAAAGGCTTAGAATGATAGTGATTGTACAGTTTCATTTTCCAACCTTCTGTAGCCTTTTTTATGATTTCCGAGGTTATGGGGAGCACTGCCTTATTCTCAGAATATTGAGGGATGGAAAAGTTGTTTATCCGCCTCTATCTTTAGGCTAGAAATAAGTATAAAATAAACAAATAAATCTGAAAATCTTGCATTCCTTCAGAATTTTCCTTGGCTTAAAAGATATCTGCATATGCTTGTGATTCATAGAAGATAATTTTCATAGGTTATATTTTCGGAGGACATGGTTTTCAAAGGTTAATGATAAACAGAAAAGCTAAAAACTTGTGGGAACTTCTATTTTGAAGGATCTTAGATTCCGTTGGATATCACTTGATCCTGAGATCATTATGTGCTGTCAGATAACACGTTCAACGGTCACAGCTTTACCTTCATAAACAGAGAATTTCCTTGGTAACTTCTAATTGTATAAGAAACAAGTTATCAACAGTATAATATGGGTTGATTTGTGCAAACTGATAACATCAAATATCCGCATGTGATCAGTCTTGCCATATCTTGTTCTCAATCTCAATCAGCGAGCCTGTGAAATATAGAACAGTCCGAAAGGATGCTTAATCCTATTGCCTACCCTCTAACTGAGTCCATTAAGCTCCCGTGCCTTTCAGTTAAAATGTTGCTACTGTATCCACATGAACAAAGGCACTTCTTGGTAACTTGTACTGCCAAAGTTGTTATCAATAATTAAATATAGCTCAATCTGTTTAATTCGATCATGTCAAAATCCTCATGTAGTTATGTAGCCATAGTTAGCTCAGTCTTAACTACTGAGACCGAGTGCATGTTTGGCCAAAATTAAAAATCAAAATGGTGGATGTTACAAATGATTGTCGTTTCCTGTTAGATCCCATGGCTGATAATTACTATAACACTGGAAGCTGCATGATGCTCTTCAGCTTGTGCTTTGAGCAACTAATGTATGCAGTGGTGGAGCCTCATTCATTAGAAGAGGGGCAGCTTGCCGCTGTTAGTTGGAGCAAAACCCTATGGAAGATACGTCCTAGGCCTTAAAATGTCCAGTTGTGTATATATTAATGCTCCTGTTACATATTATATGTAACTAACCCTCCAAACTTTGCAGGAGTCCCTCAACCCTAATCTGAATGAATCTAATTAAATCAAAATATACATGAATCTTATATCTTTGTCCATGTAGACCATAATACGATTTACGATTTACTAAAATTATATATCTTCATAGTTCTTACCACCCTCTTTTGATTATTCATCTGTGATAATTAACTTTTTATTTACAAAGATTCATAATGCACTCAGGTTGTCCGGTATGGGACCAAAAAGGTGACTTATTTGTACTCACTTGAGTGCTTAATTTCTAGTCATATCCTTGATTTTTAATTTGGTCAGTTTATTCGTTTTTTATGTAAGGAAATTTGGCCTTCCAACTCGAATTTCATTTTCCTCATATGATGCTTGTATAGGCTTATTAGTAAGAAATCAATGGATGACCATGTTTGATAACTTACATGAATAACATTATTTAGTAACGTGACTATTGTATAGATTAAATCGTTTTCAAGTGAAGACCTGTTGAAGCCGGAGCCGGCTGTAATTGTTCATTATTAATATTATATTTTGTGCTATCAAAAAATAAAAATAAGAAAAAAATAATGTTAAAGTTATATTTTGGATAATGCTTTCATTTTTAACTCTGCCCCTCTTATAAACAAATCCTGTCCCCGCAGCTGATTGTAAATATTGACCTAATATCTTTTTTGTTATTTTACATATGTTTGCAGACTATATTTGTTTTCATCAGCTTATGTTGGAGTGGTTATCATAGATTTATAGTGTCGTCATCATAGATTAATAGTGCACCCTGTTTGATATATCTGAAGGTCTGATATCCATTTAAAAAAAAATGGCACCCTTTGGTATATATTAGAGTAAATGAGTCATCATCATAGTGCACTTTTTCTTTAATATATCTAAAGATATTATGTTCATTTTTGTTACACTGTTCCCAAAATTTGTTATAAACTATATTTTATAGTTTATCCTCTCATTATTTTCTTACTTTACCTTACTAGATAATTGATCATTAGTTATTTTCTTTCTTTGGAGTCTCTTTTTCCCACTATAAATTGCAAGTTGTATACATATGTTTTAAAATAAAATTAAAGGAGCCAAAAATAGCTACCTGCTTTATAGCATAACAAATATGATTCTTAACAGGCTATCATGTGTACTTATTTATGTTAAGGGGGATGTTTGGCAAGGTGAGAGTGCAATGAAAGTGTGAAAGTATGAAAGTGGAGTGAAAGTGATCCCTCCACTTTCACCTTGCCACATAAGCATTAAAAGAGAAAAAATATATTTCTTTAGATGAAAGTGGAGTGAAAGTGAAAAGAGAAGGTGAAAAAATTATGATTTATATGAGGCAACTATATATTTTTTTAATCATGCTTTCTTGCTTTTATGGGCAATAAATAGATTTTTTTTATTATCCATTATCACTTTCTTCCCCTACTTCAACTTTATTTAAGGGAAGATTAAAATGTAAAAGTGGGTACTCTCTCCTAGTTGGTGAAGTGAAAAGGTCACTCCAGTTTTTTTACTTTCATCTTGCCAAACATAGAAAGTGTTGAAACTTGAAAGTGTCCACTTTCACAGTTCATCCCCACTCTCCCCTCTTGCCAAATGCCCCCTAAGTGAAAAATACTTAAAATGTGGCGGCTTATTTATAGTGAGTGATTAATACTTATTCATAGTAAGTCGTTAATACTTATTTATAGTAAACGGCTTATTCATAGTAAGTTATTAATACTTATTTACCATAGTTACAAATATTTGTCAAGATGTTATAAATAATGGTTGTACTTGTTCGTGTTAAGTCAGAAATACCATGAATATGTTTTAATAAGAACCGACATATTTATTTACTGTCACGTAGGTGATAAGCTATCAATGGCTCGTTATTAATATTTCTAAATATGACATTGTCACTTGCATGCTTGCAAATATTTGTAATATGATGTGCTATTGGTGGCTTGTTATGGTTTGAAATAAGAAGCCATTGGCTTGTTTTGGCTATCTCTCCTCATCACAAGCTATGACACATAATTTTGAAGCAAAATGCTATCACATATATAACAAGCTATCGTTGACTTGATTATGCTCTTCCCATCACAAGCTATGACACATAATTTCGAAGCAAAATGCTATCACATATATAACAAGCTATCGTTGACTTGATTGTTAAAAGAAAATTTAAACATACTTGCGAATATTCTGATAAATATGCCCATGAATAACTATTTTTTAGTGATTTAAGTATGGTCATCGTCGATGTTCTTACAAAAACGAAAACAAATAATCTGTCACAAATATGCTATGAAAATTCTTTAAGCATACCCGTGGTTCTTAAATAAGGGTAAGCTTACAAAATCTGGTTCTTAGCAACCGATATAGAGAGACAAGTCTGATTTAAAACAATATATGCATTGCAAATCACCTGAGCCCGCTTACTCCAAGCGCATATAGCGCAGTAGTATGCCCTTATGGTGGGGATCAAAGATCGATACCTACACGAGGCAGGTTGTTTCCTTGCCTCGGTGAAAAATATGTAAGTCGTAGAATAGATCTCTAATACTCTTATCTAAGGAAATAAAAAGCCCTTCCCCGTTATTGAAAGTTTGTACATGTTAGGTTTTCAAAGTTTAGCTTCTACTCGTTCCCTAGCATATTTATATTCTATACTCATAGGTGTTGATTAAGCTGATTGCCTAAAGATTTTGTCTTTCAGGTTAGTGTTGCCTCCTCTGTAAGCAAATTAATCCCTCTGCAACGGGATTCGTTTGTGGCTTATCGAGTTGCTGGTGACTTCTCCTTCCAAGGTCAAATGTCTTGTCTTTGCGTGGGGTTGTAAAATTTTGAATATTTGTACAGACAAACATGCGGAAAATTTATATTTTTTTTCTCAATAATATTAAATTTATTGGGGAAGCTACCTACTTGCTTACTTATAGTATTCAATTTTCTTGAACTGAGTTGCTGTTATGATTGCCACCCCAACAATTCTCGCTTATGAACATCCGTTTTGTGAACTAGCATGTAATAAAATGGTTGTTTATGTCTTTGGATGCTAAGTATTATAGATATAATAATAATTGACTCTACGAAGAACCTGAGCCTATAAGAAACTAGGTTTGCAGTACCTGTACTTGTTGCATGTTGTCAAACCACATGCATCAAGAATATCTCCTCAAATACTGAAGTGCTTATATAACAGATTCTTATTTATACTAACCTTTTACTTTTTGGATCATGTAGTTTCTTTTTTCCTCTTATTTGGGGTGATGGGTTGGATTGATAATGAAAAAATGACTTTGTGTGCTTTCTATCTCAGAATTCAATCTCTTCCCCCTCAATCTTCACATTTTCATGATGGAAAAAGTTGATAAATAATTTTTTATAGTACTTTCGCCAGAAAAATGTTGATACTATTTTTGAGATGTGCTGTCTGCATGTGCAGCAGAAACCAATTATAGGAGTATGGATAAAAACATACCTGTTATCGAGTTCAATGGATAATGATTTGAAATACAAGCTTTGTTGTTGTTTCTGTTGCTGCTGTCCTCTACCGAAAGTATGCATATAGATTTTAGCTTCCGGAGAAATTTTCCGATTTTAGCTTCCGGAGAAATTTTCCACTCACAAACCGTATCTTCTGTTGGCTGGCTGAGTTTATTATATTGATCTTTCATATTTTATAAACACCAGCTCATTGTTCTACCCTTGATGAATGTGATTGTGGGTGTTATGCTGCTTCTTTGTGGTGTTGAATAACCTGAGTAGTTAACTAGTTCTATTGGGCAACTGGTATAGAGTGATGCTGAATTTGCAAATCTGCCATTTTTCAGTATATGATGCTGTCTTAAGAAATATTTTCTTGTTAAACATGATTTATTTTGTTTCCGTCATTAGTTAAATCCTTATGTTGCTTTCTGATTGCCAGTCTGTGTTGATTTTTTGAAATCACTTTTTTATGGTTACTACTTTTCTTGTGTGCAGGTTTCATAAATGGAACTAATGTTTAACACAGTATCCTCCTGTACCTGTAAAATGTGGTTGGTATGTTTTCTTTTTAACCCACCCCTTTTATTGACTGCTGGTTTTGCTTATAATTTGAATAATAAGGGAGATTTGCTAATGAAAGTATTTGCTATCTGATTCAAACCGGCATTAGAATTCAACCACAAGTTAAAATTATGGTTTCCTACGAGCTTGGTTAAGAGGGAAAAAAAAGGCAAAAATAAGCAATCCAAAAAAAGGCAAAAAAAGGCAAAAATAAGGAATTGATTACGCCTTGGAATTGCCAATAACACAAAAGTGAAAAAAGGAGCAATGCTCTATAAGACTTTACGAAAATGGTACTGTCACAAGATTCACACCCAAATCTTGGCTTTCACAATCTCCTATTGCTCCCGGTGTCTTTCAACTCAAAATATTTAGATTGCGCCCATAGTTTGCAAATTAAATGACCATGTAGTGTAGTTGATCATTTTGTTGAATTCAGCAAATTATTTTTCCATGTTTGGTAGAATTCAGCAGAATATTTTTCAACAGGATAGAGGTTGGGAAAAATTCAGTTTTGGTTGAGTGGTTTATCAATCACCTGCACGTGAAGAACACCCCCTTTTTTGTATAAATAGAAGTGCTTTTTGGATCCCAAAAATGCTTATTGGGCCTTCTAAGAGCAATAGCCAATTAATAATTGCTTATTCTCTACGTTCTTCCTGATTCTTCCGCAGTTGTGATGTGCAAATGCTTTGTCATTTTTTGCATTTGCATTTGTTATAGTAGATAAATATTAGTTAGGCTAGTTCTTAGCTCATAAGAATGTACTTATGACGGAGTGGGTTGGCCCGTCAAAAGTTTGATGGGTGTGGGCTCTGTATATTCCTCTTGCATGAGTGCATTTTGATTGCGAAATTTTCAGAATGGGAACTGCACAACTAGTAGATAATTCCGTGATGGTCCGCTCGCATACTCTTGTTTTATGCACCTTAATTGACCCGAAATACTGTATTCATTGTGTGGTTATTGAAAACACTTTGTTCTGGCTCATAAAAAGAAGTTTTAAACCACTTGGCCGATCAGTTCAAATGGTGTTGTGATCACAAGGTATGGAGGGTGAATTCATTGTTTGGCTCATTACGGAGTTAACCAGAAGCTAACCTTTATGGGAACCACTGGTGTATGCTAAAACTTACAAGGCAAAGGTGTTGAAGACCACTCTGCCGGAGATCATTAGCATAGGGTTTCATCATGTCTTGGATATTCTGACTAGGAAAGGAGGTAACATCCCGTTGGATTGGTATTCTCTCCCTCACTCTAAATACGATCGATTAGTGTGCTCTAGTGTGCATCTTGAACTGTCCTCTCCCCAATCAAAAGATGGGCCAAAAATCTAGGTTATAGGGTTCCCTCCCACTGCACCACTCACGATCGCACATGTGATCGCACATGTCCGGCTCATCTCTGAACCATATTCAACGTCGGGAGTTTGATTTCTCGCGGAACTCTCAAAGTTATGTTTGGGTGCATATGCTCATTTGTTGTTTTGCATCTAAATGACAACTATATCGCCTATGCTGGGCTATTCTTTTTTGCTCTTGAAGAACCGAAGGCATTTTGCAAACTCTATTTTTATGCTTAAATAGGTTCAAAATGTATTTCCGAAAGTGAGCTAAATAAAGCTGTTTTATTTACTCATAGAGGAGATATTAAAATATATAATATCATGGTTTTCTTTGCCTAATTGCAATTTGCTAGTGTCGGAATTTGGTTATTACTAAACTTTTGTGAACTTGTAAATGTAGTCGAGCATATATTATTTTTCGGGTAATGCTACACCTACTACCAATTTTACAACATTTTCATCCACAACTTTAGGTGACACATTAGTAGTGGAGGTTTTTGTAGAATAGGTGTAAAGTAGGTGATAAAGATGTCTAATAGTAATGTGCCATCTAAGGTTGTAGATGAAAATAAATGTTGTAAAATTGGTAGTAGGTGTAACATTACCCTTATTTTTAATTGGGTAGTGCTACACCTACAACTTTTACAACCTTATAACCTTATATGGCACAATTCCATTGGAGATGTCTACAACCTACTCAACAAGACTCTACAAGATATTTCTAATGAAATTGTGCCACCTAAGATTGTAAAGAGAAATGTTGTAAGAATAGGTTGCAGGTGAATTATTACCCTTTTTCATTTTGCTAGTTAAATATGCTAGTGATTTAGCACATGCAAGTGACGGTTGATATCAATTAGAACTTTCTATGTTTGATTGAAATTTAATTACAAATTAATTTTTAATATGCGGTCTAGATTCATTAGTCTATGGTGGTTCCCCAAATAAACAACCACAGTCCTCTAGTTTTAAAAAGTAGTGTTTCTTGAAATCTATATTTTGTAAAAAGCGTAAAGTTTGGAAAAATATTAACCACATTGGCTTGGGTTTTTTGTGTGTTGTGTGATTCAATTATTTTTTTGAAGTAGCTTTGAATATGATTAATAAAAGGGCAAAAACCAAATTACCACCCCCCTTCCCAATGTTTGGCTGAGTACAAAATGCTCATACAACGCTAGAAAAAATATGTTATACCCGTTCATCTGTTAACTTATTCCGTTAACTTTGAATTATTAAATTACATTTCTACCCTTACCATTTCATATCCGAATCTCCTTTTCTTTTCTCCATTTTCTTCATTCTCATACATTAAACAAAACCAAATATGAATTTCATTGGTAAACAAAACCAAATCTTAATCTCATTGGCAAGATGATGAGATTACTATTTGTCCTTCTCTTGCCTGATATCCAATTTACCTCATTTGGATCAGCAGTCATGTTAATAATGGAAACATCAATCACATCTTGATTTAGAAAGTTAAGGAAACTGTCTCCAAATATCATAGCCGAACCTTTAAAAATGAAGAGGAAAAAAATAAAACCAATAAATGAGTGAATTTGTGAAAGTTTTGATGCAACTTTCTGTGAGCCGAACCTACAACCTTATTGCTTAAGGCATCTAACTGACGTACAGATTTGAACCTCTTTTCTACATGAGCGGCTAAATTGATAATTGATAATCTGATACACAAATAAAGAAAAGACATCTTCCTAACAAACAAAAATAGAAAAAAAAATCTAAAGTTACTGATGAAAAGGCAGTGTCAAGAAAGTTTTTTTTTCCTTCTTAATGTGAGGGAGATATTTCTCTGTCTTTTGCTGATTCACATTAATAAGTTAAATAGTATTATATTTACGATTTTCTCTCAACTAGAAGTAATTGCTAACTGGAAAATTATCATCATGAATTATTCAGTTTAAATGTCAATAGATAATGTGTTAATCTCATCATCTTGCCAGTGAGATTGAGATTTAGTTTTGTTTAATGTTTGAGAATGAAGAAAAGGGAGAAAGGAAAAAGAGATTTGAGATATGAAAGGGTAGGGGTAGAAATGTAATTTAATAATTCAAAGTAAACGGAATGGGTTAAGTTAACGGATGAATGAGTATAATGTATTTTTTCAAATGTTGTGTGTGCATTTTGTACTCAGGCCAAACATTAGGAGTACTTTGGTTTTTGCCCTTAAATAAACTAACAAACATGAAACGATACGGCTAAGTTAACAATCTAGATCCTATGTCAACTTCTCCTTGTTTTTCTTGAGAGTGAACAAATCCGACCTTAGCTCAGTTGGAAGAGTAAGGGTTGATAATATACCTTGGTCGCCGGTTCAACTCCGGCAGGTCGGCCCCAATTTTAATGTTGTAATAAATAAATTGAAGAACTTATTTTGTCTATCGTCAGGGTTCAAATAATTTGTATTTCCAATTCTATTTCTGCTGTATTTAGAGCGTTATAAAACAATGTATTCCCCTATTCATAACATGGTGAGGGTTTCTTACAAAACATCCACCTACTTCAAGCGTTGGAATTTCTATTTCAATATCTTTGCATCATTCCACCTTTTCTTCAAAAAAAATAAAAAAATTCTTTGCATCATTTGTCATGTTTCCCTTAAATTGTGGTTTTGAAATTAATTTTTATTTTTGTTGGATAGACTGTAATAATCTTGTATACATGTAATTTGTGGTTGGGAATAGTACTCATGAAGGCTACCCTACCGTGTTGGCTGCGTAAGCATGTTGTATGGTTGAAATCATTTGTACGTCAAATTTGTGCTACCAAATGGAGCCCCAGAGAAGCTTTCAGCATCAGAGGGTCTATGCTGTGCAGTTGCCAATAAAGGGAAGATACAAATTTTGTTGAATTCCTCCGCCTTTTTGTTACAAGAGGGCCATTATTATCATTAGTAAGCTTATTGAATTTCTCCCCCTGTGATCCTGGGCCATACTAGGATTTTAGAGATAAAATATTGTGCCTTGAGAAATTGGATTCATAGTTCCATTTAGAAAATTACCTTAGTTATGCTGGATAGTGCTATTTCACAATAAAGTGATTGTGGCACAGTATTGAATACGTTAAAAAAATCTTCCATAGAATATTATACATGAGTTTGTAAAAATCATGCCACATTACTTTATTATGAAGCAAAATGGTACTCGTTAATGTTTTGTAGACCCATTTTGTTTTTGAGAGAAAATGGTATAGCCCCATAAGCAATAAATGAAAATGTGTTTTTGAATGGGATTCATGCTTCCGTACTCCAAAAATGAGTCTACAAGTTGAACATCAAAAGCACTATCCAATTCAACAATTATTGAGGACAGAGCCGGAAGCACGACAGTTAGCCATCACTGGCATATATGATATATCCAACATTCCAACTCATACCTATGCATGGATGAACCTGAAGCATATGTTGGCCGGCATGTGATGTGCCCCACTGAATTACAGAAAATGGAGATGAAGACTTAAAATGTGTCCGGAGCTTGGGCTGGTCTGCTTGACAGTATGTTAGGTGGGCTAAGTTAAAGCCGACTTGACTACACGGCCCAAGTTGCTTGCAAGGTTCTGCCACGTATAGAGGCTACCACTTCTATTCCATAAAGCAAATATTGACCTTCGATTCGAAAGCTATGGGCGGTTCAGATTAAACCTCCAAACTATTGTTTTTTTTGATGAAAACGGATAGAGTCGTCGGACTCCAGCCATGCATAAATAAATCAAAGTTACACCATGGGTCTTACAAGACGTAAAACATGAAGAAAACTAGAAACTAATTACAGCTGATATACAAATAAGCAGGCTATGAACATAGAAGCAAAGACACCGCTGCTGCATAAAAGAAGGCCAACATGCCGTCCATTGGAGAAAGCTGATCCAACGTCCTTCGGCTCCTAACAAGGACAAGTCGCAACCAAAACTCCCGGTGGAGGACGACCGATAGATCCTAGCAGCCACTGCCGATGCCATGCAGCGCAAATAGCGCAGAGACAGATAAGAAAAAACATCACAAAAAACTGCCGAACGTAAGAGAAACCCACAAACTAACGATACCATTCAGACCAACCGACCGCAGGCCAGCCAATAACCAAACACATAACCAAAAGCCACATCCAGATGAAACCAGCCCCAGCCAACAATGAAGAAAACGAACCACTGCTAATGCTAGCTCAAAAAAAGAATCACTGCCATCAATATCTAGATGGCATGAAGAACACAGAATCACTGCACTCAAAATAGATGAAGAACACAGTCACATCCAAAGAACACAGAATCTAGATGGCATGAAGAACATGTTAACTCAAAAATAGATGGAGTCTACACAGCAATAGACAGCTGTTAATAAGATAATAGGCATATCAAAACACAGCATTAGACAGCTGAGAAACAAGAAAATAGGCATATTAAGAGACCTCTAAACTTGAGGTTAGCAGAGCTAATTACACAAAAATCAGAGTAACAGGCTGGCAGGAGAACAGAAGTTAGGAGGCAAGGCCAGAAGAGCATCTGATGAAGGTAGTCTTCTCAACCGATCAAAAAAGGCAGCTCAACATCCTAGCTAGCTGCGGCAAAAAATGCCCTCAAAACATGACCACCCTACTCCTCACCCCTGCAAATATACAATATGGATACTTAACATCAATCCAGTAAGAAGAATACCCAAAACAGTGGGAAAAAAGTAGCTAAAAGGTTGCTACTCCAATCAGAACAGAATAAATGAACTATTATAGACAGAACATCAAAAATTCCAAACGGAAAATACTATGAACATTAAATAGCATGAAGGTTAAGAAGACAATGATAGGCTACCTCCAAACTATTGTTGATGTTTAGATTTGGGACTTGGATTTTGGGGTTTAGTTTCAGTGTTGAGATTATTGTGTAAAATTTGTGATATAGGTTTAGATTTGGGATTTTGATTCTTGGGTGGGGGGAACCGATGGTGGTCGATGATGTAGATAGAATATGGATTTGTGGAGTCCGTGAGTTGGAATCTCAGGCGTCCTTGTTTTTCTCCTTCTACTTCGCATCTCGATGCTGAGCTGAGCTTCGCGAACGTCATCGTCGTCAATCGTGAAGATTTATCTATCTATCTATCTGATCGTGATGACCACCAAAAGTTCAAATGAAACCCTAGGAATGATTTCAAATACCCAGTTCTTACTTAAATGAACCCTATATTTCATGTTTCCATTCATTTGACGGTGACGGTGACGGTGATGGTGGTTTGAGAAGGGGCAGGGGCAGCAAGAGCGAATGTAGTGGGAGAGACGGTGTGTGCTAATTGAGGATGGGTGGGGTGGGGTGGGGTGGGGTGGGATGGGATGGGGAGGTGGAGATGGTGGGTTGTGGTTTGTTGACGAACAAGGAGAGGGTGGTGGTGAGTCTGGTCACAAATCTGGGTTGGGTCCCACCTATCAACTCCATCAGCGAACAATCTGGGGAAAGAATAGAAATCAAATGGGGGTTGAAAAACTTCAAGTCTTACTGATCAATGTATTGTTGGAAATAGTTTTTGCATTTTTTTGGGGCCGGATTCCGGTGGGATCCGGTCATCGGCGGTTCCGGAAGTTGATTGGATTACGTTCCTCTCGTCGAGTACTATTCCGTAATATGCTCACTTGTCAAAAAGGGTTTCCGTATGAATGAAAAATGTAAAAATGTAGGTGCAAAGTTGGGCACTCGAAATGTACTAACTTGGGCAGTTGGAATGGATAGTCTTACATCGGAAGATGGGAAAAATTTTCTCTAGTATATAAGTTAAAGAAATGGACTGAAAGGCGTAGCCCTGAGGTTACTACTAACGTGTAGTGGAGAGAGGACCTAGCCAAAATAACAAACACACACGCGCGCGCGCCCGGCCCGGCTCCATCCTATATTTTTTTTGCCCCGCTCCAAATTTTTTCCCAGTTACTGTTGAGCCTTTTCAAATTCTGTAACTGGTATCATTATTCTGTAACAGCAGAGTAATGGCTCATCAGTTACGTTTTTGAACCATTACTCTACTGTTACAGAGTAATGGACCCTTCAGTCACTCCCCTTCTCCTATAAAATCATTACTTTTTGTCTGCCAGTATATAAAGTTATTCAAAATTTCGAATCTCTGTATTGAAGTTATGGTTTGTTCTTTTATTTCTTGTAATTGTATTTCTTCACAAATATTGTTAGCATTTTCCTATTTTATGAAGTACAAGTTCTAACAATCTTAAAGCAATTTTTTTTCTATATTCTAACAGTTTTTGTGAATACTATTTACAGGTACTGTTATCATTTCGGAAAAAAAAAACTAACAGTTCTATTTCAACTGTTTCAGAATATGGAAAACACACAAAATGATAATGTCAGTGGACTTATCAGTGAACAAACACCAGTGACCCAAAATGTGACTGCACAATCTGTTGCGGCACAAATGGTCGTTTTTCTTACACATATAACTATGGAAGAAAAACCAGAGAAGTTCAATGGAACTGGATTCAAAAAGTGGCAAGGGAAGATGCAGTTCTACCTGACCAACTTGAAGCTGGACAGGTTTCTCACTGAAACTGTCCCTATGCTGACACCTATGGATGCGCACTCTATTGCTACGGTTGATGTATGGATTCAGGGTGATTATTTCTGCAGAAATTACATCTTGAACGGCTTGGTAGACCCACTGTACAATGTGTACTGTGTCTTCAAGACTTTCAAACTTTTGTGAGGATCTTTGGAGAAGAAGTACAAAACAGAAGACGCTGGCTCCAAGAAGTTTGTAGTTGGCAAATTTCTGGACTATAAGATAATTGACTCCAAGACAGTTGTGAGTTACATTCAGGAACTGCAGGTGATAATGCACGAAATCGCTGTAGAGAACATGATGCTGTGTGAACCATTCCAGGTTGCAGCGTTCATCGAAAAGCTTCCACCTGGATGGAAGGACTTCAAGAACTACCTCAAGCACAAGCGCAAGGAGTTGTCTCTTGAAGACCTCATTGTCAGGTTGCGGATCGAAGAGGAGAATCGCAAGGCTGACAGGTCCTATGGAAATCAGTTCATAGAAAATGCCAATATTGTGGAGCACGAACAGAAGGGCAAAAAGAGAAAGTTCTTGCCATAGGCCTCGAACAAAAAACCTGCAGCACAGAGGTTTGCTGGAAAATGCCACAAGTGTGGTAAGCTGGGCCACAAAATTTCTGACTGCCACAGCAAGGACAACAACCATGCTGGAACTGGACAAACAAAAGGGAATGACAAATCCCATGCACACATAGCTGAGAACTTGTCCACTGGTCTCTCTGACTTGGACCTCTGTGCTGATGTATTAGAGGTAAATCTGGTTGGGAGCAATCCTTATGAGTGGTGGTACGATACTGGGGCCACCAAGCACATCTGCTCGGACAAAGAGATGTTCACCTTATACCAGAAGTGCAACAAGGATGAATAGCTGTTCATGGATAATTCTTCCACCTCCATGATAGAAGGAACAGGAAGATAGTGTTGAAGATGACTTCATGCAAGAAACTAACACTCACCAATGTGTTGCATATTTCAGATATTAGAAAGGACCTGGTATCGGGATCTTTGTTAAGCAAGAATGGATTTAGGGTTATTCTTGCTTCTGATAATTTTGTACTTTCTAAGAATGGGGTGTACTTGGAAAAATGGTATGTGAAGGATGGACTGTTCAAATTCACTGTAATGACAGTCATCCCAAAATCTATTGTTCCTGTTGTTCCCAAAGTTAATGGAATTACTCCTGTTGCTTATGTTGTTGAGTCTTCTTCTGTTTGGCATGAAAAACTAGGCCATGTTAATTTCAATTGCATGCGTAGATTAATTAACATGAATTTACTACTAAAATTTAAGACAGACAACTGCGAAAAATGTGAAGTTTGCACAGAGGCCAAACTCACTAAAACTCCATCACGTTCTGTAGAAAGAAACACTGAAACTCTTGGTATAATTCACACAAATCTGTGTAATTGAAAATACGTGCAGACCAGAGGCGGCAAAAAGTACTTTGTGACATTCATAGACGATTGCACAAAATTCTGTTATGTATACTTGTTACATAGCAAAAATGAGGCTTTGGATAAATTCAAGAAATATAAGCTTAAGGTTGAGAATCAACTTGGCAAAACGATTAAAATCGTTAGGAGTGATAGAGGAGGAGAATATGATGCACCATTTAATATGTTCTGCTCTGAACATGGAATAGTTTATCAGACAACTGCTCCTTACTCACCTGAATCAAACGGTATTGCCGAGTGCAAGAACCAAACTCTAAAGGAGATGATGAATGCCTTGTTGTTGAATTCTGGGTTACCCCAAAACATGTGGGGGAAAACGTTGCTGACTGTTAACTACATTCTCAATAAAATATCTCACAAGAAAACTGGCAAGACACCATATGAGCTGTGAAAAGGTAATGTACCTTCGTATAAATACCTCAAAGTGTGGGGGTGTCTAGCAAAAGTAGCAGTACCTAATCCAAAACAGGTCACAATAGGATCTAAGACTATTGATTACATATTCATAGGCTATGCACACAACAATAGTGCATATCGGTTCTTGGTATATAAATCGGATATACCGGACATCCATGTGAATACAATAATGGAATCAAGGAATGCTTCCTTCTTTGAACACGTGTTTCAGTGCAAGAATGCTACGTATCCCAAACGTACACGTGAATAAGGGAAGGCAAACACTTCGTTTGATGAACTAGGACATGATAATGATGAGCCTAGACGAAGTAAACGGGCTAGAACATCAAAGGCATTTGGTCCTGACTTTGTAACGGACTTTCTGTTAGAGAATGAGCCCATAACATTCAAGGAAGCCATGTATACGCCTGATGCTCCTATATGGAAGGAAGCAATAAAAAGTAAAATAGACTCTATTATGCAAAATCATAAATGGGGGTTGGTCGATTTGCCTTCTGGGTGTAAAGCTTTATGAAGCAAATGGATTTTCAAGCAAAATTTGAAACCAAATGTTTCAATAGAGAAACATAAGGCGAGACTTGTGGTACAAGGATTTAGGCAAAAGGAAGGTCTAGACTTCTTTGATACTTATTCTCCGGTCACAAGAATAACTTCCATAAGAATGCTGATAGCTATTTCAACTCTACGTAACCTCGAAATACATCAAATGAATGTCAAAACGGCATTTCTAAATGGAGATTTAGAAGAAAAAATATACATGAAACAACCTAAGTGTTACGTAGTTCCTGGACTTCCTGGACAGAAAAATAAGGTGTGCAGGCTTGTAAAATCCTTACACGGACTAAAATAAGCACCAAAGCAGTGGCATGCAAAATTTGACAATGTTATGATGTTAAATGGTTTCAAAATAAATGAATGTGATAAGTGTATCTACATCAAAGATACTCCAAATAGATATATTCTGGTATGTCTGTATATAGATGACATGCTCATTATTGGTAGCAATAATGATATTATCAAACAAACTAAGAACATACTTAGTGGCAAGTTTGATATGAAAGATTTGGGAGTTGCAGACGTCATACTAGGAATCAAAGTTTCCTGAACGTCTGAGGGGATTACTTTGTCTCAAGCTCATTACGCTAAGAAAGTACTTGAAAGATTCAAGAATTACTCCAATGGGATTGCCAAAAGTCCCGTGGATTTCAGTCTTCACTTGTTCAAAAATACGGGTGACAGCATATCATAATTGGAATATACACGTGTAATCGGTAGTCTGATGTACTTAACAAATTGTACAAGACCGGACCTGACACATTCAGTAAATATACTGAGTCGCTACACAAGTAATCCAGGACGAAGTCACTGGAAAGAAATAATTAGAGTATTGAACTACTTGCGACATACTCAGAGTTATGAGCTGCATTACACTAGATATCCAGCAGTACTAGAAGGCTATAGTGATGCCAAATGGATATCGGACTCCAAGAACTCAAAATTCACAAGTGGGTATGTCTTCACTCTTGGTGGTGCAGCTGTGTCATTGAAATCCTCTAAATAAATGTTACTGGCCAGATCCACCATGGAATCTGAGTTTATTACTTTAGACAAAGCGGGAGAGGAAGCAGAGTGGCTTCGAAACTTTTTAGAGGATATTTCCATGTGAAAAAAAACTAGTGCTTGCTATATGTGTACACTGTGATAGTCAATCGGCTATAGCAAGGGCACCGAGTTGTATGTACAATGGTAAGTCTCGTCATATTAGAAGGCGACACAAAACCATTAGACAACTGCTCTTTAGTGGAATAATCTCTATAGAGTATATAAAATCGGCCGACAACCTAGCGGATCCATTTTTTAAAGGTTTGTCACGAGAGCAAGTTGTGAGATCATTAAGAGGAATGTGTTTAAAGCCTATGACGAAAGATGATACTTGATAGAAACCCTACCTAGAAATTGGAGATCCCAAGATCTAGGTTTAAAGGGACAACTAAATCTTGTTGAATCGACGTGAGCATTGAGAGATTAAAATCTCGTACCCACTCTTAGGATGATAAAACAGTGCTGCCTGAAAAAGGTTAGGATAATCTTGACTTTTAATGATTCTCATAGCTTTGAAATAAAAGTGGGGTATGGCAGGATACTCTTTATGGACAATCACCTTATAAGTGTGAAATGAGGCCGTTTCTAGGAGAATGAAGACATGCTACATTCTCCTAGTTCACTCATAATTAATTAGGGTTGTTCAAGGCCAAAATGTACACAACAAGAGAACCTAGTTCTGTGAGGAGATGAAACCGTGTGATAGTTATTGTCTAGGTTCACATTAAAGCCCGGGTAGTTCAAGGCATCATGTTCACTACATGGTCAAGTGAATCTGATGGCTACTCACTAAGGGTGGTTCAAAGTTGAAAAATTACTACCATTCCTGATACAGTAATTTTCCGATTGTACTCTCAGAGTCTTGTCTATCATGTCTTTTTCTGTCGTGTCTGGATTACATGATCTGGTCATTTCCATTCATGTGGGGATTGTTGAAAATAGTTTTTGCATTTTTTTGGGCCGGATTCCGGTGGGCTCCGGCCACCGGCGGCGCCGGAAGTTGATTGGATTACGTTACTCTCGTCAAGTACTATTCCGTAATGTACTCACTTGCCAAAAACGGTTTCCGTATGAATGAGAAATGTAGGCCCAAAGTTGGGTACTCGAAATGTACTAACTTGGAAGTTGGAATGGATAGTCCCACATCAGAAGATGGGAAAGATTTTCTCTAGTATATAAGCTAAAGAAATGGACTAAAAGGCGTAGCCCTGGGGTTACCATTAACGTGTAGTGAAGAGAGCTTTCAATACTATTATATCAACAGTTCTTATGGAGGTGGACAAGGAAGGGCTACTCCGCGGTCCCCCTAGAATGAATACCTCTGGCAAGAAAAAGGAACAGGGATAAGTGGTGCCGCTTCCATAGGGACCACATCCATGACTTGTATGATTGTCGGGCTCTCAAAGAGGAGATCGAAGAACTTATACAATGGGGACACCTGGCCAAGTTCGTCAGAAAAGATAGGGCCAATCCTCCACCCCGAGGAGCCAACAATCGAATCGAGAGGCCCAACGAGTTCCAAGACTCCGAACCTGGGGCCATCCTCCACCTTATCCATGGAGGTCCAATGGGGGGAGAATCAAACTCCTCCCGAGTGACCTTCACCCTATCGTAGAAGTAGGTTTTCAGTTTTCAATAAGGCCAATGCTTGTAACACGGCCAAAAGCATGTAATAATGGCTCGTCCCATTGAAGCGGCCACTTAGTTTATTTCAATAAAACTTAGCTTTTTTTTTTCGATTAAAAATTATTGCATTTGCCTCATTTCTATTTCTCTGAGTCACATCTATAACTCGTTAAATGGTAAGTTCGAAGTCCAGCTTGTCCTATAGGGCTGCTCCCACAACTTACTAAGGTGAAAAGACGAGTTTGGAGTCCAACACTTGGTTCGACGCCGCTTTAGCCACTTGCAAAAAAGCAAGTGCCATTCGGAATTACTCCTACCATTCGTTGAACCCCCTCAAACAACAAGTTTGGAGTCCAACACTTGGTTCACACCGCTTTAACCACTTGCGAACGAGCAAGTGCGAAGTAGCTCACCATTCGGAATTGCTCCTACAACTCGGTGAAATTCTTAAAGCAACAAGTTCGGAGTCCAACACTTGGTTTGATGCCACTTTAGCCGTTTGCAAACAAGCAAGTGCGGAGCAGCTCACCATTCGGAATTACTCCTACAACTCGTTTATAACCCCGTAACAACTAGTTCAAAGTTCACAATCATGGTTCAAAATTGTCCTCACAGCTTGCAAGTATGCGGTTTCGGGGCTTAAAACGAACATTCATACTACTCCTACTATTGGTTAAATTTTGCAACAAGCAAGTTCGGAGATCAACTCTCCTATAGAGTTGCTCCTCAAACTTGTCTCCCAAACGGCTCTCTCCTAGAGTCTGGTGATGCTCTTCGCTCGGCTCGCTTCCCGAGCGGCCTTCTTCTCAACAAGTTCGGAGCTCAACTCTTCCCCAGAGTGTCTCCCTGGTGATGCTCTTCGCTCGGCTCGCCTGCCGAGCGGCCTTCTTCTCAACAAGTTCGGAGCTTAACTTTTCCCCAAAGTTGCTCCTCAAACTCGTCTCCCAAACGGCTCTCCTAGAGACTGGTGAAGCTCTTCGCTCTGCTCACCTCCCGAGCGGCTTTCTTCCAAGAGAGTTCGGAGCCTAACTCATCTAGAGATGCTCATTCAACTCGCCTCCAAGAAGGGATCTTCCCAGTAGTCATACAAAGCTCTTCTCAACTTCATGAAGACAAAGATGTTGCGGGACTATTTTGACCATGAAGAAGGATGATTCTTCTACTGACTTTTGAAGAGAAATTGTAGATCTTTGAGTCAGCTTCGAAATGAGGGGTCACACACCCCATTCCGACCTCCGTAGCACGGGGAAAGCCAGTTACAACACAGCTCCGCCGAGCCAACAAATTGCTGACTGGTCAACAATCAACGGTCAAACTGGACACGTGTCAATCATCCGAACCCCCACAGCTCTTTGGTGGAATGGATCCGAGCAAATGTGACCCCGAACGTGAAATTGGGGAAAATCTCTGCCTCAAGATGCGCGCCTGATCTAGATGTACGACTAAGATCTTGCCATGTCGTTTGGATCCAAAATCTGAGCAACGTGTCCCCGAACGTGAAATTAGGGAAAATCTCCACCTCAAGATGCGCGCTTGATCCAAATCTAAGACTTAGATCTTGCCACGTCGTTCGGATCCAAAATCTGAGCAAACGTGTCACCGAACATAAAATTGGGGAAAATCTCCATCTCAAGATGCGCGCCTGATCGAGATCTACGGCTCAGATCTTGCCATGATGTTCGGATCCAAAATTCGAGCAAACGTGTCCCCGAACATGGAAATGGAGAAAAACTTCTCTCGACCCGTGCTCAAATCATGATCGACGGCTCAGGTTCGCCAAAAAGAAAAATCAAAAAGGAAAAAACAATTAAGGGGTTAACGGGTCGAGTTCGGACCCGTTATGGACCCAAACCCGCAACCACTCTGTTTCTTCTTCTCCTTTGAGATTAAGTGCCAAAAGCAAAACCCACACACCCGTTTTCTTCAAAAACCTCTACTGTTGATGGGCCTCTCCAAAGCACTGAGCTCCTAACTCCTCTTCTTCTTGCCGAGCTCGAGATCCTCCATTGCCGAGCTCAAGCTCCTCTCCTCGCCGCCGTACACTGATGTCGCCGAACTCCTCCCTCGCGAGCTCCTCGCCGAGCACCCTCCTCGTCGAGCTCCTTCCTTGCGAAAATTCACCGAACACGGAGCTCCCATTCTTCCCCTCTGAACTCCTCGTCGAGCTCCAAACCCATCACCATGGCTCCGCCGAGCCAACCTCCATCATCCACGCTGTCGAGCCCCCTCTGTCGAGTCCCAATGCCGAGCTCTGGCTTCGCCGCCCTCGACAAGCCTCTTCTTTCAACTTCTTCCTCCGACGCCCTCGGAGAAGAAGATGAAGCCAGAGATGAAGGAGGGAGACGAGGGGAGAAGAGAGAAGAAGACGGCAGGGAAAAAAATACAGCGGGGTCAACGGTCAATGTTGACTGCCACGTGGGTCAGTGGCAAGATCCAAGCAAAGTGTACTCCGAGCGTGAAAATGCAAGAAAACACCCGCCTCCCGATGCGCGCCCCCCTGATCGTGATCAACATACATGTTTGCGCCACGTGTACAGGTAAATATTAATTAATTAATTTAATTATTAATTTGAATTAGTTATTCAAAAAATCCGAAAAAATTAATTAAAAATAAAAAAATTAATTAAAAATTCTAAAAATAATTATTAATTCAGAAAATAATTTAAAAATTCTGAAAATATAATGATTAAATTAGAATAATTTATTAAAAAAACCTTCTTCTGATTTTTTCTATTTTATTTACCCATTTAGGCAGTTCGTAAATAGACATTCAGTAAATCAGAAGACTACTAAGCACCGAATTAAGTAACGTGATTCTTCCTCCCAATGATCGGAAATGTCACTTCTAGCCCGACAATCCTTTTCTATCTTCTCTATTAATGGTTGCCAATTCTCTCTTTGCATAGGACCCGATCTAATTGGAGTTCCTACGTAGATTAGCGAAAATTGACTAATCTCGTAGCCGAAATAGTTCTTAATAGTGTTGATAGGGGTGGATAAATGTTCACTGATTGGAATGACGTAGCTCATCTTTAAGTTCACTATCAATCATGTCCTTGCTTCAAAACATTGCAGAACCATGCCAACATAAATAATTTCGTCTCTTTTGCCCTTCCAAACATCAGAGTATCATTTGCGTATAGGAGAATTGAAATCGCTTCAGGGATTCCCTTAATTTCGATTCCTTTGATAACATTATGCTCCCTTCCCCTCTTAATCATTGATGATGCTTGTTTTTTTGGGTGTGGGGGTAACAAGTGTGAGTTCTTGTAATTTGCAAAGCGAAAGGCACGACACTGATGTTGGTCTGATCCCCGGTTGTAGGACCGTCTCGGGAGTAGCAAGAGATAGGTTAAGGCTCGTAGCTCGGCTTGGATGTTGGGAGCTCGGCTTGGATCTTCGGACCTGCACAATGCCTAGAAACCCCGGAAGAGTTCCCGGAGACAGGCTGTCCGATGATCTAGTCAGTCACTGAGAAAGAAACAATAGCTAGGGTTTAAGTGGAGAAAGATTGATTACCTTTCTAAGTGAGGAGGGGGTTTAGTATATATAGGCAAGGGTAAATGGGTCTAAGATCCTAACCGGCCGGGTTGGACCTGTTTGCCCCTGGGCCTGAGCTGGTTGAAGCCCGTTGGGTTTGTTTGACCTGATGATCATAGGAGAGCAGAATTTGAGGAGATCTGAGGACCCAGATGGGGCCATGTAATTTATACTATATCATAAGCCCCTCACTCCTGGAGGGCTGTGTAACCGAGCCGTGTAGGAGTAGTTTGTCTCCGTGGGAAGAGAGGAGGGGAGTATTTGGCAAAGATTTGTTGCTTTGAGTCCCTGATGGGTGTTATTTAGAACTGGCCTCAATTTAGATCGAAGGTCGAAGGCCAAGGGCCAAGACAGAGGGCTAAAGCCCGAGGGATGACTTCGTCCGACAGGCACCGAGCACTCCGTGAGGGGAGCTTAGGGAGAGGAGCCAGGCGGGTGCTCACTGTCACTGCCGAGCTTCCGAGCTTGGAGGGTCGGCTCGGAGAGCTTCGAGTGAGGCAACCTCAATGGGAAGCTGAATGGGTGCTCCAAGTCACTACCGAGCTCCGAGCTTGGAGCGTCATCTCGGAGAGCTTCGAGTGAGGCAACTCTAGTGAGCAGCTGAGTGGGTGTTCAAAGTCACTACCAAGCTCCGAGCTTGGAGGGTCGGCTCAGAGGGCTTTGAGTGAGGCAACTCAAGTGAGAAGCTGAGTGGGTGCTCGAGGTCACTGTTAGGCTCCGAGCTTGGAGGGTCGGCTCAGAGAGCTTTGAGTGAGGCAACGTCAGTGAGAAGCTAAGTGGGTGCTCGAGGTCACTGCCGAGCTCCGAGCTTGGAGGGTCGACTCGGAGAGCTTTGAGTGAGGCAACGTCAGTGAGAAGCTGAGTGGGTGCTCGAGGTCACTGCCGAGCTCCGAGCTTGGAGGGTCAGCTCGGAGAGCTTCGAGTGAGGCAACTTCAGTGAGAAGATGAGTGGGTGCTCGAAGTCACTACCAAAAGCTTCGAGCCTCAAAGGGCAGCTTTGTTGGGAAAAGTTAGGTGGGTGCTCGCAGTACTTGCCGAACGTCGAGCCCCCCAGACATGGCCTTGGTTGGGCAGCTTTGTTGAAAAAAGCTATGTTGGTGCTCGCAGTACTTGCCGAGCGTCGAGACCCCCATACTTGGCCTTTGTTAGGCAGCTTTGTTGAAAAAAAGCTGGTGGGTGCTCGCAGTACTTGCCGAGCGTCGAGCCCCCCAGACTTGGCCTTTGTTAGGCAGGTTTGTTGGAAAAAGCTAGGTGGGTGCTCGCAGTACTTGCCGAGCGTTGAGCCCCCCAGACTTGGCCTTTTTTAGACAGCTTTGTTTAAAAAAGCTAGGTGGGTGCTCGCAGTATTTGCCGAGCGTCGAGTCCCCCAAACTTGGCTTTTGTTAGGCAGCTTTGTTGGAAAAAGCTAGGTGGGTGCTCGCAGCACTTGCCGAGCGTTGAGCCCCCAGACTTGGCCTTTGTTAGGCAGCTTTATTGAAAAAATCTAGGTGGGTGCTCGCAGTACTTGCCGAGCATCGAGCCCCCTAGACTTGGCCTTGGTTAGGCAGCTTTGTTGGAAAAAGCTAGGTGAGTGCTCGCAGTACTTTTCGAGCATCGAGCCCTAAAGCCTCAAGGGGTAGCTTTATTGGAAAAAGCCAGGTGGGAGCTCGCAGTACTTGCTAAGCGTCGAGCCCCCCAGACTTGGCCTTTGTTAGACCATCCCACATCCAGAAGTGTGGTTCACCACTTGGTGTGTCTGAGGTGTTAGCCGAGCTTTGAGTGTGAGGGCAATGGGAATTCGGGCAGTCTGTGGTCCAATAGCTTGGTGACACATGGAAATGATGATGTCATGCTTTTTGAAGAATTTGAAGAGTCGCCTTTCATGCTATATATTCTCCACCCCTCCCTCATTTCTTGCATTTGCTTTCTTCTCTCAAGTTCCCAAATCTTCCATTCTAGCGCAGTTCAGTCACTGGCGGCAAGTTTTCTGGTACCCCCACTATTCTTTGAACATGTTAGTTAATTTTATTTTTGAGTATGTCGCGAGCTCAGTCCGGTTCATCCGCCACCACCTCGGGTCAGGACGAGGGTCCCCGTGCCTCCGACTCAACATCATGGGAGTCAGAGACAAAGGTATACGATGTCGCACCACTACATAGTAGGAGGCCCTTCGTGGTTGAGTCGAGTGACTCAGAACGGGACGTACCTTGGCCCAAGGTGAAGCGGAGGTCGAAGTGATCGAGGGGGGCGGAGAACAGATTGCAGTGGCCGAGGAGGGTGAAGGAGAGGTTGAAGTGGTTGAGGGAGAGGTAGAGCAGGTGGTAACGACTGAGGAGGGTGAAGGTGGAGGAGAAAATAACTCATCTGAGGACGATGATTTGAGCCATTTGGCAATGCCGTCTCCTCCGAAGGGCCCTCGAGTTCGACGTAGGAAGACGAAGTGGGTTCACCCGGACAGTTCGAACGAGACGACCCCTGTTGTTAACCTTGAGGTTCCGTTTGAAGCCCAGCCGTGCTCAATCCGAATATATCCAGACGATGTGAAGGAGTTGCTTCGATACAGGGGGGTGCTGACGAGGATGTGGAGGCTTCCTCGCCCAGTAGGCAGAAAATTGCTATGGACAGAGTCCCGACCGTCCTTGCAGCGAACGATCTTCCCGTCATTCGTGTGAATTACTTCATTAGTGAAGAGTATGAGCTGCTGATCCCCAGCCCCGGGATCCGGCCGACGGATAAACTGGTGCCCCACTTCTGTATGATCTCGGTTGACGCCTTCTGCTGTGGCTTCCGGCTGTCAGTCCATCCCTTTATTGCCGAAGTGTTGAATTGGGCGTCCCTTAGCCCAATGCAGTATAGGCCCAATTCCTGGAAGCAGATAGTGTGTTTCCTGCTGCTCTGTGCGGAGTGGGGTGTCCAGCCAAAGCTAAAATACTTCCGGGCGATCCTCAGCCTCAGCTCGTCCGGTGAGTACGAGGGGATCTATTATATTTCACCGAGACGAAAGAGGAGGGTCGTGCACGAGCATCTGGATTCCATTAAAGGGTGGAAAGAGAATTTACTTCATCGTTCGGAACCTGACTCCATGGGTGATACCCACAACTTGGAGGTTTTATAAGCCCAATTTGAAGGGTCCTCACAAGTCGGATTTGACGGCCGAGGAATGGGCAGACGTTGAGAAGATATGTTCGGACAATAGCATTGGTTGGCCGAACGTGAAGGAGAGGCACTTGGCTCGAATCGGACTGAGCCCCACTTCTATCAGTATGTTTTTTATCTAGTTTTCTTTCAAGTATTTTTGCTCGTCCTACGTGATTTTCCCCTTCGCAGGTATGAATGATGATGCAATTGCTGCGAGCAGTGCGCTACAAAAAAGCAAGCGGCTGAGAAGGTCGACTGTTCTCATCACAAGAAGCATGGGAGAACCCCTCCCGAGGGGGTTGCGGAGGAGTCCCCTCTCCAGTCGCCGAAGAAGCACACGAGCTCGAAATTGGCCCCCAACTCTAGCAGCCAAGAAGGTCACCTCTGTGGTGAAGGCGGGCCTTCCTCCTGTCACTCCATTGGCTGACCAGATTGTCGGCGAGGTGGGTCTGTGGCCCTAGGCTCCAGATTGGGGAGTTAAGGCTGGGGATACCATCTCAGACGGGCCGGTGGCCATCGATATTGTTGAGAAGATCGCACCGCCCCGAGATCAGAGGCCCGGGAGTGCGACACCGTCGAGTCCTCATACACGAAGTGGGCTCTGGCGAGTTTGCAGGTAAAATGACAGTTGATTGTGATGAAGTATTTCACATTTTCTTAAGTTAGTTTTCGTCGGTTGCAGGCCTGCGTGGAGGGGGCTCAGCTGGCAAAGCTACAGAAGAAGGAACTGGTGAACGAGACGAGGAATACCCAGTGCTAGGAGCGGGAGGCTAAGAACCTCTCGAGGGCCAAATCCAGGCTCTTCGGACGGAGTTGGCGAACCAGGAGGATGCTTATATGAAGAAAATGGCCGACCTAAGGAAGGAGGGCGATGAGCGGGTGCAGGAGATGGAGTCGGCCGGGATGGACAAGGAGATTGAGGCCCGGGACGTGGTCTATGCCAGGGCGATCTGGCATGTCAAGCACTTTCATCCGGAGCTGGACCTAAGCGGCTTTCATTATGACTTGGACGTGCCCAAGCTCTCGCTGACTCCCGGGGGTGGTGATGACGCTGCGAACGATGAGCCCCATCCTGAACAGCAGGCCGAGGAAGAGATGGGACAGAAGTAGCCATTGTCATTTCTCTTCTTCCGTTCGTTTTGTTTGTACTTTTTTGTAATAGCCAAAAGCGGACTGGTCACTACACTTTTTGTAAAATTACCCTTTTTGAGCAATGAAAAGTGTTTTGGCCGAACCTCTTGACTTGGATGCATTTGGATTTTCCAGCTTGATTTTTTAGCCAAGTGTTTTTAGCTCGGAGTGATTTTCCTCTGTTTTTGACAGAAGACAGTGACCCCAACGAGGGACCTTGTGGGCTTGGAGGTGAACCGACTGAAAGGTAAGATCTCAGCTATGGAGTTTGCTTTGGCTCGATATCGTAAGGAGGCTCGTGACCCTGAGGCTACCGTCAAGTACTTTATGAAAAAGTCCAAGGGGCTCAGCGTAGAGCTGGCGAAGTTCAAGAAGTTGTTATCCGACCGTGACCTAGACCCCACTGGAGATCCATTTTCGATGGCCAGTACCTCTGTCCAGCGGCCTTCATCTGAATCTTTCCTCCACGAGGTTATAGTAAAGAAGGAATTGGAGGTGCAGCGATACAAGTAATGCTCGGGATGTCCGGGTCCCGGTCCATTTCGTTCACTGGCCCCCGTCATCCTGATGGTGCTTCGTTGCCGACCCTAAGGATTGGTCCGGCGAGGCCTTGTGAGGCACAGTGCTCCGTCGCCAGCGTATTCACCGTGGCGAGACCGGGAGTCCCGACGAAGGAGCTGACTCGGTCGGCCGGACTAAAGCTCGTCTGCTTTGATCCTGTGGTTCCGACACAGGAGCCCTAGGATAGGTTTTACCAATGTATTTTTGTTTCTCTTTGTAATGATGTAATTTCCTTTGATGAAAAAATATGAGAAGATGATTGTCTTGTCTTGACTATTTTTCTGTCTTGTGATTAATATGGTGCCTTGCTCGAGCTACATGCCGAGCGTCGGGCATCCAAGCTTGTGAGAAAGCTGATACCTTTCTCGAGATACATACCGAGCGTCGGGGGTCCGAGCTTGTGAGAAAGCAGGTGCCTTGCTCAAGATACATGCCGAGCGTCGGGCGTCCAAGCTTGTAGAAAAGCTGGTGCCTTGCTCGAGATACATGCCGATCGTTGGGAGTCTAAGCTTGTGAGAAAGTAGGTGTTTTGCTCGAGATACAGGTCGAGCGTAGGGCATCCAAGCTTGCGAGAAAGCAGGTGCCTTGCTCGATATACATGCTGAGCATCTGGCATCCAAGCTGGTGAGAAAGCTGGTGCCTTGCTCGAGATACATACAGAGCATCAGGCGTATAAGCTTGTGAGAAAGCTGGTGCCTTGCTCGAGATACATACCGAGCGTTGGGCATCTAAGCTTGTGAGAAAGCCGGTGCCTTGCTCGAGATACATGCCAAGCGTCGGGCGTCCAAGCTTGTGAGAAAGCTGGTGCCTTGCTCGAGATACATGCTAAGCGTTGGGGGTCCAAGCTTGTGAGAAAGCTGGTGCCTTGCTCGAGATACATTCCGAGCATCGGGCGTCCAAGCTTGTGAGAAAGCTGGAGCCTTGCTCGACATACATGCCGAGCATCGGGCATCCAAGCTCGTGAGAAAGCTGGTGCTTTGCTCGAGATACATGTCTTTGCAGAGGCGGTTCGGCCTATACCTTGGGCCTGGCATTGGCCCGCCCTCGCCGAGGTGGGCGAGGCGGTTCTCCTTTTCCCAGAGGCGTCGAAGGACGGCGTCCTTCTATTCTAATGGGCGGGTCGATCCATGGGATTCACTACCACGGGCTTCTGATTGAGGGTATGAGTTATCACGCGCCTCAACCTTGGGTCAGCCTCGGATGGCTTGGAGGACCTCGTTCCTAAAATTTTGGAACTCGATCCTTGTGATCGCGGCCTGCTCCACAGGGCTACGCGATGGTGGAGGCCCTCGGGGTGAGCGACTGTGCCCTGGTACTCGTTCTAGGGTAGGCTGCCTACCATGGTTCGGGACCGAGTTGGAAGCGGCCCCTCCCCTTGTTCGGCTAGCTTGTTAGCTCTAGATGATGTGGTGTAGATCAGTTGCAATAGAGTATGAAGCGCCTGGTCCAGGTCCGGCGGCGCCATTAGCTCGCGGTTGGTTAGAGCCCTGGGCATCCATGTATCATTGAAGGGGAGGAGGGTCTAGACGACGTCCAGAAGTGATGACCCTTTTGGCTTTGAGAGCCATCAAAGAGCCTGAATTTGAGGTGATGTCATCGGACAGGGTCGGACATATGTAGGTGTCACGCGTTTCCCACAGACGGCGCCAACCTAATGCTGCTTGTTTTTTTGGGTGTGGGGAAAACAAGTGTGAGTTCTTGTAATTTGTGAAGCGAAAAGCACAACACTGACGTTGGTCTGATCCCCAGTTGTAGGACCGGCTCGGGAGTAGCAAGAGATAGGTTGAGGCTCGTAGCTTGGCTCGGATGTTAGGAGCTCGGCTCGGATCTTCGAACCTGCACAATGCCTAGAGACCCTGGGAGAGTTCCCGGAGACAGGTCCTCTGAAGATCTAGTCAGTCACTTAGAAAGCAACAATAGCTAGGGTTCAGGTGGAGAAAGATTGATTACCTTTCTAAGTGAGGAGGGGGTCTGGTATTTATAGGCAAGGGTAAACTGGTCTGAGATCCTAACGGGCTGGGTTGGACCCGTTTGCCCTGGGCCTGAGCTGGTTGAAGCCCATTGGGTTTGTTTGACCTGATGATCATAGGAGAGCGAAATTTGAGGAGATCTGAGGGCCCAGATGGGGCCATGTAATTTATACCATATCAATCATTTTAGCCAATCTATCAGCCACAATGGTAAATAGAAGTGATGAAAGAGGGTCGCCTTGTCTGAGTCCTCTGTGGCATTTGATTTCTTTTTCCTGGTGTCCATTGTACAAATAATTTTCCTTGTTGAACGCACCTCCTAATCCATGTTCTCCACCTGGTTCCAAAACCTTTGAGTTTTAAAGCTTCGTCCACATACTCCCATTCGACTGAATCATAAGCCTTTTCAAAATATAGTTTTAAAAAATCCATCCAATTTTTCTTTGCTTCCTTTGTATACAATCTCGTGTGCAGATCCTACGCTGTCCATGATGTCTCTTCCTCTTATAAACCCACTCTAAGATGCTCCCACCACATCATCCATTTGCGGAGACAATCTTTGAGCTAACACTTTAGAGATAATCTTGAATTATCCGTTGAGTGGACTAATTGACCTAAAATCTTCCACCCTAGCCACCTCCCGCTTTTTTGGGATGAGAACGATGTTAGCATAGTTTAATCTATCCAAATCTGCGATTCCGTTGTAGAACTCATGAAAGAAGTGCATGAGGTCCTTCTTGTAGAAGAAAATTGGAAATCCATCCGGCCGTAGAGCTTTATCCTGTCCATAATCTTATATGGCACTGAATACTTCCTCTTTAGTGAACATATTCTCAATTCCTTCACTTCCGTCTATTCTTGAAGAACTCCACATATCCGGTATTAACTTGCTTCTATAGGCTTTCTTCTTCCCAATAACTCTTGATACCTTTGTCGATATGTTGCCTAACCAATCCATCATTCTCGGTCCATAATCCTGCAACGAATAATCCCATAATGTAGTTTGGCCTATTTCTTCCTTTAGCAACCTTATGGAAGAACTTTGTATTTGCGACCCCTTCATTTAACCACTGTATCCTTGAAAGTTGTCCCCAATATTGCTCCTCCATGACTCCTGTATGTTGGATCTCGAGCCTACACTTGGACATCTTCTCAATCTCTAGGCCAAGCAGGTCCCTTTCTTCTTGAAGAATCTCTAATTCTTGAACCCTGTTACCCAACTCCTCCCTCTTTCTTAGCCCAGTCTTTCAACCATTTGCGAAGACGTCTCGTTTATTCAATCTAAATTTCAACTGCTGATACTTCCTTGGTATTTGCATTCCATGATTCTTCGATGATTTTACGGTTATCTCTACACATTGTCCAAGCTTTCTCAAACCTGAACGAATGTCACAACTTTGTGTGTAACGCCCCTGCCCCTAAATCGGACAATTTATACAATTTAGTAGACAAATTATTTATAGTATAGTACAACTGCCCATCACAGGCTGCCTCTCAAAAGGTGGTTAACTGATTTGGTGACTCTTGATCACAGGCTATTATATTTATATTATATTATATTCAAGTCAAATCCCGATATGGGACAATATTTCTTCACCTTTCTACTGTTCTCTCTTTTTTCCGAAACACACAACAAGGCTTGCTGTGTACTCCTGCCACGTTATCAAATGATGACGTCACCCCACGTGAAAGCCACAACGTTCCCTTTTTTGGCTGTTTCATTCCTTCACCGTGGGCCCCATCTCTTAATACCATATTCATTTTCAACATATTAATATATATATATATGCCATTCATGCCTTATATTCAAACATCCACCTTTTCATTAATTTTCCAACATATATTATATATATATATATATTTATAATCTTGAAAACATGGGGTGTTACATTGTGTTTCCATCACCGTAGTCTAATGCTTGGGGCAGATGATCGGAAGTGTATCTCGTAATAGACTTCACCCTTGCGAATGGGAAGGCATCCTCCCAATTAGTTGACACCAAAATCCTGTCCAATTTTGCCAGAATCAGATTAGCCTGCATATTCGACCATGTAAATTTCCTATCTCATGTCTCAGTTCTATTAGTTCTAGCTAATCTATAGTGGAATTGAAAGTATCCTGATCGATATGACTTGGTCCTCTTCCTCTGTGTTTGTATTGAAGTATAGTAATATTAAAATCACCACCAATCACCCATGGGCCATCCCATCTTCTTCTAATAGTTTTAAGCTCGATCCAAAGTTGCCCTCGCAATCTAGAGTCATACGGTTTGTAGACCGTAGTTACCACATGCTCCCAATCGTCATTTCTCCTCCTAATTCGAACTGAAACCGTAAAGTCTCTAATCTGATCCTCAATAATCTCGAATATTCTCCTATCCACTCCAACCGCGATGCCCCCAGAATAGCCCACGACCGATTTAAACCTCCAATCAAAATCCTTCGCCCATCTAAAGCTCTGAAAGTCATCTATAGTAGGGCTCTCAATCCTGGTTTCTTGAAACCACAAATACTGGGATAATTCCTACTAATTGTGTCACAAATAAGGATTTTTATTTTTATTTTTGCCTCATCCCTCTAACATTCTAAATGATGTATAATATTAATAAACTTATATGACGCGTAACCTCTATAATCGAAAAGCCTAACCTCAATCCATCAAAGCAACCCATTTGGACTCCCCTCTAAAATTGTGGGCATGTTCTAACTGTTCTATTCTGTGAGAACCCATGACTTGACCGTAAATACTAGCATAATAGATAAGCGAATCATCATTTAACAAATTTAAAACTGATAAATTGTTAATCGAAATACCTCCACAAGCAGATGTAGGTTCCTTTGCCTTTGACGTTGCCCTGATCAAATCCTCTTCGCTAGGTCCTTGTGATCCCCATTTGTCCAACTGCCTCTTGCTCTTCCTTTGATACTCCGTCAAATTTTTTCTTGTACTACCGATGTCCATTATTCTCTCCTCCTTTTCCCATACATCAATGTTAGTTTTGGAGATAATAATGTCCTCTCGCACATCGTCTAGCACACCTATGATCTCGTCATATGAGTTTTGTCCAATACTAGGGAATTATTGCCTACAGTCTTTCCACTTCGTTCCATATATTCATTTTCAATTGGGAAAAGCACAACTTGATTTTCAATAAATGCAGTAGGTGGCTCTGTCTGAAGCCCTATAACTTTAACCCCTTCATCCTAAGAAATAAGACAATTTTATCTCCTAACTCCTTGGGCCCCAATGGACAGGCCCACTGGATTTAGTGGTGCTCTTATTCCTCAAAAGAGTCATCATAGCTAATCTAATTTGACTCCTCAATGTTAGACTTCGAAAATGAAAGGAGCTCAGCATCGACAAGACCCCCATTAGCTTTCACCTCGTGTGCCACGCCATCCACTTTCTTCAAAATTCCTGGTTTTCGGCCTGTCAATGTTGGAGACACTATCTTTACACCCGTCCCATCGCCTTTTGAATTAAAGGTAGGTGCAATTGGATGGATCCAGCTGTAATCACTCTCTTTCCCATGCTTTGACATTTTAGAACACTCCACGTCATCCTTACTTTGAAGAGAACGGTCTGGATTCGCTAGCACTTGATCAAACGATGGAGGAATAATGGTGATATGTTCTTTTGATGAACGACCACGATTCGATAATCCCAGATCCAACGACCATGGTCTATCTTCCACCTCTCGCTCTGCACCCTGTTCATCTTCCTCGTCAAGCTCCGCCCGTGCATCACCATGAAACATGACGCTTTTCTTCCTCTCCGTGATCACTTTAACCTCATAACTCTCATGCTCAAAATCAATTAGGATTGTTAGAATTAGGGGTACGAAAAATACTTTATTATTGATTATTGATTGAATAAACTGAGTACAATATGTCTCCTATATATAGGAGAGAAGGAAAGGTAGGATACACCAATACATTATTCAATATGTGACTAAACTAATCTCTCATAATATCTAACACCCCCTCTCAAAATCTAGTTGGTTCAAACAATATGGTTTGGAATATTGACGATGTTCGTGTGGCAGGTACAAAAAATTGTGATGCAGGAACAACACTCAAGTAGATGACGCAGGAAAGGCGCTCGATGGCGCATGTGTTGGGATCTCACTCCGAACTTGAGAATAGTAGTTGTAGTAGTGGAAGGAAGTAGTGGTGGTGCACTGTTGGGGTCTCTATATCCCGAACTGTGGCAGGATCTCCATATACCGAACTATTGGGATCTCACCCTGTAGTAGTAGTAGAGTGAGGAAGTAGTGGTGGAAGGAAGTAGTGGTGGCGCACTGTGTGATCTCCATATCCCGAACTGTGACCGGATCTCCAATCCTGAACCATTGGGATCTCACCCCGAACTGAGAAGTAGTAGTGGTAGAGGAAGGAAGTAGTGGTGGCGCACTGTTTTTTTTTTTGATGGAAAAGGTGGAATCTGGCCACCATGTTTCATTAATAAGAGCTTAACGAAACAAATCCAGAGTACTGGGCCAAAGTACAAACTACAGACAGAAAATAAAACATACATGAAGCAACATGACGCGTACAAACAAAAAATCCCTTCAACAATCCTAGAGGGTGGGCCGACAAACAAGCTCGGTCCATCAAAATTGTAAGTACGTCAGTTTAGCTCCGTACAGTGACTCCACGGCACATGGACACCCACCTGAAACAAGTCTGGCAGGATTTTATCACCCGCTGATCCCTGCCTTCACCTCGCTAGGGAGACCCCATCTTTGGGCCCAAGCCATGCAGATCGAATTCTGACCCCACGGCACATGCACAGCGATCGCACCCTCCCACCATCTCCACCACTCATCCTACAAACACGCCAATAGCTCCCACAGCCGCTACCAAAGAGATAGCTGTGAAGAGAATACCTTCACCTCTCACACGATAGTGCTTTCTTAGGCGATTTCTCACCAAAAAACTATCTTGCTCACCCCACCAAACACCACTCTCTAGGAGAGAGCCGTGGAGAGGATACCTTCACCTCTCTCACGCTCTAACTCTCTCCGGCAATTTCTCACCACACAGACTTATCTCGACTCATACTCCCAATCCGAGGGAAGAGACGATGCTGTTACGAGCCAGTGGCCTAAGCTGGAGGAATCTTAATAGCCTGATAGTAGGCATTGTGAAGACTGCACTGGCGATATCGTAGGACACTCAAACACGCACATCATGGAGGGACCCCATCTTCGGGCCCAAGCTCCACAATTGTGCAAGACAGCGTACTTCGAGAGGGGAAGGGGGCGCACCTCGCCATACAACGTGCTACACAGTCCCCACCTCCCACAATGGCCTGGCCCCACGGGCCCCATACCGAACCACCGACCTCACACACTTGAGCCCCGGATCCAAGGCATTCATGACAACAGGCACGGGAGGATGCTCTGGTGCGACATAGTTGCTCCGCGACATATGAGACAAGCATAGGAGTAGCGAGTGAGACGGACGACGGCGATGGTAGAAGGCATAGGGCATAGGAGTAGCGAGTAAGCACATCTCATGGGGGGACCCCATCTTCGGGCCCTAGCCCCACAACCGTACTACATCGCAAACCTCACATCTAGACATACCCAACTCATAAATTTCCACCAACCCCCCAAACAAATAAATACCCTACCGTCTCGCACTACGACACAGCCAAGCACACCCCGGCTTCTTTACACGCACTACCAACCCTCAAAAAATCAAATCATAGTCGCAGATCGCCGTGATTGGCCCCAAGAGTGTGGACATGGTGGCAAGCACGAAGAACAACCGGTCAAACACCTAGCAAAGCTAACCAATCCCAACCTAACTCAAACCCCAACCCCAATAAACACACCCCCAACTCCAGTCACAGATCTGGGGGGATCTGTGTAGAAATTACCTTCACAATAGCGAGCTCGTCTGCGGCATAGAGGCAGAGGTGCAGATCCACTCCGGAGGAGCGACTCCTGGCCGGAACAGCCACCGCTCTTACAGCGACATGAGCGGCGGTGGGAAGAGGTAACTAATGGGGGGCAGAGACGGAGCTAGAATGGCGGTGAGGCAGGGGAGCAGTCTACCGGAAGAACGCCACTGAATGGAGGAGGGAGGGTACTCGACGGCGGGAGAGGTGATGGCCGGAGTGTCCACTGTTGTCAAAAATGAAGTGGTTTGAGGAGGAGAAGCGACAGCGGGAGTTGGACTAACAGGAGGAGTGGCATCGACGGGGAGGGGGACGGCGAGCCATAGCCGCCGCCCCCTCCAACTTTGCTCAGATCGAAGGAGACTACGGCTGTAGACCGCCGAACGGTGATCGGGGAGGGGGCGGCACGATCCCGGCTGCCACCCCCTCCAATCTCTCTAGATCAAGGGTTTTTGTTAGTGGGGGTTTTTTAGGGAGCTTCTCTCTTTAGAAAATCTAGAGAGAGAAACTCTTTTGGCATATCCCGAATTGTGGCTGGATATCCATATCCCGAACTGAGAAGTAGAAGAAGAAGAATGTTGAGATCTCACCCATGAATTGAGAATTGTTCCTGATGGGATCTCACCCCTGACTTGAGAATTGTCCTTGAACTAGAAGAAATAGTATATTGGAATCTCACCCCTGACTTGAGAATTATCCCTGATGGATCTCACTCCTGACTTGAAAATTATTCCTGAACTGAAAACTGTGATGGGATCTCACCACTGACTTGAGAATTGTCCCTTGACTGAGATTTATGATGGAATCTCACCCCTGACTAGAGAATTGTTCCTGAACTGAGAACTAAATAAGGAAGATGGTGGATGTCGACGGAAGGTGAGGGAGACGGAAATTGTGACGATGTTGATATCTCCCTCTTTCAGACTCACAATGGATTAACCAGTGTGAGGTTGTATCTGGATCTGGATACAGAAGTTGAAGAACCTACAAGAAAAGGTTTTTTTTGGTGAAACATAAAACGAATTTTGGAATGAAGGGTTACGGATTTTGGGTTTCGGGGGTGGGTTTGGGTCGGGTATTGAGTTGCGGGTGTGAATTTGGTCTGGGTATAGGGTATTATGTGTATAGGAAGCGGGTTTCGGTGATGAGAGTATGAGGGTTGGAATATAGGGATGTAGGATTTGGATTAGGTGCGGGATGGGTATGGAGTTGGATCTGATTATGAATAGTAGGCAGTTAAATAGGGGATATAGATTTAGGGTTGGGGTTATGTGTGAGTATGGTGGCTAGGCAGTGGAGGAGGGGCAGCTAGGGTGTTGCGGCTAGGGAGTGGAGTTTGGGATTGGTGGTGTTATTGAGTTGGGGGCCGTTGGGAAGGATCAGTGAGGGAGAGATTTCGATGGGGTTCTCGTCGAAGGTGTTTGAGTTTGGGAGTTAGGGATGTGGGAGTTGGAGTTTCGGTGGAGAAGCAACAATGAGGAGGAGGATGATGCTTGGAGTTGAGTTGTAGGAGGTTGACGAAGATGATTGTGGGTTTTGACGTTGAGAAGGAAGGTCGACAGGATATTAGGAGTTCGAGGTCGACGAGATATCGATGATGGTTGTTCGGAGACGACTGGTGCTGTCGAAGATGGCGACGAGATTGGCACCATCGATGGTGGATGCTGCTGTTGCTGGTAGATTGTGTTTTTCTAGAGTTGTTGTTCGCATTTGTTGCTCGAGTATTGTTGTTTTTGGTAGTCGCGAGAGTTGGTGTTACCAGAGTTGGGAAGAGGAGGATGCTGTCAGAGAAGTTGAGAGAGATGTTGGGAGGTGGAGTGATTCTGATGAAGACGAGAATCACTCCACCTCGACAATGAGGATAGAAAATAATAGGCCTTATAGAACTATAGACTCCGATACCTTGTTAGAATTAAGGGTATGAAGAAATACTTTATTATTGATTGAATAAAATGAGTACAATATGTCTCCTATATATATGAGAGAAGTGAAGGCTAAACCATTACATTATTCGATATGAGACTAAACTAATGTCTCATAATATCTAACATAATATCTAACATGGATCATTAACGAAATATCATCTTTGTGAGCAACCCCAATACGCAGCCTCGCGAACTTTCTGCAAGATTGTAGCAATGTATTTTTATCTATTTCTATATTCCGAAGCTTATAATCAAGTTTTGGAAGCCTGATCGGACCCAACAGTGGTAGGGTAAGTTATATAGTCGAATCCAAACGGAGGGAAGCGAATCAGCTTTTAAAGCCCCGACATTGCGAGACCATTGCTTAAAGGTGATGAAGAACTCCATGCCATCGGAATCCCTACCCTCTGACCCTTTCATCTGAAGCACCTCAGACACCCTTTCCTCATTGAGGCAATGTACGAAGATAATGTTATGAACTCGAACCTCCCATTTCCTCGGATTCGACTTAGTAGTGGCAACTAATAACTCACCAATATCCTCAATTTTCGGATTACCAGTTTGTGCATTCACTAATATGCAGTTCTTAAATATTCTTTCGAACTCCACCACAATCGGAGTCGGAGTTATCATCGCCTTCACCACCTTCCTATTCTCTGCAGAGCTCTCCTGAGTTTTGCCCAATTCTGAGTTGATGGATCTTGCTACTTGGATAGGATCTTTGGTTGCGGAAATGGTGATAATCTTTCTCCTAGGGCATGACGTCGAGATATGACCAGAGCTTTTCCATACATAGCAAAACCAATCATTATTGCAGTTATGGATCGAATGTCTTCTTTGCGCATTTGTGACAACACAGCTGCCTGCCATCGACTCTAAACTATGGCTTCCCCTTCTCTCAGTGCTCCTTTCCATCTTCTTCATTTTTTGAAAACATATTGATAAAACCTTTTAAAGGAATTGAGTTCCATCTTTGAATTTATAATTTGGCTAACCAAATGCCCTCTTTTAGGATCAGACTAGAAACTGTTAATGTGGATAAATAACAAGCATAATAATAGCTTGACTTTCTATATTTCCTTATTATTGTTACAATATTGGGCTATTTAATAATCTCTGATCTCTAATATTATAATGGGAGAGTTGTGGTTGTCATTTGTCAACATACAAATCCGTGTATTGCAAGTGCAACTCCAACTCTCTCATAAATTACAACAAAAACAAACAAATGAAAAAAAATTTCACCTATTTAAAACGTGCAACGCACGTGCAAAACAATTCATAATATTTTTAACACTAGACACACACATATGTTGCACGTACAATACAAATTCTACTTATAAATACATGCATTGCACGTACAAATTGTAGATTTTTCTTCAAAATATTTTTTTCAATTACGTTTAATACATGTCCAACTCCAAAACTATTTCTTAACACGTACATCGTACGTAAAAAAATCTCCAGCTCTTATCAAAACGTGCATCGCACGTGAAAAATACTAGTATTTTTTTAAGGTGGTAGTTTAAATATGGAATTAAAAATGAAATTGTTAGCATAGCTTCTCGACAGTCTTCTAACCTTCTGTATACATTTTTTTTCTTCATATTTTTTCTCATTCTTTGGTGTGAGATATAGTTGCATGTCAATTTTCAAGCACCTCATTAACTCATTAATCAGCTCTCTATTTAGAACTATCTATGTTCTAAGATAGTGTATAATAAAAGATTGTTTCATTATAGAACAAATACACAATAATAGTTTTCTATGCAATATTGTCTTATGCATGTGTTGTGTGTATGCTCATCGTTTCAATAGAGAATATGTATGCTTTAATAGCAAATATACTAAATTTTGCATAGATCTTCAACTTTAAATAGAATTTTCATACTATTTGTTGAATTCTTAAGTTGCCATTAATGTCATATAATTATCTTAAAACAGTTAATGCTAAACCATTATACAAGGATTTTGATGTACATTTCTTCATTGAATTGTTACTCACATCTCTATATATCTCTATATATAATGGGATAGTTAGAGTTGTAATTTGTCAACATACAAATCCGTGCAATATACGTATAACGCAAACTCTTCTATTAATTACAACAAAAACTAACTAACAAACAAAATTTCACATATTTAAAACGTGCAACATGTGCAAAATAAATTTTCGATATTTTTTAATATCAAACATACACATATGTTGAACGTACAACTCAAATTCTACTTATAAACATGTGTATTGCACGTACAAATAGTAATTTTTTCTTCAAATTATTTTTTCCAATTATATACAATGCACGTCCAACTCCAAAACTATTTTTTAACACATATACTGCACTTGAAAATCCTTTAACTCTTATCAAAATTCGGACGTGAAAAATCCTAGTTATTTAAACCATGCAGAGAATTTTTAGAATTGTTTCAAAAAGAATAATAATAAATTTTATGGGGTCAAGATGGAATTATATTTATATATTAGTAACAATAATAATTTTTAGTACAACATTATATCTATATATTAGTAACAATAATGATTTTTAGTTCAACATTATTATCAATGTATCCACTTAAAATTCTGGAGCAAAGACACCATCTACAAAAGAAACTTTTTTGTAAATAAACTAATAGAGATTTACAATAAAAGAAACTTAGACTAATCAGTAATCACAATGGAAAAAAAAAACACCTAAAAGCAAGACCCTAGATCTGAATTTGAGGGGACGGTGGCTAGGGTTCATCGCCGCCAAACCCCTCGCCATGTCATCACCTTCTCCACCATCGTCCTCAAACCCTCGACTCCTTCCCAATCTCTCTCCCTTGGACTCCTCCCCGTCAACGCTATCTCTATTGTCGACGAAAGCCGCTGATCCGCTACCAGCGCAGCGTCCCTAGATCTGCCGCCATTGCCGTGCCCAGATCCGCCGCCATCGCACGCGGCGATGAAGTTGATCCCACCGCCGACACAAGCACCGTACACGTCCCGTCGCTCCTCCGACCGCGCCACGGTGGAGGGTCAGCGAGCTCCGATCGTGGCGCCGACGGACACTGGCTAGATCCTATGAGACGGCAGCGACTACGTCGCCGATAGAGGGTTGTCGGGCCATTCTCACCAAGTTCCAGACGAGGACATCAAACGATTGATGCATCGACAAACAATGAGATGCATGCGAGCTCTTATGAGGTGTTGGCGAGCTCCTATGGTGTGGAGCTCAAGACAGCAGTGACTATGTTGCCAGTGGAGGGTCGTCAGGCCATACTCAGCAAGCCCCAGACGGGGACTTCGAACGATTGATGCGCTGACGAACGATATGGTACTGGTGAGCTCCCATGGTGGAGCTTCCTCCCTCGGCGGCCTCAACCATTGCAACAGTGCCATCCTCTTCATCACCGACCCTGATAGCTGCAACCCTACTGCCCATCGTGGCGCGAGGAGAAGGTGATTCTTCATTAGTTGTGGTTTGGTTTGGGTTTTTGGTTGTGAGAGGGAGAGAGAGAGAGTGAGGAGATGTTGCTCTTTACAACTCTCATTTGGTGTGTCAATGTGTGTGAGAAATTACCTGAGAGAGCAAGAACGTGAGAGAGGCGAAGGTATCTCCCTCACGGCTCTTTGGCTGTGGCTTTGGTTGGAGTGAGTGAGAGTGTTGTTTGCGAATATGTGGGAGGAGAGGAGGAGAAGGCTGGGTTCGGCGGAGGATAAAATCCCGCCTGACTCGCTTCAAGTGGGTGTGCACCTGCCGTGGAAGCGATACATAAAGCTAAATTAACGTACAAACAATTATGACCGGGTGAGCATTGTGATTGGGCCCAAGATGGGGTCCATTATAGTAATAAAGGAGATAGGGCCCAAGATAGCTCCGGTTTGACCTCTTTGATAGTGTTGACGACTATCAGTTTGTCGGCCCACCCTCCAGGGTTGTTGGAGGAAACTCTTATTATCTGTACTGGTCATGTTGCATCATATTTTATTTTCTGTTCGTAGTTTGTACTTTGATCCAGTATTCTGAATTTGTTTTGTTAATTACTGATTAATAAAACAAGGTGGCTATATTCCACATTTTTTCCTTAAAAAAATCACAATGGATAACATAAATAGATAAGTTTATGTTAGACGATTTGTATCGCTATTTTCATAAAACTTGCATAATATAGCTGAGTATGATCCTCAATTGAGTGAAAAAGTTTTTTTCCGCACCGATATTACAATATGGTACAAGAAGCTTTACAAAATTAGAACATGCCTTTCATATGCTTGGCTATGCGAAGGGCTCCATCCTGTTTGATCATATGCTACACGCATCTTGAAGCACCAATTTTCCCCAAGATCACAGTATCATACATCACACAGTTCTTGATAAATATTTTAGGCAGATCAGCATCATTAAAATAATATATAACTGATGCGGTTTGTTTTTGGGGTGTGGCTGCAACAGGTGTAAGTTCTTGTAATTTCTATAGTGGAAGTCGCGGTACTGGCTATACGTTCGACGCTCGGCTGAGAACGACTCGTGGGTATCAGGAGTGAGGTGGAGGATGGATGCTCGGCTCGGATCCAGGAAGCTCGGCTCGGATCTGGGGGCTCAGCTCGGTCTTATGTACTTGCACTCTGCCTAGAAACACCGGGAGAGATCCCGACGACAGGCCCTCCGACGCTCTAGTCAGTCACTGGAAAGTAACAGGAGCTACGATTTTAGAGGAGGAAGATTGATTACCTTGCCAGTGGGGGAGGGGGCCTGGTATTTATAGGCAGAGCCAACGGGTTTGAGATTCTGCTGGGCCGGATTTGGACCCGTTTGCTCGTGGGCCTGACGTTGCAGAAGCCCATAAGGCTCTAGGTTGATTTGATAATCAGGGGAGAGCAGGTTTTGAGGGGATCAGGTGGTCTAGGAGGGGCCACGTCATCTGACCCATATCAGGAGCCCCCACTCCTGGAGGGCTGGATAACCCAGCCATGTAGGAGTGGTTTTGCCTCTGTAGGAAGAGCGAAGCGGTGTGTACGGTGAAGAATGTGGTTTGTATCTTCCTGGAGAGGTCAGTGGGGTAGGATGAAGGGGATCCCCTTTTGAAGTCATGAGGGGCATCGAGTGTCGAAAATAGGGGCTCGCTTGGCCGAGCCTCAAGGGTCAGGAGACAAGCCCCATACTTGTTGAAAAAGTTAGGGGATGTCGAGATCTGAAGAGTAGGAGCTTGCTTAGCCGAGCATCGAGGGTCGGGAGACGGGCCCTCTCACTTGTTGGAAAAGCTGGGGGTCGTCGAGAGTCGAAGAGTAGGAGCTCGCTTAGCCGAGCGTCGAGGGTCGGGAGATGAGCCCCCTCACTTGTTGGAAAAGCAGGGGGCATCGAGAGCCGAAGAGTAGGAGCTCACTTAGCCGAGCATCGAGGGTCCGGAGATGAGCTCCCTTACTTGTTGGAAAAGCTGGGGGGCGCCGAGAGTCGAAAAGTAGGAGCTCGCTTAGCAGAGCGTCGAGGGTCGGGAGACGAGCCCCCTCGCTTGTTGGAAAAGCTGGGGGGCATCGAGAGTCGAAGAGTAGAAGCTCTCTTAGCCGAGTGTTGAGGGTCGGGAGACGAGCTTCCTGTCTGTTGTCGAGAAGCTTGGTGTGGCTCGTGGAGACATCCGAGCGCCGAGCTCCAAACTTGTAGGAGAAGCTTTTGTGGCTCGCGGTGACATGCGAGCGCCGAGCCCCAAACTTGTTGGAGAGGCTTTTGTGGCTCGCGGTGCCATCCGAGCGCTGAGCCTCAAGCTTGTAGGAGAAGTTTTTGTGGCTCGCGGTGACATCCGAGTGCCGAGCCCCAAGCTTGTTGGAGAAGCTTTTGTGGCTCGCAGTACCATCCAAGCGCCGACCCTCAAGCTTGTTGGAGAAGCTTTTGTGGCTCACGGTGCCATCCGAGCGCCGAGCCTCAAGCTTGTAGGAGAAGCTTTTGTGGGTCGTGGTGACATTCGAGCGCCGATCCCCAAGCTTGTTGGAGAAGCTTTTGTGGCTCGCGGTGCCATCCGAGCGTCGAGCCTCAAGCTTGTAGGAGAAGCTTTTGTGGCTCGCGGTGACATCCAAGCACCGAGCCCTAAGCTTGTTGGAGAAGCTTTTGTGGCTCGCGGTGCCATCCGAGCACTGAGCCTCAAGCTTGTAGGAGAAGCTTTTGTGGCTCGCGGTGCTATCCGAGTGCCAAGCCTCAAGCTTGTTGGAGAAGCTTTTATGTAGGGATGGCAACTGGGCCGGATCAACCGGCGACCCACCCGCGACCCGCCCGTTGAACCCGGCCCGGTTAAGAGATTGGCGGGTTCGGGTCGAACCCGTGTACAGTAACGGGTCGACCCGGGTGGAAGAAAATGCAAATCCAACCCGCCTAACCCGGCCCGCAAACCCGTTAAAAATAGTCCAACCCGCAGCCAACTCGCGGGTCGACCTGCGGGTTACGACCCGTTGGACCCGTACGAGTCGAACGTTCGACCCATTACGGGTCGACCGTTGACCCACGGGTCAGCGGCCCATTCGCGCACTGTTCAACAGAGCCGTTCTTAACGGCTCTTTTAGCCTTTTTTGGGTTTTTTTTTGTTTTTTTTGGTTTTTTTTTCTCCACATTTTTAGCCTATAAATATCCCCAAAAATCTTTTAAAAAAATCACACCTTACTCTCTTACTCTCTCTACTATTATACATCATTTCTAAGGATTTTTTCAACAATTGTAGTATTCAACAAGCAAGTCTACAACGAGGCATATACACGATCAATTTTCGATCGTATCGAAATCAAAATTCAACATCTTCAACTCTCTTCAACCCTCGTCAAATCTCCTTCAAGCTCTCCTCAACTCTTCAATTGCGGAATCGGCAAAGCGCTTCTTTCTAGTTCTATTCTATTCTTATTTTCACGGTTTATTTTACATACGCGTATTCCACGGTGAACAGTATCAAAATTTCATACCTCTCTCGTTATATTTTTTTTGCATTGTAGTTAAAATTATTGTTGCTTTTTTTATCTTCTCTATCTCAACCCTCTTGTTTTTTAGATTTTTTTTATAATTCACCGTTCCTACATTGTGTATTTTTTTACATACATTACTACATTACTATATTATGTCTAGATCACGCGGTAGCGGTCGTAGCGGGCAAGATTCTTCCTCCTCTTCCCGTAGGCCACTAATTGTCTCGCCCAAGAGTACCATGATCCTCCTACCCAACAATGGGGTACACACGACGAGATTGTAGGTGACATAAATTGGAAGAAGAAGAAGAAGAACAACAACCAACTGAAACCACACAACCCCGTAGTAGTAGGAAAAGTAGAGGTGAAGCTAGTGATTGGCATAAGTTTTACGATTATATCCCGGACAAACATACCCAGGGTATAGGTTTGAAAGTATGTAAAACATGTGGTAAAACATACAAATTCAAGATGGATGATGGCACCGGTACAGTTAGTAGGCACATTCAACATAACCATAAAGACCTTCTTGCTGACCTACAAGGCCAACAAAAAATCAACCCTAGGACCGGTCTAGTTGATAGCCACCCTTATGATCCCGATCTTGTTCGTCGGTAAATGACCCGATTGGTCATTAAGGAAGAGTTACCATTTTTCTATCCCGAGAGTAGGAACTTGGAAAATTTTAATCAAACGGCCTTAAACCCTCATTTAGAAGAATTCCGAGAAATACTTGCAAATCAGATTGTTTTAAAATGAACATCGAAATAAGGACGCTTTGATTGCAATTTTATGGAGTTTAACTTGTAGAGTTAGTTTAACTTCGGATTGTTAGACGGGTGTCAACAATATTCCAACGATGGGAATAACTTGTCATTGGATCGACAATGATTGGATTCTTCAAAAAAGAATCATATCACTTGCGCAGTTGCCGTATCTCCATAGTGGCGCTGAAATAGCAAATCGTATTATAGAAATTTGTGATGTTTTTCATATTTGTGATAAAATTATGTATATTAGTTTTGATAATGCATCTAACAACAATGTAGCAATTACTACTTTAAAATCCGTATTAAACCCTTCATCTGACAATATTTTTTATGTTAGATGTGCATGTCATATTATAAATTTATGTGTTCAAGATGCATTAAAAATAGCCGATCCATATATAGTTAAAATTAGAAATTGTTTACATTTCATTGCATTAAGTCCAAGCATATTACAAGAATGGAAATCTTGGTGTAGGGTTAGAAATGTACCTTTTAGAAGATTTCCAAAGGATATTAGACACTGATGGAATTCTACATTTGATTTACTAAATGTTGTTACCGAATATAAAGCAGTTGTAAATGATTTTTATATCGCAAAAAATATGCAGAATTTTGAAATGACTCCCCCCCGATTGGTTTTTTGCCGAATCTTTGTTGAAATTTTTAGAACCTTTTAAAACCGCAACATTAAAATTTTCAAAAACATATGAATCTACTTCTAGTAGCATTTTTATTGAATTAGTTAGCATGATGCAAACATTTACGAAATATTAAATGATATCAATGTTGGTGAGATTGTAAAACTTGCATACAAATTTTTTTTGAAGTATTATTTTTCTCCTCCTATGTTGATTTGTGTTGCTACCGTTATGGATCATCGTATGAAATTAAAAGGTACGAAGAGTTTGATAGAAATATTTTTTGCATTACTTGGGAAAAATGTAGAATTAATAATTGATTGCACTACTTTTTTAGTTTAGTTTGAATCTACGTTAAATAACTTGTATGATTATTATGATAGACGTTTTGCTTCTAGTAGTTCAACTTTTTTAGTTAGTTCTTCTTCTGATACTTCTAAAGGTAAGGGTAAAAGTAGAATTGGTGATAGAATATTTAATTTACTTGAACAAATTCAATCAAAAAAACCTAGGACTAATCAACCAAATGAATTAAATTGGTATAACCAACAAGATTCTGAGCCTTCTACTTCTCCACTAGATATTTTACAATGGTGGAAAGACCATGAACACACTTTTAGTATTCTGTCAATTATGGCTAAAGATTTAATAACTCCTCCTGTCTCTACAGTTGCTTCTGAGAGTGCATTTTCTTCAAGTGGCAGGGTTCTAACTGATTACAGGAATCGCTTGAAGCCCGACTCGTTAGAGATGCTTGTTTGCACAGAAGACTGGCTGAAGATAGGACACAAGGGAAAGCACTATCAACGTCCACAAGTGGGAGCAACTCGCTGGAAGAACAACAACAAAAACAACAACAATAGCTGCTTTGCTTGTAATAGCAACTCGACCGACACATTAGGAATTGTATTATATCTTTGCTTGTTATGTTAAATTAGAAAAATTGGAGTCAATTAAAATTGTATATAAGAAATATGTTATTGTATAAAACTTATTTGTGAATTTAATTCTTCATTTCATTAGAAATTGTGAAAATTGTATAACTTAAATTCATATGAATAATATTTCAAATTTTTTTTGCCAATTTCACTCTTTCAATCTGATTATTATTATTACGATTTTTAATGTTTATTAGTATTATTACTTACTTAGTATTATTATTATTATTATTTTAAGTTACAAAAAAAAACCTACCTATATAAACGGGCCAACCCGCGGGTCGACCCGACCCGACCCGGGTTGAACCCTAAAGGGTTCACGGGTTGGGCGGGCCACCTAAATCAAGTTTGGGCTCGGCCCGACCCGGCCCGGCTAAGTGGCCAAACCGGCCCGAGCCCGCCCAAGATACGTGCCAACCCAGACGGGTTCGGCCCGGCCCCGCCCGTTCGACCCGTTCGCCATCCCTACTTTTATGGCTCGCGGTGCCATCCGAGCGCCAAGCAGCAGATTTGTTGGAAAAGCTTTTGTAGCTTGCGGTGGCATCCGAGCGCCGAACCTCAAGCTTGTAGGAGAAGCTTTTGTGGCTCGCGGTGACATCCGAGTGCCAAGCCCCAAGCTTGTTGGAGAAGCTTTTGTGGCTCGCAGTACCATTCGAGCGCCGAGTCTCAAGCTTGTTGGAGAAGCTTTTGTGGCTTGCGGTGCCATCCGAGCGCCGAGCCTCAAGCTTGTAGGAGAAGCTTTTGTGGCTCGCGGTGACATCCGAGCGCCGAGCCCCAAGCTTGTTGGAGAAGCTTTGTGGCTCGCGGTGCCATCAGAGCGCCGAGCCTCAAGCTTGTAGGAGAGGCTTTTGTTGCTCGGGGTGACATCCGAGCACCGAACCTCAAGCTTGTAGGAGAAGCTTTTGTGGCTCGCGGTGCCATCCGAGCACCGAGCCTCAAGCTTGTAGGAGAAGCTTTTGTGGCTTGCGGTGCCATCCGAGCGTCGAGCCTCAAGCTTGTAGGAGAAGCTTTTGTAGCTCGCGGTGACATCTGAGCGCCGAGCCCTATTAAGCTTGTTGGAGAAGCTTTTGTGGCTCGCGGTGCCATCCGAGCGCCGAGCCTCAAGCTTGTAGGAGAAGTTTTTGTGGCTCGCGATGCCATCCGAGCACCGAGCCTCAAGCTTGTAGGAGAAGTTTTTGTGGCTCACGGTGACATCCGAGCACCGAGCCCCAAGCTTGTTGGAGAAGCTTTTGTAGCTTGCGGTGACGTCCGAGCGCCGAGCTCGAAACTTGTTAGGGAAGCTTTTGTGGATCGTGGTGACATCTGAGCACCGAATCCCAAGCTTGTAGGAGAAGTTTTTTTTGGCTTGCAGTGACATCCGAGCGTCGAGCCCCAGATTTGTTGTAAAAACTTGGTGTAGTACTCGAGTAGTTGGCCATGTGTTCCGAGCTGTTGTACCGGCTGATAGGGCTGAGGGTAAACAGGTAATTTTGCGCTATAGGCTGGCATCATCTGCGTGAGAATCGAAGCGTTTTAGATCCTGGTGGCCGTTAGATCTTCATGATCAAGATCCAATGGCTAGATCTTTTTACAAAATTCAAGGAGTCCCTTCCTCTATTATAAATCTCCCGCCTCCCTCTTTATTTCTTCACCTTGCGCTCAATCTCTAAGACAACAGGAGTTTCTTTCATAGTCGTAGACGACCATTTTTCGGTGTTCTTCCCGTTTTTTGGTATACCAGGTTAGTATTTTTGATTCGTAATGTCGCGTTCTCAGTTCAGCTCCGAGGCAAGCTCTTCAGGTCGTGCTGAGGAGGAAGTTCAGTCGGCGTTGACATCTTGGTCCCTTGGTGATCTTGAGGTGAAGGAAGAGGTTCAGTCAGACTTAGGATCGGGGGACGAGGGTGTCATAGTCTATGACGTGCCCCCTCTACGAATCCGTAGGCCGGGAGAGGCGCTTGTGGAGGAGGGTGAGCACGAGGAAGGAGACCTCGAGGGATAGGGGTTTGTTGAGGAGGGGGAGCATGAGGAAGGAGACCCGAGGGGGAGGAGTTTGTTGAGGAGGATGATCAGGAGGGGCCCGAACGAGGAACCGAGGGAGGCAATGATCGGGGAGAAGGGGAAGGAGGAACCACGGGAGAGGTTGCTGGGGAAGACGATGATCTTCCACCTCTACCCCCGTTATCGACCCCATCTCCGGAGAAGAAGCTCCACCCCCGCAGGAGAAAAAGGAAGTGGATTCGTCTCGGTAGTCCAGGCTTGCCAGACAAATACGGACCCGAGCCTGGGTTCAAGTCTCCCCCCGTGTCCAATAAAAACCCAGGGTCGATCAGGATGTATCCTGACGATGTGGAGGGGCTTCTCGCGTTTACCTCGTTGCTGCGGGACTCGGGTCGGTCTATGATCAAGATGGACAGCGTCCAGTGTGCTTTGAGGGCGGACTATCTGCATATCTTGAGGGTGGCCTACTTCATTCTGAAGAAATTCGAACTTCTGGTGCCGAGCCCCGAAATTTGTCCGACCACAGCTGGAGTCGAGCTTCTGCATGTTCCCCGAGGACGCCTTCGTCTCGGGATTGAGGCTACCGTTGCACCCGTTCATTGAGAGGGTGTTGAAGTGGGGAGAGCTGAGTCCAATGCAGTATGGCCCCAACTCATGGGAACTGCTGGTCTGCCTCATTCTAAAGTGCCAGGAGAAGGGGATAAAACTGAGGCTCATGTACTTCCGTGCCATCCTAGGGATGAGCTCGCTCGGAGACACGGAGGGGATTTTTTACCTCTCGCCACGTCCTCACTGGAGGGTGATGCACGACCACCCGGACTCCATTAAAGGATGGAAGGAGAAGTACTTCATCGTTCGGAGTGAGAAACCTTGGAAGATTCCAACTGTTTGGAATTTTAGTAATCCGAACCATAAGCCCCCAAAGCATAGTGAATTGACGGATAAAGAGCGGGCGACTGTGGAGAAGATTGTGGAAGGTCATAGCATAGGGTGGCCGCGCGTCACGGAGTTGCACCTGGCCTGAGCCGGACTGAGCCCAGTCGACCCTAGTATGTTTTTGTTTCTAATCTGTTTATCTTTCTGCCTTCGTGTTAACATTTTTTCCCTTTTCTTTCTTTTTGTAGAGATTTCTGCAAATCAGCTCGACAACCGACAGGCCTTGTTGGCCATAGCCGCTAAGAGGAGGGCCGATCAGGAGAAGAAAGCTGCCTCGACCGCGGGTTTCAATAAAGGGGGGACCTCAGGGCCTGTGGAGCCGTCCCCGAAGAGGACGAAGAAGCATCACCACTCGTTGAGGTCGACGAAGGAACCGGGGGCGAGCTCCGGTAGTAAGAAAGTGGCCGCCGTCTTGGAGAAGGGGCTCCCGCCACTTCGCCCCATTGCCGAGGATATGGTAGGCAGGCAGGGCATGCAGCTACATACCCCAGACTAGGGGGTCAAGGCAGGGGATACCCTGACCGAGGGCCCGGTGACGCTGGAGGTGGTGGAGCATCTCACCACGGAGCGGGATCGTATGACTTTGGCAACAGAGATGTCCGTGACGGCCTACATGAGGTGGGCTCAGTCGCACATCTTGGTAAGTGTTTGGTATTCGCTTTATGCATAGAACTTAGGAATTTTTCTAACTTGGTCTTCCTCGGCCAAGCGTTGCTTCATGGGTAGCACTTTTATAAGCGCTTGGAGAAGGAGGTGCTTGTCAAGAGGAAGAACACCGAGAAGTATTTTTGCGAGGTGACTTATCTGAAAGACGAGCTCATGGAGGCCCAGTCTGTCCAGGCAATCTTCCAAGCTCAGATGGCCTCGCTGCAGACCATCACGTGAACGAGTTGGCTCATTTCCGGGCTAAGGCCAAGGTGGAGGCTGAGGAGATGCAGATCACATTGGCGGACACTCTGATCGTGGCTCAGGACGAAGCCTATGCCAAGGCCAAGGAGCACTTCATGCAGATCTACCCAGAGGCTCAAGTCGACCACCTCCACTTCGGGTGGCGGCTTCTAGTGCATTTGCCGACACCCGGTGGTGAGGAGGAGGAGGAGATGGGGGACCCTCGTTAGAAGGAGGCCGGGGGCGATCAGGCTGACGAAGAGGTGTCGTCCCCCTCTAAAAAGTAGTTTAGGATTTTTTCTATCTTTTGACATTGTATTTGCTTCGTGCAGACTGGCCACCGCTTTTTGTAACCCAAAATTTTGAATTTATAAAAGAACAAAATTTTTGGCTGATCCTCTGTGACTTGTAGTTTTTCGCAAGCTTCTTTAGTGACCCGTTGTTTTTTCCCCTTTTCTTGATAGACCCATGAGACCATCAGCGCCGACCTGTGTTCTGCCGAGGTCTTCCGGCTCCGAAATGAGCTAGGGTCCAAGGAGAGAGTGCTGACGTGCCATCGTAAGCAGGCACGTGATCGAGAGGCCGCGGTAAACTATTTTATGAACAAGTCTAAGGAGCTCAGCCTAGAGGCTGTTCGCCTGAAGAAGGCCATAGCCGACCGGGACTGGGGAGAGTCGAGACGAACTAGTCAATCTCGGATGCCTCCACCGGGCGACCGACTTCGAATTCCTTTCTTCGTGAGGTCGTCGTAGAGAAGGAGTTGGAGATTCGGAGGTTGAAGCTTATGCTAGGCACTGGTCTGCTCGAAGGAGCAAGCCATTCCGTATTGGATCCTTCTCCGACCTTTTATAACTGAAAACGGCGAGGCCTGCCGACACACAGATTCTGTTGCCGGGACATCCTTACTTGAGGTGGGTGGCGTCGGTTGCGAGGGTCCCGTGGGAAGCACTGAGTTCAAGTTTTGACCCGAGTGATTTGTAATATCTTTATTGTATTGTGTGGCTGTTTACGTCGCTTCATGAGTGATAAAACTTTGATTTCTTAACTTTAATAATTTGTCAAGTAAGACTGGCAGGAGTGTAGCTCGAGACCCTCACCGAGTGTGGCCTTGCTTGAGGTCGATGTCGAGGCAGAGAGAGTTGTCAGTCTATGGCTTCGCTCGGAAGCCGAACCGTTACTCCTCGCAGATTGCATTTAATAAGGGACGTTTTACCTTTCGATAGCAATTAATGGAGACGTTTCATCTTCCGTCGTTCGGACTCCCCGATTTCATAAATGCGCCTTTCCGGAGGGCTATATAACCCTCACCCTTCATCAATCGTTCACCAAGAGTTGCCGGTGACTTACCTGCCACCTGCTGACAATTCGGGGTTTTGTCTCTGAGGGTCGTTCACCCCGAGTTGTCAGTGGGTGAGAGGTGGGTCGATCCCGGGGGAGAGATTCGAGGTGCTTGCCGAAGGCGGGCACCCCAAAAATGGAATTCTTTGTCGAGAGTCCCGGATCGGTGGCTCCCCTGCCACCCTCTGATAATTCGGGGTTTCGGCTCTGAGGGCCATTTACCCCGAGTTGCCAACGGGTAAGTGGTGGGCCAATCTAGGGTTCAGGATTCGGGGCGTGTAACACCCCACCATATTAGAAATTACAATTTTGTCCCTGTTTGTTACGCACATGTATTTTGTAACGTGTTTTCATCACGCATCTTGATTTCCGACTATTTATGCATTTTCCGTATCGATTTTATCCTATTTGAGTCAACTAAAATATCATATTTTAATCTCGGTATTTTACGTGCTTTTTATGTATTTTCGATACACGTATCAATCATATATTTTTCATTACTAAGTGTGATATTTTCATTAGCATTGATTATTCGAACTCTTTTTATAAAATGAAAATTTATTTTTCCCTATTTTAATTTAAAATGCATTTTTTGATTTTGCACATATGATACACGTGCAAATTTTTATTCTCATTTTAATTATTACTCTCATTTTCTGTTTTTAGCATGCAAAACTTAATTAGCCTTCTTTTGATCCATGGACCAAAAGATTAGAATCTAGCCCATTAGGAGAAGAGCCACCAGATAATTAAACTAATTAATTAATTGATGAGCCCATTAAGCTAGCCCACTATTAAAATCACAAATAAAGTTAAGTGTACACTAACGCATGACAAGTTACTAATATTAGCACACATTTAGAGTCATAACAATTTGTACCTAATTGTATGTCCATGTGTGCACAAGCACACAAATGTACTTGGCTGGGTTCTAGGACTAGGGGGGCCGGGTTTCATCATGAAGGGAGAAAGAGAGAGTTTTATAAGATGTAACTTTCTGTTCCAGTTGTACGTATTTTATTACGTGAATTTTTGTACTTCAATTTTCAGATCAGTTTTATTTTTATCTTTGGACGCTTTATCTAAAGCTAGAATATTTTTCTGATCAATTCTATAATTTTGTAATTTTTCGATCGGAGTTTAAATACAAAATTTAAACCCTGATTAATCCTAATCCTAATCCTAATCCTAATCCTAATCCTGCCTAATTCTACGCCTAACTCCACGACTTCTCCTCCATGTTCTCATTTTTTCTCCACACCTATGTTCACATTTTTGCACCCTACACTCTCATTTTTCCTAACCTGTGCCTAATTTTTCTACACCCCATGCAGCACACTCCATCTCCTCTCCTTTCTATACACACACACACACACACATCACACCTCACTCTCACATCTACGTATCATTCTTCATTTTCCCTCATTCTCTTCCTCTGCCTTCTTCACACCCGAGAGCTCAAGCAACACCCGAGCTCCACTTTACCTTCCACCGTCGAGTCAATGACTCCGTTTCTACGATCCCGTGAACCCCGAAGAACAAACCGAACTCACTTCGTCTCCTCATGCCGTGCCACCTTGTTGTTGTTGTCACTCACCGTTGCTACCTTGCTGCCGTCTTGCCACCATTCTTACCGCCTTTGTGCCGCCGTCCATTGCCAACGTCGCTTCTTCTTTCCGTGGTTAACACCACCACCGAAATCGTCACGTTATAAGGCAAGTACCTTGTACACTATTTTTGTTCTCGTATAAGCATTTTCCTTGAACTCGTGGTAAGTAGTCTAGTTATCATCATGTTTTATTGTCAAACTCCATTCTAGTCACTTGTTCCATGCTATATCAACTCAAGAGTGAACCGTTAACACATTTCGAATCGTGTTATCGAATATCGAATATTCAACCTTACTATCTCTAAAATTTCTTGACCTTGCACTAAGAAGTTGACCATGTTTCCAATACTGGATTGAAGATTTTCTACGTGGAAATCGTAGCCCATCGAGTCCCGAATCCAGAATATCTGACGGTTTCTCAATCGGATGTATAGATTGTGAGATATCACGATTTTAGTACTGTCATATTGTGAATTTCTGAATCTGCACGGGATCACTAACCGGTCTCTCGTACTGAGAATTTGACCATGTTCCCGACACTGGATCAAAAAAATTTCTACATGAAAATCGTAGCCCTTCGAGTCTAGATATCCGAAACATCCTACAGTTTCTCAATCCGATGTATAGATTGTGAGATATCGCAATTTTAGTATTGTGACTCTGAATTTTCAGAATGCGCGCAAAATATCGAAACCAGCGAAGAATAAATTTGTACGTATAACTACTGTCTCTAGAATGTATCATGTGAATATGCATTAGAATCGGAAAAGAGTCTACTTTCTAGAATCTCTGACGGAATTGTTTTGTTTTTCTGTAACAACGGAAAAGTGAATTTGAATGCAGATATGTCAAGTTGTCTAAAAATTCATCTCTACGGTTTTGCATATAAACTCATTACTTTTCATATTTAATGAACTGAGTGTATTATTGTTCTTGTAATAATAACTTGCATATATATATAATAGGTTGATAGAATGCATTTTATACTACTTGATAATTTATAATAACTACTCTCGATACATGTACTCGTTTTACGTCTCATGTCCATGATTACTGCCCATGATATTTTCCTTGACTAAACTATTTGATTACACTGTTCCACTAGTCGTACAATTGCATGTTCATAATTAATTATAAAAGAATAACAAGCCGGGGTTATAAGGGTACGACTTAATTGTGGACAATATAGGGGAGTATACTCGGAAGGGGGCCCGTGTTTCCCGAAATAGTGATTCTTGATTCTTGATTACACAATTCTTGATTACATAATTCTCGATTACATGATTCATGATTACATGTCTTGATACTATCACTGGAAGACCCGAGTACATAATCCTATAGAATTCACTACTTAAGTCTAAACGTCACATAATTGATATGCACCGAACTTGTGGTATGGGACACAAGATTGCGTGCATTAGATAAGTTAATAAAACAGATAAACTTGAGATCTTCACTAAGCATGATTCTTGATTACATGACTCTTGATTCTTGATTACATGACTCTTGATTACATGACTCTCGATCCTTGATTACATGATTATTGATTAACTGAACCTAGGTTATCAATTGCTTATACCTTGAAGTCTAGAATACACTAGTTACAGTTATTACTTTCATTATCATATTGTCCCGGCGCTTACTTCTATATTGTATTTGTACTTCTACTTCTTATTTATTCCATGTTATATCTTGTTATATTATCCTTTTTTCTGCTTGTTGCTACTTGCTGCCCGAAACTTGCTATAACGGAAACTTTTCTATTTTTCTTTGAGTTAATAATTATACAGGTACTGATGGACCCGACGAGCAGACTCTCTAGACGATCGTTGCTACTTCCTTACTACTTCATGTTGTTTTTCTTTCAGTCGCTATTTTATCTAGTTGTTATAGCGAACTGCTTATCATATTATTTTAATTTTGGCACCTTGTACTCCCGGGCATCTTGACCCGATATTGATGTATTATCCAAATGATGGTTATTCTATTTTCAGCTCTTGTGATTATTATATCTGCCTGCGTGAATGTGTTATAAAGATCTTATTGAGCTTATAATTGTACAGCTTATGGATGATGTATATCATTCGCTGGGCCTCAGTTGCGTGCCTGTATTTTCGTATAGTGGGAAGCGGGGCGTGACAGATTTTTAGTGGTAACAGAGCATGGGCTCGAACCATGCTAAGCTCAACAATATACACACCACGTGGATCACATGAATGTTAATAACCAACTTGCTATCTGGAGATTTACCCCATTCGAATATGCATTTCAGACTATGGTTCACGGAGGCTCTTCGACTTCTACACCCAGGGATGAACTATCGGAGATCGTGGCCATTCTCCAAGAGATGCAACGACTGATGGAGCTACAGCAAGAGAAAAATGAACTGGTGACAACTAATCTGGATAGGGTACAGGATGTCGCAAACTCCATTCAATGGGACTTGTTTGTACACCAGCATAAGAGTTACACTGCCATGCTCGATACCCCGGAGCAGATCCGTAGAGGGTGGACTGCTGTTCAGGGGGCATTATATCTCCTTACTGTCGCACAGTCTACAGGTGGACCGATACGGAGGCCAGTTCAGACCCCGACTACTAGAGCATCACCTTACTCATCGGTGACTCTGAAGAAGGACGAAAAGTGCTATTATTGTCGCCGAGTTGGACACATACGCAAGAACTGCTGGAAAGCCAACAACCTGTGTCTTGCATGTGGAACGAATGATCACAAGGTTCGAGATTGCCTGAAGAGAAAGAGTGTCACACTAATAGGAGGATCAAATCCCAGTGGAGGACATACTGGAGAGTGTAATCGGGCTCATAACCTGATTACAGAGGAGGAAGAGACCACCAAAGAAACAGTTGCTGGTATATTTTGATCTTGTCATACTTCAGTTCCTGCGTCGTTTGTTACCTTCTACACATTGCATTCATTCTCATCGATTAATCCATTATTGAGTATCATACTAGTTATTTCTTTCTATCCCTATTTTCTTGAATCTTCTGTTGGAAGAGAGTAGGAATTTTGTTGGGCTAAATGGCAAACAAATTGGAAATTGGAATAACAAGAAGAAGACTCTTCACTATTTTCTAAAACTGGTATTACTACACCTTACAAATATACACTCTATTCTTTTTCTTCTTTTCTGCTTGTTTCTTGTTCTTGTCTTGCTTAATTTTTTTCTTCTTCCTAAATCTCTCATTTATAGGAATGAGAGATGAGTAATTGACAAATTCTTCATTCCCGTTTCTTCCGTTTTTCTTTGCGGCACCAATCTTGCCACAAATTTTCAACATTGTTTGGTGGGTGGGGCCCACTTTACCAAATAAGTTTGAAAACCAACATCTTCGTGTTGCCCATCTCTTAATTCTGCTCAATTCATCGATTGCTATCACATGATATCAGTATCTAGAAACATCACCATCAGAGTGGCGCAGCAGAAGCGTAGTAGAGTCCCTTATTGATTCATGGAATAAATATCAAAGTAAACTTCAACGTCATCAACAACTCAAGGTTCGATGTTATATTTGGAATGGATAGGGGCCAAAGTGCAGATACTGATCATAGGCCGGTTATAGGAGGCGGTGAATTAATGAAGAAAAGACAAAAAGAAGAAGAAATAAAAGAAGAGAAATGAGGAGAGAAGTCAAAGAAAGAAGAAAGAAAAAGAGAAGAAAGAAAAAAAGAAAGAAAGAGGAAGAAGAAAGAGAGAGAAGTCGGAGAAGAAAGAGAGAAAGAGAGAGAAGTCGAAGAAGAAAGAAAGAGAGAGAAGCGGGGGAAGAAAGGGGTGAAGAGAAAGAAGAAGACAACTCGGGAGCAAGCTTCGGAGAAGAGAGAAAGTGAGAAGCCGATAGCAGAGGCAGGAGCAAGAAAGAAAGAGAGAGTAGGAGCTCGGATTTTTTTGGCAAATGGAAAGAAGAGATCAAAAATCGGTAGCGGGGATGAAGAGAAAATCGGTAGAAGAAGAAAGTGAAGCAGGGAAGAAGATGAAGCTTTCTTCATCTTTATCGAGATTCGGCAGGATTTGTGTATTTTGTGGCAGTAGCTCTGGCAAAAGAGCTAGCTACCAAGAAGCCGCGATCGAGCTCGGCAAGGAGCTTGTAGAAAGAAATTTCGATCTCGTCTATGGTGGTGGGAGCATAGGATTGATGGGCCTGGTTTCTGACGCTGTTCGTGCTGGTGGCCGACACGTGTTGGGAGTGATTCCCAAGTCACTGATGCCGAAAGAGATTACTAGGAGAACTGTGGGAGATGTTAGAGTTGTCTCCAACATGTACGAGAGGAAGACTGAAATGGCTCATGCTGCTGATGCTTTCATAGCCTTACCCGGAGGTTATGGAATACTTGAGGAGTTATTTGAAGTAATCACATGGGCTCAACTGGGGATCCACAACAAACCGGTAGGTCTTTTAAATGTTGATGGATATTACGACTCACTTCTGTCCTTCATAGATTCAGCTATGGCTGAGGAGTTTATATCCAGTAAGGCCAGACGCATCTTGATTTCAGCTCCATCGCCTAAGAAGTTACTCAGAAAATTGGAGGAGTATGTGCCAGAGTGAGATGAGCTTGTGACTCAGCTGAACTGGGATGTTAGCGATGTCGGTGGTTCAGATTCTGAGTCTAGACATTAAATTGTTGAGTCCTTCAGTTGAGGGTGCACAATTTGTCTTTAGTTGTTTTCGTACCTTTGTACTCTTTGTTTCTTTTATCTTCCGTTGTACTCTCAGTTGAAGAGTATTGCATTCTTAAGCTATCCTATATCTCGTCTAAGTAAATTTCGAGGACGAAATTTTTTATAGGGTGGGTAGGATTGTAACTCCCTGTTCCAATTGTACGTATTTTATTACGTAAATTTTTGTACTTCAATTTTCAGATCAGTTTTATTTTTCTCTTTGGATTCTTTATCTAAAGCCAGAATATTTTTCTGATCAATTCTATAATTTTGTGATTTTTCGATCGGAGTTTAAATACAAATTTTAAACCCTGATTAATCCTAATCCTAATCCTAATCCTGCCTAATTCTACGCCTAACTCCACGACTTCTCCTCCATGTTCTCATTTTTTCTCCACACCTATGTTCACATTTTTCCACCCTACACTCTCATTTTTCCTAACCTGTGCCTAATTTTTCTACACCCCATGCAGCACACTCCATCTCCTCTCCATTCTACACACACACACACACACACACACACACATCACACCTCACTCTCACATCTACGTATCATTCTTCATTTTTCCTCCTTCTCTTCCTCTGCCTTCTTCACACCCGAGAGCTCAAGCAACACCCGAGCTCCACTTTACCTTCCACCTTCGAGCCAACGACTCCGCTTCTACGATCTCGTGAACCCCGAAGAACAAACCGAACTCACTTCGTCTCCTCATGCCGCGCCACCTTGTTGTTATTGTCACTCACCGTTGCTACCGCGCTGCCGTCTTGCCGCCATTCTTACCGCCTTTGTGCCGCCGTCCATTGCCGATTTTGCTTCTTCTTTCCGTGGTTAACACCACCACCGAAATCGTAACGTTATAAGGCAAGTATCTTGTACACTATTTTTGTTTTCGTACAAGCATTTTCCTTGGACTCGTGGCAAGTAGTCTAGTTATCATCATGTTTTATTGTCAAACTCCATTCTAGTCACTTGTTCCATGCTATATCAACTCAAGAGTGAACCGTTAACACATTTCGAATCGTGTTATCGAATATCGAATATTCAACCTTACTATCTCTAAAATTTCTTGACCTTGCACTAAGAAGTCGACCATGTTCCCAATATTGGATTGAAGATTTTCTACGTGGAAATCGTAGCCCATCGAGTCCCGAATCCAAAACATCTTACGGTTTCTCAATCGGATGTATAGATTGTGAGATATCGCGATTTTAGTACTGTCATATTGTGAATTTCTGAACCTGCAAGGGATCACTAACCGGTCTCTCGTACTGAGAATTTGACCATGTTCCCGACACTGGATCGAAAAACTTTTTACATGAAAATCGTATCCCTTCGAGTCTAGATATCCAAAACATCCTACAGTTTCTCAATACGATGTATAGATTGTGAGCTATCGCAATTTTAGTATTGTAACTCTGAATTTTCAGAATGCGCACGAAACATCGAAACCAGCGAAGAATGAATTTGTACGCATAACTACTGTCTCTAGAATGTATCGTATGAATATGCATTAGAACCGGAAGAGAGTCTACTTTCTAGAATCTCTGACGGAATTGGATTTGCTTTTCTGTAACAACGGAAAAGTGAATTTGAATGCAGATATGTCAAGTTGTCTAAAAATTCATCTCTACAGTTTTGCATATAAACCCATTACTTTTCATATTTAATGAACTGAGTGTATTATTGTTCTTGTAATAATAACTTGCATATATATAATAGGTTGACAGAATACATTTTATACCACTTGATAATTTATAATAACTACTCTCGATACATGTACTCGTTTTACGTCTCATGTCCATGATTACTGCCCTTAATATTTTTCTTGACTAAACTATTTGATTACACTGTTCCACTAGTCGTACAAATTGCATGTTCATAATTAATTATAAAAGAATAACAAGCCGGAGTTATAAGGGTACGACTTAATTGTGGACAATATAGGGGAGTATACTCGGAAGGGGGCCCGTGTTTTCCGAAATAGTAATTCTTGATTCTTGATTCTTGATTACACAATTCTTGATTACATAATTTTCGATTACATGATTCATGATTACATGTCTTGATACTATCACTGGAAGACCCGAGTACATAATCCTATAGAATTCACTACTTAAGTCTAAACGTCACATAATTGATATGCACCGAACTTGTGGTATTGGACACATGATTGCGTGCATTAGATAAGTTAATAAAACAGATAAACTTGAGATCTTCACTAAGCATGATTCTTGATTACATGACTCTTCGTTACATGACTCTTGATTCTTGATTACATGATTCTTGATTACATGACTCTTGATTACATGACTCTCGATCCTTGATTACATGATTATCGATTAACTGAGCCTAGGTTATCAGTTGCTTATACCTTGAAGTCTAGAATACACTAGTTACAGTTATTACTTACATGATCATATTGTCCCGGCGTTTAGTTCCATATTGTATTTGTACTTGTACTTCTTATTTATTCCATGTTATATCTTGTTATATTATCCTTTTTTCTGCTTGTTGCTGCTTGCTGCCCGAAACTTGCTATAACGGAAATTTTTCTATTTTTCTTTGAGTTAATAATTATACAGGTACTGATGGACCCGACGAGCAGACTCTCTAGATGATCGTTGCTACTTCCTTACTACTTCATGTTGTTTTTCTTTCAGTCGCTATTTTATCTAGTTGTTATAGCGAACTGCTTATTATATTATTTTAATTTTGGCACCTTGTACTTCCGGGCATCTTGACCCGATATTGATGTATTATCCAAATGATGGTTATTCTATTTTCAGCTCATGTGATTATTATATCTGCCTGCGTGAATGTGTTATAAAGATCTTGTTGAGCTTATAATTGTACAGCTTATGGATGATGTATATCATTTGCTAGGCCTCAGTTGCGTGCTTGTATTTCCATATAGTGGGAAGCGGGGCGTGACATAAGATGAGTTAAGGTTTGAAAGAGTGGGAAGGTTGAGAGTTGTAGGTTTTAGGAGTTTAGAATTGGAAGGGTTGTAAGAGTTAATTAGGAGAGTTATTAGGGGTGGAATTATGCATAAAAGACCCTCCCAAAACCCTATAAATAGAACCCCAAATTTCTACATTTCTCTTGCACCAAAAACTTAATCAAAAGAGAAAGAAGAAAAGAAAGAAAGAAAAGAGAGAAAGAAAAGAAGGTGAGAGTTCTCTTGCTTGGAGCCATTGCTAGAAGGAGGAGTCATAGCTAGGAGAAGGAGGTTTGATAGGAGCAAGAAGTGCTTGCTGAGCTAGGAGCAAGAAGGAGCCCATTCTTTGTAGTTTTCATTCTCCAAATTAAGGTGGGTGTTCTTATGCTTTCTAACTGAGATTTGCATGCTAATAGTTTAATGAGTAGTGAAAGATTGAATGAGATATTGTAGATAAGAATCCATGCTAACATCTCATGTAATGATTTTGTTGTTACCATGCTAATAGTTTAATGAATGGTATAAAAATTGAATGTGATATGTGTAGATAAAATGCTAGTATAACATACAATGACTTCGTTGAAATTTAGTAATTGACTATTTACCATGCTAATTAAAAGTAAGAAAATAATCACATAGACCATGGTAGGATATTTGCAAATTCTTGTGTGTCAAATGTATGATGAGTATGAATGATTTGTTAAAGAATATTTTATTGTGACATATGCCTAGAAATATAATGATTAAAAGAAAGAAAGGGGAAAGATAAATTTTATTAGACTTGTCGACATATGTAAAAGATACTAGTTTTCGCATAAAGAAATACTTGTGATTGTCCAAGGTTGATTTGGAGATACAATTGTTTTTAGCAACAAGAATTTTATTTTTATGATGATGGATTTTAAAATAGACTTGATTTCTATAATTTCGAGTTTTGTTGAGAAATGAAATTTTTACAAAGGAAGCAAAAACTAACGGGAAATAAAGACATACTCTAATAATAAGTGTGAACTTGTTTATTTTTCTTTTTATTTGATTCATCTCAGTCCCAAAAGAGAAATTTATTCACTATTTTAAAAGATTGGATCGTTGGACAAATGAAATTTTCGAAAAAAGAACTAGATTCAGAATAGTGTAAACAAAAGGACACTAATGAAATTTCTAAACAGAAAATATATTTGGGCTTACTGGTTAGTCAGTGCACTACAAGTTATAAGAGGTCTTTGGTTCAAAACTTGATAGTTACTTTTATATAAATTTATTTTTTTAAAATCCCGAAACTGAATGAGTACTCATAAGTAATCCGAAATGTATTTAGACACAAAGTTCACTTAGACATTATGGTCAAAGCGGTGGGCTTGGGCTCTGTGCTAGTTTCGGCTTGGGTTCAGGGGTTCGAAACCCGGCCCTTTTGTTCTCTTTTCTTTTTTCTTTGTTTTCATATCTTTTTGAGTTATCATGAAAAGGACTTTTAATTAAATCTCATTTCTTCCTATAAATTGAAGTGATAAATTATTAGAGTTAGTTATAAAATTTTATGGTATATTTTGAGGAAATAAAAATGAAATATAAGTTGTTTAATGTGTTCTAACTCCAAAGAATTATTATTAATTTTTCTTTGTAAAAGATCTTTTTGGTAACAAGTATAAATCTCTCTTTTGTCAATAAACACTCATGTTGAGGATGTGGATTTGTTTAATTTGCTTGTAGAAATCTATAATGTTGAATCTTTTGTTCAGGAAAGAGATCACTTGTTCTATGTTTGAAAATGCATGACTAAGTACTAAGATGAAGCATGGATAATTGTTTAAGAATGAGTTGGAGACATAGACATGATTATTAAAGGGTATGAATACCCATGATTCTTGTACATGAGAAATTTTGATTTACAGTTAGTAAGACCTTGTATACCGGCAATTTTAAATGAAATGATTATTATATTTTGAGATTTTCCATGGAGCCATCTCGGTGGATGTTGATTAAGTCCGGTAGTAGGTAATACTAATTCTAGGCATGGAGAATTATTCATGTCTTGAACATTAAGAGTTAGGCACTTAAGTGAAGTGTAGTAAACCTGGGCAAACGTAAGTGGGGCACTCTATATAGTCGGGCGATGTACTTGAGGACTATAGATCCAGTTGGGCAGTGAACTCTGGGACTGTGGTTGCTCCGATGGGGACGAGTTTATTTTTGAAACTCAGGATTATAATGATTGATCGGGCGGTGTACTCCGGGATCATGAATAGTCGGGCGGATAGTTTTTTGTTTCCCAGTTATATACGTATACCGGGGCTAGAGTGGCACTTGTGGGGAATTCGCACGATGAGGAGTCTGTATAACAGTCGGGCAGTGTACTCTGGGGCTGGGATCCATACTCGTGGAATACCTGAACCTTGTTCTTGCTACTGGGTAGTTTCATGGAGAGGGATCGAGCCCTTTATTGTGAAGTACGTAGGCGCTTGCCCTCGGACCTATGTAGTATGGAATGCATAGAATCCGAACAAGTGTGCATTAGTATCATCCTAGTATAGAATGGTGTGCATTAGGCATTAAGGCATGACATACACTTACATGTTTAGCATAGTCACATTTCTACACTTTATTGTTCATTCAACTGTTGCGGTTTTATTAAAGTAATGAAATCATTATATGTACGGCATAAAGAGGATAGGGAGTATAACATTTCGTCAGTTGTAAGTAACTGACGTGCTCACAGATTGACATGCAGGTAATGGACTATTCTTGAAGGAGTAAAGCTAATATGATGCAATCGATGATTCATTTTGTTAATGTTGTACAAGTTATATTTGTTTTCCATGTTGTAATCTTTCCATGTTCGAGGTCGATGCTGAGCCCCCATACTTTTAGGAGAAGCTTGCATGAGCGTAGCTGGGGGTTCATCGCCGAGTATGAAGGTCGCAGGGCTTGAAAAATCCAAGGCCTTGCTCGAGGTCGATGCCAAGTCCCCATACCTATTTTCGGATAGATAGTATGAGTGTAGCTGGAGGTCATCGCCGAGCATAAGGATTGCAGGGCTTGAAAAAGCCTAGGCCTTGCTCGAGGTCGATGCCGAGCCCCCATACTTTTAGGAGAAGCTGGCATGAGCGTAGCTGGGGTTCATCGCCTAGTGTAAAGGTAGCAGGGTTTGAAAAAGCCAAGGCCTTGCTTGAGGTCGATGCCGAGCCCCTATATCTGTTCTCGAATAGAAAGTATGAGTGTAGCTGGAGGTCATCGCTGAGCGTAAGGGTCGCAGGGCTTGAAAAAGCCCATGCCTTGCTTGAGGTCGATGCCGAGCCCCCATACCTTAGGAGAAGCTGTTATGAGTGTAGCTGGAGATCATCGCCGAACGCAAAGGTCGCAGGGCTTGAAAAATCCAAGGCCTTGCTCGAGGTCGATGTCGAGCCCCCATACCTTAGGAGAAGCTTAGTGTGGCTCGCGGTGACATCTGAGCGCCGAGCCCCAAGCTTGTAAGAGAAGCTTTTGTGGCTCGCGGTGACATTTGAGTGCCGTGCCCCAAGCTTGTAGAAGAAGCTTTTGTGGCTCGTGGTGCCATCCAAGTGTCGAGCCCCAAATTTGTTTTAAGAAAGCTGGAATGAGGCCAAGAGGGATAAACGATTACATCATATTGACTTTACAAAATAAGGCACGAGGTGCCGATTACATCTTAGAATTTACAGAAGGGTATCTTCAAGGGCTAATCCCCCCCTTCAAGGAATTTGATAAGGTGCTCCGCATTCCAGGGTCTCTTCACAGCCTTGCCTCTGGGTCGGTAAGGCGGTATGTGCCGGAACGTACAACTTTAAAAACTTTGTATGGGCCTTCCCAGTTTGGGGCCAGCTTCCTTTTTGGTCGGGGTTAGATGTTGCCAGCTTCCGGAGGACGAGGTCCCCTAGCGTGATGTTGGTGGGACGTACCCTTTTGTTGTAGAACTTCTCGATCCTCTGCGGGTATGTGCTCCTTCTGATGGCGGATTTCCCCCTGACCTCATCTATGAGATCCAGATTGGCACGCAGTTGCACCGAGTTGCTTTCTTCATCAAAGGCCATGATTCGGGACGAAGGGAGCCCGGTCTCGAGTGAAATTACCGCCTCCGCACTGTAAGTCAGATTAAATGGCGACTCTCCCGTGGGGATCCTCTTCGTTGTTCGATGGGCCCAGAGAACGCTCGACAACTTGTCGACCCATAGTCCCTTGGAAGAATTATCAAAACGTTTCTTTAGACCGTCAAGAATTTGGTGATTCGCGTTATCGGCCTGACCGTTCGACTGCGGGTGGCACACCGAAGAGAAGCATTGCTGGATTCTGAGATCCTCGCAGAACTTTCTAAAATTCTTACCCGCAAACGGGATCCCATTATCCGTGATGAGTATGTGCAGAACTCGGAACCGGCAGATGATGTATTTCCAAAAGAATTTCTGAGTCTGCTGCTCGATGATCGTGGCCAGGGGCTCGGCCTCGATCCACTTTGTGAAGTAGTCGATCGCTACTATCAGGAACTTCCTTTGACCCGTTACTTTCGGAAAGGGGCCTACCAGGTCCATTCCCTACATAGCAAAGGGGGTCGGACTGGCTAGGAAGCGGAGGTTTGCTTGTGGAACCCTTCTGACTGAGGAGAATCTTTGATAAGGACCGCACTTTTTGACCAGGGCCAGGGCATCTTGCAATATCGTGGGCCAGTAATACCCGTGGTTTAGAGCCTTCCGGGCAAGCGATCAGCTTCCCATGTGGCACCCGCCAATTCCTTCGTGGAGCTCCTTGAGAGCATACTTAGCCTCGTCAGGGGCTAAGTAGCGGGAGTAGGGTCTTCCGTCCGTCACTGTGTACGAGCGTTTGAAGAGGGTTTCGTTGATCACAGCGAACCTTTCCGAGCGGACCCTGATCTACCTTGCTTCGGCTCAGTCTTGGGGGAGCTCTCCTTCGATAAAAAACTTTCGGATGGGAGTGGTCCAATCGTCAGGCTGAGCTCCGTCGTCTATACAGAGGGTTTCGGGGAGGTCGATACTCGGCTTCAGGAGTACTTCGATCAGAACGATACGGTCGAGGCCTTCAATGGATGAGGAGGCTAACTTCGTCAGGGCGTCGGCTTGAGCGTTCTGCTCTCTTGGGATCCTTAAGACTACGAAATTGTCAAAGAATGTCAAGAGCCGCTGGACCACGGCCAAATACCGGATCATCCGATCGTCACGGGCCTCGTACTCTCCGGTGATCTGATTGACCACGAGCTGAAAGTCGCTGAAGGCCCTGATTTGTCTGGCACCTGCCTGGTGTGCTAGGGTGAGCCCCGCGATCATAGCTTCATATTATGTCTCGTTGTTAGAGGCCGGAAAGTTGAGGCAGAGGGAATATTGGAGAAGGAAGTTGTCTGGTCCTCGCAAAATAATGCCCGCGCCACTACCCGCTTCGCAGGAAGAGTCGTCGACGTAAACTTCCCACGTCTGGTCGGCCTCCCCACTTTCGGGTTGCTTGGAGATGGTGCATTCCGTGATGAATTCGGCAAGAGCCTGTCCCTTGGTTGCCATCCTTGTTTGGTAGCTGATGTCGTATTGACTTAGCTCGATCGACCACTTGACCAAGCAGCCAGAGCTCTCGAGCTTGTGGAGGACGGCCTTCAAGGGCTGGCTCGTGAGGACCTGAATCAAGTGCGCCTAGAAATAGGGACGGAGCTTCCGTGCGGCCATGACCAGGGTGTCTGCCACCTTTTCCATTTTCGCATATCGGGTCTCGGCCGCGAGCAATACTTTGCTTACATATTACAATGGCTTCTAGACTCCGTCTTCTTCTCGAACGAGAACAACACTGATTACGCTTTCCGAGGCCGAAAGATAAAGCCAGAGAGGCTTGCCCGACTTAGGTTTGCTGAGGAGCAGAGGATTGGCGAGGTACTCTTTTAATTGGGCGAATGCCTCCTGCTGCTGAGTCCCCCATTCAAAGCCTTCGGTTCCACGCAGAGCTTTGAAGAATGGGAGGGACTTCTCTTTGGACTTGAAGAGGATACGGCCGATGGCCGCCAGTTTTCCAGTGAGCCGCTGAACTTTCTTGATGTTTCTCGGAGGGGCCATGTCTATTATGGCCCGGATCTTCTCGGGGTTCACCTCGATGCTGTGCTGGCTGACGAAGAACCCGAGAAATTTGTCGGAGGAGACGCCGAACGCACACTTGGCTGGATTGAGCCTCATATTGTGGGTCCGAAGGACGCCAAAGGCTTCTTCTAGGTCCGCAACGTGGTCCTGTCCTTGCTGGATTTTGACGAGAATGTCGTCTACGTACACTTCCATGTTGCGACCGATCTGGTCCTTGAAGACTCGGTTGACGAGCCTCTGATAGGCAGCACCGGCATTATTCAGCCTGAAGGGAATAACCCGGTAACAGTAAAGACCTTGGTCGATGACGAAGGATATCTTGGCTATATCAGGGGGAACATTCGGATCTGATTGTAGCCCGAGAAGGCGTCCATGAAGGACAGAAGCTCGTGACACGACGTTGCGTCGATCAAAGCATCGATGCTAGGGAGAGGGAACAGATCTTTGGGGCGCGCCTTATTGAGGTCCGTAAAGTCTATGCAGATCCTCCAGCTCCCGCTGGCCTTTCTTACCATCACGACGTTTGCCAGCCACTCTAGATAGCTGACCACTTGGATGAACTGGGCAGACAATAGTTTGTCTACCTCCGCTTTCATAGCTTGTTGCCCCTCCGGGGCGAACTTTCATCGCTTCTAGATGATTGGATTCGAGCCAGGGATCACGCTTAGTCTGTGCATGATCAGATCTTCGGAGATCCCGGGCATGTCGGATGGCTTCCAAGCGAAGAGGTCGAGGTTGCGGCGAATGCAGTTAATTAGGTCGGACTTTAGGTCGGGCGCGAGGGAGCATCTCACGTGGAACCACTTTGACATGTCCTCCGTCTCGAACGAGACTTCTTCTAGCTCGTCCGCAGGTTCGGGCTCTGGTTGGCTCCTTTCGGGTTGCAGTTCGACGACATCCAGGGGAAACACACCGCCCCGACCGCCGTCATATAGCATGATCGTGCTGCCTCTTGGTCCTCCCGAATGACCCCGACACCTGACTCGATAGGGAATTTCAATTTCAGGTGGTAGGCCGAGGGAACAGCCTGGAGAGAGCAGAGCCCTGGTCGGCCGAGGATGGCGTTGTAAGCTGCTTTGACGTTCACAACCATGAAGTCCATCGACTTGGTTGGTCTGTGGGGGGTCGTGCCGGTGGTGACATCCAAGGTCACGATTCCTTCTATCGGCACCGGGACGCCGGAGAACCCGTGCAGGGTGTATCCGACTGGTTTCAGCTTATCTCGGGGGAGCTTGAGGTTCTTAAACACTTCTAGAAAAAGGATGTTCACCGAGCTCCCATTGTCCACGAGGATCCAACGGACATCGTAGTTCGCCATGATGAGGCTGATGATGTGCGCATCGCAGTGCGAGAGCCGGACCCCCTGCAGGTCTTCCCCCGAGAAGGAGATAGGGAGCTGCTGGACCTGGGAAAAGGGAGGTCTCGGACGGCGTTCACCTCTTAGATGAATGCCTTGCGGGAAGTATTAGAATCCCCTCCCATAGGCCCCTTATGGATGCAGTGTAGAATGGCTTAGCCTCTGGTCTCTTCAGGCTCCGGGTCCCGCTCAGGACGTTGTTTGGGTGCGCGAGGAGGAGAGGGCCTTCGGTTCCTCGTATCCCTTCGGTCCCGAGCGTCTTCCCGGGTGAATTCTCAGAGGTACCCTCATTGGATGAGGGCCTCGATTTCGTCCTTAAGGGCCCGACAATAGTTGGTGTCGTGCTCGTTGTCCCGGTGGAAATGGCAGTTGAACTGATGGTCCATTTCTTGTTGCTTGTTGGTCGAGCGAGCATCTGGATGAGGTCCCTGTCTTCGATTGCCAGTAGGATGGCCGACATATTTTGTGTCAGTGGCGTGTATCTCTGGAAACGCGGGATCGGAGGGACCCTCTTCATGTCGGTCCCGTCTTTCGGAACCTTCTTGACTGGCTCTGCCTCATCGGCCTTGCACTTCCCATTCCCCGGGATCTCTTTGGCATCCTCGAAATTTAGGGCCTTCTCTGCCCGAATGTATTTCTTGACCCGATTGAGCAGGTCAGAGAAATTGAGGGGAGCCTTCTTGGCCAAGGACGCCTTCAGCTGGCCGTGTCGGACGTTGTGTCGAAATGCTGCCGAGGCAACCCCAGCATCGAAGGAGGAGACCGACCTCGCCTCTGCGGTGAACCTCTGGACGAATTGTCGAAGTGACTCCCCTTCCTTCTCTCAGAGGTCCAGTAGGGACGCGCTTGTCTTCTTGGCCTTCCTGCTGGTCACGAAGTAGGCGAGAAAGTTGGCCTCCAGCTGATCGAACGAATAGATCGAGCCGGGGACGAGCTTAGAGAACCATTCCCAAGCCTGACCTTGGAGGGTGGTGGGGAAGGCACGATATATGAGGGGATCCGAAGTGCTGTGAATCATCATGAGGGTCTTGAACCCCTCCATGTGATTAGCAGGATCACCCTCGCTGTCGTAGGTCCCGAAATGAGGAGGCCAAAAGTTCCTCGGTATTTCTTCTTGTAGGATCGCATCGGAGAAAGGAGGCCGGGTCGGCTTATGACCCTGAGCCGGCCTCGGGCCACCCTCACCAAAATGGTCGAGATGGTTCACCATTTTCTGTAGGCATCTTAGGATGCCCTCGTCCCATTCTGGTGGGCTGGTTAAGCCGCGAGACTCGCTGACTCCGACATCCGACCGCGAGTGAGAGTGGTGGAGTGTCTCGTTCTTGGGGGCCCCTAAGATGGCCTCTAGGATCTCGTTTTGGAAGTTTTGGAACTCACGGCGTGTGACCGGAGCTTGTCCGGCCGAGTCGCGTTAGGGTGGCGACCTTTGGTCGGTGCGATTGAGCTCCGTCTCCTCTCTCGGGATGGGTGCCTGGGATGGTTCGGGGATGAGTTGGAAGCGGCCCTCCCCTAGTTTGGCTGGCTTTCCGGTTCTCGATGAGCTCCGGCCTGGGTTCGCCGTTGACCTTTGGATGGTTGGATCCCTGGTCATCGGCGGGGATGTCCTGGGGAGGAGGGTCTGGACGACGAGCAGAAGTGACGGCTCTTCGGGCCCTGGGGGCCATGTGAGAGCTCAGATTTAGGGGATGACGTTCCCGGCCGGGGTCGGACTGAGGTCAGTACCGAGGAGTTTCCTACAGACGGTGCCAACTTGATGTGGTTTGTTTTTAGGGTGTGGCTGCAACAGGTGTGAGTTCTTGTAATTTGTATAGTGGAAGTCGCAGTACTGGCTATACGATCGACGCTCGGCTGGGAATGGCTCGTGGGTAGCAGGAGTGAGGTGGACGGATGCTCGGCTCGGATCCAGCAAGCTCGGCTCAGATCTGGGGGCTCGGCTCGGTCTTGTGTACCTGCACTCTGCCTAGAAACACCATGAGAGATCCCGACGACAGACCCTCCGACTCTCTAGTCAGTTACTGGAAAGCAATAGGAGCTAGGGTTTTAGAGGAGAAAGATTGATTACCTTGCCAGTAGGGGAGGGGGCCTAGTATTTATAGGCAGAGCAAACGGGTCTGAGATTTTGCCGGGCCGAGTTTGGACCCGTTTGCTCATGGGCCTGACGTGGCAGAAGCCCATAAGGCTCTGGGTTGATCTGATGATCAGGGGAAAGTGGGTTTTGAGGGGATCAGGTGGCCCAGGAGGGGCCACGTCATCTGACCCATATCAATAACAAAATAAATCACTGCATAAAAATGCTACGGAGTTTGTATCATAGGGAGGTCAATGGAGAGATTGATAGTAACAGTGACTCTCAAGCAAAAAAAAAAATAAAAAATAAAAATCCATGAATATATATGTATATTCAGTCCAGAAAAAAGCCATATATAGTATTGTAATAAGATCGTACGTCCTACACATGACTAAAGTCTTCATTGAATTTTTTGCGGTACTGACCCACTTTTTGAAAATATTTGGCGCTCTGACCCGCTTCCGAAAACAATTAGCGATCTGACATAGTTTTGGACACGTCAGCAAAAATGTTATTGGGAACAACGACATAGGTTATCTACAAGCTGTTGTTCCCAATAAGGGCATCTATTTTGAATAAAACTCTAATGCCACTTTTTGGAGTAACGACATAGGTTATTTTTATTCTCAATCGCTTGTACTCTCACGTGTGGGATAAATTTGCAAGTGTGAAAATCCTATAACAAATGCCGCTATTTCCAACAATGGCATTCGCATAACTGATGCCGTTATTTGGAATAACGACATCATTTATTAGTTTTTTTGCATATAAACAGTGCCCCCCCTCTTCTCCTTCCCCTTTCTCAATCGATCTGCTTTCTCTCTCTCTCACTCCCGAAACCCACAAACCCTAGATCACTAAAACCAAAAATCCCAAGTATGGGAGTGCTCTCAAACTTCATATATCCTATCTCTTCACCCTCACTCTCATCTCATTCATTATCCATGATGTATTTTCAAGCTATCCAAAATACGGTCTAATTTGAAGGTATCATTATAACCATATGTTTGATATGTATTCATAGGTTATGCTTATAAGTAGTTAATGACTTGAATATGTTTGAATCTTTATGTTTAGGTATGGAATATGATATCCCTATTTGGTTATATTTTAGGGGTTAAATAATTAGAGATCCGAAGATTGGATATTGTTATAGCGATGTTGAACAGGTCATTATTTGGGCTCCCCGCAACTTTATGTACTCACAACTAATAGATAAGATATTTGAAGTCACTAATTGGGATAGAGGTGAATTGAGTGTCAAAATCAAAACCTGTCATGCTACCGGTAAAGGGGAAGGACAATATTTCATGGTGGTTCCCGTAGATAATGATAATTCTCTGAGTTCCATGATTGGTAGGACACTTGATCCAAATTGTAGTTGCAATGCATTGGAGTTATATCTTGAGCAAATGAGGCTTCCAAACACTAGGCCAGTTGTTATTGAAAGTCCAAGGCGCGCTCCGAGTTTGAAACCATCTGCCGAGTCACATGCAAGAATACCAAATACACAAAAAGATATTAGCACAACTCAAACATAACTTATTACCACTGAATATAAGCAGGTATATCCATTGACCTTGACACAAAATATTGTCCACACCGACATGGTAATGCAAGACTTTGATAACGCCGTTGTAAATAATGATTTGGTAGAAAAGGAAGAAGATGATGATCACGGTCTTGAAGTTGATGAGGAGGAGGATGCCGATGAATCTTTGGTTAATGATGTCAACGTTGATGTGCCAGTTAACAATGTGGTATTGCCAAATCAGTCCATTAGTGCAACTGTACATGAGATTCAATCCAGTGAATGGATGTCTCGTGCAACCATACATGAACATGCATAGTCTTCCGTTGACTTTTCCAACACGGATGAACTCTCCATAGGTCAAAGATTTCCAACTAAAGATTCTATACAACATCAAGTGAAGATGCACTCCATGAAGAACCATCGAGAATTCGTGACTGTAAAATCGACTCCTAGTTTATACTATGTCAAATGTAAATACGGACCTGATGTGATAATTATTTACAAGTGTACAAAATCGCAACAAGTAGTATAGATAAGTGAAAAGAGTGTCGAACCCACAAGGACTAATTATTTTAATGAGTACCGAAATTACTAGATTAACTACTATTTGGAAAATCGAAATTAATAAAGAAAACAACTAAATTAAATTAACCTAAAGAACTTAACTAAATTAATTAAAAGGTGCGGAATATGAAACTTTTGTGATTTGTTAATGGCAAAATTAATTCTAGGGCTTCTAATTTCACCTAGTTAATCCCACACAATTTATAACTCCATGTGAATAAAAAGATTATTTTTTCAAGTTGTAGACCAAAATTCCCAAATTATTCAATAATCTCTCTCAAGCAATATAAAAAATATTCTCAGCTAATTATTTGTCATAGTTCATGCACAAATCATTAACTGAAAATTCATTAAGATCTATGGATTTCTTATTGGTCACATTAACAGCAGTTCGCTCTTATAACAATATTTAATTTTATTAATCAAAAATTACCAGTTCGGTCTCTCCATGATTTAATAGATCATACAAACGTCGGTCAACAAATTGTAAGCATTAAGATAAAAAATCAAACGCACAACCATGGAAAAATAGAAAAATATTATGAAATTAAAATTATGTCATCAAAACTAGGCCACATCAAAGCCCTAGAAAAATACAATTTAGTTCATAATAATAAAATTACAACTAACTAATATTGTTTGGGATTGCATAATAAAATTAGAAGAAGAAAAGAGAAGATAAAGAAAGGACTGTTTTATATAAAAAATTGCAAACCGAAGTCTCGATTTTTGTGTCGAACAGTAATCTCTTTCCTCCTTCTTTCTTCTCTTCTGTCTTGAATTTTGCACACACGTCAGCCTCACCACGTCACGTCCTGCCTGGCCTGCCTGGCCTCGAACTCAGCGCCGCTGAGTCAGCAACGCCACGTCTGCCTCACCACGTCAGCCTCTTCTCTGTCTTCGTCTTTGAGAACCGAGCACCAAGAGAGCCCACCTGCCTGTTCTGTTTTGTTGCTTAGGGTTTCGAGCTCGATGACGTCATGTTGTTCCACGCCGTCTTTCTGCTGCTTCTCTGTCCCGTCTTTTCTCTCTTAATTCTTTTTTTTTAATTTATTATTTTTTTAGTTGATTAATTGGAACTCAACCGTCTTTTGTGTGTTTCGTATGGTGTGCCCCCTTCTCTTGTTTGCTCTTCTATTTATAGGTACGAGAAGTAGAGATTAAGGTCTATTTTTGCAGAAAAACCTCAATTCTTTATTTATTTGTTTCTTTCTTTAATTTGCTCTTTATTTCTTACTTCTTTTTCTTCTCTTTCTTTTTCTGGAAGCATGTGCTGCACACACACAAAATAAAATTAGAATTTAGGATTAAATAAAATTAATTAGTTTAAATTAATTAAACTAACTAATAATCATATAAGCTCAATTAAACCCTTTTAAAATTGTTTATTGCAATTTCACCTCTATTGGCACTTAAAACTTCTGTTTTGCTTTTGACATAGCCAAATTATAAAATTTAAAATTCAACAAATCAATAAAAATTAATAAATCACTCTGTTTTTTTGTTGTTGATTTTTTACCAAAAATATTCACCTTTTGCATCAAAAAATCTTATTCCTTCACAAATAATTAATTTATTGAAATCTATGGAAATAAGATAACTTATTAACATAATAGACGAATACAAGCGATTTTTATGGGTAAATGAATACAAATATTTATATAAAAATTAGACACATCAAATATCCCTAAACTTAAGAATTTGCTTGTCCTCGAGCAAAAAGTAAACCCACGAATAAAGGAATAATAATCAATAGTAGGCTCAACTCATCACACTAAGAGATCTTATCATGCAAGCATCAAAATTTTAACTTAAAACATAAACAATAGCAAATAAAGTAAAACCAAGTATACCCACTTTCTCCAGTGCAATTATTCATTTACAATTCTCAACCCAATCATATTTGCCATGCAATTAATGTAATTATAGTATGTAACAACTCCATCTGTGATTTTCCCTTCTCACAACTGCAAGCTGAGTAGCAAACTAGAGTAATAAAATTTTTTTGTTTTTGTTTTTTTTGTCTCTTCTCTAAGTTGTCACTTGCCTTTTGACGTGAATGCAAACATTTATGATAGAAGATAGGGGAGCAGAGTCTTTTGTCTTTCACTAATGTGAAGTTAAGCGCTTTACTGAATAGCTTGACCTTAATAGCAAGCCGGTCTATGGATCTAGGTGAACCGGGAGGGCGGAGCATACGTAATAAGGAGAATGCCTGAGGAATAATTAGCCTTCGAATTCGAACCGGTGGATAAAATAGATAAACAGAAAGCCTAAGAACTAAGCACACATAATTCAGTAATTTCTGTTTGTTCTCCTAATTGATTGCAATTAAACTCAGCGGGTCTTTTTTTTGTTATGATAAATAACCTACTTAACTCAGTGGTTAGAGTATTGCTTTCATACGGCGGGAGTCATTGGTTCAAATCCAATAGTAGGTAGAACTTATTAGATACCGGAGTTAATTGTATCTAATAAGTTTTTCTACCCATCTTTTTTTTTTCGTTCTCTTGCACGTTAATGAATCGAGGCGAAATGACGCTCCGTGCCAGCAGCCGCGGTAAGACGGGGGGGGCAAGTGTTCTTCGGAATGACTGGGCGTAAAGGGCACGTAGGCGGTGAATCGGGTTGAAAGTGAAAGTCGCCATGATTTTGAATTCTTTCTATTTCCCGACTTACCGATGTAAGGTCGGTATCACTACACATAGCGATGAGTATAACTGTTGATAGCATTATTACTAATAAACCACATAGCTCATAATTATTATCTTCAGAAATCTCATCAACAATATCCTCAACACGAACAACATTAGGTATAACTTTATTAACGAACATCCTTCTGTAAACTGTAGGGTAATGTCTCCACGTTCTCACTATGTTGTTTAATATCTCTGGCGATAGGATGTTATTTAGCTTGTTTAAGCTGGCTGAATACGAAAAAGAATCTTGTGTAATACCAATAAATGCTAGCATTCCAAAACAAAGAGAGGCCAATACCGCCCCGTGGGCCTTAAAACGAGGTGATAATAATACTAGATTGATAGCATGTAACTTCTTTTTCAAAAATTCATTATTATGATTATCTAATATTGAATATAAACCCGGTGCACGGATAGGAGATGGTATAAAAAATCTGTTGATGGAATAGCCTGTGATATGTTTTTCCAAGAGTTTGAAGATAGTTGGTATATATATATAGTTATTTTCACTATTAATAGTACTTGTTGTAGCTAAAACGGGATTACTAACCGACATTTGGGGATGAGTTGGTCTCTTATGACCTAATAATGGATCAAAAATATAGGTGGGATTGGGGTCATTATAGAATTTTTAATTAGTATACAAATTTTTGTGAATACTTAAATTAACAGAAGTTAAAGGTCTGAATACAATATTGTTCATTCTTTTTGTGTTTGTTTTTTTGGAGGTTCTATCATTACATATCCCCATTGGCTCGCCGCTGGTACCCGGGGGGAAACAAACCCTTTCTTCCGGGTTTCTTGCATCACCTAAATCCTCCCCCGCCCTTACCGTGGGGAGATAGAGTCACCTTCTCTCCCCCTCTCACTAACGCAAGTGTTCATTGTTGATAGAACACTGTGTAGTGGGAGTCCGGGCTGATCGGTGTAGGGGTGGCTTTTGACTGCATTTTGTCATCTCATCGCACCTTGACTTTTATGATGGGGCGGGTGTTCAGTCTATCATGGCTATAAGTCAGAAGAGTAGCATCAATCTATCCGTTAAACCTAGCTCTCTCAAGCAAGAGCAATTGGTCCTAATCAGACTTGACTTCCTTATTAATAGGGCTCCACGCTTGCTTTCTTCTTGGGAACCTTATCTTCCTCTCATGTTGACTCGCTTCGTTCTCGGTTCCCCACTCAAGGAAGGGAGGGTTTGGTGTTCAGTCAATCCCTAGCTGTTAGGAAGGAATGGTATGTTATCAAAAATGGAAGGCAGAGGTAAGGTAAGTACTTCGAATGGCGAAGAGAGGCGGCAATCTATTAGGGGGGGAAGGAATGGTCAATCGTCAAGTCAAGGATTACTTCTTTGTTGGCGAAACGATGGTCCGGTGTGGTGTCCCACCAATTGATTAGCGCGCTGACCCATCTTATTCCTATTCTTCTTATTGAATTTCAAAAGTGCTTTCGACGATCTAGTGGTTGTAGTTGCAATTGTTTGTTGTCCGATCAAGTCATCCCTTGAATCAGAACTGGTGACTACCGACCTTCTTTTTATAAAGCAAATCGACTTCGATTCTTGAATGATCCACATCACTTCTGGTTCTATTGGAACAAAAGATTCCCTTTTTCTGAATTCACTCGGTACCTCAACAAGTCACAAACTTAGAGTGCTCTGCATACTCATATTTCAAGTTGCTGTTTGACGTAAAAGTAAACATTTATGATGAATACCCCTAGTTACTAAGCAACTCAAAACATTGGAAAAGATTGAGTTTATTCATTTAATTTATTTACTCATTATCACTCTATTTACTTAAACTCTGTTTAGGATTAGATCAAAGGGGATAATCACAAGAAAAAGCATCACATTTTTTCTTTTATGTATAATCGCATGACTCTCACAATTGTGTATGGAATTTTGAAATTCAATATTCCTAAAGTAAGTAGGTATGCTTAATCTTGCTTTATAAGATATTGTCTATCCAAAAAAAATTATTTCAATGCGTTAGCACAATAAAGAACTCAAAAGTGTAATGATAAGCCTAATTGAAATTCCTTTTGTTTTGTTTTTTTTTCTTTTCAAAAATAAAAAAATAAATTTTTAACCCTTCCCCCAAACTTGAATATCACATTGTCCTCAATGGGAATGGAAAAAAGAAAAACAAAAAGAATGCAAAATGTTCAGAATTTCTCCCCTGATTCGTCTTAAAATTCTGCACGCGCGACGTTCAGTATTTCAGCGATATCTGGAGCTGTAGATGTCCAAATGGGCTGATTTTTTTTGTTCTGGAAATCTTACACAATTGCCTACAATCTCTCTTTGAAATACTTTTCCAGATTCTGACACCATCCTACTCAAAAACAGCCATCAATGTAGGTGTAGAAAACAACTCCTCCCGGCGACTTTCAAACTTATGCAAACCTACAAAATAAAATCAAAATTAAAATTAACAGTAAACTAAAACAAAAATCAAATCTAATGCAGCAAAAGAAAGCATGGGTTTTCTCCCAAGAAGCGCTAAGTTTAAAGTCTTCAGCCAGACTTTCTCCAATTTGTCACTTTTGCTTGACCTTATCGACGTACAAGATTTCCTTGCCAACTTCTCCATCCATGTATGGCTTCAACCGCTGTCCATTGACCTTGAATGTCCCTTTTTTCTCATGATGAATTTCTATAGCTCCATATGGAAAAACTCGTGTGACAATAAATGGTCCCGTCCACCTAGATTGCAATTTTTCTGGAAAAAGTCTAAGTTTTGAATTGAAAAGCAACACCTTCTCCCCTTCCTTGAATTCTCTTATCAAAATATGCTTATCGTGCCACCGTTTAGTCTTTTCTTTATAGATCTTGGCATTTTCATAAGCATCATTGCGAAACTCGTCCATCTCATTTAGTTGCAACATTCTATTTTCACCTACATTTTTCATGTCAAAATTAAGTGTCTTTATTGCCCAATAAGTGCGATGCTCAAGTTCCACCGGTAAGTGACATGCTTTACCATAAACCAGTCCATATAGGGACATTCCAATTTGTGTTTTAAATGTCGTCCTATATGCCAATAATGCATCATCTAATTTTCTTGCCCAATTCGTGACATATTTACTATCTTCTCAAGTATACGCTTCAACTCTCTATTTGAAACCTCCACTTGACCACTTATTTGAGGATGATATGGTGTTGCCACATGATGAGTAACTCCATACTTAGCAAGTAAAGCATCAAATTGACGGTTGCAAAAATGTGTTCCTCCATCGCTAATTATTGCCCTTGGAGCTCCAAATAGTGAAAAGATATTTTTTCTAATGAAGTTCACCACCACTCTTGCATCATTGGTTGGTAAGGCAACAACTTCTGTAATACCCCGTAATTTCAAAAGAATAAATATATAGATATATATAATAAAAATAATGGGGGAGTGGCTATATGGTAATTAATAGATGAGATGAGTAGGGGGGCACTCGGAGAAAAGCACAGGTTTGTGTGCTATTTGAGGGGGTGATGACGTCACCCCTGGGCTAGGGGCCCACTCGGGATTATGATGTGATGAAGACAACCTGTAAGTCTTCAGATGTGTTGAGTATGGTGACGTGGCATAATGGGGGTCCACTGGGGCTTCTTTCACTATGCACGGGATTGGGGAAAATAGAAGAGAGATTGTATAAAGTAATCCCATATCGGGAGTATTCAAGGAATAATTTAATATAAATAAAATTGCCTATGATCAAGAGTCACCTAATTGGTTAACCACATTTTGAGAGGTAGCCTGTGGTGGGCAGTTGTACTATAAGTATTAATTTGTCTTCAAAAAATAATAAAAATTATCTGAGTATTGGGGCGGGGCGTTACAAATGGTATCAGAGCCAACTTTCGAAGGGTGTGGAAGAGGGCCTCAGTATGTCTGCAGTGTGAGAGTCTTCGAAATTATCGAGGTGTGAGTGAAATAGTCTCCGGAATTACCTGCGGTGTGGGACTAGTCTTTAGAATTATTGGGATCGAGGACGATGCCACATCAGCTAGAAAGAAGGATCCTGCGCTAGATGGCATGCCCCGTACTCAGCGAGGACGCTGATTTCTAAAGGTGGGGCGTATGTAATATCCTGTAATTTCAAAGAAATAAATATATAGATATATATAATAAAAATAATGGGGGAGTGGTTGTATGGTAATTAATAGATTAGATGAGTGGGGGGGCCCACTCGGTGAAAAGCACAGGTTTGTGTGCTGTTTGAAGGAGTGATGATGTCACCCCCGGGCTAGGGGCCCACCCAGGATTATGATGTGATGAAGACAACCTATAAGTCTTCAGACGTGTTGAGTATGGTGACGTGGCATGATGGGGGTCCACTGGGGCTTCTTTCACTGTGCATGGGATTGGGAAAAATAGAAGATGGATTGTATAAAGTAATCCCATATCGGGAGTATTCAAGGAATAATTTAATATAAATAAAATTGCCTAAGATCAAGAGTCACCTAATTGGTTAACCACCTTTTGAGAGGCAGCCTGTGGTGGGCAGTTGTACTATAAGTATTAATTTGTCTTCTAAAAATAATAAAAATTGTCTGAGTATTGGGGCGGGGCATTACAACTTCTACCCACCTGGAGACATAATCTACAACAACCAAAACATATTTATAAGAAAATAAAGATGGAAAAGGACCCATAAAATCTATCCCCTAAATATCAAATAATTCAATCACTAAAATATTATTTAGAGGCATCTTATGTTTCCTAGAAATATTTCCCACCATTTGACAATGATCACATAATTTAACAAAATTAAAAGCATCCTTAAAAATTGAGGGCCAATAAAATCCTGATTGTAAAATTTTTGCTGCTGTTTTTGCTCCACTAAAATGACCGCCAACTTCCAATGTGTGGCAATTTTTTAGTATGCTTTCCATTTCCTCTTCAGGTACACATCTCATTATTACTTGATCTGCACAATGGCGAAATAAAAAAGGTTCCTCCCAAAAATAATATTTCAAGTTAGAGATTTTTTTTTCTTTTGTTGATAAGTAAATTTAGGAGGTAGAATTTTTGATACCAAGCAATTAACTATATTGGCATACTATGGAGGAGTTTGTATCATCATTAAATACTCATCTGAAAATTCTTCATTGATAGGTGTAACATGCAATTTGTTTTCATCTTTTGGCTCAATGCGAGATAAATGATCGGCCACCACATTTTCCACACTATTCTTGTCCTTGATTTCCACATCGAACTCTTGTAAAAGCAAAATCCAGCGAAGCAATCTTGGTTTGGATTCCTTCTTTGCAAGCAAGTATTTGAGAGCTGAATAATCCGTGTACACAACCACCTTTGAACCTATTAAATAAGATCGAAATTTGTCAAAAGCAAATAAAACAGCTAATAATTCTTTTTCAGTAGTAGCATAATTAAGCTGTGCTTCTGTCAAAGTTCTACTTGCATAATAAATTGTGTGAAAAATTTTATTTTTTCTTTTCCCTAAAACAGCACCTATCGCCACATCACTAGCATCGCACATTAATTCAAAAGGCAAATTCCAATATGGTGCAATAATTATAGGTGCTGAAATTAATTTCTTTTTCAATGTTTCAAAAGCATACAAGTAATCATGAGAAAAATCAAAAGGTGTATCTTTGTTCAAAAGATTGCAAAGTGGTTTAGTGATTAAAGAAAATTCTTTTATAAATTGTCGATAAAATCCTGCATGACCCAAGAAATTTCTCGCTCCTTTGACATTAGTTGGTGGAGGTAGTTTTTCAATGACATCTATTTTAGCACGATCCACTTCAATTCTCTTAAAGGAAACTTTGTGGCCTAGCACAATCCCTTCTTCCACCATAAAGTGACATTTCTCCCAATTCAAAACAAGATTTGTTTCCTTGCAACGCTGCAAAACCAAAGCTAAGTTAGATTAACAATTATCAAATGAATAACCAAAAACTGAAAATTATCCATAAAAATTTCAATAAACTTCTCAATCATATCCGAAAAAATTGACATCATGCAGCGTTGAAATGTGGCACGGGCATTACAAAGACCAAAAGACATCCTTCTATATGCAAAAGTTCCATATGGGCAAGTAAAAGTTGTTTTCTCTTGATCTTCTGGTGCTATAGCAATTTGATTGTATCCCGAATACCCATCAAGAAAACAATAGTATGAGTGGCCTGCAATTTTTTCTAGCATTCGGTCAATGAAGGGTAGTGGAAAATGATCCTTTTTAGTTGCATTGTTTAGTCTTCGATAATTTATGCACACTCGTTATCCCGTGACTGTTCTTGTTGGTATTAGCTAATTATTATCATTCTTTACTACAGTTGTTCCTCCTTTCTTTGGCACAACATGTATATGACTTACCCATGCACTATCTGAAATTGAATAAATGATACCTGCATCTAAAAGCTTCAAGACCTTCTTATGCACCACTTCTTGTATTGATGGATTTAATCTTCGTTGTGGCTACACTATAGATTTAAATTCATCCTCCATTAAAATTTTATGCATACATATTGAATGACTAATCCTCTTTATATCAGAAATGTTCCATCCTAAGACTGTTTTATGTTCTCTCAAAACTCTCAATAATTTATCCTCTTCAAAATTATTCAAAGAATCATTAATAATAACAGGAAAAGTGGTGTTTTGCCCTAAAAATGCGTCCCTTAGACTAGATGGAAGTTGTTTAAGCTCGAGTTGTTACGGTGAAGGGGAAATAAGTGGTGTATCTTCCAAATTTTTATCACATTCCAAGATCTCTTCACTTCTGATTCAATTGTTTTTGAAGTTGTTAAGCATTCTTCTAATGGTAATTTAGCAATTTCATCCCAATGTGTTTCTCCCATGACTTCGCTTACTTGAAAGAAAGAATGAACTTCTGAGGGATGCTCCATGGATTTAAATACATCAAAAGTAACTTGCTTGTTGTCAACCCTTAGAATAAGTTTTCCTTGTTGCACATCAATCAGTGTTCTCCCTGTGGCAAGAAAAGGTCTCCCCAAAATCAAAGGGATTTGTTCATCTTCTTCCATGTCAAGCACAATAAAATCTGCGAGAAATATGAACTTGTCTACTTTCACCAAAACATCTTCAATGATCTCCATTGGGTATTTGATAGACCTGTCCGCCAATTGCAAGGAAATTGTGGTAGGCTTTGATTCTCCAATACCTAATTTCCTGAAAACAGAATATGGCATCAGATTAATTCTTGCTCCTAAATCATATAGTGCTTTATGAAAAGAAGAATTTCCAATTGTGCAAGGAATTGTAAAGCTCTCTGGATCTTTAAGTTTAGGTGGCAGCTTTTTTTGTAAAATTGCACTACTTTTTTCTGTCAACATCATCTCATGCTCTTCTAGCTCCCTCTTGTTTGATAAAATATCCTTCAAAAATTTAGCATATTTAGGCATTTGTTCTAAAGTTTCAATAAGAGGAATATTAATATGCAATTGCTTGAAAATATTTAAAAATTTTGAAAACTGATTATCAAGCTTATTCTTTTTAAGTCAGAACAGCGACACCAGTTAAGCAGATGTCGTTCTTCAGAATAACAGCATCGGTTAAATCTTTTTTCGGATGGACCAAATTGGGTGACAAAGTCTCTACCTCAACAGTATTAAATAGTTTTGGTAAGTTACAAATTTGAACTGTTGCCGTTATTTAGAATAACGGCATCCTTAAATGATGCCGTTATTTTGAGTGACGACTGTGAAGGCAGAGGATTTGGCAGAGATTCATTTCGTTGGAAATAAAAGATACAAATGATGCCGTTATTCAGAATAACGGCATCCTTAAGTGATGCCATTATTCTGAGTAACGACTGTGAAGATAGAAAATTTGGCAGAGAATCATATCATTGGAAATGAAAGATACAACTGAGGCCGTTATTCAGAATAACGACACCAGTTTAATTGATGTTGTTGTTCTGAATAATGACATCCAGCAAGAATATAATTCAAAACAAGTTGTGCATGTTTTGAAGTGATGCCGTCGTTGCTAATAACGTTACAGGTAATAGATGCCATTATTTACAATAACACATTTGTTACTTATAATTTGCACCCAAAACATGCACAGCCATTTACACATCTAATTTTCATTGTTTTGAGACCTTAACTTTAATATGATCAACAAATGCAATTACGAACCCTAGATAATATATATAATAAAATAATACAACAACCGATTTGCATCAAATGTTTTGAATTTGCATCATATGTTAAAAGCCCAAAAACTGACATTCATCAAGTACTTCATAACATAACAAAATATAATAAATTACACATTTAAAAGGTATCTCAAGGATTAGGCTATTTAAATCTTACAAAATTATACATTTCAACATTTAACTTAATTAGGCGTATAGTGTTGCGGCTGCCTCATCTTCCGAGTTGAGACTTTCCTCGTGCGTTCTGCAATATCTTGCATCGCAGGTACACTGGGCCCGACATCTTCTTCATTCCCCGCTTCTTCTTCTACAATCTCTCGTGATGCTAATTGAGAACCCATAGGAGGAAAACAGACACTCTTCCGTCATGGCCCTTGTGAAGAAGAATATCCCGAATGTGTAGATGGTGGAGGTGGAGATTGACCTTGTCTTTGTGGTGGTGCGGGAGGTTGAACTTATCTTGTTGGTGGTGGTGGACATTGAGCTCGTCTACCACTTAGTCGGGGTGGTTGAGTTGGAAGTTCGGATGACGGTAAAAGAGCAGCGAAGCCCAGACCGTCTCCAACCTCTTCAAGTGAGCTACAACATGGACGAAGGATTTCTCTGGCTAATTCCTTACAAGCCTTCAAAGCGTTGTTTTTCAACACACGAGCACATTTCTGTGCAATATCCCATGTGTTGTCGATCTACAACACCAACGAAATATATAAGTAGTAAACCAAACTTTTTTAAACAAGTAAAAGCAAAATGTGTACAAAAAATTTAAATTAATATTTGTTAACGATAACATAATTTTACCATTAGTCGGTTCGAGGACGCTTTGGGTTGATACATAGGTTGCGACGTGGAATGTGCCGGTGGTAGTTCTACTTGGTGCCTCGGTATCGGCATTTGGATACCCGCGAGATAGCCAATCTTGGAGAAATAAACAACAGTGTAATACGACGGTACAACGCCATGTAAGCTGTTTGCAACGACCTGTGGTACGGTGCAATCACTTTTACCACCAAATCGTATTTCCTCTCATTCCATATTGCTACATGAGAGCGGTGGTGATCGGCTCAATCCATACTTGGCAATCGACCTTGACCAGTAATTTTGTGAAGTCTTCGGTCATACATCGTCTTCTCCAGGATGGGCTGTTGTGCATTAAATTGTCGGAGGACTCAATCGGCGTAATAGAACTCCAAGACAGAGAAATTTACAAGTGGAGCTCGTGTCAACCAAAGTTGATTATTTGCCGTGCATAGTGGGGGTAGATGTTGTAGCCTTTCGTCCATGTACGATGTCTAATTGACGTACTCTTCCCGAAGCAGATCGAGTTCATCCCTATAATACGTCAACACACCATGCAGGTTATCTCTCCACGTGAGTTTACCCATCCAATACACACCTAAAGGAGTCCTAAACACTGGATTCTCATGAAGCACACTCCAATTATTTGAAAGAACAGTTACTCGGGGCCGGCCGAGGTGTATTCGTTCCCAACACTATATTTGCAATAACCCCATCGTCCCCATCATTTGGATCGACCCCATTGAACAATTGCACAGGGCACGGTAAAGAGAGGCCAAAGCCGCACTTTCCCAACTATATCGCCCGGCTCTATGTATGTCGGCAATCAAGGGAATGTACATTAAATGGACTACATCACCGGAAGAATTAGGAAAGAGAATACATCTGATCATCGAAAAAAGATATGCCCGCGTGTAACATTGAATTTCGAAGTCGATCGGTTCCTCTCCCAAACTATTATTGAACTCTGTAAAGAGCCATGAACGTCGGATTGATTCCCCGACGAATACACCATTATCATCCTCTTCAACCACTCTTCCAAGATAATCTCTAAACAACTGCACTTTATTGAAAATCAGGTTTTCGGTGACTGCCATTCCATCGATTGGAAGACTCGATATGACAGCTATATCTTGTAGCGTGACCGTCATCTCATCAAAGAGTAGGTGAAACGTGTGTATCTCAGGCCTCTATCGTTCCAGAAGAGCGGTAAGCAATAAATGGCCGCATTTCACTTTGGCCAACATGGACATTCCATAGAACCCGCAATTTATCAAATAGTTTTGTATTCGAGGGTGCATTGGCAATATGGTGTGCATTCGGAAACTCCTTTTCTCAATATCTCCATTCCACACCGCCTGAGATCTATGATCTTCTTGCAAATAGAGTACGGACTGGTTTAAAGGACCTGAATTTCCTTGTTGTGCGTGCGAAGATGAAGCACCCACGTCATGGGAAGAAGATGGTTGTGTAGGATCCATTTCTCTATGAACATCAAAAAAACATGTGTCAAGAAAAATATTAATAAACAATGTATGGAGATAATCAAATTTTTAATCCTTGTTTCTTCAACAGAATTAATAATCGATGTTTGAAGATAATAACAATTTCTCAATACTCGTATCAAAATACTACTTATAACAATCACCACCACAATATCTCCACACACTACATATCTATCTATATAAACAAATCTCATATCAATATCCATTCATACATACCCAACTATGAATATAATGGTTAGAAATATAGCAATTCTAATGTATGACCATTTATCCTTACTTGTCTAATAAACAACATTGTCAATTGTAAACTACATCAACGACGACAATCTTTAGATACCAATATAGCTCATCTACATCTCACATAGATGAATCTCATTTTGCATAACTAATACTTAGATGAATCTCATCTACATCTATTATACTATACTACCAATGTAGCTCTCATTCATCAAAATGAATATTTCACACATCATCGACAACAATCCTTAAGTACATTTCACATATCTAATACTTAGATGAATCTAGTCTATATCTCTTGTACAATACTACCAATATATATAGCTCTCATTCATCAAAATGAACATTTTAAAATAAATTTAGGGATTTAGAATACTTACCATAATTTTGGATTTTGTTGTAAAAGAAATGAGCGCCAAATATCAACGTCAAGGGAGATAGGAGAGAATCACAATTAGGGTTTATGTATGAGTATTTAATTGTTTTATTTGGGAAGTTTGAGAGCACTCCAATACTTGGGATTTTTGGTTTTAGTGATCTAGGGTTTGTGGGTTTCGGGAATGAGAAAGAGAGAAAGCAGATCGATTGAGAAAGGAGAAGGAGAAAAGGGGGTCAATGTTTATATGCAAAAAAAACTAATAACTGATGTCGTTATTCCAAATAACGGCGTCAGTTATGCAAATGCCGTTGTTGGAAATAGCGGTATCTGTTATAGGATTTTTCACACTTGTAAATTTTTTCCACAAGTGAGAGTACAAGCGGTTGAGAATAAAAATAACCTATGTCGTTACTTCAAAAAGCGGCATGAGAGTTTTTTTAAATAGATGCTGTTATTGGGAACAACGGCTTGTAAATAACCTATGCCGTTGTTCCCAATAACGTTTTTTTGCTGACGTGTCCAAAATTGGATCAGATCGCTAATTTTTTTCGGAAGTGGTCAGTACGTAAAATATTTTCAAAAAGTGGGTCAGTACGGCAAAAAATTCGTCTTCACTGGCATCATTTATATGTCATTTTGATTAGGGAACAGAAACCAAGAAAACGGAAGCTATTTGTTGCCAGAAAATAGAGCAGAATCCTTGCCTTCATAGTATCTACCAATCTTGTCAGTTCCTTGCTTGATCAGCGATTCAGAGACAAACTTAATTACAGTAATTAGTATAATACATCTAACTGATCGATTTGACATATTCGGATGTGTTCATCAAGGACTAATCCCGCTCTGCTAATTGTCTTAGTATATTTTAAAAGACAAGTATTTTTTATAAGTTATTTTATGCAAAGGTTATATATATATATTTTTATCTTAATTTGAAAGAAGATTCCTCCGTATTAAGCAAATTAACTTACCTTTTCACCGCACGCCAGATAGGTTAGCAATGTTCTTCCCTTTGGGGGGTTCTGACACTGAAGATCGACCACCCTCTCCGAGAAAGGGTCCAAAGAATCAGCAAGTTCTAATTCTGAATCTCCTCCTAGAGTGATCAGGAGCGAAGCGAGAATAATTTTATTAGAATGACCAAGATAAAATTCTATGATTACATGTAAAAATATAGAGATTTTTTAATAATTTTTAGGGAAGTCAAACAATAAAACTTAGTTTTCATGGAGGTTAAATTATAATTTTTTGAAGGGTTTATAAAATTTTCAATAGTGTGAAGGGATTTTTGAAAATTCTGAGAGGGGCCCGGGCACCTCCGGGCCCTCACTAAGCTCCGCCACTGAGAGTGATCATCCGCAAACCCATATATTAATTGAATTAATTATTTGTATGTCGACATTCTTCGGACCAGTGAATAGTTTCATCACCATTAATTTGGAATTTTTAACCAAACTATCCCACTTTTTGAAAGCATGTACGAAACTATCCCTGTTTGAAAATTAAATACCAAAAAGTCCCTATCGCTAACTGAGATAGCGCGCCTGGTAAAAAATCGCGCACTAACTCCGTTAGCCTGCTATGGGACACTAGGGGACACTACTCTCAAGTAGGAGTGTGGAAAAAAAATCACCAAGTATATACACGCTAACCCCGTTAGTGCGCCTGGTTTAAATGGGCACGCTAACTCTGTTAGCGTGTGTATACTTGACATTTTTTTTCCACACCCCCTACTTAAGGAGTACTGTCCCCTAGTGTTCCCCTAGCACGCTAACCCCGTTAGTGCCCCTGGTTTAAATAGGCGCGCTAACTCCGTTAGCGTGTATATACTTGGCATTTTTTTCCAAAACCTCTACTTAAGGAGTAGTGTACCCTAATGTCCTCCCTAGCACGCTAACCCCATTAGCGCGCCTGGTTTAAATAGGCGCACTAACTCCGTTAGTGTGTATATACTTGGCAATTTTTCCCACATTCTCTACTTAAGGAGTAGTGTATCCTAATGTCCCCCCTGGCACGCTAACCCCATCAGCGCGCCTAGTTTAAATAGGCACGCTAACGGGGTTAGCGTGTCTATACTTGGTGATTTTTTTCCCACACCCCTACTTGAGAGTAGTGGCCCCTAGTATCCCATAGCACGCTAAAGGGGTTAGCGCGCGGATTTTTACCAAGCTCGCTATCTCAGTTAGCGATAAACACTTTTTGGTATTTAACTTTCAAACAGGAATAGTTTGGTACATACTTTCAAAATTGGGATAGTTTGGTAAAAAAATCATTAATTTGGTGACAAGTAGTTAAGTTTTAACTAGATGATTTAAGAATCAAGGCTAATTCCATCTACATGCACTACAAAAAATTAAGCATAATATTTATCAAGCTCACCTGATACTAGGGTTGGCAAACGGGACTGGCGGGCCAGGTCGGGTCGAACCCGTCCGGGTTTGCACCCAACTTGGGCAGGTTCGGATCGGGTCGATGAGTTAAACGGGCCGGGCCGGGCCGGGTCGAAGAAGTGAATTCGTGCCCAGCTCAACCCGTGAACCCTTTCGGGTCCAACCCGGGTCGGGTCGGGTTGGGTTGGGTTGCGGATTGGCCTGGCTAGAGTTAACTATTTTTTTTTTTAACTTAAAAAAATGTAATTTTAATAATAAACATAAAAAATTGTAATAATAATAATAAGATTGAAAAAGTGAAATTGACAAAAAAAAAGATATATTATCCATATGATTTCAACTTATACAAGTTTCACAATTTGTAATAAGAAATAAAGATTTTCTACAAATTTATTTTATACAATGACAAATTTCTTATATACAATTTCAATTTACTTCAATTTTCCTAATTTTAAATAACAAGCAAAGATTTAATACAATTTTTTATCTATTTACAATTGCCTTCAATTTGATGACCTTCAATTTGTTGTTGTTGACTTGTTGTTGGTCTTGAATTCTTCATTTTGGTTGCTATTGTTGTTGTTGTTGTTGTTGTTGCGGCGAGGTGCTCCCACTTGTGGACGTCGATAATACTTTTCCTTGGGTCCTATCTTTAGCCTTCCGTCAGTCTTCTGTGCAGACGAGTATCTCTAATGATTGGGGCTTCAAGCGATTCCTGTAATCAGTTAGAACCCTGCCACTTGTAGAAAATACGCTTTCAGAAGCAACTGTAGAGACATGAGGAGTTAGTAGATCTTTAGCCATATATTTAAGAATACTATAAGTATGTTCATGGTCTTTCCACCATTGTAAAATATCTAGCGAAGAACTAAAAGACTCAGAATCTTGTTGGTTATACCAATTTAATTGATTTGGTTGATTAGTCCTAGTGTAACCCTTGTTTTCCCAAAAATGTATTTTAGTGTATTTTCAGTATTTAAAATTTTCGCAAAGTTTTCAAATTCTGTTATCAAAATGTATTATTAGATCTTCTGCTAAAACCTATTTTTAATCAATAGTTTATTTATAACTAGTTCCCAATGATATATTTTTTTTTAATAATACAAATATTTTTATTATGCTTTGGATTATTATGTTTATTATTATGTGTTGATTTTTGTATTATTAATATTATTTCTGTTAATGCTCATTATGATTATTGTTATTTTTGTTATTCGTGTTATTTTATCTTTTACTCTTGATTGTTGATTTAAAAATCTATTTCTATTGTTATTTGTATTTGTAGTATTTCAAATAATTTCTATCTTGTAGATCAATACATATTTTGATATATAATTCTACTTTTATTTATTACTTTATCTATTCGATTTGATCTTTTATTTAAATACTATTGTTGATCCCTAATAGATTTACCAAAGCTAAATTAAACCCAATCCTATTTTAAATCCTATGCCATTAATCCATATCAATACCTATTAAAAAATCCTATTACTACTCCTAATCTACCCACAACCCAATTACCCAATAACCATAATCCTCTATATATATATTTATATCTCTCCCCACAACCCTACACCCTAGCACCCGGCCTACCCTCTCTCTCTCTCTCTCTCTCCCCCTTGGTGGCGCCGTGCACACACCCGACGCCTAGCCCCCAGGCCGAGCCTCTCTCCGGCCTGCACTCCAACCCGCACACCCCCAGGCCGATCATCCCCCTCATCCCGAGACCCCCCTTTGGCCGCAATCCATCCACTCATCCACCCGACCACCATGCCTCTCCTCATCCATTCATCGCCTCTCTCCCCGTTCCCTCCCTCCGGCATCGTTGACTTGCAGCCAGTCCAAGCCGCACCCCGCTGTCGTCATCTCTCGCTCTCTTGATCTCTCTCGCTTTGTGGAGTTTTGCTCATGTGGTGATTTTTGCACGAGTTTGCTTGGATTTGTTGATTCGTGGATTTTCGTTTCGTAGGTTTTGTTCGTTGTCGGGATCCGCTCCCGTCATTCTTGGTGTTCTTAGTTTTCGTCTTCGGTTAAGGCAAGTAACTTGTACTCCAATTCTTTTGTTTGATACAAGTCAAAAATACCATCTATAGTGTAGTTGGGTCTAGAGACGACTCTTGTGTGTTATCCTTGATGAGTTTTGTCTCTATTGTGAAAAATTGACCATAGTTGTCTCACGACACAATATGGACATGAATTAACTTAGGTTTTACTCGTTTTTGATTTGATCATATATGTGAGACTTTTGTGAGAATTCGTGATTTGTGGAGAACCATGTGATAGATTTGTTTTAGATATGTTAATAACCCAAATTCATGATGTTTGGACACTTGGTAGACTCGATTTCATGTTTGGTTGTGCTTTGAACAAGTTTTGTATGATATATGTTGAGTTGTCGTTAAAAGGAATCTTCACTACGATTCAGAGAAAGTCTGACGGAAATGGGATTGCTTTTTCGTGGCATATGTATGGCGCTTTCTTGACTTTACTTTTTCCACTTTCTTCCCTTTCCTTTATTTGTTCTCGAAGCTGATATGCATTATTCAATTGCAAACAGAACACTGGTTCATTAAACAGTGAACATCTGCATGAGTACAAACGATCCTTTCTATCTTGTCGTTGTCTTTCTCCTTAGCAGGCTCAACGCGCTACAGACACAAACACAAGTTCTCCTAGCGCTACAAACAAATGTCAATCTAACAACACATCAGTATCAGCTTAATGAAGCCAAGTGCAATAGAAGCTTAAGCTGAAAGATAAGCTTATTGACCTGACCAGTGCGTGCCTTCGAAAAGCCTCGTAAAGGCGCGGAGCGTTAGAGGTATTGAAAAGAAAAGACCTATACGACGCGCAGCCACACGATTCCCAATCTTAATTCAGAGGTGGACATTTTGGACTGTCTTGAAGTCAGTAACTTAATTTCGGTATAAAAAATGAGTTTTAGAGAATTTCGTCTGCTTTCCAACCCCTCTGACCTTGCTCGATTTCATTTTCGTATGTGTGAGATATGACTATTTTACTACAGAGGTGTAGATAAATTCCAGATTTCATTTCTTGATGATTTTGATGACTAAATTATTTTGATACTTGTGCTACACATATTATTTTGATCTGAAACTTTGGTCAGTATTTCTATATCTATCTAGAGATTACCCAGAATTTTGATAGATTTTATTGATGAGTTTTATATGTCGTTTCATGCATGTTTACAAAAGTCATACTTGCTGTATTTTGCTCGCTGTCTTGTAAAGAATTGTGTTTTCACCCTGATTCCTTTTACTGTATGGAAAATATTTGTGAAATATGAAAGCTAGTTTATTTTATCTAATTTCATCTCCCTTTGGTCGATTTGGATTTCGTTTTACGGCTTGCAAGATATTTCAGTTTTCGTACAACAGTGTTGGGAATTCCAGATTGACCAAAGTATCGTTTCTTGATATTTTCTTATTTTTGATGGCTGAACTAATTTTACTGGAACATTATGAAACTTTACATTTTTATTCTAGACATATAGGAGAATACCCCAGATTTTTCCTGGATTTATTTGAGGAGTTTTAATGCTGTTTTTCTGACTGAGAATTCGTTTTACTGATTTCTGACTGAACATATTTTTCTGGATTCAAATTAGTTTTGAGTTATGATTTTGTAAAATACAATATGACTTATTTATATTCGTTGGATTCGTGTGGAAGTCTATTTTCCAGATTCTTTGACGGATCCAGATTTGCATTTCTGTAGTAATGGGAATCACTATTTTAATACTGTACTGTCATGCTATCCTGAATATGAACATACACCGTTTTGCTCGTTTATGTAACTGTCTATCATCTATGTGTGCTTATTTATTACCCTAGACCTGATACTGATTATAATATGTTAGTTTGACACTGTTTCATGATTATACATGCCTGTTTGAGAATAATAATAAATAATCAAGCCGGGGTTTTAATGGGAAAGATCTAATAGTGGATAATTCAGAAACGTGTACTCGGAAGGGGGCCCGTGTTTTCCACATTTGGAATTTGGTATATGATTTGAATTATTTGGAATTTGGTATATGATTTGGATTATTTGGAATTTGGTATATGATTTGGTCAATTTGAAATTTGGTATATGATTTGGATTAGGGGTGGGCTCGGTACGGTACCGGACTTTTTGACATTGTACCATTACCATACCAAACTAGTTCGGTTTGAAAATATGCAAACCGTTACCAACCAAAAATTTCGGTATACTGACTACTTCGGTTGGTACAGTTCGGTATTGGTGTTATACCAAATATGACCCAACAAATACCTTAGCAAATATCAGTATCAATAAAAATAACAAGTTAATAATATCCTAGATGTGAGCAACATGGAAAATCCTCGGTATTTTTTTCTGCCATTAAGTTTCTTTCCTGCACCAAGAAAAGATTCAGGTGTATATAATATGCTACAAATCAAAAAAGAAAATACTATTCTTTGCTTTTGCATAGCACATAAACAAGACCAAGTATATTTGCATGTATTTTTGTTTATATGAACTTTATTTGAGTAAATAAGTGGCAAAGCAACCTTGTTTAACTAATTGGAGTTGCATTTGTAGTTACTGCATAATGTGTAGAACAGTTAATTTGTTTTGTTGTGAGTTTGTAATGCGATACAGATAGATATGAATCATAAAAAACTAGAAAGTACTCATCTATTGGTCCAATTATATGAAGAGTTTGTACTGATAAATACACACACAAACATGAACTAACAGTATGCAAAAAGAACTAGTTGAGACTACCCATTACACCCTCTACAACCAGAAAATAAGCCTCATTGTTTCCGGTCAATGATCCAACAACATTAAATACCATTCTACAGACAGCCATAATAAATTGTAAATTTCAGATCCAAGCAACTCCTAATTTATCGCATTCTTTCAACGTTCAACGTATTTCAATCAGTTTCTTTTGATTTACCTAATCACCTATAATGGACTGCTTCCCTATCTTCCAAATCATGTGTTATGATTTACGATAAAAAATAAAAATGAAAAAAATCAAGAAGAACAATAGACTATAAACTAAGGGACATTGTTCAATTATCAAGATATAACTCTCTGATCATTGAAGAAGATTGTTAAAGCATGAAACTACATTTTAGTCATCTAAATGTTTGCATCTACATCTGCAATTCAAGATTGTAATTCTTTGCACACCTCAAACAATTTTACTCTATAAAAACAAAGAACCACTTTTCCATGCACAATATCATTGTTTCACAATTGAAATGTTGAGTTTAAATTGTTCTGAGATGGCCCAAATTTCCATGCATATAATCACTTCTCGACCACAAAAATATAAAAAGTAAAGTAAATAGTTCAGAAAAAAAGACTAATCGAGTAATAGTTCGGTACGGTACGGTAAAATACCGACTGAAACATATTCATACCGAAACCGAACCGGATTTTAGAACTCGGTACGGTTGTACCGTACCATACTTTTGGTAACCGAATTTTTCGGTACCAAATCTATTGGTTCGGTTGGAAAACCGGTCGGTTGGCTCATTTCGGTATGATAGGCCACCCCTAATTTGGATTACTTGTCCCTGAGTACACTGCCATCTATGGTTCACTATGAAATCTAAAACGAAATTGCATTGACTGTAGCAACCATGTAGTAAAAAGATAGATGCATGAAGTGTTACCTAGATAGTAATAATACAAGACTTGAACATGATTATTTGACACTGGATACTTGATCACTTGAACATGATTACTTCATTCTTGCTACATGACACTTGATACTTGGTTACATGATACTTGTTCACTTGACACTTGATACATGCTACTTGTACTTGTTCACCTTACCATGCTAGTTGTTATGTTTTGTTATCATGCTTATGCCATGTTATTAGTTAGTTTTCCCATGTACTTGTATCCTACATTATGAGTGGCCCGTAACATGCAATTGACGGGTACTTGTTTTCTCTTTCCTTCTCCTGCAATTATCAATTGCAGATTTTGGTGATCAGCTGCCCGATGGAGTATGTGATCTAAAGTTCTAGTTGGCTGGAGCATTTGCTATCTTCATTTATTTTCTATTGCTCATTTTGAATAATTGTATCTGCAACTTAGATATTTATCTTGTATTTGGACAATGTGACCCAGGATTTATTGTGTATTTCAGATCATGACTATTTGAGATTTAATATATTTTATTTCAAGTGTTCTTTTTGGTATTTGGTTCATATGTGCATGTTGGTTGATACTTTTGCTTCCGACTCTGATTATTTTGTGAGATGTTGTAAAGATTCTTGAACAGCTTATGGATGACGAAAATTATTCGCTGGGCTTTTGTCGCGTATCTGTATTCCGTATTCTTTTTAGGAAGCGGGACGTGACACCTAGGTTGTTTTGATTGAATTTGTGCAAGTAAATTAAATGTTCTATCATCAAATTTACTCTTACCCTTACCTTTAGAAGCAGCAGAAGAAGAACTAACTAAATAAGTTGTACTACTAGAAGCAAAACGTCTATCATAATAATCATACAAGTTATTTAATGTCGATTCAAATTGAACTAAAAAAGAAGCGCAATCAATTTCTTTATCATCATCCCCAAGTAAATTAAAAAAAAAATTCAATTAAACTCTTCGTATCTTCTAATTTGATACGAGGATCCATCACAGTAGCAACACAGTACAACATAGGAGGAGGGTTAAAATACTTCAAAAATTTTGTGTATGCAGGTTTTACAATATCACCAACAAAAACATCATCGATCATTTCTTTAAAAGGTTGCATCATAGTAAATATTGAAATAAAAATGCTACTAGAAGTAGATTCATAAGATTTTGAAAATTTGAAAGTTGCGGTTTTAAAAGGTTCTAAAAATTTCAACAAAGATTAGGCATAATACCAATCGACGGGAGTCATTTCAAAATTGTGCTTATTTTTTGCAATAAAAAAATCATTTACACATTCTTTATATTCAGTAACAACATGTAGCAAATCAAAAGTAAAGTTCCATCGGTGTTTAACATCCTTTGAAAATTTTCTAAAATGTATATTTTTAAGCCTGCACCAAGCTTTCCATTCTTGAAATATGGTGCCACTTAATGCAATAAATGCAATAAAATGTACATAATTTCTAATTTTAGGTATATATGGTTCGTCTATTTTTAATGCATCTTGAACACATAAATTTAAAATATGACATACATATTTAACATGAAAAATATTGTCAGATGGAGGGTTTAATGCGGTTTTTAAAATACTAATTGATGCATTGTTGTTAGATGCATTATCAAAATTTATACACATAATTTTATCGCGAATATGAAAAACATCACAAATTTCTAAAATATGATTTGCAATTTCATTACCACTATGGGGATATGGTAATGTGGCAAGTGATATGATTCTTTTTTGAAGAATCCAATCACTGTCGATCCAATGACAGATTGTTCCCATCATTGGAATATTGTTGCAACCCGTCCAACAATCGGAAGTTAAACTAACTCTACAAGTTAAACTCCATAAAATTGTAATCAAAGCTTTCCTCATTTCATTGTACATTTTAAAACAATATGATTTGCAAGTATTCCTAGGGATTCTTCTAAAATGAGGGTTTAAGTCGGTTTGTTTAAAATTTTCCAAGTCCCTACTATCGGAATAGGAAAATGGTAACTCTTCCTTAATTACTAATCGGACCATTTCCCGACGAACAAGTTCGGGATCATAAGGGTGGCTATCAACTAGACAAGTCCTAGGGTGTATTTTTTGTTGGCCGGGTAGGTCAACAAGAAGTTCTTTATGCACATTTAGGATGTGTCGCTTAATTGTACTCGTGCTTTCACCCCTCTTCCATTTGTATGGCTTCGAACATATTTTACACACTTTTAAACCTACATCCGGTACATTTTCGTCCGGAATTTAATCATAAAATTTGTGTCAATCACTACTTTCCCCTCTAGTTTTCCTACTAGTAGTTGGTTGTGTTGTTTCAGTGGCTTGTTGTTGTGGTTCTTCTTCTAATTCTATGTCTCCTACAAAGTCATCGTGTGTACCCCATTGTTGGGGAGGAGGATTAGGATAGTCTTCGGCGGGGTCATTTTGTGGGACAATTGGAGGCCTACGGGAAGTGCCCGTGGAATCTTGTCCACTTTGGCTACGGCCGCTACCGCGTGATCTAGACATGTTGATATGTAGTAGTGTATGTAAAAAAATTAAACACAATGTAGGCGCAATAAGTTACAAAAAAAAAATCTAGAAAACAAGAGGGTTGTGAGAGAGAAGATCAAAAAACCAATAAACAAATATGATACAAAAAATTATAACTACGAAAGAAATAAAAATAGAAAAAGAGGATATGAAATTTTGATACCGTTCACCTTGGATACTCGTTGTTGTTGAAAAAACCCATAAAAATAAGAATAGAAGTAGAACTAGAAGTCCAGAATTGAAGACTTGAAGAGATCTTAGAGGAGAGTTGAAAACTTGATCACTTGAAGGAGAGTTGAAGACTTGAAGACGTAGTTGAATTTTGAGTTCGATACGATCAGAATTTTTCGTTTGATCGTGTATATGTCTTGCTACCTTGTTTGTTAAATTGTTCACAAATTGAAATGAATTGAGTAATAATAGTAGAGAGAATAAGAGAGTAAGGTGTGAATTTTTTGTTTGGATTTTAGGGATATTTATAGGGGGAAACCCCCCCCCCCCCGGCTAAAAGAGTCGTTAAAGGATCTCGGATTGGGCGATCAGCCCATTGGACCCGCGGGTCAAACGGTCGACCCGCGCGGGTCGAACGTTTGACCCGTACAGGTCAAACGGTTCGCAACCCGAAGGTCGACCCGCGGGTTGACTACTGTGCATCCGGGTTAACGGGCCGGGTTTATCGGGTTAGATTTGCTATTTTACGACCCGGGTCGACCAGTTACTGTTAACGGGTTCGACCCAAACCCGAACCCGAACCCGAACCGTAATTTTGCGGGCCGTGTTAAACGAGCGGGTCGACTCGGCCCGTTTGCCATCCCTACCTGATACACATGCCTTCAATTTCAAGGATAGCCATGAACTCAACCAACCTGCATTCAACCAACCTGCATTCAGCCATGAACTCAACCAACCTCCTTTGGCTTTCTATTCGGTTTGGGCTAAGTCTTTGAGTCAATGGTTTGGGATCTTTCCCCATCGACAGCCTGTGCTCAGTCTGCCTTCGGCGGAGTGATGCCTTCCATTTCCAGCGTGTCTCCCCCTTCGAATGGTATTATCGTCCCTGTGTGAGGCGGTTGCGAGTCTTCCACTTTGGCTTCTCTCCTCTAGCTTTGCCGCACTTGGTCTGCCCGCCGTGCGTCAGCTCTCCGGGATCAGGCCAGGTCTGCTGTTCCTCCGTGATTTACGGCTTCAGTCGCAGGTTCTCTCCTCTTCGGCTGTGCTAGTCGACTCCTGAGTGTCTTTGTACAGTGTAGTTTCTGGGGCTCTTGGTAGCAGATATTGTAATGTTTTTGTTCTGTCTCCTTTTGTTTAGGTGTCTGCTTTGCTTTGTTTCTTTTTTGTTTTACTTCTGGTAAAACCCTCCATTGTAAAGATTTTATTATTATTTATTGATTGCCTGGCTGGAGTCGCCCGACTCTATCCGTTTCATCAAAAAAACCAGGACCAGTAAGTACCTGGACCTTCTTATGCGCAATTAATTTTTTTAAAAAAAAACACCACATCTGCATTAATATTAATGATTATGGGAACCACACATGCGCCTTTGCTTTCTTAGTCCATCATAATGCTTCGTCAGATCATCATGCTCCTGAGTCACAGCATTAAGCTCTTCCACGCGTTCATTATACACATGAGCCTTCCTCCGAGATACCTGCGTTATGAAATGTTTAATTATTTCAGGAAAAATTAAAATTAAAAATCGTCACCAAGCTAGGGTGCATACTTTGCTATTGAATCCAAATTTGGGTTCATCTCTTTCAACTGTGCTTCAAGCACTGCCACCATCTCCATTGCCCTTTTCATGTCACAGGGAGCATTTAATGACTCGTGTTGCCTAGTGTGGCCTGAAGCTTTTCAGGGTCAACTGCATCTTTATGAATTCTGGAACAATACAAATCCAGTCAGAGTGGCCGGAAGGGTAATGAGAATTCAACTTACAAATGTTAGGAAACATTCAACTTAATTACTGATCCATAAACTTTGTGATATCAAGTTTTATATCATCGAGCCTTTTCTTGAATGCCTTGACCTTCATTTCCCATCATTTTTTAGAAGTTTTCTCTTGTCTTGCAACTTGTACTCTGCATCAACCTGTGGCAGTCACAAACTGTTGAAGATTATGAGAAATAATAAGAAGAGAAATTAGGATTAATATCCTAGACTAAGGTCTAAGGTATGCTTGAGATATTTATCCTGGGAATTAAGATTGGACTACCTAGACTACTATCACAAACCAGTATTTATATTTATATGATAAATACTGGTTTGGGTACTGGGTTATAAACCCACTCAACCCGCGGTCCGATAAACATACAATATGTACATGTAACACACGTGTTACGTATAGAATAATATTACACATATTATTATTTATATATAGAGAATATACCGATATATCCAACACAAACTTGGTCACATTGGAATAGAAAACAACAGATATAGCCTTTCAGGTAAAAGAGCGGAATAGAAAACAACAGATATAGCCTTTCAGGTAAAAGAGCAATATTATTCATGGCAAAACCTTAAGAGGCCCGTCGCTCTTCCACTGCTTTCTTGATGAGTGCGATGCGTCTTCCTTTGTTTTGTCAAGCACATGCTGCACATCCTTCTGCTTGTCAAGTAGCTACATGAAGCAAATTTTTTCCGTAAATAAGCAAACTTTATTTAGATGTGCATGAAAAGGCTGTACTAATTAATCACTACCATGTAGATTAAGAAGATAGAGAAGAATACCTCTTGAGTTTTCTTATAGTTTTCTTGAACTACAAAAGCCTTCTATTCAATCTCTTTAAAAGCAGATACCATTTTCTCCTTCTCACCAACAACTTTTTTTTCTTTTTTTATTCTCTATTTTAGATTCCTGGATACCTTTGGTTAATTTTAAACCATTTTCTCACCAGTAGCTATCTTAACTTTATGGCGGTTGATTGTACTAGTTTTATCAATATCTTGCCATGACAATTCAGTTATTGACCATGGACTTCACATGAATGTCAGAGTAGTTACAGACATGTAGACTTCCAGATTGGATCTTTGTAACCTTTACTTTTTGATGTTTCAGCTTTTTGTTAGGATCGTGAGAAAAAACAACAGAGATAAATTTGAGAAGAAAACAACACAAATATTATTTCTCAATCTCAAAAGATTTACAAAAAAAACTCTCAATACTTTATAAGTTCTCTGTGGCTATCAATCTCTATTTTTCTCTTCAGTTGAGTGTGTCTTCAAATGAAGAAAATAGTGAGAATTTATAGGAGGGGAAGAGACACCATGCTTCGGAAGAGACACCATGCGTCGGAAAAGACACCATGCTTCGGAAGAGACACCATGCTTGTACCAAACGTTGTCATGCATCAGCATGCACCAATCGTTGCATGCATGAGTGCATGCCCTTTTGTGGCAGAACCTACAATTCTCCCCCTCACGCCACATCTGCACCAATCGTCATCTCTCATCCATTCCAGTTATGTCTCTGCATAACTCTAGTTTCTCCCGAGACACAATCTTTGTCAACATGTCTGCTGGATTCTCCTTCGTGTGGATCTTCATCAGTTTCAACAATTGTTGATCCATCACCTCGCGTATCCAGTGATAGCGAATATCAATATGTTTTGTTCGGGAATGGTACATTGAATTCTTGCTCAAATCCAGAGCACTCTGACTGTCACAATGTACCTTGTAGTCATTCTGCTTGATCCCGAGTTCTTGTAGAAATCGCTTTAACCACAACATCTCCTTGCCAGCTTCAGCGGCAGCAATGTACTCTGCTTCTGTCGTAGATAGTGCAACGCACTTCTGCAACCTTGACTGCCATGGCACAGCTCCCCCTGAGAATCCACTTAACAGCCTCCCAATGCTCATTTCCTGGATTGGAGAGAAATCTGCTTGCCACACCCACTGCATGTGCAATATCCGGCCTCGTACACACCATTGCATACATCAGACTTCCAACCGCTGAAGAATAAGGCACAACTTCCATTTTCTCGATCTCTTTCCTGGATGAGGGACACGAACTCTTGCTCAACTTGAAATGATTAGCCAGTGGGATGCTAACTAGCTTGGCACCCTCCATGTTGAATCGCTTGATCACCCGTTCAACATATTTCTCTTGAGATAACCACAATCTTCGGGCCTTTCTGTCTCGAGAGATGTTCATACCTAAAATCTACTGAGCTGGCCCAAGGTCCTTCATATCAAAGACCTTAGAGAGTTCTATCTTCAGCTGTCTGATCTTCACTGCATCTTGTCCGACGACCAACATGTCATCGACATATAGTAACAGTGCAATGAAATTTCCATCAGGGGACCTTTGAATATAGACGCATTGATCTGCAGCAGTCCTCTTGTAGTCTTGACTCACCATGAATGAATCAAACTTCTTGTACCATTGCCTTGGTGCTTGCTTGAGGCCATACAAACTCTTCTTCAGCTTACATACGAGATTCTCTTTCCCTGGAACCTCGTATCCCTCTGGCTGCTCAATGTAAATTTCTTTATGCAGATCACCGTAAAGAAATGCAGTCTTCACATCCATTTGTTCAAGCTCCAAGTCTAGGCTAACTGCTAATCCAAGCATGACTCGGACTGAAGTCATCTTTACAACTGGAGAAAAAATCTCACCAAAATCGATGCCTTTCTTCTGAAGGAATCCTTTGACCACTAGCCGAGCTTTGTGCTTCACCACCTTTCTGCTGCCATCTTTCTTGAGCTTGAATACCCACTTGTTCTTTAGTGCCTTCTTCCCTCCTGGAAGCTTAACCAAATCGTAGGTTTGGTTCTTCTCTAAAGAGTCCATCTCATCCCGCATAGCGTGCAGCCAGTTGTCTTTGTCTGGATGAGACAATGCTTCCTGGAAATTCTCTGGCTCCCCTTCATCAGTAAGAAGAATGTACTCTGATTCTGGATATTTAGTAGACGGAACATGGCCTCTTTCAGATCTACGTAGCTGAGGCTCACTCGTCTCAGGCGGTGTATCATTATCTTGTACTGGTTCTGCAACTGTGAAAGGTTGCGGCTCCCCAGGCTCATCAATCCCTTCTTCCTCCTCCTCTGGTTCTGCTTCTAGTTCTTGATCAGACACATCATCATCTGCGATAGCTTGTACTGGTACTGTATCTGGAACAAAGTCCTGAGTACTGACAGGACTTTCAGCAATTGTAGGCTTTTCAGTGTCCCCATATGTCTGATTTTCATGGAACACCACGTCTCTACTTCTGATGGGCTTCTTCGTCTTTAGATACCGTAGCCTGTATCCAAACTCCTCGTCTCCATAGCCTATGAAAATGCATGGAGTGGTTCTCGCATCGAGCTTCTGCCTGAGCTCCTTTGAGACATGTGCATAAGCCAGACATCCAAATGTCCTCAAGTGAGAGCAGGAGGGGTTTTTGCCGGTCCATTTCTTCTCCGGGATGTTGAAATTCAGCGGGACTGATGGAGAACGATTGATCAAGTAGCAGGCGGTGCGAACAGCTTCTCCCCAAAATGGCTTTGGCAGCTTTGCTGTGCTGAGCATACTTCTGACTCTTTCCATGATTGTTCGGTTCATTCTTTCTGCTACCCTATTGTGTTGCGGGGTACGTGGAACCGTCTTCTCGTGCCGAATGCCCTGACTCTTGCAATAGGCATCAAAATTCCTGGATGTATACTCGCCTCCGTTATCTGAGCGAAGGCACTTCAGCTTCTTCCCCGTTTCACGCTCTACCATGGCATGAAATGATTTGAAGATTTCCAAGACCTGATCTTTTGTCTTCAGAAAATACACCCACACCTTCCGAGAAGCATCATCAATAAATGTCAGAAAATATTTGTTACCGCCTAGCGACTCCACCTCCATGGGACCGCAAACATCAGAATGTATCAGACTGAGCAACTCTGATCTCCTTGTCGAAGAGGAACTAAAAGAGACTCTTCGCTGCTTGCCAAATAAACAGCTGCTGCAAGGTTGAAGCTCTGCATTCTTGGTAATGGAGATAAGATTTTCCTTCATCAAGGTTGATAAACTTTTCTCACTCATGTGACCGAGTCTCTGGTGCCACAGTTTCTGCGAAGCTTCATGTTCAACAATATTGAGACTCTCCACATTGATCTTCACATGAGTCTTGTACAAAGTGCTGCAGAGATGTCCACGAGCGATCACCATTACACCTTTCAGCATCCTCCACGAGCCATTGCAAAAACGGTTATCATAGCCCTTTTCATCTAGGGCTCTCACGAAAGAAGATTTTGTCGAAGTTCAGGTACATGGCGAACATCCTGCAGTGTGATTGTGCACCCGGCATCAGTCTGCATCCGAACGTCACCAATTCCGACAATCTTAGCAAAGCTAGAATTGCCCATCCTCACCGAGCCAAAGTCTCCAGCTTTGTACGTCGTGAAGATGTCCTTTCGAGGAGTGGCATGGCAAGATGCTGCAGTATCTACCACCCATTCTACGCCCCGATTCGACATATGGAGGCATGTCTCATCCTCATGAGAGCAAAGAGCCACATCTTCTAGTACTGTGACTTGTGCATCTCCTTCCTTCTTTGGTTGTGACCTTCCCTGACCGCCTTGCTTTTGTAACTTCCAACAATTTCTTTTCATGTGGCCTGGTTTGCCACAGTGATGGCAGTTGTATGCAAGCCTCCTCCCATCACTTGATTTGCCTCTCGATCTGCCTCTGCTTTGGCTCCTGCCTCTCAACCTGCCTCGATCTTCCTCTCGCTGTCTCCCACGGACTTCTGTGACGCAGGCTTGTGCTTCTGTGCCAACGTCCTTTCTCCGAGCTTTCTCATTGAATAGGGCATCCTTAACCATAGACATGGTAAGATTGCCAGTCGAAGCCGAGTTGCTGAGGGAGACCACCAATGTCTCCCAACTGTCTGGAAGAGAGCTGAGAAGTAGAAGTGCCTGTAACTCATCTTCAAGTGGTAACTCCACTGAAGATAGCTGATTCACCAGGCTCTGAAACTCGCTGGTGTGATCTGCTACAGAAGTTCCTCCCTGTAGCTTCAGGTTCACCAACCGTCTCATCAGCAGGGCCTTATTTCGAGCTGTCTTGGCCTGGTACATATCCGCCAGCTTCTTCCAAAGGGCAAAAGCATCCATCACCTGGGCAACATGATGGAAGACACTGTGATCGATCCACTGTCGAATCTGACCGATCGTTTTCCTGTTCATCTTCTTCCAGTCCGCCTCATTGGTAGCTTCAGGTCTCTCTCCCTTCTCCTCAATAGGATCAAAGAGATCTTTACAACTTAGGAGATCTTCCATCCGAGGTCTCTAAAGTGTATAGTTGGTGGCAGTAAGCTTGATCATGGCTCCAAATGATGATGATGATATTGATTCCTTCATCGACATCTTGATCTGCAAAGGCTTTTGGCACTCAACAACTCAACCTCGCTCTGATACCACTTGTTAGAATCGAGAGAAAAACAACAGAGATAAATTTGAGAAGAAAACAACACAAATATTATTTCTCAATTTCAAAAGATTTACAAAAAAAACTCTCAATACTTTATAAGCTCTCTGTGGCTATCAATCTCTATTTTTCTCTTCAGTTGAGTGTGTCTTCAAATGAAGAAAATAGTGAGAATTTATAGGAGGGGAAGAGACACCATGCTTCGGAAGAGACACCATGCTTCGGAAAAGACACCATGCTTCGGAAGAGACACCATGCTTGTACCAAACGTTGATGCTTCGGAAGAGACACCATGCTTGTACCAAACGTTGTCATGCATCAGCATGCCCCAATCGTTGCATGCATGAGTGCATGCCCTTTTGTGGCGGGACCTACACTTTTCACCACCTGCATTTTTTATTTTTTTTCCCTGAAGCTTGGAGGCCTAGAAGTGCATAAAAAATGTATAATAAATAAGCACTTATCCCCATTTGATGCCCAAAAAAATAACACATAAGTTCTTTTCATGAGATCAGACAAGGTACTGCAACATCAAAGAATAAAGTGCGGGGCGTAACACAAATATAATTCACAGTCAAGAAGAGTAACTTGAAGATCAGGAGTAGAGACTTGTGAGGAAAACTCTAAAGTAACTGATCATATAATATCACTTACCTTTTCTTTAAGTTTGCTAGAGCTCTTAGAAAGCTTCGATCTCCAGTTCTTTTTCCTCAGCTTGTATAATACTTTCTAGCTCCTTCAATCGATTTAGTTCATCTTTCAGTGGTTTTGATGTAGCCTTCAGTGAATCAAGGTGCTTTTCTATACAACCGCGTTGTGTATTCAAACTTTCAATCTATTAAGAAGAAAAAAGTTAATAGCTAGTGCCTTCATTTAAAGTATGAGGTACTTCAAAAGATAACTAGTAGTATAGTTTACCTCTTTCTGACATTTAGCCAATTCCATCTCTAATTGAGATTCATTTTTTTTCCGCAACCTGGTCGCACCTCACAGCATGATCGATGCGTTTGCGTAAGGAATCCAAGCTGCTCCACTAGTTCAGCAAGGTCTTTTTCCGCATTAGCGACAGTTTCTCCTGATACACTTTCCCTGATGGATGTACTCATCTTACCACCGCCTGGCTTGTTTCCACCGCCACTCATTGTACAGAATTTTGCAAAAAGCACGCCCAGGGCCGGCCTTGAGTTCCCGGGGGCCCAAGGCGAAATGCCCAAATAATTTTTTGGGGGACCCCTAATAACAATATAATTATTTTACACACAAAATACGTGCCTATATTTACAAGGGGATTACAAATTTGGAACTCCTAAAATTGCAAAAAATCCGGGGGGCTGAGGTGGCTGCCTCACCGGCCTCAAGGTGGGGGCCGGCCTTGAGCACGCCTTCCAGAGTAACCAAATGTCTAAATTCTCTGTCCTCACCATATGCAATTCGAGTTGCTTTACCAAACAAAGATGAAACAACTAATACAAGGCTATTTTTAACCATGTTAATTACCATGTAAACGTCAAAAGTAAAAAATTTCATGCCCACAGATTTAGAAGACAAATAAGGTCTTGTGCTAACTGTCTTGGATGATCTATATGCTGAATCCCTCATTTTCTAATGCAAAGCATATGCCATTATCGGAGGATTGACAAAAAAATTGGCAGATGGAGGTAAATGTTTGTCATCTTAACGAGAAACCGAATCTTGAATTGTTTTATTTACCGCCATCTCCATTGTGAAGGCAGAACTTAAATTGAATTACTAGTGAGTGTGGATCTTGTAGCGGTCATGTTAATGTATCATCTGTTCAAGTGCATATGTTCCTTTAAAAGTTTCTTCAATTATGCATGCTATAATAAAAAACATAATATAAACCTGGTAGGCATTTCTTAATTTTAACCTGATCAAGATCCTTTGCCACAACAGTGTTCCCAACTGCAGCAAAAAATGCTGACTTTAACCTTTCATCCTTAACCATAACGAGTTCAAATGGACGTGGAACTCCTTCAGGTGTTTAACTTTTTCCTTCAATCTGCGTAGATGGTCTGCTTGTTTTTCCTGCATGAAAAAAGAATATTCAATTGTACAATACAAAACACTAACAAAAATGAAAAACAATCACTGTTCATAATTGTAGTCCCTGACATACATGAATGCTACTTAAGCAGACATGCAATTCTTGGTACATTCTTTATTTCTGAATAAATCAAGCCATCATGCAGTAAAGAAGCACAATTTTCTAATAATTAAATATGTTGTCACAATTCTATACCCATGATTATTTTCCTTCAGAAACTGCAACCTAATTTTGTGAACCTTCAGTATGTAATTTATAGACGAAAACAAGGGGAAAAAACATCTTTACGTACACCTCTCTGATAAGTGATGAGAATTCATCTATAGACCAAGTATTTATCATATTAGATAGAAAGTTGGTTCTAAATTAACTAATATTTTCTCATGCTACAATATAAAGAAGAAAAAAGTAGTAAAAAGTTGGATGTGAAAAGTGGAAAGTGGAAGTGGAAAGCAAAAGTGAGGCAGGAGCCAAAGCTTAAGCTCCAAGAATGGAAAATTGTCAAGATTATTTGGAAAATAAACAATATAAAACTCATGAAACATTATAATGTAGGAGGAAATAAGAAAGTATACTAAAACAATTTAGAAAATTAACAGTAAAACTTAAAATATAACAATGCAAATCACTGCAAGAACATTTGGTATAAAATATTGAAACAGGGTTAAATGCTGCAAAAGGTTAAAACTAAAGAGGGCCTCTGTCAAACTTTTAGAATAACAAAAATTGTGATGTATCATGCTTGGAAAATTTGGGGAGGGAGGGATTTTTCCAATATTCCAAATTGATTCCGTGGTTAGACCGGAATAAAACCTGTGACCTCTCACTTTAAGAAGTCTTGTCAGTTGCACACTTGCGCTACAGTTGCTTGGCAACTTAGATATTGTGAGTATCCAATATGCACCTTAATGAAGTGATTGATTATAGGAAGAGAAGAGGGAAGAAATAAAACACAGCCTGCATACAAGTTAGAGCATCCACAGTCGTTTGAGGTAAAATATGCATATATGCACATTTTACCTTAGCAATTTGAGCGAATGTTGCAGTCATCAAAAGCTAAAAAATGCATAATTTCGTTCAAAATGAAACAGACGAAACGTGACGAAACATGATGTTTTGTCTGTGAGAAAATAATAATTTAAATGAATTAAAATAGGTAGAAACGTAAAATTTATTATTAAAATAAACGTCATTATTTTGCTTTTTGCAAAATAACCGGACGAAACATGAAGATTTTAAGGGGGGTGTTTTTTTGCAAAAAAAAAATGAAAAAAAAATTTGCAAAAAATTTTTGCAAATTTTTAAAAAATTTTGGAATTTTTTTTAAAAAAAAAATTACACCCAGTAACCCAGTAACCATGGTGGTCATTTGCAATTAAAAAAAAAAAAAAAAAAAGGAATGGGACCCATGTGAGACTAGCTTAGATGTTTTGTCCAACCATTTTAAAATTTTTATTTCGGTTAAAATTTGTTTTTTAATATATATTTTTCAACAGTTGAAATATCATGTTTTGTCCGACTATTTAAAAAAATATTTAAACAATCCAGTAACGCATAATATGCATAATGCTATATCGACTGCTATGTTTACCTTTCTACTGTAGAAAAAAGCCAAAATATGGCAGAATAGCTGACGAGTGTGGCAGCTACAATGCGGTTTTATGCATAAAATGAAAATTTAACTGACGACTGCTAATGCTTTTAGGGTAATGAAAAGGGGGACTACACATACCTCAAATTTTGTCCCAAACATATCTTAACCACTAAAAGACAAGATTTTGATAAAATTTAATCATTTTTTTTTTTCGTGGTTGGGGTTCGTCTTTTAGTGTTTTGGGTATGTTTGAGACAAAATTTGAGGTATGTGTAGCATTTGTGGGTAATGAAATATAATACTAGTATTAGCATTGGTATAAATACCCGAAACCCGGATTCGACCTGGACCCGACATTGGACCGGAACTGACCCGGCCTATCCTGGTTTGGGTCCGGGTCCTAAAATGGAACCCGTTATACTTTCGGGGTCCGGGTCCGCTCAAAAGAGACCCGACCCGGACCCGGACCTGTTAAAAAAAAACCAAAAAATCAACATAAAAATAAATATTCTATCATCATCCCTCCCCTGCTTCTTCCTCAATTCTAAAACTTCATCTTCCAAACTCAAAACTCATGCATTTTTCTACTCTCCTCTATTCTAAATACTCCACTCGCCACCTCTGCTTGCTGCTCACACTCCCGCTCCTACCCGAACGGGTAGGAATATTTTAATAGGACCCGACCCGACCCGATACCAATGCTAACTAGTATCATAAAAGTTGCTAAGGCAAAATAGTCATATTGAAAAGGTTGATGCTAGGTCCATTGAAACTAGTAGCTCTGGAATTCAAAATACAACAGAAAAGGCGATTTCAACCCCATTCTTCTCCGGCCTTCATCTGCCAGATCCGGCGGCCCCTCATCTTTTCGTCACTTCTCCCCTTCATTAAATTTGGTCAGCTCGCTTTCCTCTCACGACCCATCTCCTTATTTTTGCCTCTCTCCATCACCTCGGTTTTCGTCCCGCTTCCTCCTCCGGTTCTCTCCCCGCCGTCTCCCTGACTTCGTTTCGCTCGGAGTGGTTTCCCTCTTCATCGGAGGAGCCTGCGCGGTGAGAGGTGATCCCGTCGCCATCTCCCTGACTTTGGTATCCTTCTCGTTTGTTTCCTGCGGTGGTGCTTCCGTCGCCTACTGCGGCTCCTTGGCCGATCGCTGTCGAGAGCTACTTCCTCTTGTCCCTCCTGCTTACTGCCTCCCTCCGGTGGATACCATTCTAAGTCCGCTCTCCTCTTCATCCTTGCACTGTGTGCCTCTTCCTGGTGATCCCGCCTAATCCCCGCTGTGAGTATTTCTGCATTAATTGGGTGTTGGGTGTCTGTTTGGTCTTTGGTAGGGCATCGCTGTTTCTAGTGTGTGTGATTGCGGATCCTTGGTGCTGTGGTACTGGTTGTGGTTTCTAGTGTTATTTATTGCTATTTTTCTTCTCTTCCCCCGGCGGCTCCGTTCCGTCAGTTGTTGGTTTCAGCGATTTGCTGTGCCCTGAGCAATTGTTCACTCTAGTTCAGTTAGCTCTATTATTCTCCCATTATTGTATCTTATCTCCTTCCTTTTCTCTCTATTTTGAGGGAGTGTTTAGCCCCCCTCGTGCTCCTCTGTTCATTTTCTTGGTGGTGGTAATTTGGTGCAATTGGTACTGTACTGTCTCTATTTTATTGCACACTGTCATTCTTTGCTGGTGAACTTTTAACGATGCATCGCTCTGAGCATGATGCTAAGTCTAAATGATTAGTGTCGGTCATAGTAGTGCAGAGGGAGTTGTCTTCTCCTCGCCTCGATATCTCTTTCCCTTCCCACTGCCCTCCTATCTTCCCTAAGTCCCCTTCTTCTTGTAGGTCCAACCCTCTTATGGTTTGCTTCAGATGCCTCCTTCCCGGGCATTTTAAACGTGAGTGCATGAATAAAATCAGGTGCCTTTTCTGTGATAAGTTTGGTCATTCGCGCAGTAGATGCTTTTCTCTCCAAAAACTCCTTGGCTTCCCTAGAGGACATCTCTTACCGGCCAAACTTCTCTCCTTTCTAAACTATCCCCTTTTAAAGCGCAAGCACATTGCTAGCTTGGCTAGGAAGCTTAGTCTTGTCTCTGGTAAGGATCTCAACGCCTTGGCAGTAGTGCCGTTACCAGCTACGAACTCCACTTCTTCTTCCACAAACTATTGTGATCCTATTGCTAATTTTCAGCTTCCTAATAGTGCTTACCTTTTTAAGGATCGTAAGGTGTTTTCGAAACTGGTCTCCTTCCTTTGGTTGGGTTTTTACAAGGCTTGTGCCCCTTTTTCGATGGTGGTGCCTTCTCTGAGTTTGAGTTTGGTTAAACTCGAAGGTTTATTTAAATCCTTTGTCCCTTATCATTCTTGGTCTTCTAGTGTGATTGGGCACGCTCTTCATCGCCAAATTTCTAGCCCACTGTTGCATACTATCAAGGCGGATCTTTTTTCTAAGGCGCCGTCTCTATGTTATAATTATCCTTGCTCTATGATGATTTCTTCTCCCAAACATCCGACATTCTCTTTTCATTTCCCGGGTTGCATCTTCTCGTTGTATCAAATGTTAGGGATACAATCTTGGCTCCATCACATCCTAATGGAGGTCTTGCACAATCTGCAACCTTTTCCCTTCAAGCTTTCTCCGTTTCTAGTTAATTCTTCTTTCTCCCGTTTTCCCTATCTTACTAACTCCATCCCAATAGCCCCTTCAGTTGATTCCAGTCTGCTCTCTCCTTCTTTTTGCATCATCAAAGATGTAGCTAGCTTGTCGGTACCTGCTGCAGTTTTGCCCCCATTAGTGAAGGTCATCCCTCCCACTGGCAAGCGGAAATACAATAAGAGAGTCTATTGTAATTTGCAGAATCGGATGAGCGCCCAAATTCTGGCCAGGAAAGCAGCTTCTTGTTCGGTCCCTCGGATCCTGCGCAGTTGAGACTCGGCTGCTCGATGCCATCCGCACGGTGTAGGCAGGCTATTTTTCCTTTTTTGTGTTGCTAGAGTGTCCTTGAGCTTTGGTCTCGTTTTCTGCTCCTTTTCTCCACTTTTACCCTACTTTGTGAGTGATCGATGCTCCGAGTCGTCACTGCTTGCTAGCGCCAGCCCATTGTGCCTTGCGGAAGCGAGCCGTAGTGTGAGTTTGCAGTCCTTTTGGGTCCGACAGGGCGCTCCTTTTCTTTCCAAGTATTCCTGGCTTCCGCTCAGTCCACCTTATCGGAGATCGTTCGAATTTTGTATCGCTGTTCTAATTTTGTGTGCTAGTCAGTCGCTTATTAATTTCATTGTTGTTTTCCTCTTTCAGTTTTACTGCTTGTAAAACCATTGTATCTGTATTTGTATAGCTACCATTTTTATTGATTAATATGTTTTTTGATGGCTGGAGCCTCTTGGCTCTATCCGATATATCAAAAAAGAAGAAAAGGTTGATGCTAACTGTACAAGTTTTTTTAAAAAGTTTTTTTTATTAAAATTTGGTACTACTACATTCATTGAGATAGAGTCAACAAACAATAATCGTAAAATATTTGACATGGGTTCTGCTTTCGTAAGTATAGTAGTACAAAGGTAGTAAACAAAAACGGTGCACATAACAAAAACTATACTCAATTCAACATTTACATGCACGGGCCCTTACTTAACTTTGAACGTACAACCTCTCTCTGGGCGATTTTTCTGATCTCCTCTTTGCTCATCTTCTTCCCTCAGATCCGCTCGATCCTTCGCTCCTCCCCATCATCCCCCTTCTTTAAATAGTCTTCCCTCTTCTTGATCTACAGACCCATCTCCTTTTCTTCTCTGATCTCCTTCTTCCCCCAGTTCTCTCCGTTTCGCTTCGTGGTTTCCATCCTTGTCCCGGCTCCTCGATTCTTCGGCGTTTTCCTTCAGCTCCAGTGCCCCAGGGGTGTACAGTCCTCCTTCTTGGGTCCCCCCTCTCAGTGGCGTCCTCTCCTTCAAGGGCTCCTCCTCGATCCCGGCTTTTTTCAAGGTTCTTGCGCCCCCTCCCTCCGCGCCCCTCCGTCTCGTTTTCAGTTCGCCAGGATCGTGGTCTGCGCCTTCCGTTCGGCCGCTGCTTCCGTGTAGGTAAGCGCCAGGTTCGGTCTCTTTACTCATTATCTTCGTCTATCTAGTGCCGCCTTTTAGCCTTTTTGCGATTTTGTTGTGGGGTAGTGTAGCTCTTATCTTCCCTGGTGTTCTTGTTTGATTGGTCTCTGGTTGTCTGCGTCTCTAGTAGATCAGCAACTCGAGGTATCGTATCTAGTGGATTGCCGGTCCTCTATCGTGAGCTTCGTCTCCGATTGAGCTTCCATTACCGGCGTCCCCCTCTGGGGTGTACCAGCGTTATCCCTATGGATATTTCGTGGGTCGAAGTGGTAAAAAAAAAAAAAAAAAATAACATGTTCCTTTGGGCCTAGGCCCAGTGCACCGGTTTCTTCCTCTGGCAAGAGGGTGCATGGGCCCTCCTCGGCCCATTGCTACTCTATTCCAGAGAGTTCTGCTCGCTTTCTTTCCCGCCCTCGCTCCACTTCCACCGCTTCATCTTCTCCCTCTACTCATTCTCAAGTTCTTCTCTCCTCCATCACCTGCTTCCGGTGCTTGCAGCTTGGGCATCTGAAGAGCTCTTGTATTGCTAAAATGAAATGTCTTTTCTGTTTAAAAGAGGGCCATGCCCGCCAGCGTTGTTTTGCGCTTCAAAAGCTCTTGGGCCTCTCTGTTGGGATTCCTATCGCCAACCAGGTCATCTCGGCCCTCGACTTTCCGGCGCTGCAACGTAAACTGGCGGATTTGCCTCATGATAAGCTTAAAAATAAGAAAAAGAAGCCTGCTTTGAGATCTCCGTTACTTCCCACTCCTCCCTCTGTTACCAAGCTTCTCCCATCTTCGGCTCCTGAGCCCTCCGTCCATTCTACTTCTTCTCCATCTCTGCGCTAGCCTGTGGTCACTCAAGTTTTCCTTCCTGACACGGAGCTTACTGAGAGGCTCCGTTTCTTTAGCTCTTACGGAGCTATTTCCTTTCACGGTGGGTCGATACCTTTCTACACTCTTAATGCGTTCTTGAGTAACTCCTGCAACATCAAAGAATGGGATTGGGTTCTGTATTCATGCTCCAATGGAGATACTATCATCAGGTGCCCTTCCCCCAAAATCTTGGATGAGCTCTGTGCCACCACTGCGCTAGCGATCGGCTCCATTTCTCTCTCGATTCGTAAATGGATCGTGGTCAATACTGCTCCCCCGGCCTTGCCATCTGAGCCCATTAAGGTATCTTTAGTGGGTCTTCCCCCTTTTTGCGACTCGATTAAGTTCATTGCTCCGTTCACTAGGTGCATTGGGGAGATCATTAGCCTATCTACTTGTGCGAGACTTGCCTCTGGCTCTCTCCAAATCGAAGCTCTTTTTCGATGCCCTCCCTCTAAAGATCGTATTGAGGCGTTCTGTCTTAAAGACGGCATCTCGGCTTATTCTGTATCGGTGCAATACCACGATTCCAACTACACTTCAGTGTCCTCTCCTCCAGTATTTGCTCCTGATCCTTCCTCTGGGTTTCACCCTGGTTCTTCTTCGGCTCCTAAGGCGGATGCTGTGGGTAGTAAGGCCCCTCTCAAAATGCCGTTGAGGCGAGAGGCCTCTCTATCTCGCATACCCTTCGCCAGACCTAGTATTCCCAAAATTTCCCCTTCCAAGGCGCCTAACTTGGTCTGGATTAATCCGGAGAGAGCCGCTCCGTCTTCCTCTAAGGGAGGGGGTTCCTCCCGTCCTCCCAGTGGGCTCCCCTCCTCTGCTCCCACCTCATCCTCCTCTCCGTCTCAGGGTATTGTTCCCCCGGCTGCGCCTTCATCTGCTCCCTCATCTGCTGGGTGGTCCGCTTGGGAGGTAAACCCATCTTTTGCTTCGGACTGGGAGTTATTTCAAAAAGCGGCGCACTTCCCCACTGCTAGCAAGTCTGTCTCCTCTCCACTCTCTAAGGCAGCTAAGCTCTCCACTCCTTCCAAAGGTCAGGGATGGGTTGATCAAGATGACCTCCTCCTGGAAGAAGAAGCGGATCTAGCGAGCTCTAAAGCTTCCAAACAGGTATGCCTGTCTATTCCAAGCAATGTTACCTGTTTTTCCTTTAGTATTTCTATAGATTATTGTTTTCTGTTTGCTGCTGCTAGCGATTCGCTGCTCCTGTTTTCTTGTGCGCTGCAGGCACCTCCTAGGGCCCTGCAGCCCTTATTACCGTTCTCTCCTGCCTCTTTTTGGCTCTTTTCTGATCTTTTTGATCGTGGTCGTTGGCTTTCGAAAGCCATGGCCGATGCCGATTGCCCTGGCTCTGTTTGGAAGAGCGCCCAAGGTTCTCCCCTTGCGGATGCGTCTCCCACGAACCTCTTATCTACTGGGCCTCCTCATTTCAAGCGAGGAGTTCCCTTGGCAGTTTCTCCCCCCTCCTCTGGTCCTTCTAATCGTTTTATTAGATGTAGCGCCCGTTTAAGGGCCAAACACATTTCGTTCTCTTCCTCTTCTCCCATAGGTGTTAGTAATTCCTCGTGCTCTCAACCCGCTCTTCCAGCTGAGTGTTTAGGATCCCTATTTATTTCGCAATTTGATTCCCTGGATGATTATGAGCTTTTGGATATTTCTTCCTCTCTGGGTTTTAGGATCGATCCTTCGGACCTTAAGCCGCTCCACATCATTCGTCTTAACGAACGTTTAAGAGTCAGTGACCAACAGTGTTCTGATGATTAGTATCTCTTGGAACATCCGGGGCCTCAATTGCCCCGTTAAGCAAAGGGCGATCTTTGATTTAATTGTATCTTCTAAATGTGACATTATCTCGATTCAAGAATCGAAGGTCGAATTTCCCTCCCCTCGACTTTATCGTTCTATAGGAGGCTCTGCCATTTCCAACTGGATTTCTCTTGACGCTTCGGGCGCAAGGGGTGGCATTCTATTCGGGTTCAAGGAGTCGGTTTTCTCTCTTTTGTCGACCCACCGTCTCAATTTTTTTCTTATTGTCCAGCTTCTATGGAAGGCCCTCAACAAAGTGATCACTGTTATTTCGGTTTATGGTCCGGCCTCTTCCCAGTTTAGGCCTTTGTTTTGGTGTGAGTTTAGGTCTCTTCACCAGTTTTCCAATGGTCTCTGCTTTTTCTGCGGAGACTTCAACGTTACCAGATTCGCGGCCGAAAGATCGAACGCGGCTATTTCCTTTTCTTAATCCTGCTCTTTTAACGACTGCATCAGGGATTTGCAGCTTATTGATATCCCCATCAATGGTAGATCCTTCACTTGGTTGAACCAGCGATCGCCTCCTATTCTGGCCAAACTTGACCGCTTCCTCGTTTCCCATTCTTGGATATCCCAGTTCCATTCCTCATTCGCTAAGGCGCTCTCCAATCCGTCCTCTGACCACGTTCCTATAGCTCTGTTTTCTGAATTTCTTTTCCCTCACCGCCACCAGTTTCGCTTCGAAAAATTTTGGTTGCAAGACCAACTTTTTGTCAATCTGGTTGTGGAATGTCTTAGTGCTATCTCTGGATCGTCAGGTCTTGCATCTTTGCTCCTCAAGCTTCATGCCATTAAACATGGTTGCAAGATCTGGCATAGAGAAAGGCAGTCCAATACCAATTTCCTTAAGAGTTTTCTTCTTTCTTCTATTGAAGCTATTGACGCTTTAGAGGAACAGGGGCCCATTTCGGATCTTGCTCGTGTGGAGCGCCTTGATTGCAAGCGCGATTATGCCAACATCCTCTTGCAAGACCATGCCAAATGGGTGCAGAGAGCCAAAGTTAAATGGCTCAAGGAGGGTGATGGCAACACTGCCTTTTTTCACAATTATGCTTCTTTCAGACAGCGGAATAATCATATTTCCATGATCCATGACCACGGGATCGATCTTCACTCGGATCCTGACATTCACCGAGCTTTTCTCTCCTTCTACAAATAACTCATTGGGATCTCTAAATCGCGGCTTATATCTCTTGATTGGGACCATCTTTACGCCCCCCCCCCCTCTGTGGATCTCTCCTCTCTTGAGGAACCGTTCTCTTTGGAGGAGATCAAATCCGCGGTTTTTGCCCTTAAAAGCAATTCAGCTCCGGGCCCGGACGGTTTTCCCGTCATTTTCTTTCAAAAGTTCTGGGACTGGATCAAGCTTGATCTCTTCAATATCTTTAAGGACCTACATAGTGGATCTTTCTCTTTCGATCGTATCAACTATGCGCACATCGTTCTTATCCCCAAAAAGGTGGGTGCTCACGTGATCTCCGACTTTAGGCCTATAAGCTTAATTAACACTACTTTCAAAATTATCATGAAAGTCCTCGCGGCGAGGCTTAGTGATCATATATCTCCCCTTATCGATCCGGTCCAATCCGGTTTTATCAAGGATCGTTTCATCCTTGATAGTGTAGCCTCGGCTCAAGAGATTATATCTTACTGCCATCATTCCAAATCTGAGGGCATTCTCCTCAAGTTGGATTTTCAAAAAGCTTACGATAACGTGAGCTGGGACTTTCTCTTCGATATTCTCCATCATCGAGGTTTTGGTTCTAAATGGATTTCTTGGATTAAATCCAGCCTTATTGCTGGTACTTCCTCCATCATTGTCAACGGCTCTGAAGGTCACAAGTTTAAAGTCAAATGCAGTCTTCGTCAGGGGGACCCCATTTCCTCTCTTCTTTTCTCCCTTGTTGCTGATGTGTTCAGTAGGCTTCTGCGTAACGCTCGCGAGGCTCATGTCATTGAGGGCCTCGGTGGCATTCAAGGTTTTGATGGTATTCTTAATCTCCAGTACGCTGACGACACCATTATTTTTATCAAACCCGATCAATCGTCGTTGCGCAACCTTAAACTTCTTCTCTACTGTTTTGAGTTGGCCTCTGGTCTGTCCATTAACTTCCAAAAGTCCTCGGTGACATGGCTCGGCGGTGATTCCGGCCGTCAGTCAGAAGTCTCCTTATTTTTTAATTGTCTTATTGCCTCATTCCCCATCACCTATTTGGGTATTCCCCTTAGATGGGGAAAGCTACTCAGATCGGATTGGTTCCCTATCATTGATAAAATCGAGGCCAGGCTTAACGTCTGGAGGGGGAAGCTTCTCTCCCGCGGAGGCAGATTAATTTTAATCAATTCTGTCCTCTCAGCCATTCCCCTTTATATGATGTCCTTCTATTTTCTCCCCTCGTGGGTCATCAAAAGATTAGACCAAATTAGATGCAATTTTTTCTGGTCCGGATCTTCCGGTTACAAAATTGGGTCTCACCTCTGCAACTGGAATTTGGTCTGTTCCTCTAAGGCTAGCGGGGGCCTGGGCGTGCTCAACCTCAGGCATCAAAACTTAGCCCTGCTGGGCAAGTGACTTTGGAGATTTCATAACTCTGAACATCTCCCGTGGGTCCAGTGCATCAAAGGCCATTTTTTCTCTACTTCCCCTTGGTGGGAATTCCCGTCGTCCACTCATAGATTTGCTTCTCCATTCTGGAAAGGTGTTTGGAAAGCGGCTTCGGCGTTCAAGTGTGGTATTTCCCATAGATGCTTTGTTGGCTCCAGAACTAAATTCTGGTCCGACCTCTGGCTAGGCAACATTAAACTATCTTCGGCCTACCCCAACCTATTTCGTCTGGCCTCTTTCCCTGAGGCATCTGTGCTCGATTCTTACCAATTATTAAACTCCATCAGGATTTGGATCATTCCTTTCGAGATTGATCTTCCCCCGGTTTTGATTTCTGAACTGTTAGAGCTTGTTTCCTCCCTTAACCGCTTTGATTGGCACCCTAACGAAGGGATCGCTTGGCGCTGGAACTCATCTGGGATTTTTTCAGTTAAATCATTCTATAATTTCCTTAATTTCCGCGGTACTACCTCCTCCGCTGCTTCCTTCATCTGGGACTCTTGCGCCCCCCTTAAGGTTCAAGTAAATACTTGGCTAGCGATCCACAATAAATTACTAACGGTAGAGAATCTTAATAAACGTAATATGGCTTGGGGGCAACTTTGTCCGTTGTGTTCAGAGTTTTCTGAAGATGTTAATCATCTTTTTGTGAGATGCTCTTTCATCTCTCCGCTTTGGCAGTTAGTCTCTCTTGCCTGGGAAAATCCAGCTTTGCCTCTCAATCTTGAATCTTGTTGGAGTTTCCCTCCTTCGCTCCCTAGATTTCGCAAATGTTGGAAGCTTTCAGTTCACATTATAATTTGGCTCGTTTGGTTGGAGAGGAACCGTCGAATTTTCTCTCACCGTTCTTCCACTATCGCTCACTTGATTGATGACTTCCTTTACCTTTTTAATTTCTGGTGTTCTAATGCTTCGTCTAAAGATAGAAAGCTTTATAACGGCCCTCGTTTACTCGATTCTCATATTGTTCTGCGCAGTCTTAATGCGTTTTAATGCTTTTTCTTCGACTTATTACTTAATGTTCTCTTCTATCGCAGGTTGATTGAGGCTTTCTGATCTACTTTGGCCTTGGTACTGAAGGCCTTTTTGGGTTCACTGGCTTTGCTTTGATTCTGGTGGTTTCCGTTGGTTTGTTGGTGGCTTTGTGTTTTTGGCTCGGTGGCCTTTTGCTGACCTGATGGTCTGAGGGCATTTGGTTTTGGTGGTTTATATGTTGTGGGCTTAGTCCCTTTTGTTCTTTTGCTCTCTGCCTACTGTTGGTCACTTTATGCTGACCGTTGTTAGATGTTCTTCGACTTATCTGTGACTAGCTTAATTGTTCTTCCTGCTTTTAGCCTATGTGACTATATGTTGTTCTGTTAGCTGCCCTGTTTTGTATGCTCTGTTATGTTGCGCTGCTATCTCCCTAGTGTTTGATTTGTTGTGTGGCTCATGTTTTGTGATTATGGATCTGGTTGTTTCTTATTTAGTTGGATGGTTTACATTGTTGCTCTCTTGGATGGTTGGTGACTGTCTGGAGCGATAGCGTTCTCTCGCTAGCAGCTATCCTCCGTTTGGTTTTTCTCAGACCATTATTTTGCTTATTATTATTGTCCCCGGTTGTGGGTGACCTGCGGTAGAGTTTTTTTCGGGGCCCGTCTTGTGGATTGCTCTTCCTTTTGTGATCACTTTCTTTGCAGCTTGTTTCGCTGCTCTCCTTCTCATGGAGTTTGTTTGCTTGTTTGTGTGGGTTGCGAGCCGGGAGATTCGAGCGGCTCGGGTTTTCGTCTCTCGGTTCAGGCCTAGCAGTGTGGGTGCTTTGTTTGCGGCACCTGGCGCTGCTCTCTTGGGTGTCGCTACTTGCAGCTGCTTCTTTGCGAGCGTCTGGCTGGGCGACGGCGTGCTTTAGTTTTTTGTTACGCTTGTATCTATTTAGTCTAGGCCTGTCTGATTTTTGTTTTACAGCTTGTAAAACCCTCTGTTGTACATTTTACTCATTATTAATATATTTTTGCTGTGGCTGGAGTCTTTCGACTCTATCCGTTCACATAAAAAAAAAACATTTACATGCACGTGTGACATGAAAGAGTATGTTTAATAAAAGAACAATTTAAATACACCAATAATGCTACACCTACACCCTAGTGTACTATCAATTCTACACACCCTTATGTGGCACACCTAGTCAGCACTGCCACATAAGTAAGTGGCAATGAATATTTAGTTGGTAGCATACTAGGGTGTAGGCATATCATGAACAGCGTAAAAATAAAGAACTGTATCAAATTAAGATTCTGTAATACAGAAATCCAATGGTATGCCGCCCCAACTCCTAAAAGGAAGCTTGCAACAATCATTTGTACCGCATGAACGCAATTGCTCCAATACCAACAGCATGATTAGAAGAATACAGACACATTCATTACTGGCACCGAAATTTTGTTTTAACAGTTACAAAGAGTACAACATCTTAACACAACAAATCCATCATATATCGACATACACTGACAATTAGAATTCAGTTACAACAGTACACAGTCAGCATAAATATCATTGCTTTCAAACTACCAACAAAATGATACAATGATAACTGGCTACGATAAATAATAAGCCAAGAAGATTAGCACAGAGCTATGACGGGGAGCTACGCCAGGCCAGGATGCTATGAGCATCTTTCAGACTTCTTGCTCTTCTGTACTCGACTTCTGCATCCGAGCACGACTGTCCCGATAAAATCCTCTTGCTGAGTTGGCGACGCATGGACTTTGAAAGCCTCTCATCACCGCTACTTGTGGACGGGATGCCACCATCTGCGAGGGTACTGCCTTCAAAGTGGCAGTTCTGTTTAGAAACTGCAATGCACAAGGACATAAAAAGAATTTAAATAATATAATACAAACTATAGATTGGCAATGGAATGAGTAGATGACCATCAAGGCTTCAAACACAAAGCAGATGAACACTGAAGTTCTTTATTTATCAGACGACTTTTCAACTTAAACTTCAATAGATCTATCTAATCAGTGGTGCAAGGCCAAGATTTTTCTTCAAGGTGGGAGAAACATAAATACTGAGGAAAATCCTAAAAGTATAACACAAGCAATTTCACTAAATCCTCTGTACCGTTATAAAAGACCTTAAGGAGGCACAGTATATGCACAAGGTTTAGGAAAGAAATTTGTATAAGGTTGTGGTCATGTCTGTTAGAAATTTGTATAAGTAATACATCATGATCCAACTTCATTTGCTTAATCGAGAATTTACATTTTGAAATTTACTGTAAACTACCCTGAGCCTGTTTTGCTCTTTTACTTCACTACCATGAACTTGATATATTACAGATGTCGACCAAAAATTTTGCATTTATTTAAGCTATCATCATCTTTGCTTGGTTGTTTACTTGTTTGTTTCTTTTTGTACTTTACTACAATATATTAGGATACAAAGTAAAATACAAAGCAAGCTCATCTTAGGCACACACAATAAAGCAAGTCCATGGTAGTAAACTAAAAAAGTAGAATAAGTTCATGATAGTTCACTACAATTTACACTTTTGAAAATAGTGAACAACTTTCTTGTTACAGATGCACTTAGTGTGCCTTTCTTTATATATTCCTAACCTAATGTGTTAAATGTATTAGGTAACTACAACCTTTAACAACTTTTTATATCAATAGTATTTTTGTGTCAGGTGATTGAGGTCTATGGTAGGTAGTTTCCCATATGATGTGCCTAGATCTGCCCCTACATGTATGATGTGTCTAGATATGAATCCAAGTGTAAAAATAGGTAAGACAATTTACCTGTAATATTGCTCAGGTTTACTCCTTCAATATGATCTCTGCAGCCACTGTCATCAGATGCTGCTTTCGAAGCTTCAGGATCCACAATGTCGGATTGTGTTGCCCCGATCTTATGACCTCCAATTCCTAATCCAGTAACTGAGAAATTCTCCATACATGGTTTGTTGTTCCCAAAAGGGGACATAGTAAAGGAATCATCAGCAGGTTCAGATGCCCCCACATAATGTTGTGTGGCAATGATTTCATCTGCACTAAATCCAAATGATGCTCGGTAAGCTTCTATCTCTTCAACATCCTGTTTGCAGGCTTTGCTGTGTCTATTTCCATTGTAAACATCAGTTTCCCTTGAAACACTCAACCTCCCCCCAGAATGAGTAAAAGAAGGAAATGACTGTTGTGCCTGATCTAAATAAAACTGTGCTGACGTAGCAGGGTAGAAGAAACTAGAATCAGGGGAAAGCATAAAGTTTCTGGATGTAGAAGGATCGTGGCCAAACAATTTGGATGGTTCATTTCTAGAACAGGGGGAATCACGAGAAGATACACAAGAACCCCATTGAGTCGGGCCCTCCTGCTCAGGAAAGGGGGAAGACAACCCAGTCCTGGGTGTTCCGGAGGCAGGTGATATGAGACTACTAGAAGGGCTTCCAGGATAAAGTGGATAGGTTGTTTGAAAATCGCTACCAACAGCATAACCCGATGACAAGAAAGGCATGCCGTTTTGCTTGCTAGCTCCTTTAAGGTTAACTGAAGATGAAAGGTATTGGGCATAAGGAACATCTGGTGATGAGGGAGTTGTAAGATGAGCCAGCTCAGGTGGAGGGGTTAGGGGAGCAGTAGAAGGTTCTGTAGTGAAAGTTGAGAAAACTGGAGGTGAAACCAGTTGAGTTTCATGAGCATATGGGCCAGTTACAAACATGGTTGATGCAGGACCTTCAGGAGAATTGGCAGACATTGACATGAAACTGGGTGATTGAACAGTGGAAGGAAGGGCAGAGTTTGAGAAGGATGCTGGTGATGATGGTGGAGCAAGAAGTGATAGGTTTAGAATGGTATTTTGATTTGAAGGTCCTGCAGCTTGGGAACCATGTCCACGGCTAGTGGATGCATTTCCATCAGGAATACGGGATGCAGGCACAATTCGTTTTCCTCCTTTCTGTGATCCAAAACAGGACAATCCACCAAAACAGCCTCCCCATCTGCTTTGCTGAAAAAATAGGAACATGTGTCAATTGAATAAAAATATAAAATAGCAAAGACTGTGCATATTCTATCTAAATAGTGCAGAAAATACATCATTTATTAGCCAACAAAAGGTATTACACAGAACCTACAAATTACGCAAAGAAGGAGCACAAACATCCTGACACGAGACTCACAATCCAGGTGGTTTGCAAACATATCCAGGTGGTTTGCAAGACGACACTTGTGTATCACTGTTTAACCTCAAAGAAAATCAGTTCATTGCAGCAAACCAATTTACTCCTGTTTTAAGCATAAATAATATTGACCATAAGGGTCAATGAGAAGAATCAAATTCTCTAGCATTTCCATTACAGCTCTTTCCAAGTCTCATATTACCAGTCCCATGACCATCAATCCAGTCACAAACTTTAGATGATCAAAGGATAAATGCTCTCTTCATTGAAATTTAGAATCCTTTGAAGTTATTCCGTATGTCACAGATTCTTCACTGCCTGAGTGATTCTCTAATTCATTGCCTAAAACGTACAATGTCCAAGATCCATCAATATGTTACGAAGAGAATACATCATTCTTGAATAAACTATTTTTTCAAAGATAAAAACTGTTTTATTCATGGAGGAAATTAGATGGTACATAAGAGGGACCTTCTACGAAGAGAACACATCTCAACAAATACAAAATTACTCGACTGTAATCCTCTATTATGAATCAACTATAATTTACAAAAAAAATACTAATACTTGTGGATTATGTTATTCATCTTTATATTCCCCAATACTTACAGGTACTGGGTATGCACCCACTAATTAGTCCTGGACCTTCAAGCTTTGATGAATTTCCTCAAAAAAAATATACTTTGTACCGTGCTTCTTTCAACTTATTATGCAATATCCAAACTCGTGACAATTCACTAGACTCACAATTCGGATGCCCTACCAGGTAAAGGTTCAATTTACCAAGTAGACAGCCCTTTAGAGACACCATCATTTAGTAGTGACGAGAGACTAAAACCTGATTTGATAAGCTGAATATAATTAGAAATTTATTAATGTCCAAAAGACTCCTAGCAATATGGTTACTATTCTCAAACGAAACATCAAATAGCTTAGAATTTATATATTTTTGCATTTTAAAAGTCGTACAATAGTAGCGTTGTCAATGCCGATCAAATTTACTCATTCCGAAAGACTTGATAAAAAAAAGTCCCACTACCCTTCGAAAAATACCAAGAACCTTCTGAGTCGAGGTAAAAGGAAGCACAAATTCAGGTTACCCCAACAGAACTATTACAAAGCTGAATGGATGATGTGCTGGTGTTTACAAGTCAGCTTGGCAGCACACAAGTGGATGGGACTGCTAACCACACTGGTCGAGCCCTAGCAGATTTCATGTTCAGGTAGCATCTAGTTTCATTTCTTTTAGAGCTTTCTACCAATCAGTTAATAGACAGCTAGTTCCTTAATTCTCACCAAGCAATCACAAATAATTCAACTTTTAGATGAAAAAGACCGCAATGATGAACTGCTTAAGCATTCTTACAAGCGAATCTAGATAGAGCATATAAAATGATTTCTAATATCTTAAATGTTGTCATACATATTTAAATTTCTGTTAGCTTAGTGTGTCTTAACCTAAACAAGAGGCATCTTTTCGATAATCAAAACTCAAAATCAACATGAGAAAAATCCCAAGTTAGATTAACAACTAAATTAAGAGCAGACGAAATCATAAATCAATAGATCAGATAATAAATCAACATCTCCACTAGAACCAGAACTATTAGACCAAACCTTGCAGAGTTATGGATTTGGACTTGTACTCTACCCACAACCTTTGGAACAAGGGATCAAGGTCCTTGACAATCGATCTATGTTCTTCCTACACAATAGATCTATAGATTGAATAGTCAATATGTCATGTGTTGCCCAAACCTTACCTATTACCTACAAGTTGCAGTCAAGCCCCAGTAACTACTAAATAAGACCAACTACATCATCAAGATAGAAGCTTGCCCAATTTGATATCATCATATTACCAAATAGATCTATTAGAAAATACTTACACATGAACCCAAATGTATGACTCTAGCTAGAGAAGCTTGCCAAATGCACTGCACAGGCATTGATGAGTTTTAAAACAATTTGAGGCAACTTACCAACATTCGAAGGACAACCTGGATCTATACACTCTTGGAAAAAAGTGAAGCAGCTGCGGATTTAGCAACATGATGTTGACAGATGGTCCTCAGAGGAACTATCTGGGGTTAATTCTTAGGGTAATGCTACACCTACAACCTTTACAACCTTACAACCTTAGATGACACAATCTCATTGGAGATGTGTACAACCCACTACAACCCACTCTACAATACATTCCAATGAGATTGTGCCACCTAAGGTTGTAAAAGAAAAGGTTGTAAGAAAAGGTTGTAGGTGTAGCATTACCCTAATTCTTAAATGGGCTTTTTGCAATTTACTCCCTCAATAATGGGTATTTGCAATTTAGTTCCCCAAATTGTAGCAATTGCGATTTAGTCACCCAATTAGAATTCATTCATCAATTTAGTCCCAAAATTTAACTAAATCTGCTACATTCAACTCAATTTAGTGTCAAATTAGAGTTAAGTTATTCAATGATGGTTGTAGTCTATGCAGTTGAGTGTAATAAATTGAAAATTTAATGGAAATAGTATACTCTGATTGTAGACTAAATTGAGTAAGAATTTAATAGATTTAGCTAAAATAGGGGTGTAAATTGATTAAGCTGTTCCAAATGGGGGACTAAATCGCAGTTGCCATATGATTGGGGGAACCGGATCGCAATTCCTATATGACTTAGGCGACTAAATCACAATTGCTATGATTTGGGAGACTAAATCGCAAATAACCATTAATTACGGGATTAAATTGCAAGAAACCCTTCTTAAATTTAAGTGTCACGTGCTGATGATTGCTTCCTTAAATATATCCTATAATGTTTAAAATAATTGATGTTATTTCAAGTTTATATTGGTCCAATCAATCAATTGGCATCACTTCTTTATAGCTGAAGTCATTGACCAAGTAAGAGCTAAATTATGCGCATTAGACTGTTAGTAATGGCAATGCCATTGTCTGTTTAGTAAAAGATTGCATTTTCAATTGATCCAGTTTAGTTACATATATGATTTTTGCTTATTATGTTTAGTTGACTCTCCAGTCTTAGATTATAATAAATTCATGACAAGGGAGAGGCAACAGCTTAAAATCTTTAGCATCATCTTTGGCCTTGAAAGCTTTCCCTGCAATTTGAACTACACACTCAACCTTGTTAGCTGGTCTTACAATTTTTAAAAAGTTATCACCAGAAATGATATCCGACCACTAGAATAAAGAATCCATTTCTCCCTCCTAGTGTCCAATTTCTCCGTACCATTCATTTTTCAATATGGTCCATCACACATATTTTAATAATTTAAGAATTACTGTCGATTCTAATCAAGTAACACTACGAGAACTCAACATGATATTCAATTTGAATTTATTAAACAGGATATGGACAAAAAAGAACTGAGATTCAGCTAGTCAAGATAAGTGCGGACAGTAAATACCACAACCACTTTCTATTCTTCACCACTTCCTACAACAAGAGAAAAATACAAGGAGTGAACAGCTGGGTTCCAATTGAAGATTAATTTGTGCCATACATAATAGCTAGACTTCAGCACTAATGCTATGGACTCCCTTGCATACAACATACCATATTTCTCGAGATGAGGCACAAGGAGCTAAGAATGATTGATCTGGATGTGCTATTCAACTATAGCACTCAATAGAGTTTGTGGACGATGACACACAAGAACAACTTCCTCCTAGGAAGGAAAAAGGAAAAAAATGAAGAGTACACTACATAAAATTACTACTTGCATGTAGAAGTTCATTCTTCAACAGTTTTAGAAATTTAGAACTGAGATGAAAGAAGATAAGAAGAAGCTCCTGAATCAGTTGACACAAAAATTTGAAACAGTAGGAAAATCAGAAACATGAGCCTTTTGATGTGTAGCCAAATGTGTAATATCTAGAAGGATGGAGGAGAAGGTGTTGGAGAAGGGATCAAGGTTGAGGAGAGGCACTGAGCTAGAAGATAGCTCATAAGCTGCAATAATTTTATAGTTTATCTTTGTAGTCCACAGGAAGATAATAGATAACTAGAGAAAAAGATCGTTAGAGAAGGGAAGGTTAATATGGATATAATTTTTCAAAACATTAAAATTTCTGAATGTATAAATGGTTCAGTTGATGAGAAAGGCATCATCGCATGATACAATTAAGAAAGTAAACACTTAGAATACAGAACAATATTACTTAGAAATTAGCTAAACTCATGTGACAGATAATGAATACAACACAGCACAAATTTGGTGTCTTCAGCTAAGTATTTTTTGGAAGATATAAAAGGCTTGGAGTTGGGTCAAATACAGGTATACATCTGTTACACAGTTCACCTTCGAGATCAAAATTGAAAAATATAACATATGATTGTGGAGTTAAATGTAATGTGAATTAAAAAAATTCACCTGTCTTTATCAAAATACATCAACAAAGAGAAGTTGGTTGAGGTGTAGAGGCATGATTTCAAAAGCGGAATGGACAGAAATGCATGAGGCAGGGGTTTCAGTTTTAGAGGGCTTAGCGTGGCTAAACAGGCAAAAATCATCAACAAATTTCTTAAATTAATCGTACTTTAAAACATACAATAGTAGGAAAGATAAGGGAGATATTTTTATAAAAAATCAGGAAAAAGAAAATGGTAGAAATTTGGGAAATTAACATCACACAGAACAAAAACCACATTCCATACAACGGGTACAAAGTACTAGAAAAACAACAATTTTTAATTAATTTAATGAGTTACTAAATTAGTACACAAAATAACAAAAACAACATTTAATAAATCTACTGATTAGTTAATCAATGTTTTATTTAATTAAACCAACACCGATATTATCATGTAAGTAAACCAGCCTGAGATTTAATCCAAGAAGAAAACAAAATCAAACTAATTTCCTGCGTAATCCCCGTTTTAGTCGTTTTTCTCCTAGTGCCTTGTCCCTGCTTTCCGCCACATTTCCCCATTTTCTTGTATCTCTCTTAGCTTTTCCATAATATAGCCTAAAGCAGATTAGCCAATTTTAACCCCCTTTTTTGTCGTTTCCCCCTATCGCTTAAATCACCACTTTCTGACACCTTTTCCTCGCCTTTTGCAGGCAATCACCTTCAACCGATTTACCCGCCTTTTCCCATAATTAGGCGGCTATTCCCTCCTCCCGCGTTTTTTTGTGGCCTTTCAAAATCATTTAAAGAGGTCAAAATAACAAATATATAATTAATTATTCATTTTTCTTCAAACAAAATGAACTTTTTCTACTAAGACGACCAATAATCACCACTCAATTATAACATTAGATATTGTCTAAAATAACACGAGAACTCGAGAACAGCAATACGAGATACTTACATGTGGAAGATGAACAATAGATCCTACCCCCAACTTGTAAAACCTATAGACTGTACACATACACTTCCGAGTGTTAACAATAGAAACCGAGACCACCAACTACATTTAACACCCATACAATCCATATAAAACTACAATCCACATGAAAATGACAAGCACAAATATATTATCCAAAATCCCCACATCATCAACCATAACTACGAAGATCCACCACTTTGCCTCACAGTCAACCACATCATCATCAAACAAAAGTTCACCTAGTCGAAAGCGATACTCTGCTCCGACTCTTTCAACAACTCTTACTCCACTAAGTCCTTATCACTTATTTTATAAAAAAAATGCAAAGTATCAGCAATTACAAAATCCCCTGTGGTCCCCCTCTCACAGCAACAAAAGCGGATGCCCTTCTTTTTTCATAAAATACTCCACTACTGCACTAATCGCGTCAGATCAAGCTAAATTACAGCCAAAAATTACTTAATCACTAAATTACCGAAGCTCAAACTCGTGAAACCCCTAGATCTAACCAAACCGCCTCAATTCTACTTAAAATGCGCGAATTTTAAAGCACAACCGTAAAAGTGAGCAGATCGAGTGAGCTTACCCTTTCTTGAACGGGGAATCTGTTGTCGGCCGAGCCGACGGCGGCAGCGGCTGCGCTGATCGAGGCACCCCCGGCTCTACTGCTGCTTCCGCCGCCATTGCCCGCCATTTCTCCTTCGCATCTTCCAACTAAAGTACAGATCTGAGATCTCGATAACTGAGCGCGATATTTGATGGAGTTTTTGGAGGAATTAGATAGAGTGAGAAGAGAGAGGAGAAAAAGGATGGGGTTGAGAACTGTTGAGATTAATAGATGCTGGAGCAGGATAAGGGGATTGTGGAACGGAGGAGGAAGGGAAGCGGAAACGTAGAAAAAACTTCAGATATTTAAAGAGAGAGAAAAAAAAAGAAAAAAAAATGAGAGTTGAGTTTTTTTTAATTTTTATAATAATAAATAAATTCGATCTTCTTCTTCTTCTGCGAAAAAAAATGCAACGGAGATACTCGCTTCAGATTCAGTGTCTTTACCTATTTTTCGCTTTGTCTCTTTTTACTAGTATTATTTTATTTTTGGCCATTATATTACTCTTGTGGTACTTTTGCAGATACAACCCTGATTCTTCTTTTGTTTTGTTTGTGGATGTAGGAAGATGGGGATGACACTTTATGATTTTATAATGTGTGTTGTTTTAGTAATGTTTGAATAGGCTAAAATTGAAAAAACCCCTCTTAACTATCCTATATCTGCAGAAAACCTCACTCACCTTTTTATTACGCTGAAAACCACACTAAACTATTGGTGCAAAAAACCCCACCTTCACACTGTTAGGGTTCAGGTAAGTTTTTGTCACGTGCTCTGCACGTGACTTAGTAAATGTCCAAAATACCCCCACTATTCCTTCTTCCCTTCTTCTTCTTTTCTCTTTTCTTCAGATCAGAACCCATCTTTCTCTCCCAAAATGAAACCCTAATCTCAAATCAGCCCTAATATCTAGACCCTACACCCATGTGAGAACCCATCTTTCTCTGACGTTACTAGTGAGCCCTGGAAAGTTACAGCAATTGGTCACAAGGCCTCCTAATCTCATTGCAATAAATATTGTACAGAGATATACATGTATTTCAATAATTTAATAAAGGAACAACCAGAGAGATCAGGCCAATCAATGTTATTTTTTCAGTGGCTTCATCCATTTCCTCATTTCCTGTAAAGTAATTTACAGAGAATCATTATTTAGCATAGTTATTGTTTACAGCCAATCTTTGGTGGTTCGACTGATTGTTAAGACCTGAAGATGAACACACTCAATCAATTGGGCTTGATTTCTGATTCCCTAAAACTCGTTCTACCTAGACCAGAAGTATAAAACTGACCCAATATATTTCAAAGTTTGTTTAAGCAAACGATTATCCATATAACTCATGTCATATTAGTAAATAAGACGGAGATATGTCCTTTAATTATTTTATTATAGATTCATTCAAACTACCCTAACCTGGAACATTAGAAGAAAAAAAACCCCACTCGAACACAAGGGTGTAGATATTAGGGCTGATTTGAGATTAGGGTTTCATTTTGGGAGAGAAAGATGGGTTCTGATCTGAAGAAAAGAGAAAAGAAGAAGAAGGGAAGAAGGAATAGTGGGGGTATTTTGGACATTTACTAAGTCACGTGCAGAGCACGTGACAAAAACTTACCTGAACCCTAACAGTGTGAAGGTGGGATTTTTTGCACCAATAGTTTAGTGTGGTTTTCAGCGTAATAAAAAGGTGAGTGAGGTTTTCTGCAGATATAGGATAGTTAAGAGGGGTTTTTTCAATTTTAGCCGTTTGAATAAAGAGAAAAAGGATCTTCTTGTGAGCCACACAATTTTTTTTTTCTCCATGCAAAGATAATAAATAAAATAGTTTATGCATTTAATATGATTTAAGTGAAGATTTTGCAAGAAAAAAAAGGAAAAAAAATCGAATGATAGATAAAGATACATTGTTTCGGGAGAAATGTAAAAATAGATTACAAGGACAGAGCAACTGTGATGCTGACATGATTATCTTTGTCATAGTTGTATATCTTGATAACAAGATAACTTTTAAAGAGCCATCGGCGAAAAAAATTTGGTTGTGACAGTAACATTAATGTAACTGTTTCATAAATAAATATTTGGGAGTTAGAAGAGTTGCTAAGCTAGAAACAAATTATTGGTTGTAAGGGGGTGTGCCTTATAGAGGAGATCTTTAGAATTGTGTATGGAAAATATACTTCTACATGTAACTTTGAGGAACATATCCATATACAGCATCCAGAGAATTTCGAAGATTCGGTAAAAAAAAGTAGGTGAAGCAATTCTTAAATCATGGATGTACTCAATTACAACTCTATAACTCATTCACGACATGTGACTGCCCTTATTTTGATTCTCTGTAGGCCAGAGTTTCAATTTCTCAGTGTATAATAATAGTTTTAATAGGAAATTCAATTTAATGATATGATTGTTTAATAGTGTGAAACATTAACTAACTCGAAAATTTTTAATTTCTTTTCAATAGTCCCATGTTTATTCTTTACTGTATGAGCGCTCAGATACTCGATCAAAAACTCAGGCAGGTAACTTGAACTTTGAGGTTACTATCAAAAGAGTTTCTCTCTCTAGAAAAGTCCAGAGAGAGAAACTAACCCCCAAATCCCCAAAAGCAAATCCTAGATCTGAATAAAGTCTGGGGCCGGCGGCTAGGGCTCGCCGCTCGCCGCCGCCGCCCCCTCTTCCCGCCGTCGTCCCTCCCTCCACTCGCTCTCCTCCCTTGTGAGCCTTCGACGAAGATGCCCCCCTCCCCCGAAGTGTTTCTTCGCAATCTGCCATCACCCGTTGCTGCACGCCTTTTGCACCTTGTCCCCTTCCTCGAGCTCCTCCTTCGATGCCACCTGGGATCCACCAACGCCCACAACCGCCGACGCCTTCCCATCCCCGTCGAGCTACGCGTCCTGCCGTCAAGCCATGTCGAGCCGACGACCAAGTGGCGGCGTGAACCTTCAGATCTGTGATGATTTGGAGTTGGGGGTGAGTTGGTTGGGGTTTGGGTTAGGTTAGGGTTGGTTGGCCTTGTTGGATGTTTGTCCACTCTTGGGGCCCGGATGTTCTGCGCGGTCGCCACCATGTCCACACTCTCGGGGCCAATCACGGCGATATGCAGCTATGATTTGATTTTTCGAGGGTTGGTAGTGCATGCGAAGAAGCCGGGGTTTGCTTCTCTTTCTGCGATTCGCAATGATGAGAGAGTAAGTGAGGATGGCAGTGCCGAAGCGAGAGACGGCAGAGTTTTTTTTAGTGAGGTATTATTTGTGAGGGGGTTGGTGGAGCTGTCTGAGTTGGGTGTGACTCGGTGTGAAGATTGCGGTGTAGTACGGTTGTGGGGCAAGGGCCCGAAGACGGGGTCCCCCCATGAGATGTGCTCACTCGTTACTCCTGTGCCCTATGCCCTCTACTGATGTCGTCGTCTGTCTCCTTCAGTGGTGCCGGAACGGTTCCTTCACCGCCACCACCATGTCCACACTCTCGAGGCCGATTACGGTAATCTGCGGCCATGATTGGGCCTCTAGGGATGGTGTAGTCAGCGAAGTAGTCGGGGTTTGTGATGATGGCAGCACAAAAGATAGTGGCTGGAGCTTGTACCCCGTTCTGTTGGGGTGTTATCTAGAGGGGCGGGGGCTGCATCCGGGCTGCTTCACCTGATGACCATAGTCGACGAGGCACCACCACCACTACGCCCTCATAATGGAAGCTGGCGCCCAATGCCATCGCCCGTTGTGACGATAGGAGAAGGTGATTCTTCATTCAGCTGGGTCTTGTATTGGTAATCTGATTGAGAGAAAGAGTGAGAGAGTGAGTGGGTGAAGATGTTGCTCCTCACTACTGTATGTTGGTGATGGTCTGTATTTGTGAGAAATCATTGGAGATAGCAAGAGTCTGAAAGAGGCGAAGGTATCTTCTTCACGACTCTCTCCTTGATTGAGGTTTTTGGTGGGGGAGTAATAATAGCAAGTTTGTGGGAGGATAGGAGATGGAGACTGAGCTTGGTGGTTGTCAAAACTCTGCCTACGGGGCTTGGGTCCAAAGATGCCCCCCCAGCGAGTAGACTGAGCTCGACGGTTGTCAAAATTCGGCCTGCGGGGCTTGGGCCCAAAGATGGGGTCCCCCAGCGTGGAGAAGGCAGGGATCGGCGGGTGATAAAATCCTGCCAGACTAGTTTCAAGTGGATGTGCATGTGCCGTGGAGGCAGTGTACGAAGCTAAACTGACATACATACAATGTTGATGGACCGAGCACGTTTGTCGGCCCACCTTCCAGGGTTGTTGGAGGAATTTGTTGTTTGTACGGATTGTGTTGCTTCATGTATGTTCTAGTTTCTGTCTGTAGGTTGTAACTGGGCCCAGTACTCTGGGTTTGTTTCTTTAATTTCTTATTAATGAAACAGGATGGTCATATTCCACATTTTCCTGCGGCAAAAAAAACTTGAACTTTGAGGTTGTGTTTCATTTGTAATCTACAATTTTGTTATTTTGACCAATCCTAACTTCATTTTTCTCAAATCTGTCCGATATGTTGGTCATGGCCATGGCTGATGAACTTTCACCGTTACCAAATGAATATTGATTAAATCTCTCGTGGAATAGCTCGACAACAATGTAAACCTTTTAAGAAAAGTTTTGTAATCATATCATTTATGGATCATTTATGGAAAACCACCATTTTAAATACAAATATACTATGAAGATATTTCATATGTAATATAACATCTTTTTTTATTTAAATTATATACTCCATTTTCCATCTTTTCTTTATAAATTAAAAAGCAGGTTTTTTCCCTTCGTAATTGAGAATCAGTTGACATCATCAAATTTCTCCGTGCTCGCTGATGAGGTTTTTTTTATTTGGGTGAAATTGATAGTATAGAAATTCAAATGCAATACATCTTCTACAAAATATAACAAAAATATAGGTATAGACAACTCAACTCTATTCGTGCATATATCATCCTCAATTACGCTATAACTAGTAATTCACATATGCGATGCACGTTTTAATAATTTCAAAAATTAAAAATAAAAACTCTGACGTAGGGAGGATTTGAACCGGAAATCTCCTTTATATTAGTTTTGTACATGCGTTACACACGTTGGTAGAATGACAAAATGACAAGATTAGAGATTAGAGATTAGAGATTATAAGATCAGAGATTATAATCACTTACTCTAGTAGTTTACACGTGCGAAGCACGTCTTAATAAATATAGTTTTTTTAAAAGTAAAAATTCAGACGTAGTCTGAATTTGATCTAAAATCTCATTTACAATAGTTATGCACGTACATTGCACGGATTGGTAGATGGATAAATTACACTAAGGCTTTCTCCTATCTCCTATTATAGTAGTAGAGATAAGGGTGCCAAAAGAAAACCGAATTTATTTTTTTTTGTTTGTTTTTTGTTTGTTTTTTGTTTTCAACAAATTACAACCTATGGCTGCTCCTCCATCCTTGACAAATATCCACTCTCAGTCCATACTCTTCAATGGCTTCTTCAACATATCATAAGGCTCCCACAATACATCAACAGGGCAAGCCCTCCCTTCATCCAACCTCACCCATGGCTTCCCCCTCCCACTCCAATGCAACAAACTAGTCTCCCCAGGGTGCAACCCCCTGCATTGTCCTTGGTAGTTATCACCCCCTAATCCATGCTGGTTCCATCTCGGGTCGACTCCAACCACATTCCCAGCAAACACCAACAAGAAGGGTGGCAACGACCCCAGTTCGTAAATCCTCATCCTCTTCTGCACCTCCATCCACTCCTCAATCGCGCTGGTATACTCTTCTTCCCTCCATCCCTCCAAATCCACCACCATCACCCCTGTATTGAAATAGCACGCTTTCGACCTCCTGTTGTTAAATGTTGAAGCTAGTTCATTGCTAGACCAGAACGAAGGGGTGAAGTACCTTGACATGTTGGTGTCGCAGTATTCAGGGGCCGCGATGACTGACTTGCTGTCCTTGAATTCAGTCAACCAGAGCTTGCCTATGTCGTCAACCAAAATTATATCGGAATCTAAGTAGACCACTTTTTTGACACAGTTAGGCAGCAGGTGAGCCAAGTAGGATCGAGCATAGTTCAAAGGGCGATCAAGCGCTTGCCTTACAGAAGTTGAGATTCTGCCTGTGACTGTTTCCTCAACGAAAGGGTACATCTGGAAGTGGAGGTAAGGGAAGGAGGTTGAGATTATGTTGTGTAGATTTTGCTGGTTCCGGGTTTGGGAGTAGATGAAGTGGAAGTAGAGGTTCTGCGGGCAAGTGGAGTGGTGGATTATGGAGAGAATTGCGGCCATGGAGCCTCGGAGGTAGGCTTCATCCAGGGTCATGGCTATGTTGATTGAAGACTGTGTGCAGTACAAGGGATTGTTTGTGTCCGGGTTTTCGCATTGCGGGGAGTTACGGAAGAAAGGGGCTTCTAGGAATTCAGCAAGGGAGGAAGTGAGAAAGAGGATGAGGAGAGCGAATGCGCGAAACACGGAAGAAGACATTGGTGGGTGTGATTTTTAGGGGAGTGAAGGTGGAGTAGAGAGGTGTGATAAAGAAGAGTGAGGAAAGAGATTTTTGAATGAGAAAAGGAGGAAGAAAGAAGGGGTCAAAAGTGTAGCCTGTTTTGAGAGTGACACACAAGTGTCAAGATTTGAGGGAATTTTGGTTGCTCAGCCGGCAACAGAGTGAGGGGGGAGTTACAGATGCTGTCTTGGATATGGAAAACCTATCCATTTGAAAGGTCAAGTGGGCACGAAAATTAAAGCACGGATGGATGAGATGTGGTAGGCAAGGCAACTCTCCGGAAATAAGGCTACGCTCTCAAACCTAAGACATCTTTTTTATCCATTCCAACCCCGCTTTATTACTGGTTTTCCTCATTGGACATAGCTATTTCAAGTTTGATCACGAATAGTGTTTTTAGTGAGGCATTGTAGATTCAAAGTCTTGGAGGAGGTTTAACGTGACGTATTTTTGAAATCTCAATACATTAATGGACTGTTTACTTAGAACTGTTGAAATCTCAATACATTAATGGACGGTTTATTCAGAACTGTAGTAGAATGAAACTCATAAAAAAAGGTAGAAAAAAAAAGGGTGAGAAATGGTGTTTTTTTGTTGGTTGATTCATTCATTCATCGCCTTCTTGAACTTGAGTTAAACCTGCCGTCTTTTACAGTTTGTTAGCTGTGTTTGAGGAGTGACAGTTTATAGCTGTTGTCGGGCTTAGACGTCGTTATGCTATTAGATTCAAAAATGTATTTTCACAGTTGAGAGCTGGAAACAATTAACGCATCTGATTTGTTTGTTAATTATCATGCTTAACATCTGAAGTAGGCTTTTTAAACAAGGTTAGATAATTAGATTAATTGATTTTAAAGTATACAAATGTTATAAGCTGCTTCAGATTTGCAGTCCATAAGAGTGGAGAGAATCAGATGGATATAGATGTTTTTGAGCAAAGAATGGGTCCTCTGTGATATCTTTAATGAGTGGAAATTCTCAGTTGTGACTGTGATTGTGACCCCTGGCCTCTTCAATGAAAGATGAACTCAGTCATATGTTTGTTGTACATAATTTTTAAATGTATATTTTAATACAAATTTTATGCAGCAGAATATATTATTTTCCATATGAGCAAATATTGAAGGAATAAATGACTTACCAATTAAACTCTTGTATGAACTCTCCGAATTCGTAGGGGTGTAGATTCAGATCTCTCTGTATACGGTGACAATGAAGATATTCAAACTTGTTGGATACATAGGTATATTCTCTATATATAAATATTACATGTGCATATGAGTAACACATGTATTGAACGTACAATTAACTGGATATTAGAACGCGGGTTTGTGGGCTTATAACCTGATATCCAAACCAGTATTTATTCAATAAATACTGGCTTGTGATAGCAGTCTAGGTATTTCAATTTTGATACCTAGGACGAATATCTCAAGTAACTTAGATCTAGATATTAACTCTAATTCCTACTGTTAATTTCTCACAAAACCTAATGAGATATTATTATTAATCAAGTGTTTGCTGGATCGTGTCGATCCCGTCGGATCTCGTCGAAGCCCTCGAAGCTGCTGTTCCCGACCATCGCCATCGTGGTCGATGTCGTCGCGGAGTCGTTCGTCGTCTGTCGTCGCACCCCGCAGTCAATCCAAATTCGACAGATCTCAGCGTCGATCAAGCTCCGTCGACCAGATCCTGCCTCTGCTCCGTCGACCAATCGCTGACTTCGTCGACGCACGTCGACGCCACCGCTCGCACTCAGTCGCACGTGCGCAGTCGACCTCCTTCTCCGGCTGCCTAGGGTTTGTGTGTCAGACCCGGTTGCAGTGAACTCGACCCGCAAGCAAGACTATCTTCCTCCTCTCTTCTCTGGCGTGCTGTGTAGTCAGATCCGAACTTGATCCATTGAGAAACTGTTTTCTGGCTTTCGGATTGTGAAGAAGACAATGGGGTTCTTTTACTTTCGTCTCATCATCACATCTGGTATCTCTGAACTTTAAGATTCATGCAATTATCTGATTTATTTATTTTGTTATTAGTTGGCAGATTTACAGATAAATCATCTTCTTTATCTAAATTACTTGTGTAGTAATAATTCAGAACATACTCTCAAACTTTAGGAACTCATTGTTTATTCCTTAAGATGGAAAAACATGACCGACCGTAGGAGGTTCCTAAACCAGAGGCGTTTAGTAGTTCTGAATTCAATAGATGGAAGAGGAAAGCATAGTATGGAATGAAATTCATGAAGATTTTCTATACCTGTCAAACGACCTATGATGAGTGTAATGAAGATGTGGATGATGCCACTTGGATCAGAGACGAGGACTTGTGTAGGGAGTTTCTGTTGAACAGTATTTCAGACCGGTTAGCAGATGTTTACATGAAATACGAAACAGCTAAAGAAATATGGGACCATCTGCTGGATGAATTCAAAAAGGGGGAGAAGGTTTCCAAGACTCACTTGGTTGACAAGTTCATGAGTTTTGAATTCAGAGAGGTGAAAGCCATTCTCCCTCAGGTAACTGATCTTGAAAACTTAGTAGCTAAATTGAAAAGTGAAGATATCATTGTGTGTGATACTTTTCTTATTGGAGCAATAATTTTTAAATTACCTACATCATGGCTTACATTTATGACTGAAATATATAAACTACCGGAACAAATTAAGCTTGCACAACTCAAACGATGTATTAAAGTTGAGGATGAGACTAGAACTATGATCAATTTGGAGTTGGCTAAGAAACAACTTTCTCATGCTAATGTGCTAACCAATACCAAATATATTTCTAAGTTTAAGAAGAACAAGCTTAATAGAAAGGGTGAACCGTCTAAGTTGGAAGTCACTAAAAAGATTGTCAAAAAGAAAGGAAAGTGCTACAACTGTAGAAAGTGTGGTCACCATGCTGCCGAATGTAAGCTACCCAAAAGAGAACAACCTAACAATAAAAGGGTGAACTTGTTAGAGGGCAACACTGAACCCACCAATTTTCTATGTGTTGTTAGTGACGATAAGGTCAGTGCCTCTGCTAGTTGGTTGTTGGACTTAGGGCTACATGTCATGCTTGCAATAATAAGAACCTGCTAACTGATTTGAAAGATGCAAACGAGTTAGTCTCTATGGAGAATGGAGAATCAGTCAAGGTGCTCCAGGTTGGAGCTGCAAATCTCAGTCTCTCATCAGGTAAAAATTTAATTTTGCGTAATGTTAAATTTGTTCCTACTTTAGCAAAGAATTTAATTTCTATTAGCTTACTAAATCATGCTGGTATAGTAGTTTCAATGATAAGTGGTAGAGCTATTTTATCTGTTAACTCATACTACTTTGGTTGTGCTTACTTAGTCAATGGTATAGACTTAGTTTAGAAAATGAAGTGATTAATGTTGTTAGTTCAAAACTGTGTAGCCCTTATTCTTGGCACAACAGATTGGGACATGTGAACTATAATTAATTACTTGCTGTTGCTAAAACTTTTAATCTGCCAATTGATACAGCCTTAAGATATGAAAAATGTGAAGTGTGTGCTCAGACAAAGATCACTAGAAAACCCTTTAGTTCTATTTCTAGGAGTACACAACTTCTTGAACTAGTTCATTCTGATATATGCGACTTTAAAAACTTTGTGACGCAAGGAGGTCGGAAGTATTTAATCACTTTTATAGATGATTATTCTAGATATTGTCATATTTATTTGTTAAAACTAAGGATGAAGCACTTACTAAATTCAAAGAATTTAAACACCGTATCGAAAATTAGTTAAATGCTAAAATAAAAAGGTTCAGATCTGATAGAGGTGGGAAATATGTATCAATGGGTTTAAAGAATTTTGCACTTCACATGGCATTATCTCTGAAACAACAACACTCTACTCACCACAGTCAAACGGTATAACCGAAAGAAAGAATCGAACACTCACAGAAATGTTGAATTCTATGATATTGACTGCTGGATTGCCTTCGAGTTTTTAGGGGGAGGCTGCATTGACTGCTAATAATATTCTTAATATGTTACCACACTCCAAACTGTCTGAAACACCTTATGAGTTATGACATAAACACACACCGAGTTTTGATAAAGTAAAACATGGGGTTGTTTTGCTTTTGTTAGAATACCAGATCCTAGAAGGCCTAAAATAGGACCTCGTACAAATACTTGTGTGTATCTAGGAAGTGCAGTTGATAGTGCGACATACAGGTTTTATAACCTATCTCTCAATAAGATAATTGAATCTAGAAATGCAGAATTTTTTGAAGATGTGTTCATCAAAGACAAAGGCATGACATTATCTGGCCACACAGACTTAGTCAATGATTTACAAACAGAATCTAGACCTAGCATAACTAACACTAAAATTACAAATGAAATTAAGCCTAGAAGAACCTCCACCAGAGATAAAATACATAGAATTTATGGTGATGATTTTGTAACTTATGCACTATTGGCTGATCCACATAGTGTAAAGGAAGCACTTCAGTCTAGAGATAGTTTACTTTGGAAAGAGGCTAATGATGATGAGATGGATTCTTTATTACAAAATAAAACTTGGAAATTAGTTGATCTGCCAAAAGGGGCTATAACCATAGGAAACAAGTGGGTTTTGAAGAAGAAACTTAATCCGGATGGATTTGTAGCAAAGTATAAAGCACGACTAGTAGCTAAAGGTTATACTCAACAAAGTAGGGTAGATTATTTTGATGTTTACTCATCTGTTTGTCATATTACTACAATAAGGATTCTTTTTGCCATTGCATCCATTGAAAATTTTGTTATTCACCAAATGGATGTTAAAACTGCTTTCCTAAATGGATATCTTAATGAAGAAATCCATATGAACCAACCTGAAGGTTTTGTACTTAAAGGTTTAGAGAACGAAGTTTGCAAATTAGTAAAATCTTTGTATGGATTAAAACAAGCACCAAAATTATGGCATAAAAAATTTGATACAACAATAAAGAGCTTAGGTTTTGAATCTAGTAATTCTGATAAATGCCTTTATTTTCGCGATCTATCAAATAAAATTGCTATAATTTGCTTGTATGTTGATGACATGCTTGTTGTTGGAAGCGACCTATCAACTGTAGTTGAAGTTAAAACAATGCTATCCAAAGAATTCAGCATGAATGACCTAGGTGTTGTGGATACTATATTAGGTATGAGAGTGAGTTTTGGTAGACAAAGAATATTCCTTAGTCAATCTCACTATATCAATAATGTGTTACAAAAATGAGGATACAGTGATTGCAAAAGGTTTGAAACACCTTATGATTATAACAATAAGTTGACACCTAACGATGGTGCAACAATGAGTTGGATTATTCCAAACTAATTGGAAGTTTCATGTATGCAATGATCTGCACTAAACCAAACATAGACTTTGCGGTAGGCATGCTTAGCAGATTCACTAGTAATCCCAGTAAGTCACATTAGAATGCCCTTAAGAGGCTAATGGGTTACCTAAGTGGTACTCAAGAGTTAGCTTTGTGCTACTCTGGACATCCTTCAGTTTTGGAAGGATATTCTGATGCATCATGATACATAGAATTTGGTGAAAGTCGATCCACTAGTGGTTGTGTTTACACTAGGAGGAGCAGCTATGTCATGAAAATCTAAGAGGCAACCAGACATTACATTCTCATCTATGGAGTATGAACTCTTTTCGCTATCTTGTGCTGGTGAAGAAGCGGAATGGATGAGAGACCTGTTGCTAGATTTTCCATTGAGAAGGTTTAAAGTAATAACTCTTAGCTTGTTTTGCGACAACCAAGCTATAAAAACTGTAGCAACTAATACTCTTTACAATGGTAAGAGATGAACTGTCGGTCTTAGACATGCAAAGTTGAACTATCTCATTAAACAAGGGGTTATTACCCTCATTGATGTAAGATCAAAACAGAATATGGCTGATGCCCATACTAAGAGACTACAAAGAGGTCTAATTGTCAAAACTGTAGGAAAAATGGGGTTAAGAGTTATTGAGTAATAAAGGCCTTAACACCCTAGTTATTTTGATAATTAGAATCCATAACAACCATAGAGAAGTTCAAACTTAAGCATCAATTTGACAGTTAACATGTTTTAGATAATTTTGATGATTCCACATAAATTCCATAAATATATAATGTCATTCCAATTTTGATGGTATTATATATCTAGAGAATTTACTTAGAATAATCATATTATTCCAATACGAAATATGAAAACTTGTCGATGTGTTTCCGATGATTAAATTATCTTTAAATATCATTCCAATTTTGATGATATGTCTTTTATGGATACATGTTTCATTCCAATTCTGATGATTCAGGGTTAAACCATGATTGAAATGACAGTCTTTTCATTCCAATATGAAACATAGTATGATTCTTGTGTAGAAACTATAAAAGTTCATGTACTTTATTTGTTAAAGATACTAGATTGTGATGCTTGTATTAAAATCTTGTTAGCTAATTTGAATTGTACTAAGTTCTTTTGTTTTAACTATATACTTTTATGCAATTTGCTTAAATTCAAAGAGAAATGACTCGTGAAATTCTTATTTGCAATGTTGAGAAATAGGTGTTAGCAAAGACAATGGAGATGAAATCTTAGATCTCAATTTTGAAGATGATGATTTGCTCGATATGGAGGAGTAATCATGAAGCAGCATGCAAGGATTTTCTATTGCTGATCACTTACTTGATAAGAACTTCTCTTGAGTTTAAAACTGCATTTTAAGCTTAAAACTCTTTAATTTGGTTTGAAGTTTATTTGCATTGTTTAGTTTTGAGACTATGATTTGTTTTATCTATTAGTTTAGTCTTTGTGAACTATTCTGAATTTGATGTGGTTTGGAACTATTTAATTATATTAGTTTAGTCTTGATTGAACTATTCGGATTTATAATTATATTGGTTCTTATGAAACTATACTTTATGATGCTTTTCTTATATTATGGACTGTTATCAGCCAGTCAGTTTTATACTGAACTGATGAGATAATCCTGTACTTATATATTGAGAATATAGGAGGAGATTGTTGGATATATGGGTATATTCTCTATATATAAATATTACATGTACATATGAGTAACATGTGTATTGAACGTACAATTAATTGGATATTGGAACGCGGGTTTGTGGGCTTATAACCCGATACCTAAACCAGTATTTATTCAATAAATATTGGCTTGTGATAGCAGTCTAGGTATTCCAATCTTGATACCTAGGGTGGATATCTTAAGCAACTTAGATCTAGACATTAACCCTAATTCCCATTGTTAATTTCTCACAAAACCTAACAAAACTAAGGTCCATAAGTGGGAATTTCTTCACCTGACAATTGAAGCCCTAGGACTTTTTGTTGATTTATTGATTGAATTTTTTCTTTCAAATCCATCCCCAATCCGCACCCGCACCCGCACCCGACCCGCACACTTCAATACCCTACACTCCAATCCATCTCCAATCCGTTTATTTCTTCCCAAATCTCCCACTTCAATTTCTGCCCAATCCCTAAATCCCCAAATAAATTTCTCCGACAGTTCGACCGACGACCTCCGACTCTCCGATTCCCATCTCCGACTTCCTTCTCCATCTCCTAACTCCTAAAGTTCTAAGCTAAGTCCTAAACCCTAATTCTAAATCCCAAATTGGAGATGGATTGGAGGTGACTGGGTCTTGCTATTGCTCTTATTGAGTTGCTCTTGCTGTTGTTGTGTTGTGGGTGCGGGTTGTTGTTGCTATTGCTGAGTTGTTGTTGTTGTGGTTGTTGTTGCTGAGTTGCTTTTGCCACTTTCTTCTATGGGTATATAGAAGAAGAAATGCATAATGTTGACACACAAACACAACAAATAGAACCCACTAGTAGTAGAAAAACTAGGGGGAAAACAAGTGATTGACACAGATTTTATGACCATATCCCCGATAAGGGTAATCTGGGTGTAGGACATAAGATTTGTAAAACTTGTGTCAAGAGTTACAAATGGAAGAAGGGTGAGAGAACATGTACAATTAAACGACACATTTTAAATGTACACATAGAATTAGTACGACCAACAAGGCCAACAAATAATCAACCCTAAGATTAGACAAATAGATAGCCAACCTTATGATCCCGAACTTGTTCGTCGGAAAATAGCCCGACTAGTTATTAAGGATGAACTACCTTTTTCCTATTCCCTGAGTAGGAATGTAGAGTCTTTCAACTAAAATGCACTAAATCCACATTTTAGAAGAATACCTAGAAACACACTAAAGTCCGATTGTTTAAAACTTTACAACGAAATGAGAGACGGTTTAATTGCACTCTTGTATTCTTTAACTTGTAGAGTATCGTTAACTTCCGATGATGGGCTTAACTTGTCATTGGATAGATAGTGATTCGATGATTCAGCCGTATCACCATAGTGGACTAGTTATTATGACATGTATTCTAGAAGTTTGTGATTTATATCATATTCATGATAAAAATTTTACTATTAGTTTTGATAATACATTTAACAACAATGCTTCGATTAGTACATTAAAAACACAATTAGCTCCTCCATGTAATGAATTTTTTCATGTTAGATGTGTGTCATATTTTAAATTTATGTGTACAAGATGCATTAAAAGTAGCTGATTCATATATAATTGTAATTAAAAATTGTGTACATTTTATTGCTTTAAGTGGTCATATACTTCAAGAATTTAAAGAATGGTGTAAAGCTAGGGAAATATATTTTAAGAAAATTTCCTAAAGATGTTAAACACCGATAGAACTCTACTTTTGATCTACTAAATGTTGTTACTCAATACAAAGATATTATAAACAATTTTTGTCTTGCAAAAAACAAGGAAAATGTTTAAATGACTCCCCAATCATGATATTTTGCCAAATCTTTATTACGATTTTTGAAACCTTTTAAAACTGCAAATGTGAAGTTTCCTACATCTTATGATTCTACTTCTAGTAGTATTTTTGTTTCAATCATTACTATGATGCAAACTTTTCAAGAAATGATTTCGGAAGAATACATTAGCCATATTGTTGTTCCCGCTTATACAAAATTTTTGAAATATTTTAATCCTCCTCCTATGTTCTATTGTATTGCTACTGTTATGGATCCACGTATCAAATTAGTGGGTACGAGAAGTTTGATTGAAATATTTTTTACTTTACTTGAAGAAGATTCTGAATATGATTGTAATAAATTTTTAGCTAGCTTTGAATCAACCTTGAATAACTTGTATGATTATTATGATAGAACTTTTGCATTGGTAGTACAACTAGTATAGTTACTTCTTCTTCTTCTACTTCTAGAAGTAAGGGTAAGAGTACATTAGAAGATGCCACTGCTAATTTACTTGCTCGTATTCAATCAAAAAAACTTAGGACTAATGCACCTAATGAATTAAATCGGTATAATCAACAAGATAGTGAGAGTTCTAGTACAAAGATTGAAGTGCTACAATGGTGGAAAGAACATGAGTATTTTTTTCAAATTCTTTCACATATGGCTAGAGATCTACTAAATCCTCTTGTCACCATAATTGCTTCAGAAAATATTTTTTCTACAAATGGCAGAGTTCTAATAGATTACAGGAATCGCTTGAAGCCAGATTCATTGGAGAAGCTCGTGTGCACTGAAGATTGGATGAAGGCTGAAGACAGGACTCAATGAAAAGCAGCATCTACATCAACAAGTGGAAGCAACTCGCCTGAAGTCCAACAACAAGATTAAGGAATTTAGGGCGATGAGATCCTAGGTTTAGGTTAAGGAGGTGCACGACAGTAGTCCAGTGCCCTCTCTTCAATCTAACTATAGGCTATCTCGAACTCTAGATTGTCATCTAAAACATATAATTGAAGGAATTTGTATATTTTTTAAAAGTATTTGTATGTAAAAAAGTTTGTAAAAATTTCATCTAAGTTGAAATGAATAATATATACAATTTTGTTTAATTCTTAATCTCTTATACTTGTTGTACAATTTTTATTTATTTATTTTTTGAGGATAAAAGAGAGGAAAAAAAAACCGGGCCAACCTGTCGACCCGCCCGGCCCGACCCGGGTTCAACCCGAATGTGTTCACGGGTCGACCAGGTCGGTTTTTTCATTTCCCAACCCGGCCCGGCCCGACCCGGCTATTGACCCAACCTAGGCCGATCCCGCCCGAATTCGGGTCAACCTGAACTGGTTGGGCCCGGCCCGGTGGACCCGATTGCCATCACTAGGTGCATGATATGGGTTAAAATACCAGAAATACTATAACAATTCCCATGAAAGTAAGCCAAAGAGCTCAGGTCGTGGCAAAAATAGCGGTGTACCAAGCTTCCTTCATTTCTGTCCTCTCAATGTGAAACTTTGGACCAATCCACAGTTCCTCATATGTAATGGGAAACGTCGAAGTTCCTAGTGCTCTTAACACCTCAAGTAGAACCGATTTGCTCTGATGGCACTCAAGAAAGATGTGTTCTTTGGTTTCCGTGTGTAAGTTACAAAAACCACAGGAGGACACAATATTAGGATGATGTTTAGCCCTAGTCAAGATGGCATCGTTGATGACCAGCCCTAAGAAGACCTTAACTTTTAGTGGTGCCTTGACCCGCCAGATATCGGTAGACCAGTTTGGTTTACACCCTCTAAAGTGCAGTCGATTATACAACGACCGTTTCATAAATTCTACGCTTTTTTCCGGCCCCCACCACTTCCAATCTGGGCCATGTGAACATGTAACCCCAGCTTGGCCAATGTAGGTTTGTAATTCTTCCAACGTTGTTAGTGATGCCTGATTCAAATGCCGCTTGAATGCAGGCTTCCAAATACCCCGCTTCCAAGAACTAGCCACCGTAATGTGTGGTTATGATGATTGGTTGTAAAGATCTGGGAACAACTCTTTAAGCGAATGAGCCCTGCACCACTTGTCCCACCAGAATTTAGTCATATGACCATTACCAATGAATGATGTCACACAACTATAAAACGGGTCAAAAGCTTTAGCGACCCCTCTCCAGAACCAGGATACTGTGGGTCTTATCCCAAAGCTTAGTTGACGCATCCCATTCCCGTGCAGGTAGGATTGTATGAAGTCCTGCCAACCCTCGCAGTTCGGATGAAGCACTTTCCACCACCATTTTCTGATGAGAGAACAACTCATGTCCCTAAGTTTGATAATACCAAAACCGCCGTGTGCTTTCTTCAAGAAAGCTTTCTCCCACCTGATAAGTTGGTAGCTTCCCCTATCGGCATCCGTCCCATTCCACAAAAACCGCTTTCAGATCTGACCGATCCTGTTGATAACCCATCTTGGTATTTTAAAGAAGGACATATAATAGGTTGGTAAGTTGGAAAAAACCGAGTTGATGATGGCAACTCTCCCCCCTAGGGAGAGGGATTTACCTTTCCATCTGATCAGCCTTTCTTCGACACGATCGATGATGGGAGACCAATCTGCTTTCTTGAGCTTGCCTGGTCTAACTAGAAAGCCCAAGTATCTGATAGGAAAACTGTATACCTGACAATTAAGGATAGAAGCATGTACCTCAGCTTCCACGGTGGCATGGCAAAGTGTATGAGTGCACTTTATGGAAGTTAACTTTTAGACTGGACCAAGTCTCAAAGTTGTACACGACTCCTTTGAAGACTACAATTCCCCCCAAATCCCCATTACCAAATAGTAGAGTATCATTCACATATTGTAGAATCGTACACCCCGTGCAGTTCCTGCCAATGGCCACAGGACTAATCCACCCCTCACGCTTGCAATTGTGCAACATAACTTTTAATGCATCCGCAACAATAGTGAAAAGGAGAAGGGAAAGGGGATCCCCTTGCCTTTACCCACGTTTACAGGAGAATGGATGCCCTGACTTACCATTAACAACGATTGTCGTTCTGCTGGTAAATGACACTGTCTAATCCAAGTGATCCATCTAAATCCAAAGCCTTGGCCTTCAAGGGCCTCTAGTAAACACTTCAGTCAACCGAGTCATATGCTTTCTCAAAATCCAATTTTAGTAGATAATTCCTAGCTTTAGAGATATGACACTGAAGAATGGTTTCTTCTGCCGTAGCCACACAATTTGAAATACATCGGCGTTTAATGAACCCTGTTTTTTCCTTACTGATCAAATTGTCCATCACCTTACCAAGGCGATTGGCGAGAACCTTAGTAACTATCTTAATCGAACAGTTAAGCAGATTGATTGGTCGAAAGTCTCCCACATGTGTCGCTGCTTCTTTTTTGAGGATCAGGACAACTTCTGCGTAGTTAAACCTACCCAATCTAAGTCTGTGGCCATAGAATTCGTGCACCATGGCCATTAAATCGTCCTTAATAACTTCCCAGAAAGATTGGTAAAACATAATCGGGAATTCGTCTGGACCCGGAGCTTTCTCACTCCCCAACTAAAAGATCACCTCCTTGACCCCCTCTTCAGTGAATGGGACCTCAATCTCCTGCAACCCTGTGCCCAAAACTACTGAATTATCCTGCCAGAATCCCTCTGAAAGTGGAACTCTAAAATCTTATTTTTGGCCAAATAGGCTTTTATAATAGCCCTGGAAGGTCCTCTTCACTTCCTCCTAGTCCTGAGTCATTCCATTGTCTGTGTGGATAGCATCAATCAAGTTGGAACTACGACGAGCACTTGTGACCCTATGAATAAAGGTGGTGTTTGCGTCCCCTTCTTTAAGCCACATAATTCTGGATTTTTGTTGCCGTTTAATCTCCTCCAATTTGTATAATTGTGTGATGTCCTCCCTCCATTTTAAAAGCAAGTTTCGCTCGTCTTGCGACAAGTCTCTAGTTTCCTCAAGTTTTTCTAACACATCAATCTCCTCCAAGATTGACTCTTTTGCCCTCCAAATTTGTGCAAATCTTGTACGGATCCATCTTTGTAACCTGGAACACAATCTACAAATTTTCTCACACCAGACCGCCGCCGCTTCAGAGCCCTGAGTGGGCAAAGCCCAAGATTCCATGACCATGTGGTGAAACCCTTGAATTTTCAGCCAGGCCTTTTCAAACCTAAATTTTGACGGTTTCCCACTATGTTGCTCGCCAGTAGATAGGACAAGCGGAACATGATCCGAGGTAGGTCTCAGAAGGGATTTAGCATAGACCAATGGGAATTTTGCTTCACAATCCAGAGAGACCTGCACTCTGTCCAAGTTTTCCATGATCGGTAAGGCTTGCATGTTGGACCATGTGAATAGCCTGTCAGACGAAGGGATGTCTACTAGATCCAAGCTCACGATGATACGGTTGAATTCAGCTCTATCTGCATCACTGGAACCCCTACCCCGGTGTTCATAGGCGAATCTTGTTATGTAAAAATCCCCACCTATAATCCAGGGTAGGTGCCATCCGGAACAGATGGAGTGGATCTCCGTCCAAAAAACAGGTTTGAGATTGGCGACGTTTGGCCCATAAACGATCGTGACAATTTGAGTCCAACCATCAGTTTGCCGCTGAAGCAGGACTGATAGTGAGAATCCTCTAATGAACTCGTCTAGACATGTGAACCTATCGGTTGAAGCCAATAATAATACCACAAGATGTCCCATTGGAAGGTCGATAGCGCCATTCCTTAATCCTGTTACTGCCCAGCCTCCTGAGTCTAGCCTCATGTGCAATCTTAGTCTCTTGCAACCCCACAATGTTGGCCTTGGCAGAAGAAGTTAGGTCTCTGACCATCTCCCTCTTGCCCCGACCCCAATTCCTCTAACATTCCAGAGAAGGAGACTCATTATGTCATGCCCCGCTTCCAAAAAATACGGAATACAAGCACGTAACATTGGCCCAATGAATGACTAATGTCACCCATAAGCTGTTTATTCGATTAACTCAACAATATAATCAATATAGAACAAATGCGCAGGTAATATTAATAGTCTCATGAACAATAGTACTTGGAATGAAGCAATAAAAATATCCAAATACAATACTAATAATCCAACGTTTGAAAACAATAATAAAATCCGGGACATAAGCTCAAAACAATAATAATCTAATCTAAAATAATAACAAGTCTCAATACATTAAGTTTATTAAACTAATAAGCAATTAGAAAGCAGTAGTCTTCAGAATATTTGTTCTCCAATTCCAGCAGGCAATTCTCCTTCATTACCTGTATACACTTCATCTAAAAAGAGGAGAAAAATTGTCCTTAGGACAAGTCATGGATAGCAAGTAGAGAAAGCAGGGAACAATGGAATAACAGTATAACAATGAATCAATGGAATCAATAACATGGGACAATAATCATGATAATCGATGCGATGGCTATAAACAATGATGCAATATTCGGTAACGGTAATCAATGATTAATAACGGTAACACTTAGCCAATATTCGATATCAATAGGAACAATGATGAACAATATGCAGTGTCGGTGATTTGTCAATCCTTATGTCTATTAATTATTTTAACTCCTAACTAATGCACGTACTACTGTGTCTCATATGTTCCATACCACAGGTTCGATGCATACAATCAATTTCGTTTAGACTATAGTGGTAGACTTTATAGTTCATATACTGGGTATGATGACGATAACGGTAATAACACGAGCCATGTGTAATTTCTTACAAGATGACGATAACGGTAATAACACGGGCCATGTGTAATTTCTTACACAATGACGATAACGGTAATAATCACGGGCCATCATCTGAGTACAGTCCCTATATCATCAACTACACTAGTCAATCCCTTAAACCCCGATTTATTAATTATTTATCAATGCAACAATACAACATGCAATTAATGTACATTTCGGTGAACGATAGTATCAATAGGGGAATAATAGGACGATAACATGAATAGGATAGTCAGAATAGTGATAATAACTCATTGGGGACATGCAATGTAACATACATTCATTAATTCATGCAATAGCACAACATAGGAATAATTAATCTATTAAAAAGTGGAATCTAAAATTCTAGACAGTAAGCGCAGTCTGTACAAAAATGCAGTTTTCGCTGACTCAGAAATCAAAAGTTGAATCCGTAAAAAAACCTGGAAATTAGACTTCCACAGGTTCCAACTCATATTTAAAGTTCAAATTCCGACAACAGTAACTTGGTCAAACACACTGTTCTTTACAGGTTTTATGTTCAGACAGAAATTCGACATCTAGTTAATTTAATTTTTAGAATCAACAAAAACTCATTATTAAAATCAGTAAAAATATTTTCTAGACTCCTAAACATGTTAGGCAACAATCTGGAAATTTTTAGATTAAAATTCTATCATTTGATCAGCATTTTAACTGTTTAAACATGAAGGGTACGAGAATCTGAAAATCTGAAAGTAAAAATACAGCTGTAGTAAAATGGGCATAACTTTTGCTACAAAACTCGGAATTCGAAAATTCAAGATGTTCTGGAAACTAGAAAGATAAGTCTACAATTCATATTCAGAAAGTATTTCATCTTAAGGTCGTTTACTGATTCGAAAACAGCGGTCAATATTCAGGTCAGCAAGCATATACAAGGTTTGGGGGTATTTTCATGAAAATAAATTAATTAAACAATATGTATCGATTCTCTAGTCAATAAATTGTGTAATTAACATGATGGGTGACAAAACATGATAAATAAACTAGAACATGCTCATACAACAATTATCATCAATCGATCAAACAACATACAACTTATCAATTGTCTCTACAATAATTTTTTTGTATCGTGACTATATGTGTAACCCTATTATCCGTACTATATGATGTATGTAAGATTCAATATTTTTGGAGTCAAATTGGCACGATGTCAAGAGTATTGGGGTTAGCTCGTGTAAACCCACAATAAACCCAACGAAAGAGATAAACAAAGTATAATATGATAACAAGGGATCTACTTGCAAGAGTTTCAATGAGACTTGAATTTGATACAATTAGCAATTCGAGATTTGCACCCCTCTGCGCGCGCGAGAGAGAGTCTCTCTTCTAGCTATCTTACAATGCTTAGAAGGAGGTTACTATATATCATCTTCTAATTCCTTTGTTTCTTCCGATGTGGGACTGTTCCTTCAACCCATTTTCAAGAATGAAAATGTCTCACTTTGAGAGACAATTTTTCATTCACCCGTTAACCGTTTAGCAAATTAATATATGATTTTGATTTACTCACGAAGGAGAACACAAATCAATCAAGATCTCTCAATAACTTATTGAGGATCTTACTCAAAAAAATGCTCAAAAACTGGTTCGTAAATGGTGTATGAAATACCCATTTTCTAACAATAACATAAGTGAAGACATAATGTAGAGAAATGGAGATATAATGTAGATGAAATTAGTTAGTAGTTACATACCCGATTGCATCAATTTGTGGGCGAGAAAAGGCAGTTGCAATAATAAAAAATCGAGTCCAGTAAACCAGAGGATTCACAGTAGGCAAGCGGATATCTCCAGCCTTTACATCACTGGCAACTTTGGCTAAGGCAACAGCAACTAAACGAAAGGGCAAACCATTAGTGGTTATAAAAAGCAATGCACAACAGTCATCACAGCTGCTGTGTATTTGACACAACTAACGGAGTTCTGCTGCCCAGTTAAACAAGTGCCCAAAATGTATCTTCTTGTTAACAGAAATTCAACTGGTTAGGACTATTATAAATGCAATAAAGCTGAGCGAAAATACCAGGTCAAATACTAACTTGAACCCAGACGTAGTGCTTGCACGATTATCTTGTTGTTCATATGTCGTAGCAGAAATATTTTAGTGTTAGTTAGAGTTGGACAGTTTGACTATGATGAATTCTCCTCTCATACATCCCAGTTCAGGTTTTCCTCAAGTTGCCCTCTGCTCTGAACTTGAGCTTTATGAAATGCTGACTTTCCAATAAAGACTACAATATTTCTTGTTCTAGTATCAGTTTGAGTCAGGAAAACCATCAACTAAGTTTCACCACACAGAACAGTCTTGTATAATTTCCCTCAGTTAAGTTTGTTTCTCATAATAAACCAAGTTTCAGTACAAATTGAAGGTTACAAGTTTTATTAGAATTACTAGCATTAAGTTTTCCTATCATCTTAAATCAATGAGATCCAAATCAACATCCCACTAGGCACTGTCAACTTCTTGTTAGATATGCACATAGTACTATTATAATAATCATTTTTGCTTCCTTCAAAAAAAAAAAAAAAAAAAAATCATTTTTGCAATCAAGACTGCAAATGTTGTATTCTTCCACTTCCCTGTAGTTGTCTGTCCTCATTCCTTCTCTTCATTACCAGAAAACCATCTGCACGTTCACTGGACTTCCCATCAGATACATTAAAAACAATGCACATTTGGCACTGCTGTGCATTGTGTGCGGACTAGTATATATATTTTCAAGATTGTGTATGAATTGCATTCTGAAGGATATGCACATTATATCTTGAAAGTAGGAATCTATTATAAGCACGGGTTGATGCATGTTATATTATTTTTAATTACAGAATTTAAAACTGGAGTTTTCATTGTAAAATCATGTATCCATTTCAATAGCTAAATTTTGCTCAGTGTTGAAATTGGTAAGACTGGAATAGAAAATTTGATCAATTCGTTTGAAATTAGGATAGTATCTTTTCACTAGCTAGGTCATCTATATCTAGGTTAGCTAGTTACTGGCATGTAACTTGAAATAATAATTAATGAAGAAAAAAAAATGTAACTTCAAATAATGTTGGTCAATAAATAGCTTTTGATTCAATAGATAAAATTGATATTGCACTTCATATAATATTCTCTATTCCTAACATTGGTCCTCTTCTCTCTTCTCTCTTCCGTGATTTAGTTGTGTACCACTTGTTACTGGTTCTTTCCATGGGTACTACAAAATTCCCCAGCTCCCACCAAGTTTGTTACCCATTGATCCACCATCATGCTTTATCACCATCGCAGTGACCACAACTGATTCTTTTTACTATCTATATATCTATATATGCATCAATTACCTTGGTAGAAGAGGGAGAACAAAATAAGCAAACAGAAGGAGCCCTGGCCAGTTCAACCTCAAGCCATATCTCAAGTTCTACCTCCTACTTATTTCTATGATTCTAATGTCAGCGACCGAGGTAATTAAATTTCCTTTTAAGCTTACACCGTGCCATTGTAATTAAGCCATACACAATCTCTCATTTGTTCATAAACAACTAGTCTTTGAGGTATATATTCTCTTGAGGGTCTTTCATTATACAAGGTGAATTTTTCAAAAAATAACTAGCTTGCCCTGCTGTAAATGCTCAAATACATCTACAATGACCTAATCTGAATTGCTCATAGCATAATAATGCTTGTTCTCAAACACAAACATAACTATATTGCTACACTCAAATCTTCCATTCTAACCTAGCACCAGACCTTCACAATTAATTAGTCATATAATGCAAATTACCAGTGTTCAAGAACTCAAGAACTATTATCTTCCACATCACCCATGTGTTCTTTCCTACTGTCTCACTTGGTATCTACTGATACATGATACGTATCAAGGGCATTTTGCACAATGTACAGAACCTAGAGCCACATCATCGAGGGAAGTCCACGGTTTAAATCCGTAATTTACCCTTGCCACATAACATTCATCTTTATACCTTTATAGCTAAATTTTACTTTTAATATATAATCTGTTGCACATGAAACTACAAGTCACAAATTGCAAAATAAATTTCTTCGAAATAAGTAGAGCTTAGTAGAACTCACATGACAAGTTTTCGGCATCGCCGTCCACATCAGCAGTGGGCGATTGCTTCTGGTCAACAACACCTCTTCTGCAGACAACCTTGCCATGTTTCTTCAGCAACTCATCCAACACCTCCTCTTCTTCTTCTTCTTCTTCTCCTCTTCCCACATTCTATTCACAAAACCCATTTCCCCTACATTAATCAACTAACAATAATTAACATTAGGGGTAGTTGGGTTGGCCCGTGGGTTAGGAGGGGACTTCAATATTACTAGATTTCAATTCGAACATCGAGGAAGAGGGCCAAACGACAGAGACAGACAGAGTTTCAACCAGGTAATCAATGATCTAGAGCTCACCGAGATCCAGGCGTCGGATATGAGATTTACTTGGTCAAACATGCAGGCGAATCCCATACTGGCTAAGTTAGATAGAGTGCTAGTTTCTGCGGAGTGGGAAAACCTGTTCCCACTGGCGACAGTCATACCTTATTCGAGGTACACATCGGACCATTCACCGCTGATGCTGGATTGTGAAAGCGATAGACGAAGACCTAGGCCACAGTTCAAATTCGAGAAAGCTTGGACCATGGCCGATAACTACTGTGAGATTATTCAAAAGTCGTGGGAGGGGCCGGTGGCAGACACAGATGCGATTTCCAAATAGAACAACAAGATGAGAAGGCTCCGTAAGTGTCTTAAGAAGTGGGCAAAGAGGGAATTCGGGGAGATTTATAGGAAGAAGGAGAACTTAGGAGAAAGGATCCAGGAACTAGAAATTATTGAGGAAAATAGGAACCTGGAGGGAGGCGAATACGAAGAATTGAAATCGAGCAGAGAAGAGTTACACAGAATAGGTGAGATGGAGGAATGTTACTGGAGGTAAAGATCTAGGATTCAGTGGCTAAAGGAAGGTGACTCAAACACGACATTCTTCCATAAGGTGGCTAATGGTAGAAGGAGACATAATCACATTGGGGGGCTATTCGTAGATGAAATCTGGACTGAGGATAGCTTAAAAATCAGTAACCACATAGATAGGGGGTTCAGGGAGCTCCCAGGAAAGAAGAGAATTTAGAGAGGTAGGTTGCAATCGGACATGTGGAGTGAATCGAGAATTGAGGGAAGTGAAAGGATTGAGGAGGAATTTTCAGAGGATGAAATTCTAAAAGTTATAAGACTTCTGGGTCAGGACAAGGCGCTGGGTCCGGATGGTTTCCCAATTTTATTCTACACTCGATATTGGAACATCATCAAGAAAGATTTAATGGACATCTTTCGAGAACTTCATTGAGGAGTTGCACGAGTTGAAAGATTAAACTATGCAAATGTTATTTTAATTCCGAAGAAATTGGAGGTCCTGAGGATGTCAGATCTCCGACCAATCAGTCTGTTGAATGGATCGTTCAAGATCATTACCAAAGTTCTGGCCAATAGATTGGCGCCACATTTATCAGATATTATTAACGAAACTCAAAGCGGATTTTTCAAAAGTAGAGATACCATGGATAGAATCGCCTCAGCCCAAGAGATGATCTTTAGAGGTAACAAGGATAAGGTGAACAGTTTTTTGCTTAAACTAGATTTTGAAAAAGCTTATGATACGGTTGAATGGGATAGTGTGGACGAAGCGCTAGAGTTAGAGGGCTTCGGGGTGAAATGGAGGAGTTGGATGAGATTGTGTGTTCAAAATGGAAAATCTTTCATTGTGCTGAACGGAGTTACAGGAAAAGAAATCCGCTGTCGTCGAGGGCCAAGACAGGGGGATCCTCTATCACCACTAATTTTCACGATTATTGCCAACGGATTGGCAGAGATGATCAAAAGAGGAAAAGAGGCGGATATTATCAAGGGAGTCAAGGTCAAAAGAATAGAGGAACCATTGTCTATACTACAATATGCGGACGACACGCTACTTTTCGGTGCAGCAAAGGTTGAGGAAACCATAGTTGTTAGAGTGTTGTTAAGATGCTTTGAATTTTGGTCGGGATTGGCCGTCAATCTTCAGAAGAGTTGCGTCATACCCATATGCAAAGAGCAGGAAGGTGACATGGATTCTATTTCTTATGCGATGGGATGTAGGAAAGGGGAATTCCCACTCAAATATTTGGGGACGCCAATCAGACCTTGGAAATTGCGTAAGGAGGACTGACTGCCTTTAGTGGAGAAAGTGGAGAAAAAACTCGCAGGGTGGAAAGGAAAATTCCTATCGCTGGGAGGCAGGGTTACGCTTATCAATTCGGTCCTTAGCAGCTTGCTGACATACCTCATGTCCATCTATGAGATTCCGACCTGGGTGGTAGACAGAATAGATAAATGCAGGAGGAATTTCCTATGGAAAGGATCACGGGATGATAACAAAGGAGTCAATCTGATCCGATGGAGCAAGGTGTGTAGAAAGAAAGAGTTCGAAGGACTAAGGGTCGTGAACCTCCGAGATATGAATAAGGCATTACTTTCCAAGTGGTGGCGGAAAATGAATAAGCGACGTCAGTCTTGGTGGTGTAATTTATTCAGGGTATATAGAAGACGAAAAAAAACGAGATTTGGAGGCCGTAGCAAATGCGAAAAGGTGTCGCAGCTATGGAAGGGGATCGCGAAGGTGGGTCATTTGTTCCACGATAACACCAATTTCATTTTAGGGGACGGAAAAACAACTAGATTCTGGAAGGATAAATGGTAGGGACCGAACACAATGAAATCTCTTTTCCCAAAACTAGCGGAGGAAGCCATTAACGAAAATGTTTTGGTGGCGGATGTCTGGAAATGGGGAAGACTAAGACTACAGTTCCGCGAAAATGTATCCCCTGAAGGTCAAGAGCAGATCCAAACAATTCAGAATAAGCTGGCAGACAAAATGGCGAGCGGAAGGGGAAATGAGGACGAGAGAGTGTGGAGGTTAGAGACGGATAGCGTGTTTTCGGTGAAGTCTATGTATCATCTCTTAAATGATGGGGGAATTAGAAGTGGGAACGCGAAGGTTATTTGGAAGGCAAAAATCCCATATAAGGTGAAAGTGTTCCTATGACTAGTGGACAATAACGCGATCCTGTCGAGGATGAACATTAGCAAACGCAACATTCCGATTGACACGACTTGCCCATGTTGTAGTGTAAGGGAGGAAGATACTAATCACATCTTCCTGGTCTGTCCAAAAGCTAAACTTACCTGGGAAATAATGGGGATGGGGTTCGGGGTTCTAGAAGTTCCTAGCTGTATTGACGACATGTGGGGAAAATGGAGATCAAGGGTCATTAGGAAGGAGGGTAGATGTATGTGGGATATTACGGTAGCTGCTTATTTGTGGAGCCTTTGACTAGATAGAAACGATGCATGCTTTCATAACAATAACTGTACATTTCAGAGGATGTTTCATAAAATCTTATTGCTTATTAATGATTGGGCAGGTGCACTGGGGCCAAGGAAGAAAACGCGGCATGAGATGGAGGAGTAGCCTGATCTTGCAGAAGACTGAAGCTAAGGCATTTGGGGTTGTTGGGTATTTTATGAGCCAGACTTTCTTAGTTCTGGCAGTTCGTGTTGTATTTGATTTCAGTTAAATGTGGACTTCTATATTTTGGGTTTGTAATATTTCGGACTATATTTCGTTAACTATTCATTAATGAAACAGGTGACCAGGGTCACTTTTATATTTTTAAAAAAAAAATAATAATTAAATAAAACACCACAAATATGTTAGTAATTTTGATAAAATTAACCTGATCAGAGCGGCGCTGGCTCAAGAGTGGAAACCTAAGAGGAGGATGATCATCTGAACGGAAATGAATGGATGGTTTGTGGAACAAAGACAATGAGCATTGAACTCGGTGAGAAGAAGAAGAAGAAGAAGAAGAAGAAGAAGAAGATGATGATGATCATGATGATGATGATGCCATGATGGTGATGAATGGAGTGGGATTAATGAAGCAGCTGATAATAAAGCCCGCATGTTGCTTTTGTTGTTAGGGTTTTGGGATTTAAAAACAATTTTTTTAATAAAAAAATTTCTGATAATTATTGTTAGGGTTTTGGATGAAGAGGGGAAACTCGAGAAATAAACGGGAGAGGGAAGAGTAATAAGGCTTTTTTTCTAAAATTGACATCGCTGTTGGGTTTTGCCGTTTTGGTCTTTTTTTTCGAGATATTATTTTCTTATGAGAAAGAACTTTATGCACAGTAGGTCATAGAAATCATATGATGCGAAGCACTGAATGCCTTTGGATCTACGCTAAAAGTCGTGCCTGTTTGTTCATCTCTGGTTTTAGGGAGATGAGATCACATAATTTGCAGGATCTGAACGTAAACAAGGGATTTTCGCCAAAGCATCCACAAGTTTCACTAATTTGCAGGTAACCACACCCATTTCTTTTTTTTCTGAATCTTCAGATGAGTATACTGTATCTATACTGTATCGTTAAAGTTACTAGTATTTTTCAGTGCGATGCACATTTTGATCAGAGTTAAAGGATTTTCACACGTGCGATATACATGTTAAGAAATAGTTTTGGAGTTGGACGTGCGTTGCACGTAATTGGAAAAAATATTTTGAAGAAAAGCTACAATTTGTACGTGTAATACACGTGTTTATAAGTAGAATTTTAGTTGTACGTGCAACATATGTGTATGTTTAGTGTTAAAAACATATTATAAAATTGTTTTGCACGTGCATTGCATGTTTTAAATGGTGGATTTTTTTTATTTGTTTGTTTTTGTTGTAATTAATGGGAGAGTTGAAGTTGTACGTGTAATACACGGATTTGTATGTTGACAAATGACAACCCCAACTCTCCCATTATAATATTAGAGATTACTGTTCATTGTCTATACCTTAAAGACGTCAATTTAATGTAAAATTGACCATTATACTCATATGTTTATCTGACTGAACCATCTCTCTCTCTTATAGCTTACATTTAAGAGGAGTAATCCAATAAGATACATCTATAAATGAGAAAATGAGAAACATCAATTATGACCATTGGATATGATTAGATTGAGATGAATGACTCATTCATTTGGATTAGTTAATTGAAAAACCGTTTTTTTTTTCAATTATCTATCAACAAAAAAACCAAAAAAATCAGTTTTTTTCTAATTTCTTTCTACTCTTCTCCTCATTTCTTTTTCTCTTCTCACAAATTCACCCCCAAAATCCATCTAACCCTAGCCAAATCCATTATAAAGATCATCATATTCCTAGTTGAGAGTCCATTAGAATTTGCATGAATACACACACGCCCTGCTGACTCATACACATTCTTCATTAAACCCCCAAAAGTTATGATTTAAAGGAATGACGGGCATTGAACAGACCATCACCTATCTAAGATTATTGCAAAGGTCCTATCATGTAGGATGTAGAAGATAATAAGATTTAGTTACTTGTGATTTGATGTGGTTCATAGTCATCATGTCCCCTCACCTTCAGTTACCTATAGAACACTTGATAAGAAATTGGCAATTAGAAGCTATGAACATAGCATCACCTCCAATAACAACTGTCTGGAGCATACACCCATTTTGGTTCACAAACTCAGGGGATATTCCAATCATATCTGATCTAGACCAGAATTGAGAACGTTTTGACCAATGTTGGAACACCATAGTGTCTTCCCTTAAACTTCATTTCCCTACATAAGACAATTCAAGAAAATGCACTGCAAAATATACGAATAGAGACATAGTTAATTTAATGCCAACTTGGGAAGCGGTGTGAAATGGTTCACTTTCTATTTATATGGGTTCTACATTATTAGGTTTAGCAGTGTGAAATGGTTCACTTTCCATTTATATTGATTGGGTCGTCTTATTTCAAAGTGGTTCATTTGAGCTGTTGTAGTTTCTCATTTTCTCATTGGATGTATCCTATTGATTGCATTTGAGCTGTTCACTTTCCATTTTATAGATGTATCCCATTATATCACTTCGCACCATAGGTGCAATAGGTTCTGCACCAATGGTTGCCATTTTTGGTTGTTTATATATATATATATATATATATATATATATATATATATATATATATATATGAGGAGTGATCCAATGAGATACATTTATAAATGAGAAAATGAGAAACATCAATTATGACCATTGGATATGATTAGATTGAGATGAATGACTCTCATTCATTTGGACTAGTTAATTGAAAAACCGGTTTTTTTTTCTTTCAATAGTCTATCAACAAAAAAACAAAAAAAAAAGCCGGTTTTTTTCTCATTTCTTTCTACTATTCTCCTCATTTCTTTTTCTCTTCTCACAAATTCACCCCCAAAATCCATCTAACCCTAGCCAAATCCACCTCCAACGTCCTCTTAATCTTCAACTTCTTTCTGTGTACATGAGAACCTACTCACCTCCTTCCCTCCCTATCTCTTATCCTCCCAACCACTAGCCATAAATAACCTTAGGGTTTCCTTTGATTTCCATACGAACATACATAGCTTACTTCTTCCATTTTGCAATCCGGCTTAAACCATAAATCTGATCTTTACTTACCTTTAGAATGAATGTTTATTCCACACAATATATATATGGTGAGAAATAAAAGCAATGAATATCTCTTGTCACGCCGTGCTTTCCAAAAAAAGGATACAGAATACAGATACGTGACTAAGACTAGCAAATGGCTTTCACCATTCATAAGCAGTAAGGATCTTTACAACGAGTACAAGTATAAACAAGAGATATACGAGAAAAATAGTCAACCACGCATGCATAACTGAATTAATATAGTTAACAAGATTACTTGAAACAAGAAGCAAGAATACTAAATTTCAAATAATCATGTCTGGAACAAAACATAATTCTGGGACAAAAAAGCCCAATACAAATATCCATAAAGCAAATTACAATTATTCAAGATAAGCAACAAGAGATAAATAAATATAGCAAGAACTCCAGCCAACTAGAATCTTTGATCACCTACTCCATCGGGCAGCTAATCACCATAATCTGCAATTTAACAAATTGCAGAAAAAAAGAAAGAGAAACAAAATGCCCGTTAATGCAAGTTATAGGCCGCTTGTAGTGCATGCAAAAAGTACAAAAAAGAATAGATAGACAAGAATAGAGTAGCAGTGGAAGCAAGTATAGCATGGAAAGATGTAACAACAAAATAAAGTAACTAACTCTAAGTCAAGAACAGAAACAACTAGCATGGCAAGATGAACAGATGCAAGTGGCATGTAACAAGTGTCATGTATTATGTAAACGAGTAACAAGTAACAAGTGTCAAGTAATCAAATATTATGTACAAGTAGCAAGTGTCAAGTGATCATGTTATTCTCAAGTCTTGTATCTAGTCCTATCTATGTAGCACTTCATGCATCCCATTTATTTACCACATGGTTGCTACATTCATGTAAGTTACGTTTTAGATTTCATAGTGGATCACAGAGGGTAGTGCACTCAGGGACATGCTCCAAGTATCAAGTATCAAGCTCCAAGTATAACGTGTCAGGTATGCAAATGTCATGTAATCATGTGTCAAGCTCCGAATAACCATGTATCAAGCTCCAAATAACCAAGTAGGATCTATGAATCTTCTTCCGAGTACACGTTTCTGTATTTTCCACTATTAGATCTTTCTCTTTAAACCCCGGCTTAGTTTCTTATTATTAATATTCAAGCAAGTATGGACGTGTACTAACAAGTCAAGAAATATGGCAAGAAAACAAGGGACAAGTAAAAGTTGAAAGAAGGACAAGAACGGGTGACAAACGACTCAAAATAGACAAAGACAACGAAAATTCTAGTTTTGGACAGCAAGACAGTACTGCACCAAATCTGGAATTCCCGTTGCCACAAATATGCAAATCTGGATCCGTCAGAAAATGTAGAAAATAGACTTCCGGCCGAATCCAGAAAATATATACAAGTCATATAATAATCACAGAAATAGGGCTCAAAACAGAAATATATCCAGAAAGCATGTTCAGCCAGAAATCACAAAATTGTATTCACAAGCATGAAAATGGCATAAAAACTTACTGATTAAATTCAAGAAAAATTTGGGGTATTCCCCAGTATGTCTAGTATCAGCAAATATAATTTCATAATATTCCAACATATATAGTATAGTCAAATAAAATCAGAAAACAGCAAGATACAACAAATTTGTAAATCTGAAACTCTGAACACAACAAACCTAAAACAACAATAGATTACAAAGTATAAATCGAAATCTAAATCCGTCAAAAGAGTGATGAAATAGATACAGCAAGCTACGTTTCATATTCACAAAGTTTTTATCAACATCAACTAGAATCAGGTTGAACTTTATGTTCTTTACTGAACAGCATGAAAATTCTGGAAGTATAGTAGTTGTTTGCAAGCATAGAATAGTTTGTAAAATTCATCAAATAAATCTACAAAAATTTTGGGTTAATCCCAGTCAAGTCTAGTTATACTCAGCAAAATATTAGATCTAAATTTTATGGTTAACATCAGTTTTGAAAATAATAACTCTACAGAATTCACATAAAACCAAATCTAGAATTTTCTACACCTCTGTAGTAAAACAGAAATAACTTGCAACTCACAAATCGAAACTGAAATCTGTCAAAAATTCTAGAAAATAGACAGCGAGATCTACGATTTATATTCACAAAAAATTTTCTTTTACTGACCTTAACAGGGTCTAAAATACTGAATAAAAATGGGTAACAGCAAAAACAGAATTCTTCTTTATGCATGAAATCAACTAGTTCATATGTAGCACATCCAAATTTTAACAAAATGTGAAATATAGTATACTAGATGTCCAAGCAACATGGTATGGGGTATTTAACAAGTCTACAACAAGTTATACTACAACTAACATATCATGCATACAAGATCATATGACACCTCATAAATCATGAACAACATACATATATGCAACAAGAATTAATTATTTCTAAGTTATTTCATGTCGTGTGTGTAACGAGACAACTACGGATGGATCAACAAATAGAGACAAGATCTAACAAGGCTTTTCATGAGAATTGACTCTAGAAACAAACGCTACACTACAGGCGGTACTTAGTACTTGTATATGCAACAAAAAGAATACAAGTTACTTGCCTTAAAATTGACGACGGATCGGACTAGAAAAAGAGAATAAAGATAATAGATTCCTGGGCACGAACATAATATCACGAGCGGATCTCGAACAAGATGATCACGAACACAATCGGATGACTAGATCCAAGAGTTGATGATGATCACGATCAGATCAAATGAAATCGGATGGCCTTCATTCAAAGCTGATGGTGATGGAGATGATCAAAGGGGAAATAGATGGCTGAGAGTGGACTGATGGTGATCAACCCATGAACAGGGGCTCGGACATGGTGTTGGGTGCTGTTGGCGACGATTGAAAGTGATCAATTGCGAGGCAGTCTGTAACACCCCGAATTCCAAATAAGACCGAATTCGAGATTTCACAGGATTTTTACTTCACTTTGTACAATTTTACAAGGAATTTAAACTTTTTCAACAACAATACATCAGAGTTACTGTCATGCCCCGCTTCCTGGAATACAGGAACACAGGCATGTAACTGAGGCCCAGCAAATGATATAAATACGCCAACTCATATCATCCATAAGCTGTACCAGTCTTAACTCAACAATATAAGAAAAATTAATCACAACCACGCAGGAAACATGATTCACATAAACGATAATGAAATTCAATAACCAAATCTGGAATATAAGAACTTACCAAATAGCTCGAGAGGCTCCAGCTCCAATCGTAGAGGAACTGCTCACTGATGCCTTCTGAAAATTCTCCTTGTACACCTGTACTTGTTCATCTAAAAAGAAAGAATAATTTGTCCTTAGAGCAAGTCGTGGACATGCAAGTGGAGAAACAGAGAAACAATGATAATAGTGGTATAGCAATGAATTCAATAAACGATGAAATCATTAGTGTTGAACAGTGACAAACCGATAATGGCATAATATGCAATACTTTGATTTAACGCGATAACAATAAACAATATCAATAATGGCAATAATAGAGGTAACACTGCTCAGTAAGATAACAATATGCAATGATAATGTGATGAGAGCCTTAGGTCTATTATTTATTTTTAAATCCTAGCTAATGCACGTACTACTGTGTCCCATGTGTGCCGTACCACAGGTTCGATGCATACAATCAATTTCGTTTAGACTAAGGTGGTAGATTCTATAGTTCATGTACTCGGGAACATTATTCAATAATGACCGATGATCGAATCAATCGAGATACTGAAGTCAGTAATCTGCAATTAACCGATGACCGATATAACCAATAACCAATAACCAATAACCAATAACCGATAACCGATATACCGATAATTAGGGAAATACGGGCCCCTCTTCCGAGTACAGTCACTATGTCATCAACTACCCTAATCAACCCTTAACCCCGGCTTGATTTACTTTCTTTATTCAATTATCATACAATAATGCAATTAATAAGAGACGCTAGAGAAGGTGACAAAACAACCCTAAGATCATGCAATATACTATATACACTTAAATGCACCGAATATAACATTATAAACACGATTGTACATTGTAAAATATAAAATCCCAATTCTGGACAGCAGTAGGTTGCTGTACCAAAATCAGAATTCCCGTTGCTACAGGACAGCAAAAGTGGATCCGTCAGGTGGTCTAGAAACTAGACTCCTGTCCGGTTCCAACGCATACTTAAAGTCTATATTCCGACGATGGTAGCTAAGTGAAATTCAATAATCTTTATAGGTTTTAGTTTCTAGCTGGGTGTAGATGTTGACTAATTTTAATTACAAAGGCAGTAAATAAATATTATAAAAATCAGTAAAAATAATTTTTAACACCCTAAACATGTTATTTACGAATCTGGAATTTATCTTGGCTATATATGTGATGCAGTTTATTTCTGGGAGACGTGTGGATGCACCAGGTGTGAGTTCGGACTCAATTTGTATTGAAGGAGAAAGCTGCTTGTCAGACGACCCTCGGAGTGACCTGGCGGCTCCTGCGACGGGCTCGGAGTGAGGTGGATGCCTCGGCTCGGATCAAAGGGTTCGGATCCGAGGTCTTGTGTACCTGCAGACGGTCCCGAAACACCGGGGTTTATCCCGGTGGCGGACCCTCCGACGATCTAGTCAGTCTCTGTGAAAGAGTAGCAATAACTAGGTGAATTTAAGTGGCAAAAGATTGGTTACCTCAAAAGGTGGGTGAGGGTCTAGTATTTATAGAGAATTCCAACCGGGTTTGGATCCGCTTGGGGGCCGGGTCTGAACCCGAAAGCCCATGGGCCTGGCGTGGCAGAAGGCCCAGGGGGTTTAGGACTGACGTGGCAGTACCAGGAGTGGTATAGGGCTGACGCGGCAAAGCCCTTGGTGGTTTTTGGAGCTGACATGGCAGATCATGGGGCTTCTGTGCTTCTGGGAGAATCTGGTGGCGTAGGGTGCGCCAAGTCATCTTCATTCTACACCAGGATGGGCGGACGGCCCGGAGGGCTGTCGTGGATCGGAGGCCGAGGGCCATCGCCGCTCATCGGATACGAGGAGACCAGATCTGTGGGGGAGAACTTGAGGTTCGGCGCCGACCCTGCAGTGGCTCGAAGCCGAACTAGACTGTTGTTTTTACCATTTTTGAGTGAGAGCTGTATTGGGCCCTGGTTGGGCCCCAAGCCATTTTTACCCTACCCCAAGCCGAACTAGACTTGCCTTTTTGTGTAGACGGTTCGATAATAAATAAAGAATAACGGGATCAGAATCCCGGGGAGCAATCCCAAGAGTACGCGCGAAGACCATGCGAAGAAAGCTAGTAGATAGCAACAATCCTCCACACCCGATCTGATCCAAAACAGCGAATGGCAATCGGATTAGATGTGCCCAGAACACGAAACGGCAAAAGCAGCCAATAGGATTCTTCCTATGCACCGGATCTGATCCGAACAGCCAACAGCGGAATCAGATCCGCTGTGCTCACAACACCAAATAGGGATCAGCTCGGATATCTGGGCTCGGATCTCGATGCGATCCAACGGTTTAGATTCAATCTGGCCTTAACTGGCTTCTTCTTCTTCTTCCTTCTTCGTCGAAACAGAGAGCGAGGGAGAGCGGCAGGCCTGGCGACGTGCTGTGGGGCTCGCGACGGGGGTGCACTGGCTGTCGACGTCGGGGTCGCGAGGGCTATCAGCTGAGCGACTGGCTGATGCTGCCGTTAAGGGGTGCGGCAGGGAGGAGAGCGCCGCAAGGGCTGGGCACCGACTGTTGTCGAGGGGGATCGCGAGCAGGCGAAAAGGGGAGAGGCAGAGCGATGGCAGGAGGTCGGAGGCCAGGGGATGTGAGCGAGAGGTGAGCGCTGCAGGACGTCGTGGGGTACGGGGTAGCGGCACTGGCGGCTTGAAGGGAGATTGTCACTGCAGTGGACTCGACGACGGGGAGAGGTCGAGTGGCTTGACGCTGGTGCTGTCGAAGGCGAGGCGCTCGACTGGGTGGTCGGGGATGGCTTCGATGGTGACGGAGGTGGAAGATGGAGGAGGAAGAAGATGGGAGAGATGGGTTCGGGTTGTTTGGTTTTGTTCTGTTTGGTTGCTCTGTTTGGTTTTGTTTTTGGTTGGTTTGGTTACTAATCAGAGAAGAAAGAGAGAGAGAGAATAGGGGAAAGAATTGAATATTATAATTGTATAAATTTAAGGAGGAGAGTGATTGTAGGGGAGGGAAGTTACGGGGATTCAATAGTTGATTGGAATGCAGATTATTAGGAATAATAATTGTGGTTACGGAGAAGTTTAGGGATTAATTGTTGGATCTGGTCAACCATGGAGTTTGGGTTTGGGTTAGTAGTTCAAGACCCAATAGAAGGCGGGCTTAATGTTTGGGCTTAAAATAAACATTTGAGTTTGGGCTTCCAATTAAATAATTAAATAATACAAAATAGACCAAGATTAATTGGGCTTTAATAATAATAACAATAATAATAAAGGTCAAGAAAATAGAAGTAATAACAACATCATTAATTTTAATGATAACAAACAACCAATATTAATAAAAATGATAAGAATGGAAATACTAAAAATAATAGAAATAATAATGAAAATAATAAGATAATAATGTCAAGATTATATAAAGGAATCGAGTTTAACAATTTTAAAGAAGTTTTGAATATTTCTTTTAGTTTGGCTAAAATGAAAATAGTCGATCAATTACAAAATAAAAGTAAGGTAATATATGCCTTTATTCGAAATAAACATGATTTCCGATCAGAAATATTTTAAATAGAAAAGTTTAACAATTTAACACAACTAAATTCATAAATAGTTCGAAATACAGTAAATAATTCAGAAATTAAATTTTTACGGAAACGAGGGTTACAGTTTCAGTACACTTTGTTTACATAGCGGAAAAATAAAAGATTACAACATTAGAAACAACAATATGACTGGTACAATTTATCAAATAAATCATCGATTGCATCTTAATAGCTGTATTCCTTCATGGATAGTCCATTACCTGCATATCAACCTGTGGGCACGTCAGTCACTTACAACTGACGAAATGTTATACTCGACTATCCTCTTTATGCCGTACATATAACGATCTCATTACTTTAACAAAACACAAAAGATTGAATGAATACATAAAGTGTAGAATGTGACTACGCTAAACATGTAAGTGTATGTCATGCCTTAATGCCTAATGCACACAATTTTATACTAGGATGACACTAATGCACACTTGTTCGGATTCTATGCATGCCATACTACATAGGTCCGAGGGCAAGCGCCTACGTACTCCACAATAAAGGGTTCGATCCTTCGCCATGAAACTACCTAGAAATAAAACAAGATTTAGATTATTCCATGGATACGGAATCTCAGCCTCCCTGGCTATAATAACAGATCCCAGCCTCCCCGGCTATTATATTGTGAGAATAATCTCGCAAGTGACCCTCTAGCCCCAGCCTCTCTGGCTATTGGAGTACGGCAAAACAAAACTATTCGCCCGATTACTTAAGATCCCGGAATCCACCGCTGACCCGTCCTCATAATCTCGGATTTAAATACAAAAGCCCGTCTCCCACGGAGCAACCACAGTCCGACGACTGGGTCTAAAGCCACGGAGATCCACCACCAACTATATAGAGCAACCCACTTATATTTGCCCAGGTTTACTATATCTTCACTTAAGTATCTAATTACTTATTTAGTTCAAGACATGAATATGTTATCAATCCGAAAATCAGTTTTACCTCTTACCGGATTTGTTCACAAAAAATATGAGATCGCCCGACGACAATATCTTTGAATCAAATCTCAAAATATTTCTTTCAAAATTACCGGTAACCAAGGTCTTACTAATTCTAAATCATAAATTTTTCATGTACAAGAAACATGGGTACACATACCCTTCATCAAACATGTCTTAAACTTAGATATTCTTATCTTCACAAATGATCATTGTTTCATTTAATTCTACTCATGATTCCTTAATAACAATAAATCTTTTTCATGAACAAATTTTCATCCATCATCAATCTCTTTAATAGCTTAAGCATAAATAACAAATTCATATACCAAATAATCTTAATTCGCATAAGTTAATTAATAATCACATCAAGATAAATTCATTTCCACGAATAATTTATTCTCATTCTACCAATAAATCTCATTTGTAATTTAAAACTCATGGAATAATTCTAAGAATCAAATGCAATCTATTCAAGAGGTATTAAAATTTACATAGCATATATCTTCTAAAATAGGGTCATACTCTTCTTAATAATAAAACATAAACCTTTACTTACTTTCTATTTCAAACCTTCCTTTCTAGAGTCTCAATTATACATGAAATTAAAAATCTTGACACTAATTTTAGTAAGTTCTAAATCATTTTATAAAAATAATAGTATTTTTCTAAATTTTTGTTCCTCACCAAAAACTCCTTAAACTCAAAAAAATAAATAAAAACCCGCACTAGGGTTTGAATCCGTGTACAATTTGCCAGAGCCCAAGGATCACAGCGCTGACCAACTAGTCCATTTGGACCTGATGTTTAAGTTTCTCACCGAATTCCCTTTATACTAAAAATCTCGGGTTATGACTTAATAAAACAAAAATATAAAAAGTTGTGGATCACAAGTTTTGAACCCGGGACCTACCGACCCACATCTCTAATGCCAGACAGCTATGCCAACTGCGCCCATCAATATGTAATCTATTCATATGCTTTTGTTACAACTTTCTGTGATCTCTTTTATTTCATAAAAACTCGATTCTCTAATTAATCAAATCTTTTATTTGACCGAAATAAATTTATATAAACTGAGATTATTCTCTAACAGTAACTCATAGATATCCAACTCATGTTTTTTTTAGAAAGAACTAATTTTCAAATTGTTTCCCTTTACTAATAACATACACTTTGTATTCATTCGAAAATATCACATTATATATTTTATGAACAATCAAAAGAGTTTGTTGGTATCCAATTAACATTACAAATTTCATTTGCGTGTCATAAGAAGAATTCCTAACATCTTTCATACAATCAATTATATGTAACTAGCGTGTGGCCAAAAGTAATTAATTTACTCTTTTCTCATACACAATTAAAATAATATAATTTATCTTACTCATCATGCATGTTTCACTATCATTCTTACTACATACAATCGTATAGTTCATCTCAAATTCCCATACTATTTATTCATTATTATTAGCATGCAAATTTCTATAATTAGAAAGCAAGTGAACACCCATCTTATGTGAAGCTTGACTAATGAAGAAAAGAGTACCACTTCTAGCTCCAAAATGCCCTCCTAGATCGTCTTCTCCTAGCAATGGCCTCCAAGCACACGCTCTCTTCTCTCTTTCTTTTTCTTTCTCTCTTTCTTTCTTTTCTTTTGATTATATTTTTGGTGCAAGAGAAATGTAGGAAGTAGGGCTCTATTTATAGGATTTTGGGAGGGTTTAAAGTGCAAAAATCCCACCCTAAATAACTCTTCAAATTAAATCATATGACTCTTTATTTTCCTAACTCCTGAAACTTACAACCCTTCATCTCCCCACTCTTCATGCACACTAACTCAAACTCTCTCTCTCCTTTGTATGAAAAACCGGCCTCCCCTAGTACTAGAACCCGGCTAAATACATTTGTGCACTTGTGCACAGATGCACATACAACTAGGTACAAATTGTTATGACTCTAAATGTGTGCTAATACTAGTAACTTGTCATGTGTTAGTGCATGATCAACTAGATTTTAATTTATGGGCTTGATCTTGGGCCTTGACTTCATATTTAATTTACTACTTTAATGGGCTTCTTTTTAATTTAATCTAATGGGCTAAATTTTATCCATGGGTTAAAAGAGATTAATTAATCCTATGCATGCAACCCAAAATAGACAAATGAGAAATAAAGTTTTGAAAAGAAATAACACGTGCATCATACGTGCACAAATTAAAAAATGCATTTTAATCAAAATAGGAAAAATAAATTTTCATTTTATAAAACGAGTTCGAACATGTAAACTAAATAATCAATACATAGAAATATCACACTTAGTGATGGAAAAATATGTAATTGATACGTGCATTGAAAACACATAAAAAGCACGTAAAAACACAGAGATTGAAATATTATATTTTTGTTGACTCAAATAGGATAAAATCAATACTGGGAATGTATAAACAGACGGAAATCCAAATACATAGTGAAAACACGTTATAAAATACACGTGCATAACACACAAGGGCAAAATTGTAATTTTCAATTTTGCAGGGTGTTACACAGTCGACGAGACGGCAAGGCGGTGGATGCGATTGGACGGCGACGCTGACATCGGGATGGTGCGGGCGAGGCTCGACGAGGTGGAAGCAAATTGTAGGGGGTCGAAGGTGGCTCGAGCAAGAGGTGCTCGCAGCAACGGCGATGGCAGGGAGCTTCGGGGTGAGCGAGGATGGGCTGGAGCGGGATGATGAAGAGGCGACATACAGGGCTCGAGCAGCACAGGTGGGGATGCTTGCGGTCGGGAAGCGATGGCGACTGCAGGGGAGTTGGTCGAGCGGGTGGTTGGAGTGGTCGAGCGAGAGCACAATCGAGGGTGATGGAGCAACGGAGGAAGGGAATGGAGATGGAGGTTTCGGAGGACGGGAGGTAGGGGTGACGGGATGAAGAAGATGAACAGGGGACTTGGTTTTGGCGACTGGGGAATTAGAAAATAATTAGTTTAGAATAGGATTAGTATATATATATACAGAAATATTAGATTTTGGGTTAACGGGTGTGGGTATAGGGTTTAAAATCCAATAAAATAATGGATTTGGGTTTGGGCTTCAAATTATATATAAATAAATAATTCAAATCAATTAAATATAAAATTAGGCTTTAGATTAAATACTTAAACAATACAATATAGATCAAAATCGATGGGCTATAACTAAAAATAATGATAATAATAAAAATAATAACAATACTGATAATAATAATAATAATAATATATGACAGAATAAAGTTTGGATTTGACACCTTCATGAAAATGATTCAATAACAATAATAATAATAATAATAGTAATAATAACATTATACAACAAAATAAGAATTTGGCTTATCAATAATCCAAATAGAGTATATAATCAATCAATTAGAAATATAGAATACACCGTTATTCGAAATAAATATAATTTTAAATGAAATAGAAAAATTCTTAGGAACCAGAATAATTTTTTGTTCAAATTCGATCAATTGAAAATGTAATTGTTGAAAAAAAAAATTTAAAGAAAGAAAAGGTTATAAAAATCTTAAATACAGAAAATATACGGAAAATACATATATACGAGAATATGGGTTACATCTCTGCATGCATCTCGAATGGTTGCTTCAGTACGCTTTTACAAGATGTATTTCTGATATTTGAAGACTAATAAGAGTGTTGATACATTTATGTCTCGATCATTGTTTTATTTATGTACTTTTTAATTGTTTGCTAAATTTTCATACAAAAAATTATGTGCTTTACTCTTCAGCAGTGGGTCCTTAAAAGTTGAGAGATTCTCACAATTTTAATGCTTATAATTTTTATTTTTATCGTGAATTTATTCATTTATAACTAACATGTACCAACATACTTTGATATATATTCTTGTTTGACTGATTTTCAAGAAATGTGTCCATCTTCCCAAGTTGGCATTAAATTAACTATGTCTCCATTCGTAGATTTTGTAGTGCATTTTCTTGAATTGTCTTATGTAGGGAAATGAAATTTAAGGGAAGACACTATGGTGTTCCAACATTGATCAAAACGTTCTCAATTCTGGTCTAGATCATATATGATTGGAATATCCCCTGAGTTTGAGAACCAAAATGGGTGTATGTTGCAGGCACTTGTTTTTGGAGGTGATGCTATGTTCATAGCTTCCCGTCTTCATATCGACGATCTGAATTGTTCACATTGATCTACACATCTAAATTAGTCTACATATAAAATCGAGTCATTTGAAATTTATTTGCCCATCCATCATGTCATTATAAAAAAAGATATCCAGCCATACAATTTTGTAACACTTCAACGCATGAGTAAATGAATTTTAAATGACTTGATTTTACATATTTAGACTAATTTAGATGTGTATATCAATGTGAACCGTTCGGATCGTCGACATGAATGCCTGAAGGTCGAGTGCACATGCCGTGTGCACCATAGGTGGTGCACAACTGAAGCTTTCTCTCTCTCTCTCTCTATATATATATATATATATCTATATAATAAAACACAAAGAAAGCTATCAAGTGGCTCTCCTTCAATTCCTACAAAAATCAAAGGTCCAGATCTAACCTTACAAAACATATTTTCCCTCCAAAAGTTCCCCCAAAACTCAAATCCAAATCCCCACCCAAAACAACTCCTATATTTTTTTATTTCTCTCTCTCTCTCTTCATCCCTCTTCTATTCAAAAAATTAAGAAAATAAAAATTTTAAAAATTTTAAAAAAATTAAAAAACTAAAAAAAATTAAAAATTTGAAAACTTAAAAAATAATTCAAAAAAATCATATAATATGTTTTTTGCTTTATGTTTCCTACTTCAATTAATTTGCTGGACCTCCAAAACTATTTTATATGATCAAACAAGGTGCACCGTTCCGAAGACGTGCCGTAGGCACGTGTCAACGGGCAAACCTAGTATTAGTATAATGTACGTGCGATGCACGCCTATAAAAATATAGATAGATAGGAGGCGCAATCGATCTGAGTTTTTTTTGGGATGAGAGAGGGAGTTTCGGGAGAGATGGAGAGGAGGGTGGGATATTTATTTATTTAATAATTAATTAAAGTTTAATTAGACTGGGTGAGATTAGGATGTGTGGTTTAGAATTAGTTAGGTTAGGGTTAGATCTAATTGTGTGGTGTAGATTTAATTGAGAGATTTAGTTAGAGTAGGGTTAGATCTAATCTAATTGTGTGGTGTAGATTTAATTGAGATTGAATGCATACAAATCACAAATTGTCTACAAATGACAACTCTCTCATTATAATATTAGAGATTAGAGATTAGAGATATATTTGGAGGGAAAAGAGAAAAGGTATATTGATGTGACATGATATTGCCATTTGGTTTGACAAATTTGATCCAAACAATGGCCATTTCCAAATTTGACCATCCAAATAAGGAATTTTTTCCACAAACGACCCTTTTTATGAAAGTTTTTCCACAAACGACCTGTTTTTTTTTTAATTCCATAAACGACCCACTCGCTTTTGGTATAATCACCCACGCTTTTTCAAAAAGCGAGTCTTAGGGTTCAGAAAATTAGAAACCTAAGACTCGCTTTTTGAAAAACCGCGGTGTTCAGACCTAGACTCGCTTTTTCAAAAAGCGAGTCTTGGGTCTGTATTATTTTTGCTAGCAGACTCATTAGTTATCAACAGATTCAAGACTCGCTTTCCCAAATACCGCGCTTATTTATACCAAACTCGCTTTCTGAAAAAGCGAGTCTTTGGCTTGTTGAAAAAAATCTACAGGCGGAAGACTCGCTTTCTGAGAAAGCGAGGTGCTCTGTATAAGACTCGGTTTTTGGAAAAGCGAGTCTTGCCTGTGTTAATGAAATCTTTAAATTACATTACGATACTCATAAGGCAACAAACACACTAGGACAATTTAGGATCCACACAAACGAACAGAGAAAATTAACGGGGATTAGATTACTCAGAAACAAAGACAAAAATGATTCATGGAGGTAAATTTGTGTTGTAACTTGTTTCACACATTTGTACATGGTTAATCTATATTGTGGAGTGGTTGTGCATTTGCTTGCCTGTTTGTTTGTTTGAAGATGGCAGCCATTACATCTTCCGCTGTTAATCAAGGTATGTCATCTTAAACAATAGATCATATTAAGCTTTGTTTGTGAAATATTCGGTTTTGGTGATCTTTGGGCTATTAATAGGAATTGTTCATAATTAATCATGAAAGATCGAATAGACAAGAATAGTTTCTAACATTTGGTATCAGAGCCATGCCAATCAATAACTGAATATTTTCTATAATTGCCATTGATCTGTTCTATGCTTTACTCATGATGGTTAATAAAGTCCTGCACATTCTAAGGGGCATAACTTTTGATCCGTCCGTCGGATCGGGCTGAAATTTTGATACGAGCTCCCCAGCTCCAAATCCAAGCTAAATTATTTTCCACCCCGATCCGACCGTCGGATATGGATTTTTCGGAGTTTTTAGGGTCTTTTCGTGCATCATTTACTGTTTTGACTTTGCACGATTAAAGTTTACTGGTTCAAAATAATTGTTTGAAATTTGGGCATTAATGTAATTGTTCTGTGACTGATTGTTTTGCATATAGTATGTGTTGTAAGTCATTTATGCACATGAGATTTATGATTTTGTTAATCACCAAAGTGGTCAAAATCAGAATAATCATTTAGATCAAGGTATGTCATCTTAAACAATAGATCATATTAAGCTTTGTTTGTGAAATATTCGGTATTGGTGATCTTTGGGCTATTAATTGAATTGTTCATAATTAATCATGAAAGATCGAATAGATAAGAACAGTTTTTTTACACATATGCCAGCTTTCTATAGCTAATAACCGAAGCAACACAAGTTAAAATGGAAAAAGACGGGTACAATTCATTTACATCACTTCACTTCTAACCTAACATAAGCAGAAGATCCAATACCAAATTCCCTCGAAAAAACTGTGTCTTCATACTTCAAAGTAGTAAGGAGAATGGGAGAGTTGAACAAGAATGAATACTAACATGATTGCATCTAAGAAAGCGAGTGTTGCTGGGCAAAGAAGGCCAAGACTCGCTTTTTGAAAAAGCGAGTGTGGCATAATTACCCACGTTTTTCAAAAAGCGAGTCTTAGGTTTCTTATTTACTGAACACTAAGACTCGCTTTTTGAAAAAGCGTGGGTGATTATACCACACTCGCTTTTTCAAAAAGCGAGTCTTAGGTTTCTTATTTTCTGAGAACCCTAAGACTCGCTTTTTGAAAAAGCGTGGGTGATTATACCACTCGCTTTTTCAAAAAGCGAGTGGGTCGTTTATGGAATTAAAAAAAAAAACAGGTCGTTTGTGGAAAAACTTTCATAAAAAGGGTCGTTTGTGGAAAAAATTCCCAAATAAGAGGATGGTGTAGAGGATTTTTACCGTTTGGGTTTTCAAATATAAAAATGACAACCTAAATAAGAGATTGGCGCGGATGCTCTTAAGCACTGAATTCAAATGAAGAGACTTCTTAATTGGAAGGAATATATGTAGTAATTTAATGCACTGTTTTTCTTAAGCAGTGAATTCAAATGAAGAGACTTTTTAATTGGTACAGGGCCGGCCCTGAGTTCCCGGGGGCCCTAGGCGAACTTCCGAAATTGGACCCCTAATAACATATATATATTTTTTACGCGTGAAATACATGCCTATATTTACAAGTGAAGTTCAAAATTGGGGGCCCCAAAAATCGCAAATTCCGCGGGGACCCGAGCCGGCCGCCTTACCCGCCTCCATACTGGGGCCGGCCCTGAATTGGTAGTAATTTAATGCTCTGTTTTTATCACAGGTTTTCATTCCAGAAAGAAAAGAAAATATCTTTCGACCCCATGGGACCCTGTACCTATAAAGATAAGAAGAGAACCCTTTCAGAAGGGTGTTTCTATCGAATATCTTAAATTTGTGGAGATGGAGAATCATATTAGAGAAGAGAGTCACCGGCCGTTGCTGGATGTGTCGACAACAATTAGGAGGTCAACTTGCGCACAGACGTTGGGGAACATCGTGGTGTCGATTCTAGGAGCAGGAATGCTTGGTATTCCCTTTGCATTTCGGGTTGCTGGTTGGATTGCTACATCGGTTGCTCTACTATTTATTAGCCTTGTTTGTTACTACTCCATGCTTCTCCTTGTAAGCACACACACTCTCTCTCTCTCTCTCTTACGTAGAGTTATGTAAATTGGTTTAACAAGGAGAAACTTTAATGCTCTGTTCACCGATGGAGTTATGCGGAGTTGTAAAATAAATCTAGTTAAAAATAGAGTTATATTTCTTGTATCTCATTACAATTCTTGCTAACCAATGCTGTTATTGGATGTATCGATGAGTAGTAGGTGGTCAACTTGTGCACAGACGCTGGGGAACATTGTGGTGTCAATTTTTAATTGGCACAGAAATGCTTGGTATTCCATTTGCTTTTCGATTTGCTGATTGCCTTGCTGCATCGGTTGCTTTACTATTTATTGCCCTGTGTGTTACTACTCTATGCTTCTCCTCGTAAGAACTCTCTTTCGCTTTCAAAGAGTTAGGAATTTAGATTACAGTGGAGAAGTTTCTTACGAGCTTATAACTATTCTACTAAACTTTGCTCTTGAAAATTATTGTACACTTACTTTTAAGTACTGAAACTTAAGGACATCTTGCAACTTGAACTTGTAACTACTTTTTAGTTGTAATATACTAAAACACACTTTCTTAGGTGTTCTTTTAATCATTATAATCGTAGTCTCCTTTCTATATGCACAGGTAGAAAGCAGAAGAATGCTAGAAGAAGATTCGCAAACTTCACCCTTCCCTACACTAACCCCCCAATCGTTCCGCGACGTTGGCTCAAACGCCTTCGGACCCTCAGGTGGCATCCTTACCGAATCCGTTATCCTCATCGCCCACACTGGAGCATCCATCGCCATTCTCCTCTTCATAGCTCAAAACATCTCCTCCCACTCAATCTTTTCCACTACCATTCTCTTCTTCTTCATCCTCCCCCTTGAGCTCACTCTCTCCTTCATTCGCTCCCTCTTCTTCCTCGCTCCCTTTAGTGCATTTGCTACCTTCTGCAACATTTGTGCCATTGTCATTGTCATCAAAGAAGATATAAACCACATAAAAAATAATCCCTCGTCGTCGTTTGGAAGTAGGAGTGGTTTTAATGGTGTTAAGACTATTCCTTTTGTGTGTGGTGTGGCCGTGTATTGCTTTCAAGGTTTTGCGATGACATTGCCGTTGGAGGGTGCAATGAAGTGCAGGAGGAGGTTCCCGTTTGTTTTGATGCTGGCATTTGTTGGGCTTCTAGTTGTTTATATTGGTTTTGGAGGGATTGGGTATTTGGCTTTTGGTGATGAGACCAAGGAGATTATTACCCTCAATCTTACAAACAGTTGGTCTGCAATGCTTGTTAAGGTAAGGTACCAAGTAATTTTGATATTTTAGGGAATTTTTAACTTACGACACTATTTTGATTGTGATTTGCATTAACCTCTTTGGCTATTTCTCTTGCGAAACATTTTGGATGAGGAGACTGAATCACTAAATTAAAACAGATTGTGATATGTGCACAAATTTTATCTTTTTTTTTTCCTTCATAAAATCTCTAACCATTGAAATCTTCAACCATCTATATCTTTATAAATACTAGTAATTTACACGTGGGATGCTCGTCTTTATAAATATATATTTTTAAAAATAAAAATTCTGACGTTGTCTGACATCAAATCTAAGATCTCTTTTATATTAATTATGCATGTGTATTGCACGTGTTTGTTTGGTTACAGTACACGTGTTTGTTTGGTTACGCAATCTTAACTCTCTCATTAAAATATTAGATTAGATTAGATTTATCCTTTTATGAAAATTTATTGAGATTTTCAAATAGCGTTAAACATCTTAAATATCAAACGGTTTGGGGGCATATAGTGCAACCATCCATTAATGTTGATGTTTGTCTTAATTTGTTTCTTTGTACAAATGTTCAGATTGGTCTCTGTGTTGCCAGTGCCTTCACGTTCCCCATTATAGTGCACCCTATCCATGAGATCGTCGAGCTCAGGCTTAAATCCAACAAATGGTTCCAGAATCATTCCAAAGAACAACTAGTTTTGCAACTGGCTCGTTTGTTTGTCGTAGTGGTACTGACAATGTTGGCTACTTCAGCCCCAGGTTTTGTGCAGCTCATCTCCTTTATCGGAAGCACCATTTATGCCATCATCTCCTTCGTCCTCCCGCCACTTTTTCACCTCAAGATCATGGGCTCATCCCTGTGCCTCTTGCGCCAAATTGTTGATTACTTTATACTTCTCTTTGGTTTGGTGTTCGCTTCCTATGGTACTTATTCAGCTATTCGAGCAGCTTTGTAACGAGTTTGTATGATGTTTCAGATGTGCTTTATTGTTTCTCCTGAAATAAAAGCCAGATAAATGATTATTCCTGTCAATTGCTAAGATAGAAAGATAATTTAACACCAAATGATAAATCACTTCTTAACTTTTTTGTTTTGTTTTTATTTTTGTTTTGTAAAACTTGTGACAAGAATTACAAATGGAAGAAGGGTGAGAGAACAAGTACAATTAAACGACACATTTTAAATGTACACAAAGAATTAGTACAAGACCAACAAGACCAACAAAAACTCAACCCTAAGACCGGACAAATAGATAGCCAACTCTATGATTCCGAACTTGTTCGTCGGGAAATGACCCGACTAGTTATTAAGGATGAACTACCTTTTTCATATTCCGAGAGTATGAATGTAGAGTCTTTCAACTAAAATGCACTAAATTTACATTTTTAAGAAGAATTTTTAGAAACACACTAATGTCCGATTGTTTTAAACTTTATAACGAAATGAGAGACGATTTAATTGCACTATTGTATTCTTTAACGTATAGAATATCGTTAACTTCCGATGATGAGCTTAACTTGTCAATGGATAGATAGTGATTAGATGATTCAGCCATATCACCATAGTGGACTAGTTATTGCAACACATATTTTAGAAGTTTGTGATTTATATCATATTCGTGATAATTTTTTTTGATAATACATCTAACAACAATGCTCCGATTAGTACATTAAAAACACAATTAGCTTCTCCATGTAATAAATTTTTTCATGTTAGACGTTCGTGTTATATTTTAAATTTATGTGTACAAGATGCATTGAAAGTAGCCGATTCATATATAATTGCAATTAGAAATTTTGTACATTTTATTGCTTTGAGTGGTCCTACGCTTCAAAAATTTTAAGAATGGTGTAAAGCTAGGGGAATACATTTTAGAAAATTTCTTAAAGATGTTAAACACCGATGGAACTCTACTTTCGATTTACTAAATATTGTTACTCAATACAAAGATATTATAAACAATTTTTGTTTTGCAAAAAATATGGAAAATTTTCAAATGACTCCCTAATCATGATATTTTGCCGAATCTTTATTACGATTTTTGGAACCTTTTAAAACCGCAACTGTGAAGTTTTCTACATCTTATGATTATACTTTTAGTAGTATTTTTATTTCAATCGTTACTATGATGCAAACTTTTCAAAAATTATTTCGGACGAATACATTAGCCATATTGTTGTTCCCGCTTATACAAAATTTTTGAAGTATTTTAATCATCCTCCTATGTTGTATTGTATTGCTACTGTTATGGATCCTTATATCAAATTAGCGGGTACGAGAAGTTTGATTGAAATATTTTTCACTTTACTTGAAGAAGATTCTGAATATGATTGTAATGAATTTTTAGCTAGCTTTGAATCGACCTTGAATAACTTGTATGATTATTATGATGGAACTTTTGCATTGGTAGTACAACTAGTATAGTTACTTCTTCTTCTACTACTTCTAGAAATAAGGGTAAGAGTATATTAGAAGATGCCACTGCTAATTTAATTGCTCGTATTCAATCAAAAAAACTCAGGACTAATGCACCTAATAAATTAAATTGGTATAATCAACAAGATAGTAAGAGTTCTAGTACTAAGATTGAAGTGCTACAAGAGTGGAAAGAACATGTATATATTTTTCCTATTCTTTCACATATGGCTAGAGATCTACTAAATCTTCTTGTCTCCACAATTGCTTTAGAAAATATTTTTTCTATAAATGACAGAGTTCTAACAGATTATAGGAATCGCTTGAAGCCAGATTTGTTGGAGATGCTCATGTGCACTGAAGATTGGATGAAGGCTGAAGACAAGACTCAAGGAAAAGCGGCCTCTACATCAACAAGTGAAAGAAATTCGCCTGAAGTCCAACAACAAGATTAAAGAATTTAGGGCTATGAGATCCTAGCTTTAGGTTAAGGAGGTGCACGACAGTAGTCAAATGTCGTCTCTTCAATCTAACTCTAGGCTATCTCGAACTCTTGATTGTTATCTTAAACATGTAATTGAAGAAATTTGTATATTTTTTAAAAGTATTTGTATGTAAAAAAGGTTGTAAAAATTTCATATAAGTTGTAACACCCTGCAAAATTGAGTAATGACAATTTTGCCCTCGTGTGTTACGTATGTCTATTTTGTACTGTTACGAGTAATATTTGTAGCATATTTTTATATAAATGTCATATTCTGATTATTTATATATTTTCTGTTTTCTCAAAACTCATTTCAATCCTATCTTTAGCAAACTCAAACATTTATTTTAATCCTTGTGTTTTTACGTACATTGTATGTGTTTTCAATACACGTGTCGATTACGTATATTTTCCGTTACGTGAAATATCCGTAACATTATTAAATATACATTTTTTGTATTTTGACTGCTTTTCGTTTTCTCAAATTAATTTTTAATATTTAGCACGTGCATCGAACGTAAATTTTTATGTACATTTTTTACTTATAAAATTTTCTAAGATGACAAGCTCATTTTTATTCTCGTTTTGTTTGTCACAAATTGTATTATTTATTTTCTAATTAAAAACCCATGGGCCTAAAGTCCATCTTAATGCTCATTAGAAAATTTATTTAAAAGAAAAAATCCATAATTTTATTCTACATTTTAAATGTACACTTTTTAAACATATACAGTTGTCATATAACAAATATATACATTTAGGCTATAAAAAAATGAATGAGAGTGCACATGTGGAAAATTCAAGGGTTGGCCAATTCATGAAGGAAGGAGAAGAGGTGGGGGTTTGTGTACTAATGGTGAGTGATTAATTTTGTTAATGGGTATTTAATTTTGGGTAATGAGTGTCTCTTCATTCACCCTTTTGACCCTATAAATAGCCTCTCCTATTTCATGAACAATGCACAAAATATAAATGAATCAAAAGAAAAGAGAAGAAAAGAAAGGAAGAAAAAAAAGAAAAGGAGAGTTGCTTGAGTTATTGCTTGGAAAGCTTGCTAGGAGGAGAAGGAAGTCTCATACTTGGAGCTAGGTGCCATCTACTAGGAGTTCATTTTTCTTCTTCAAATAAGGTGGGTGTTTCTTGAATGGTTTCTAAATTTTATAGTATCATGCATGTAGGAAGATTGTTATATGAAATTGATCATAAATATGAGTAGTGGTTACTTTGTGATGATGATATTTAGAATAAAAATGCATGATAATTAAAAGATTATCTTGTATATAAGTTGAAATGATGTTTTTTGGGTGCATAATAATATATTATATGAATTTGATATGAATTTGTACACAAAGTTGGTAATTCATGCAAAGAAAAGTTACTGTTTTGAATTTTGTTTGCACATCAGAAAATCGAATCTAATAAAATATTTGGAATCTAGAACTAAAACTTTTTTGGGAGTATCTTGTATGTGTCAGGAACATTCTTTTAAAATTTCATAAGATTTAGAGGCCGTTTACTATTTTAATAAAATCTAAACTCAAAACTAGTTAGTAGTTGACTGGTTGCTGGAAATCTGTACACATTTTGGTTTTTGATCAATTCAGCATTGTAAATAAAATAATTTAAGAAAAGTCAGAACTAAGATATTGTAGTAGACTCGTTAACCTTTCTTAAAAGTCTAAGAAATCAAATTTTCACAAAGAATTGAATTTGATATGAATTTTACAAGACTGTACAATTGACAGTATTTCGACCATCCTATATATTTCGAAGAATTCAGAGTTATAGATATAGTATTTTGAGGAAAATTATAACTAAGAAGTTTAGTAGACTTGTATACCTTTATTTTGATATAAAGAACGCAAAGTTTTGTGAAGTATATAATTTTCTATGATTTTTCCAAATGGTATGAAATGTAGTTTTCTCACTTTGAATTTACTGTTTTGCAAATGATACTTAAACGAAGTGATTGAAAATATATTCTCTCTATTTTAAGTTATATTTTGGGAAAAATAAAGATCATATTCATACTTAGATGAGATGTGAACTCAAGACAAAAATATATATGGTTAATGATGTTGTAATATCCCGGTCGGATATTATATTTGTATTATTATTATTTTTAAAATTAAAATATTTCTTATGGAAATTACTTAGTTTTAATAAATAATGGTTATCTATATATATATACAAGTAAGTATATATATGTTTTGTATCGGTTTTGTGCACTTGTACAAAATCCTGTAAAAGCATTTTTGAGAAAATATCTGTAATATCCCGGGCTGATATTATAAATTATTATTTTATTATTATTATTATTTTTTTTTTAGAATTGAAATGTTTTTTATGGATATTACCCGGTTTTGTTAATAAACATCATATATATATATACCAGTCTGTATACATCTGTATTGTATCAAATTGGTACTGAAATCTTCCGAGCTGGTAATAAAATTATTTTTATTATTATTTCTAAATTAAAATATTTTTGGTAGAAATTATTTGTTTTAACTAATAAAAATTATCTGTATATGTAGATGTATGTACGTATATGTACTGTATCAATTTTGTACGTTTGTACGAAATCATTTAGTATGTGATTTTGGAAAAAAATTCTCTTATTTTTTCTCAATCATGATCAAAATGGAGGGTTAGAGATGAGTAGGGTGTTGATTGCAATATTAATTTGCAAATTGATCTCAAATTTGTTAAACCACAAAAAGGGAGAACAAGTGGCTCTCTTTTCAACCACAAACCCAACCGCTCCTCTCTTATACTCCCCCCCCCCCCCCCCCCCACCCACACACACACACACACTAGCCGGCCACACATTCCAAGAGGCAAAGAAGCCCTTTCTCATTTTGTTCTTCATTTCCATCTCACTCCATATCTTCTTCTAATATTTCTTCTACTTCTTCTTCTACTTGTTTAATTACAAAAAAATTCAGAAGGAAAGAAAAGAAAGAGAGATCAAAATCAAAAGAAAAATATTAGGTTCATTTCATGAGGTTGTTCTTTAAGAGGATGAAGAACAAGGAAGGAAATGTTAGCAAGTCCTTCCTACACTTTTGGTTGGGGGTTCTCAACTTGTTTTTTTGTTGTTACTATAGTTATTATTGTTGATTAAATGAAGAACATGGACTAATTTCATATGCACAATAATGTTTATGGACTAGAATAAAATGCATATAAAAATTGAAGTGGTAGAACTCAAATAGAACACTAAAGAATCGATCTTAAACTAGTATGTAGTTAGAGTTAATTACTTGTGTTAAAGTTGAAATTTTGACTCCAAATTAGTTTTAGAGGTTCTGATATGTGTTATTACCATGCTCAAATTTATGTAGATTTTTCTGGGTGATTTTGATGGTTAAACAAATTGTTTCCCCAAAACAGCGAGTTCTTCAGCCAAAACTGCTGTTTTGTTGATTCGACTTGTGTTTAAGGGGCTGGATTTTGAGTTCCTTATGGAATTTGAAAAAAGTGTTCAACTAAAGAGTTGTAGTAGACGTTTTTAGCTTTCCAAAAAGTCCTATTTTGTTAGATTCCGACTAGTATAGTAAAAGTTACGAGCTTTACAAAGTTTCAGCTTGTGCTGTCTTTTGTTGTTCTTTAATTGTGTTCAAGGACTGAATTTTGAGTTGCACAAGGAATCTGAAAAATGGTCAACTAGAAAGTTTTAGTAGATTTTCTCCCCTTTCCAAAATGGCCAATTTTGCTAAATTCCGATAAGTATAGCAAAAGTTATAAGCTTTACAAATTTCAGCTTTTGCTGTGCTTTTTGTTGTTTTTTGAATTGTGTTCAAAGGACTGGATTTTGAGTTCCTTAGGGAACTGGAAAAAGTGTTCAACTAGGAAGTTTTAGTAGATGTTATCCTCTTTCCAAAATGACCAATTTGTCTAGATTTCGATAAGTATAGCAAAAGTTATAAGCTTTACAAGTTTCAGCTTTTGTTGTGTTTTTTATTGTTTTTGAATTTTGTTCAAAGAGCTGGATTTTGAGCTCTATAAGAAATCTGAGAAAGTTGTAGTAGATGTTCTCCCTTTTCCAGAAATCCCAATTTTGTTAGATTCCGATAAGTATATCAAAATTTATGAGCTTTACAAGTTTCAGCTTTTGCTGTCCTTTTTGTTGTTCTTAAAATTTGTTCAAAGAGCTGAATTTTGAGCTCTATAACGAATCTGAAAAGTGGTCAACTAGAAAGTTGTAGTAGATATTATCCCCTTTCCAAAATATCCAATTTTGTTAGATTCCGACAAGTATAGCAAAAGTTGTGAGCTTTACAAGTTTCAGCTTTGGCTGTTCTTTTTATTGTTCTTGAATTTTGTTCGAAGAGTTGGATTTTGAGCTCTATAAGAAATCTAAAAAAGTGGTCAACTAGAAAGTTGTAGTAGATGTTCTCCCCTTTCCAAAATGTCCAATTTGGTTAGATTCCGACAAGTATAGCAAAAGTTGTGAGCTTTACAAGTTTCAGCTTTGTACTGTCTTTTGTTATTCTCAAATTTTGTTCAAAGAGCAGGGATTTGAATTCTATAAGAAATCTGAGAAAATTGTTAACTAGGAAGTTTTAGTAGATGTTCTTAGCATTCCAAAAAGTCCTATTTTGTTAGATTCCGAATAGTATAACAAAAGTTACGAGCTTTACAAAGTTTCAGCTTGTGCTGTCTTTTGTTGTTCTTTAATTGTGTTCAAGGACTGAATTTTGAGTTGCACAAGGAAACTGAAAAGTGGTCAACTAGAAAGTTGTAGTAGATGTTCTCCCATTTCCAAAATATCTAATTTTGCTAGATTCCGATAAGTATAGCAAAAGTTACGACCTTTACAAGTTTCAGCTTTTGCTGTAACTTTTGCTGTCTTTTGTTATTTTTGAATTGTGTTCAAAGAGTTGGATTTTGAGTTCCATAAGGAATCTGAAAAATTTTTCAACTAGAGAGTTGTAGTAGAGGTTCTCACATTTCCAAAATGTCCAATTTGGTTAGATTGCGATAAGCGAAGTAGGAGTTATGACCTTTACAAGTTACAGCAGCTAGTCTTTTGGCTGAAGCTTCGCTGTTTAGGTTGTTTGAGGTTTTTCTACCCCTTAATAACCGAATCTGAGAAGGTCATCAACTAGAGAGTTGTAGTAGATTTTCTCACCTTTCCAAAATGTCCTATTTGGTTAAATTCCGATAAGCGGAGTATGAGCTATGACTTTTACAAAGTCACAGCAGTTGGCCTTTATTGGCTGAAGCTCGCTGTTTAGGTTGTTCGAGGTTTTTCTACCTCTTATTGACTGAATCTGAAGAGGTTGTCAACTAGAGAGTTGTAGTAGATGTTCTCACCTTTCAAAAAGTCTAATTTTGTTGAATTCCAATAAGAGTAGCATATTTAATTGCTTCTAGGGTGTTAGAAGATTTTTATGTTGCCATTGTGTATAAAAGATCAAGTTTTGCTAGTAGCAAGTTATTTTGCTTCTAGATTGTTAAAATACTTTTATGGTTGCTTCTATATGATTCATTTGTCTCATACATAGCCAATTGGCTCGTATGTAATTTATTTGGTTCATACATAGCTAGTCGGCTCGTATGTAAGTTGTTTTGCTCGTATGTAGCTTATTAGCTAGTATGGTGTTGTTGTGCTCGTCTAGGGTGATATCATTGCCCTAGGAGCCATCGACCATCAAGACATGTATTTATTTTACTCCTCGTGGATTGTGGACGAGCCACCCCTCATGCACCGTCAGATCTTAACCGGTGTAGGTTGATCACGGGCCGAGAGTGTAGACAGAATTCAGGTTCCGGGTAGTAGCATGCGAATACGTTCGTATTGTCGGGGTCTTGGGTCGATAGGCTATGAACAGTTTCCTTAGGGATTCTGGTAAGTCTAGGTTGAGCACCTAGTAGAGTTATCTTGCAAAGTCTTACTTAAGACCTAACATGTTGTGCTAGTACTGTTGTCATCCCTCAGATTGTTTAGGGTTAGTGACATCGTTGGGGTAGTAACTTATGGCTATTACTACTTAACCTTTATTTATTATCATTTTGCCGAAGAGAAAGAGTTGGTATTAAGGGTGATACCTTATGATCCAACCTGTTCTATAGGCCAACACTAGGAGGTGTTATTGGTTGTACCCTTCCTGTCAAAGGGATACGGTCTGTGCATTCTTACGAGTTGGGAGCACGGGATCCGTATCTCGTCTGTTAATTTCTGAAGTGTCATGATAAGGGCGGGAAGTATCCTGTCGGAACTAGGGGATGGACCCCCGGAACTCCGTCATGCTCTATATCAAGAAAGGCGAACAAGCCATAGACTACGGTCTATCAGCTATGGGGCCACAAGGGATGCTTCGAGCTAACCTGTGTTGTAGTTAACTTCAAGAGTTCGTCAGATTTTTGAGTGAGGTCCGATACGCCGGGCAATAGTGGCAAACGGAGATACCACTATATGACTGTGAATGGCGGGATTAGACCATTTCAGGGTAACCTCATCAGTCACGTTGTATCTTGACAAACAGGTTGAGTAAAGAGTAGAATTCATGGCACGGGATCAAATCCTTATATATGAAGAAACAACTTGTTATGGGCGTATGTAGTATGGGATGCATACTGTTCCAGAGACTTGCTTGCATTAGAATAAGTGCATCATTGCATTAGTTAATCTTTCATTAGAGTCTAAGTCATAGCATACACTGACACATCAAAGGGAGATATTTGGTGGAATTTTGAATTTCAAATTTGAGTTTTGAAATTCAAATAAGAGTTGGAGAGTGTGGAGGAAAATTTGGATGTGATTTGAATTTCATATCAGATTTTTGAAATTCAAATCATATTTGAGAAGTGTGGAGGAAAATTTTGGATAAGATTTGAATTTCAAATTAGAGTTTTGAAATTCAAATCAGATATGGGGAGTGGTGGGCTTTGAAATGGGCTCTTGATTGAATTAAAGAGCCATTTTGAGTTGCCTAAAATAGTTCTTCTTTGATCGATCTTTGGTGAAAGTGCGAATCCTCACCGATCCGGTGTATGATTTCGTAGACATCGCTATGGTTGAAGTGTGAGTCGTCAATATGGTGGTGGATGTATGAGCTGTGACTGTTGTGTTTGATATGCAAGCCATCGCCGATATGATTGATGCGTTAGTCATCGCTAGTTTGGAGGTTAAGCAAGTTAATGTTGTGGTGAGAGAGGTGGAGTCGTTGCAGGTTTGGTGATGGCCAAGTCGTCAAAAAGATGGTGTTCGGGTTAGTCATCATCGATGTGGCGTATGGGAAAACTGCCACCGTGGCAGTGAGTGTGCTTATCGTTCAGGGTTAGAGAAGAGACAAGTCATCACCAGAAGGGTGGTTAGACAAGTCGTTATCAGAATAGAGATTAGACAAGTCATTTCCGGTGTCTTGTAAGGACAATGCGTCACGAATGAGGTTTGAGAAGTCGTCACTGGAGTGGTATTCGGGTGAGTTGTTGCTAGAAGGTGTGAATATGTCAAAGTTGAGCCCAAACTGTTAAGTTGCTAGACAACCATCGCCCCACACCAAATATGATTCGTTTTCTTGACAATTGTAAGTTGATTGTAATTTGGATATTGGAAAAAAAACGTTGGATATAAGGGAAACATATTGATGGGGGGGGGAGAAGGGAGGAGCCAACGGCTGCCTCCTCCCCCCCCAGATCCTCAATTAATGGTGAACCTGATTAAGGCGGAAGGAGGAGGAGAGATGGGGATTGGGATTTTGAGTGGGCTTAGGTTCAAACCGGGTGAGGAGGCTCGATGAGGCAGAAGTGGTGGGGACTAGCCGAGATGGGCGATGGGGTGGGGTGAGGCTGCAACGGGAGTGAGAAGTGGTGGGGACTAGCTGAGATGGGCGATGGGGTGGGGTGCGGCAGCAATGAGAGTGAGAGGATGGTGAGGCAGCCGGAGAGGAGGAAGAGGAGGTGGAGCGACGGGAGAGGAAGGAGGCGGCTAGCAGGGGAGGTGGGGCGACAGGAGGCCAAAGACGGGAGGAGCTGAGGGACTAGGGTTTGGGGGTGAGAATTTGAGAGAGGAGAGGAAGGGACTGAAGTTATCGAGTACAATAGTTGTCTTATTGAAATCACTTTAATATCTAATCACACTTTTATTACTACTGAGAATTTGACTAAATTCTATCTTATAAATCACAATTCGAATTGGATGGTTTAAAATACTATGTGGACTAACCCATACATTATGGAATTTTTTTCCAAACAGACCTATTTTTTGAAAGTTTTTTCCAAATCGACCTACTTTTCTTTTTAATTTCCAAAACGACCTACTCGGTCTTTGAAAGACCGAATCTTTCAAAGACCGTGCAGTCATTTTGGTAAATACTTTCGAAAGTGGGTTAGTTTGGTAAATACTTTCAAAAAGTGGATTATATTCGTAAAAACTTTCAGAATTAACTATAATTATTATAGTGAATATTATTGACCAAGGTGAGTTCTTGTCCTTCATTTAGGTGCATATTTCTTTCCACTAGTCACTGGAAAATAATTGCATCTTTTTCTTTGATTAACCGACTGAAATATTTGCTGCTGCATATCCTATCTCTCAATTCTTATCTACTGGTGTGATGGGTGTTGTCCTAAATCTAGAAAGAAAAGAATTATTGGGTCTAAAATCATAACATGCACGTGTTTAAAACTTTCAAGATCGTCTGAGCTAATTTCCTTAGTAAAACTCTATACTTTGTATGGTCTTTTTATTTTTCATCTTTTGTTGTTATCTATTTGCCTTTTTATTACCAGGTTAATAGCTAAAAAATAAGAATACAATGATGCAGGTTATTTATTTTTCTAGTTGTAATCTATACAATATATTATGCTAACTCACTTTTGGTTCAAGTATTTTTCTAATTTTTTCTTTTTAAAACAAACAAAAAAAAGAATAGCAAATATAAGAGGCAACTTCCCACTCCTTCTCCATCCAAATTTTGAAGTGCAATTATATTTCTTAATCAAACCTTAAAAACATGCAATATTGTATATATGTTATCGGGAGAAATTTTTTTTTTTCAAAAATAGTCTTCATAATTGTTCACTTTTCAAAAATTATGTGCAATGTATTATTGCATAGTGTTATATTTAAAAATTATGTATAATACAGTGGTAATTAAGAAATTTGAATCCTCTTGGTGAATAATTCACTAGAGACGTTCACTGGCCCATTTAACCATGTAAAATGCTAGACATACATGAGTTTTTACCCCAAACATACATTATAAATGTAATGGAGGACACTTCTCACTAAAGGACAATGTTAAACCTTGTCTTTTAGTGAGAAGTGGGCCCAATGCATTTATAATGTATGTTTGGAATAAAAACTCTTGTATGTATAGTCATTCTCTTTAACCATACACTCTTGGTGAATAATTCAAAAAGTGGGTCAGTACGGCAAAATTTTCTATTCAAGAGAATACAATATTATGACCCTCAAAAGAACACTTGCAAAATAAAAATATAGGAAAGTGTAGGTAATAGTGGCTTAATAATAAAGAAAATAAAGCAACAATACTGATATTCAAAATCGCCACCTTTAAGGTTTAACTAACCAAGCAAAATAATATAAATTGAAAATTATGTTGAAGAACATGTGAAATAATGGCACTAATGTACCACAATTACGGATTTGAATCTTATCCAGTGAAATACTAATTCACTAGAGTCGCCCATTTAACCACACATCTTGTTGATCATTTGTTGATCATAACAGAGGGCACACATTTTGATGCAAGATGTATGGTTAAATGAGTCAGTAAACGTCTCTAGAGAATTATTCACCAAGATGATTCAAATTCCATAATTACCACTGTATTACACATAATTTTTAAATATAACACTATGTAATAATACATTGCACATAATTTTTTAAAAGTGAACAATTATGAGAACTATTTTTGAAAAAAATTCTCCCGATAACATATATACAATATTGCTTGTTTTTTAAGGTTTGATTAAGAAATATAATTGCACTTCAAAATTTGGATGGAGAAGGAGTGGGAAGTTGCCTCCTATATTTGTTATCCTTTTTTTTTGTTTGTTTAAAAAGAAAAAATTAGAAAAATACTTGAACCAAAAGTGAGTTAGCATAATATATTGTATAGATTACAACTAGAAAAATAAATAACCTGCATCATTGTATCCTTATTTTTCAGCTATTAACCTGGTAATAAAAAGGCAAATAGATAACAACAAAAGATGAAAAAATAAAAAGACCATACAAAGTATAGAGTTTTACTAAGGAAATTAGCTCAGACGATCTTGAAAGTTTTAAACACGTGTATGTTATGATTTTAGACCCAATAATGCTTTTCTTTCTAGATTTAGGACAACACCCATCACACCAGTAGATAAGAATTGAGAGATAGGATATGCAGCAGCAAATTAATATTTCAGTCGGTTAATCAAAGAAAAAGATGCAATTATTTTCCAGTGACTAGTGGAGAGAAATATGCACCTAAATGAAGGACAAGAACTCACCTTGGTCAATAATATTCACTATAATAATTATAGTTAATTCTGAAAATTTTTACGAATATAATCCACCTTTTGAAAGTATTTACCAAACTAACCCACTTTCGAAAGTATTTACCAAAATGTCTGTGCGGTCTTTGAAAGACTCGGTCTTCCAAAGGCCGAGTAGGTCATTTTGGAAATTAAAAAGAAAAGTAGGCCGGTTTGGAAAAAACTTTCAAAAAATAGGTCGGTTTGGGAAAAAATTCTACATTATGTGCGTTCTTTCCATCTCTATTTCTACTATAACTTGAAATTAGCAAATCATTATTAATCGTTTTTTGATTGCTAGCATAATTGTATATCCCCAAAACTTGCATTCTGATTGGTCTTAATTGCTGGGTACAAAATAAAATAAGATGAAAACAAATAACAAATTTATTTAATCGCTTAAGCTAAGAACTTCATCATTAATGTTCTCTAAAACCACCCATCCTTCGCTGTCATCGCTGCTACCACTTGATCCAATCTCATCGTCATCTTCGTAGATAATTCTTAATCCAACCGCGTCATGATATTCTTTTTCTTCTTCTTCTACCACTTCTCGAATCTCATCCTCATCGTCATCATCCACGAACCCATACACATTACGGTCATCAAGATCCGCGCTGCCCGTCCCGAACATCTTCAGTCCTTCCAACTTGCCCTTGGCCTTTCCCGCCGGCTGTAGGTGGCAGACCCCGCACATGGCCTTATAGCACCTGCCCGTGAATTTGGAGTGGTTCGTTGGCCTCGATGGTACTCTCGTAAATACTCCGGCGGTCGCGGGCGATTTCAGTTGGTTCTCGACGATTCTGGAGTTGTGGTTTTCGGTGGAGATCTTGTGGGTCCGAACTGACCCGTGGGGCCTGCCTTCGCGTCTCATTGTGGGTGTGGGAATTGGGGGCTGAAAAAAGAGTTAATGTGAATACGGGATTTATTGGGGGGGTATTTATTCATGGGGATTGAGAAAGTTTGGTGATTATTAATTAACATTTGGCAATAAGTTAGTTAATTAATTAATTAATTATGATAGTTATTAAAAATCTTAGATTTAATGGGGGTAGATACGGTATGGTTTCCTTAGAGAACACGTTTTGGACTTGGGTAACTGTCACGCCCCGCATCCCAAAATACGGGAATACGAGCCCGTGACGTAGGCCCAGCGAATGATTTTAATATTATTCATAAGCTGTACCAGTCTCAACTCAACAATACTCAGAAAATTAAACCACAACCACGCAATTAATAACATCACAGAACAATAATTGAATTCAAGAAACTAATAATCCAACATGATAATAATACTGAGAAACAAGTAGCAAATACGGGTCAAAAGCCTGGGGTACAAGTCTAAATAAACAATGGATTACAATGAATGAAAAAAACATGAAAGGAAATAATTTATTATCATGCAGTTGCTCCAATCTAAAAGTACTGCTCGCCAACTCCTTCTGGCAGATCCTCAGGCTCACCTGTGGCTGGGTTAACTAAGAAGAAAAATAAATGTCCTTAGAGCAAGTACGGACAGCAAGTAGTGAAAACAGAGAGTAAAGGAACATGTTATATGAAGGAATATGAATCAAGATCAAGTTTGCAAGGACAATAATGGCATTAATAAACAATGGTCTTAATAAAGTATATATATGTCAGTTTATGTCTATTAGTAGGTTGTTTCTCTATCTAGTGCACGTACTACTGCATCCCATACTACAGGTTCGATGCATGCACAACAGTGTTCGTTTTAGACTTTGTGGTGAGGTCTACAGAGCGTGTACTCAGCGTCAATAACAATCAATTCCCAACCATTCAATCAATCATTCACAATCTTTACTCCTCCTTCCATATCAATACAATATCAATATAGGCCTTACCGAGTACATTTTCTGAGACTTCCCACTACTAGGTCAACCCTTATAAACCCCGACTTGTTTAGTATTTTATTGTTAAGTCATGTATGTACATGCGAATGGTTATAAGAATGTCAAGTGAATGTTGATGATGCAGCAACATGGTATACTACACAATAATAAGCAAGAAGTAATAAATCTGAAATAGCTGACACAGTCACACTAAAGTAAGTATAACTCCTAGACCATAACTCTAAATTCGAACTTCCAGGATACTGTGGACATCTAGACAGACAGGGCTACAAGTTATATTGAGAGACCTTCTGCTAGTTTTGACTGTATCTAGGTTAAAAACTCTGTTCTGCGCAGATTAGCTGTTCTGGAAGCAGCTAGATGTCAACTTCTAAAGGGTAGATTCATGGTATAAATATATTATAAAAATCTACAAAGATTTGAGGTGAACCCTAAGCATGTCTATAAGGTTCCTGAAAAGTTTCATAGCATTCTAACACTAATTGCATGGTATTTCACTATCAATTATGTCGATGGCACAATAATTCTGCAGTAAAAGAAAATGTAGACCAACGGGGACAAAGGATGATAACTCACAGCTCGGGACTCCAAATCGGGGTCCGTTGCTTGGGTTAGAAATTAGACTCAATAGGCTAAAACTCCATTTTATATCTTGTTTGCCAATTCTCAAATTTACAGGGTCGAAACCTCTGTGCTAAACAATACATGCAACAAGAATTTTACAAAAACTATCACATATATTTTCATTAAAGTGGCAATTAACGTGCTACTATATCATGGGGTGCATTACAATATTATACGACGATTAGAATGTTCTTTTCTGTGTACAATCCAATTTATGAAGTCATTAATCAAGTCACGATTGTCTCATTCAATCAATATATACAATCACCATTCATTTCCTTTGTATACAATTCTTTTCTTTTTATTTATGTCGATTATGTCTATATAGTCTTAGGTTTGAGTCAATGGACAATTATAAGAGGTTAAGAGTACGTCGGGTTAGCTCGTGTAAACCCTCGATACTCCTAACGAGAAGGGACACAAGGCAAAGTTAACGATATTTAAATTGGAACTACTTGCATAAGAGATCAATTAATCTTGAACTAGAATAAAGAAAATAGTTCAAGTGGACTTGCCTTTTTCGTTGTAGTCGATTCAATAAAATAAGAATAACGGGATCAGAATCCCGGGGAGCAATCCCAAGAGCACGTGCAAATGCGCGTGAAGAACTCAATAGCAAACAGTAGCAAACAGTAGCTATTTCCCCCACACAAGATCAGCCAAAACAGCAAGTAGCGGTTGGGATTCGCTGCGGGTAGAACATAGAACAGCGGTAGCAGCCAACCAGAATACTCCCACGCAGCGGATCTGTCCCCGAACACGGAACGACGAAGGTGGATCTGCTGCGATCGAACAACGGACAGCGAAGTCGACCACTAGCTGACCGTCTTCTTCCTTCGAACGGAGAGAGAGAGAGAACGACGATGCGGGGCTGGCTCGACGACTGGCGTGGCGTGGACGGCTGGTGATGACTCAGGCGGCGGCGTTGGTCGGGAAGCGACGCAACGGCGGATCTTCGACGAACGGTGCTCTGCTTCCGCGCTCGAAACAGAGGACGACGGAACAGGACTCCGACGAGACTTGGACTGCGATGACGAGGGCGGTAGGGTCTGCTGTGGATGTAAGGGGTGAGCGGAGCGGGTTGATGGTGCTTTGAAGGGGTAGTCAGAGTGGGTTCGGTTGGCGGAGTTGGGTTTTTGGCGGACGCTCGATGGGTTCGACGGGAGTTCTACGGCAATGAAACGGGGCTAGGTGGTGAGGTGAGAGGTTGACGACGGTAATGGAGGTGGTGGTTGGAGTTGGGCGACGGGGATGGTGATGGAGTTGGCGATGCGAAGTTTTGGTATTGGGTTCGGGTGAGTGGCAATGGCGTGGAGTGACGGTGATGGAGGGGATGGACGGAGAGGTTGACGATAGGAGTTGGGCGACGGGGACGGAGTGGTGGTGTTGGAGTTGATGACGGGGTAGGGAAGAGCTTTGGGTTTGTTTTTGGGTGAATGCGAGAACGGGGAAGAAGAGAGCGGGGGGTTTTTGTTTGGGTTATTTGGTTTTTGAGAAACAGAGGAGGGAGAGAGAACGGGAGGGAGAGAGAGAGAGAGAGAGAGAGAGAGAGAGAGAGGTTTGTTAGAGTGGTTCTGATTGTGGGAGAAGTGGGGTTGTTTTTAATATAACAAATAAAGAGGAGATCGTGGGATTGTGGGAGAATGAGTCTGGTTTTAGTTAGAGGAATTGGGTTGTGGGTAGATTTAGTCTTGGATCCAATATCCAATAAGATGTGGGTTGGGCTACAATACAATAATATAATAAATAAATGGGAATTAGTAAGCCCACAACATGACAAAGGCCCAGATATAATAAATCAGGGAGAAAAATACATCAAAAGAAATACAAAAAAAATGATCCGTACAATCGGAAACAGGGGTTACAGTAACCTAATTTGGTTTGAGTTGGGTTTTTAATTGCCAGTGAATAACTAGCTGTCAAAAGCTTTTTTTTTTGAATACACGGACAGAGTCCAAGACTCCAGCCGAAATAAATATATATATTAAACAATAGTAACATACAAAGGAGTCTTACAAGAAGTAAAACTGCAGAGCAAGTCAAAAGAAAACATAGTAACGTAAAAGAAATTAAATACATCCGAAGGACTCGCACAACATCGGAAAAACATAGGCAGCCGATGAATCCACAGCGAAAAGAAAGCCTGAATGCGTCGACCCGAACGACCTGTACATGCCTGAAGCATAACCGGGTCACCCCGCACGCCACCTCCCCCGAGGGGCTAGAGAGAGCCCCAAAGCTGAGAAACACCGAACCACCGCACCGGACTCGCGATGGGCGAAATGGCCAAACAAACACCCCTCCAAACACAACAAGAGCAAGGGAGGCAACACATCACAACTACGCCAGAGGAGAATGAGAAAAACCTGAGCGGGGCCGAAAGGAACCCCCGAAAAAAGCTAAAGCGCATAAACAAGATTAGAGGAGAAAATAACAACCCACTCCCCTATACCGAAAAAACTGCACCGTAAGCGTGGCGGTGGAACAAAACACACCACATGAGTACCGAGGGAAACAAAATTCACAACTCAATCGCCCTCGACCAAAAAAGAGGACAACGAGGACAACTAGGGACCAGAAGCCCAAACACAAACAACACATTCCCAATGGAAATAAACACGCAGCAACCACAAAGAGGCACCACACCAAAATTCAAGGCCAATACAACAAAAATAGACACACAAGCAACAAAGCATTGTCGTAACAGCAGCAAACCACCAGCAGCAAAACGGACCAAGGTCCAGAACTAGTTAAAGAACATAGCAGTCTTAGTAATCAGATATTACAACTAGAGGGCTGGTTTCGCAACCCAAAATCATCAGCCAGGAGGAGAAAACAATCAACACCCACAACCAAAGAGAAACTGAACGACGGTACAGGTATAAAGAACAAAACAACACCAAAAAGAGGGCCAAAAACACAAGAAGAGGACTTGAGTCCAGATGCAACACCAATCACTAGGTGAGCGGCACACCAACTGCCTATCCAAAAGGCCCTAAAAGACCAGCAAAACTCTGACAGTGAAACAAAAAACAAGGCCACCACTTTAACCCTGCAATAAAAGCAAAAGGAACGTGAGTTAGAGAGCAAATAGCTTTAGCAAGTCAACGAAAAATGAGAACGCAACAGTGCTAATCCTCTCATGCACACAAATAGGGATGACAACTGGGCCGGGTCAACCGGAGACCCGCCCGTTGAACCCGGCCCGTTTAAGGGTTTAGCGGGTTCGGGTCGAACCCGTGTACAGCAACGGGTCGACCCGGGTCGAAGAAAACGCGAATCCAACCCGGATAACCCGGCCCGCGAACCCGTTAAGAAAGGCTCAACCCGCCGCCAACCCGCGAGTTACAACCCGTTGGACCCGTACGGGTCGACCGTTGACCCGCGGTTCAGCGGAACGTCGGGGGGGGGGGGGGTTACTATACAACAGAGCCGTTTTTTTTAATTTTTTTTTGTTTTTTTTGGTTTTTTTTGTTTAGCCTATAAATACCCCCCCAAAACCCCCTTAAAAAAATCACACCTTACTCTCCTACTCTCTCTACTATTATAAATCATTTCTAAGGATTTTTTCAACAATTGAAGTATTCAACAAGCAAGTCTTCAACAAGGTATATACTCGATCAATTTTCGATCGTATCGAAAACAAAATTCAACGTCTTCAACGTCTTCAACTCTCTTCAACTCTCCTTCAAGCTCTCCTCAACTCTTCAATTCCGGAATCGCTTATTTCTAGTTCTACTTATATTCTTATTTTCACGGTTTATTTTACATACCATACGCGTATTCCACGGTGAACGGTATCAAAATTTCATACATCTCTCGTTATTTTTTTTTGGGTTGTAGTTAAAATTATTGTTGATTTTTTTATCTTCTCTATCTCAACCCTCTTGTTTTTTAGATTTTTTTTTTATAATTCACCGTTCCTACATTGTGTATTTTTTTATACATACATTAGTACATTAGTACATTATGTCTAGATCACGCGGTAGCGATCGTAGCGGGCAAGATTTCTCCTCCTCTTCCCGTAGGTCACCAATTGTCCCAATTCGTGACCCCACCCAAGAGTACCATGATCTTCCTACCCAACAATGGGGTGCACCCGACGAGTTTGTAGGTGACATACAATTAGAAGAAGAAGAACAACAACAACAACCAACCGAAACCACACAACCCCGTAGTAGTAAGAAAAGTAGAGGAGAAACTAGTGATTGACATAAGTTTTACGATTATATCCCGGACGAACAAACTCCGGGTATAGGTTTGAAAGTTTGTAAAACATGTGGTAAAACATACAAATTCAAGAGGGGTGACGGCATCGGTACAATTAGTAGACACATCCAACATAACCATAAAGACCTTCTTGCTGACCTATAAGGCCAACTAAAAATCAACCCTAGGACCGGTCTAGTTGATAGCCACCCTTATGATCCCGATCTTGTTCGTCGGGAAATGACCCGATTAGTCATAAAGGAAGAGTTACCATTTTCCTATCCCGAGAGTAGGGACTTGGAAAATTTTAACCAAACGGCCTTAAACCCTCATTTTAGAAGAATTCCGAGAAATACTTGCAAATCGGATTGTTTTAAAATGTACATCGAAATGAAGGACGCTTTGATTGCAATTTTATGGAGTTTAACTTGCAGAGTTAGTTTAACTTCGGATTGTTGGATGGGTGTCAACAATATTCCAATGATGGGAATAACCTGTCATTGGATCGACAATGATTGGATTCTTCAAAAAAGAATCATTTCACTTGCGGCGTTGCCATATCCCCATAGTGGCGCTGAAATAGCAAATCGTATTTTAGAAATTTGTGATGTTTTTTATATTTGCGATAAAATTACGTGTATTAGTTTTGATAATGCATCTAACAATAATGTAGAAATTACTACTTTAAAATCCGTATTAAACTCTCCATCTGACAATATTTTTTATGTTAGATGTGCATGTCATATTATAAATTTATGTGTTCAAGATGCATTAAAAATAGCCGATCCATATATAGTTAAAATTAGAAATTATGTACATTTCATTGCATTAAGTCCAAGCATATTACAAGAATGGAAAGCTTGGTGTAGGCTTAAAAATGTACCTTTTAGAAGATTTCCAAAGGATGTTAGACACCGATGGAATTCTACTTTTGATTTACTACATGTTGTTACCGAATATAAAGCAGTTATAAATGATTTTTGTATCGCATTTCATATGCCAAATTTTGAAATGACTCCCACCGATTGGTATTATGTCGAAGCTTTGCTGAAATTTTTAGAACCGTTTAAAACCGCAACTTAAAAATTTTCAAAAACATATGAATCTACTTCTAGTAGCATTTTTATTTCATTAGTTAGCATAATGCAAACATTTAACGAAATGTTAAATGATCCCAATGTTGGTGAGATTATAAAACCTGCATACAATTTTTTTTTGAAGTATTATTTTTCTCATCCTATGTTGATTTGTGTTGCTACCGTTATGGATCCTCGTATCAAATTAGAAGGTACGAAGAGTTTGATTGAAATATTTTTTGCATTACTTGAGGAAAATGTAGAATTAGTAATTGATTGCGTTACTTTTTAGTTCAGTTTGAATCTACATTAAATTACTTGTATGATTATTATGATAGACGTTTTGCTTCTAGTAGTACAACTTCTGTAGTTAGTTCTTCTTCTGGTACTTCTAAAGGTAAGGGTAAGAGTAAATTTAATGATAGAACATTTAATTTACTTGAACAAATTCAATCAAAAAAACCTAGGACTAATCAACCAAATGAATTAAATTGGTATAACCAACAAGATTCTGAGCCTTCTTCTTTTCCACTAGATATTTTACAATGGTGGAAAGACCATGAACACACTTTTAGTATTCTGTCAGTTATGGCTGAAGATTTACTAACTCCTCCTGTCTCTACAGTTGCTTCTGAGAGTGCATTTTCTTCAAGTGGTAGAGTTCTAACTGATTACAGGAATCGCTTGAAGCCCGACACGTTAGAGATGCTCGTTTGAACAGAAAACTGACTGAAGGCTGACGATGGACACAAGGAAAAGCACTATCAACGTCCACAAGTGGGAGCAACTCGCCGGAACAACAACAACAACAACAACAACAACAACAACAATAGCTTTGCTTGTAATAGCAACTCGACTGACACGTTAGAAATTGTATTATATCTTTGCTTGTTATGTTAAATTAGAAAAATTGGAGTAAATCAAAATTGTATATAAGAAATATGTTAGTGTATAAAACATATTTGTGAATTGAATTCTCCATTTCATTAGAAATTGTGAAAATTGTATAACTTAAATTCATATGAATAATATTTCAATATTTTTTGCCAATTTCACTCTTTCAATCTTATTATTATTATTACGATCTTTAATGTTTATTAGTATTATTATTTACTTAGTATTATTATTATTATTATTTTAAGCTAAAAATATATTTATAAAAAAACCTATCTATCTAAACGGGCCAACCCGCGGGTCGACCCGACCCGACCCGGGTTAGACCTTAAAGGGTTCACGGGTTTGGCGGGTCGCCTAAAGCAACTTTGGGCCTGGCCCGGTTAAGTTGCCAAACCGGACCGAGCCCGCCCAAGTCACGGGCCAACCCGGGCGGGTTCGGCCCGGCCCAGCCCGTTCGACCCGAATGCTAACCCTACACACAAAAAGAATGAAAAGATTCCGCTAAAAGCAATAGTAAAGGGGAAAGGAAGAAACAAAAAAACTGGGGAAAAAAAGGGCAAAAAGGGAAGTCCTCGATAACGTGTACTAACGACGAGAATGAGAAGGAAAGGAACAACTATTCCTATGAGCCAACCCAAAAACTCCGAGCTGGACGAGATAAACGAAAGAATCCACAGAATGAGCTAGACATTCTAGTAACAAAGCAATTTTGAACCCATGGAAACACATCCAACTACTACAACTAAAATGGAAATAGAAGAGGCACAACAGTTACAAAAAGGAGCTATTAGAACGCCACCAAAGGAAGGCCGTGTCGAGACGAGAAAGTTGCAAGGCCGCCACTTTATCATATGGTAAAGTGGAGGGCCAAAATTTGGAAAAAAAAAGAAATCATCAATCATATGCTCAATCGAAACAGCTGCCTGCTCGAAGATACGCTTGTTGCGTTCAGACCAGATAACCCATATAATAGCTATAATGGAAAGGACCCAGGACCTACGAAACTCTTTCCTGGGGGATTGAAACAACCAGCACGAAGAGAAAACGACAGGCAAACCCTGCGGTTGCCAGACTCTGACTGCGATCAACCAGAGCGGCCTAATGAAAGCACACCTAAGGAAGAGGTACTCGGCGTCTTCATGTTGAGCTGAGCAAAACACACACAGCTGACCCATGGCCAAATTCATGTTGTTAAGAACATCTACCGTGAGAATTTTGTTATTCAGAGCTACCCAAGTGAGGATTTTGGACTTGAGAGGAGCACAGTTGCTCCATAAGTACTTGACACTCGGAGAGATAGTCCCCCCGAAATTCAGAAAACTGTAGAAAGACTTGACCGAGAAATTACCAACCGAGGTCAATCTCCAAATGAAGTCTTCCCTAGGATGCCATTGGTAATGGTTAATACCGTCGAACAACTCTTGAAGTTGTGACATGAGCATCGGAAGGAGAACACTAGTGAACTGAATGGACCAGAATTTATGGTTATTGATAAAGATCAAATAATCAGCAACCTTGGCATAGGGGTTGGACACCATTTGGAATATATTAGGAAAAGCATGGGCGAGTTTGATGTTCCCATACCAAAGATCTAACCAAAATCTGGTCTTGGTACCGTTAGCGCACAGGTGCACCAGACCGCAATGAAAAGGGTTGGCTACTTTCTAGACCCCTTTCCAGAACGAGGAGGATTTACAAGGGAGGCGAGGGGTGAAGTCCGTCATATTGGACCTCTGAAAGCAGTTGGCTGTAATCAAACGCGCCCATGAAAGATGATCCTGTTTAAGAAACCTCCATAACCATTTCCCTAGGAGTGCCATATTTTGGTGCCAAAGATTCAGGAACCCCAAACCTCCTGTAACACCCCGAATTCCAAAATATAACTGAATTCGAAGTTCCACAGGATATTTACACTTCTTTCGTACAATTTTACAAGGAAATAAAAAACATTTCTTACATCAGAGTTACATTACACCTTTACATTTTTACAGCGGAAGCAGAATTACAATAAATTACATGAAACAACATTTAGATCAATCTTGAGTAGCATGCATACTTCAATTTGTCAAGCATCTTTACCCTGCATGTAAAACTGTGGGCGCGTCAGTTCATTCAACTGACGAAATATTATACACGGCCATTCTCTCTATACCGAAATAGTATAACGATTCTCAATACTTAGAAAACCACAAACTTGTCACAAACAAAGCTAAAGGGACTATCCTATTGATGTCGTGTTGTGAATGTGCACTTAGTCCTTAATGCAATTTTTTGTATTATATGACACTAATGCGCACTTGTTCAGAGTCTATGCAGCACATACTATATAGGTCCGAGGGCAAGCCCTTAATCGTCCTTCATCTTATAGGGTTCAATCCCTCGCCATGACTTAATCTACTATTATAACTACGATAAGTATCCTAGGTGTTTTCTGACCTACGAACTCATGTCTAGACGCCCTGGAGGGAATCCCAACGCACTAACACATGACTCATCATGCAGGCATCCTGTGGTAATTCAGCTCCTACCATAGACATGACACCATCCGCAGTCGTCAAACACCCCACGAGCGTCGCCACCGGGACGGTACTCTAGAGCAGTATCCACGCCCTATCATGACGCATCATGGGACATCCTGTGAATACTCTCACGCCGCCAATCCAATGGCCCTCATACTCAATATTTTTCTCTTACTTTCATCACATCTTCACTATGTATCTAATCCTTAGTTTAATTGAATCATGAATAAAATCAAACTCTTAGAGTTTAGCATTCCCACTATACCAGTCTTATTCATTTATTTCACATGACCCAAATCTTGGTCTTTTCATCTCAAATATCATTTCCATATTTCTTTTATTGCTGGTATAAAGCTTAGCTGCACCCTAGTTCTCAATTTCAACTCATAATTACAACATCAAGCTTTTCATACTCGTAAGGTCTTTTCATGATTAATCACAATCACATTTCATAAGCATAGTGTTCATGTATCCATATCTTTCATAACTCATCATATTCAATAATTCAATTTCACGTGCCATTTATGCATAAGAATAAGTTTCAACTAGTAGTAATCAATAATTCATTTATTCCACGAATCTATTATTCTCATTTCAATTCATACTACAAGCACAATTTATAAATCCAATTAATTACACAAATCACCACTTTCAAAAATTCCTCATTACTAATTTTCATCTTTATAATTCTAAAAAAAATCTCATTTATTTTTCCTTTTATCAAAAAGACAATTTAATTTTAAAAAGAAGTCATTTCTTGCAAATAGCCTCAATTTCTTAATTACACTTTATCAAAAGTTATACAAATTTTCTAATAAATTCCAAATAATTTTCAGTAATTAAAACCATATTTTTCCTAATTTTTAATCTATTTTTAAAACTCAAATTAACATTAAAAACCCAAAATAAACATTTTTTAATTCCAAACCCCCAACCGGATTCGAACCCACAACCAGCGGCCCAATAGACAGTGCACAAGACCACTGCGCCAAAGCCCCAAGACATTATGAATAGGGGTATTTTCCCTAAGTATCGACTCTCGGCAATCAGATTTTTTAACAAAAAAGCAAAATAAAACGAAAGCCTTAGTATAGAACCCGAGACCCCTGACTCAACCCCCGCTACTGTAGCGACCCAAAGCTCTACCGACCAATTGGTCTAGATGACCATATCGGTTCTAAAGAAATTTAATTGGGTTTTGATTTTGCTCTCTATTCATATCTATAATTCATGAATTTTCGAAATAAATTTGTCTCTTTTTCTCCTCTTTTGAAAACAAAATTTTCCAGAATTAACATACACATAAATCTACAGCAACCAATGTTTTTATAAGAATTTTTAACTCTATAAAACATGTATTTTAGTCATAATTTTTGTTCCATGTCCATATTTTTGACATTTGAGAACTATAGCATAACTCTTCATAATTAAAGTTAGGTTCCCACATAAATCACTACAATTTTGTTCTCTTTTTTATTGGCAAACTACCATATTTTTAGAACACAAAAATCATCTTTTCTACAAAAATAAAAATTCTACTTTTGTCAACTAATTACACAATGATGCATTCAACCAATTATTTGTAAATACAATCTCTTTCATTTATTCTAACATTCACGTAACACACACATCAATGGAGATTTCTATCACATTCATTAACAATTATCCATTAGCAATCATTCCATCATTTATCTCTAATATTACCACTCTACTTTAATTAAACAAGCATGGTTCCAATTTCTTACTAATTAATTCACATAATTTCATTAAAGCATACCTAGCATGAATTCTAATATTAGAAGCAATGAGAAACACCCACCTCTTTGGAGAAAAAACCAATTAAAAGCTCCTAGAGTCCCCTAGAATGCGAGAGAGTAGCCTTCTCCTCCTAAATTGTGCTGCAAAAGCCCTCCTTCTTGCTCCTTGGTGCAAAACCGAAAGCTCTCCTTGTGCTTGGGATGGGGCCGGCCTCTAGGTTGGGACACTCCAAAGAACACTCAAACTTTATACTCCCTTATGTATTTCTCTCCTATAGAATTTCTTTCTTTAAATAATTTTTGTGTAGAATATATGAAGGTAGGGGAGGGGGGGGGTATTTATACTAGTTCTAGGATGGATTGGAGGGCTAGGATTTTTCTACTTGGTTAAGGATGGATGGCTAGGATAGGAGGGGAAGTTGTAGCAACCACCCATAAGCATATAACCACCCATGCACACACACACCCACTCCCAATCTTCTCCATGCACAATCCGGCCTCCCATAGGTGTGCAATGCACACTACGTGCATGCACGTGCCCTTTAGTACCCCCTATTTAAAATTTGTATAATTTTAATTAATCAGTTGTTCACCATTTGTGTCTACATGACAAGTATGACAATTTAAATGATTAATTAAACTTGTGGGCTTCACAAATAGTGGACTTAGACTTGTGGGCCAAAATTAGAATAGTTCCGTCCCCGTAACTACAATTAAAGAGTGAGAAAACAAAACCCAATGAGAAAATACAATCAAGAAAAGAGCTCAGGATGATCCTTCATCATCCTCTCCTCAGATTTCCAAGTAGCCTCTTCAACCAACTGGTTTCTCCAGACTACCTTGACCATCGGTAACGTCTTATTCCTCAAGACTTTCTCCCGACGATCAACAATCTCAACTGGAAGCTCAATGTAACTCATATCTAACTGCAAACCCTCTGGCACTTCGGGCAAATGATGACTTGGATCTAGAATGTAACCTCTCAGCATAGACACATGAAAGACATTGTGCACCTGAGACAACATTTCAGGTAACTCAAGTCAGTAAGCAGTTTTCCCGATCCTTTTCAATATCTTATATGGGCCTATGAACCTCGGGGCTAACTTTCCACCCTTGCCAAATCGGATCACGCCTTTGCTGGGCGATACCTTTAGAAAGACAAAGTCACCAACCTCAAACTCAAGGTCCCTCCTCCGGTTGTCTGCATAGCTCTTCTGCCTACTCTGAGCATCCACCAACCTCTTCTTGATCAGATCGATCTTTTCAGAGGTCTGCTGCACAATCACAGGTCCAAACATCTGATGCTCCCTAACTCATGCCATACAAAGCAACAGACAGGCGTCCTGCACTTCCTGCCATACAAAGCTTCGTACGACACCATCTTAATGCTAGTCTGAAAACTTTTATTGTAGGCAAACTCCACCAAAGCTAAATGTCTTTCCCAACTGCCTCCAAAGTCCAGTACACAGCACCGAAGCATGTCCTCAAGAATACAGTTGAGTCTCTCGGTCTATCCATCGGTCTGGAGATGAAAAGCAGTGCTAAAATCTGTCTTGGTACCCAATGCCGTCTGAAGACTCCTCCAAAAATGTGAAGTAAACCACGCATCTCGATCAGACACAACGGTTAACGGAACACCATGAAGCCTGACGGTCTCACCAACATACATCTCAGCCAACTTGTTCATCGAAGCAGTGAGTTTCATCGCCAAGAAGTGAGCGGACTTGGTTAGTCGATCGACTATGATCCAAATCACATCATTGCCTTTAGGACTCTTAGGCAAACCCGTGATGAAATCCATACTGATGTTATCCCACTTCCATTCCGGAATCGATAACGGTTGCAATAGACCTCCGAATTTCTGATTCTCTGCTTTGACTTGTTGACATATCTCACACCTCGACACAAATTCAGCCACATCCCGCTTCAAACCTGACCACCAGAAATGCTGTTTAATGTCCTTGTCCATTTTGGTACTCCCAGAATGTACTGACAAAAGAGTAGCATGTGCCTCCTGAAGAATACTTTCTTTCAAGTTCGACTGATTCGGAACACACAACCTCTCGCCAAACCACAGCACTTCACCCCTGATCTGGAATCCGAGCAACTTGCCAGCACCAACCTGCTCCTTCATCTTCTGTATCTCTGCATCTTCCTTCTGACTTGCAATAATTCTTTGGTTCAGCGTCGGTTGAAGCCTCAACTGAGCTAAAGATGATCCCAAGCCTTGCAGAACAACTTCAATACCAGTCCGATCCAACTCCTCTGCCAGATGCTTCTGAGTCGTAATCAAACTCGCCAGGCTGCTCTTGCGGCTAAGTGCATCAGCAACAACATTAGCCTTCCCAGGATGATACTTAATCTCTAGACGAATGTCCTCAAGTACCTCCAGCCATCTCCTTTGCCTCAGGTTCAGATCCTTCTGCTGATAGATGTACTTCAAGCTTTTATGGTCTGTGTACATATTCATCTTCTCACCATACACATAATGTCTCCATTGCTTTAAGGCAAAGATAATCGCAGCCAACTCCAGATCAAGAGTCGGATAATTCTTCTCATGCGGTCTTAGTTACCTAGACCCATAAACGATTACTTTCCCTTCTTGCATTAAGACACAACCAAGTCCACGATGTGAAGCATCACTGTAGACATCATATTCAACACTTGCTCTAGGCAAAGCCAAAATGGGAGCAGTAGTCAGCCTCTCTTTCAACTCCTGAAAGCTTGCTTCGCACTGTTCGGTCCACTTGAAGTTCACATTCTTCCTGGTCAGACCAGTGAGCGGCACGACTATCTGAGCGTAGCCCTGGATAAGTCTCTTGTAGTATCCTATTAACCCAAGGAAACTCCTGATTTCCTTCACTGTAGTAGGCCTTGCCCAATCTCTCACTGCCTCTATCTTCTGAGGATCAGTTGCCACTCCCTCCTTAGAAAGGATGTGACCTAGGAATGCCACTTCAGATTTTCAGAAATTACACTTGGATAACTTGGCATACAACTCATGCTCCTGAAGCTTCCTCAAAACTGCTGCCAGATGCTCCGTGTGCTCCTCCTCCGACTTGGAGTACACGAGAATATCGTCGATAAACACCACGACGAAAGAATCAATGAACGACATCAGAACTCTGTTCATCATGTCCATAAAAATTGCAGGCGCATTCGTCACCCCAAACGACATAACTAAGAATTCGTAATGCCCGTGTCGAGTTCTGAACGCAGTCTTATGCACATCTTCAGCTTTCACTCGAACTTGATGATATCCTGATCGAAGGTCTATTTTGGAGAAAATAGCTGCTTCTTGTAGACGATTGAACAAATCATCAATTCGTGGAATCGGATATTTATTCTGAACAGTGACCTTATTCAGCTCTCGGTAATCGATGCACATCCTCATCGAACCATCCTTCTTCTTTACCAAAAGCACTGGCGCTCCCCAAGGTGACGCACTCGGTTGAATAAAGTCTTTCTCCAACAATTCCTCAATCTGCCGTTTGATCTCATCCTGATCCACAGGCGCCATCCTGTACGGTGCCTTGGAAATAGGTGCACTCCCTGGCTGAATAGTGATGCTGAACTCCATATCACGATGCGGGGGTAACCCAGGAAAATCTTCTAAGAACATGGTCGGATAATCCCGAACCACAGGAATCTGCTGCACCTCTACAGGAACATCCTTCTTGCAGATAGCAGCAACCAAATCTGAACGTCTTCTCTTCCCTTGGAAAGTGACTTCAGGTCCACCTGGAGTATTCACTGTTACTGTCTTGGTCTTGCACTCGATGTTCACACTGTACACCGAAATCCAATCAATGTCAATGATAACATCGACTCCCAAGACATTCAGCTCGATCAGATCGATCCTGAAAATTCTATTCCCAATCATGATCTCGCAGTCAGCATAGTACCGATCAGTGGTTAGAGTCTCCCCTGATGGAGTAGCTACTGCTAAAACCTTGTCTGGAAATATCTTCAGTTCGACTCCCAGAACTTTAGCAAATTTAGGTGATACAAAAGTATGAGAGGACCCAATATCGAATAAAACAACAACTTTCTTTCCATTCGAAATAAGTTCTCCTGTTACATAACATATACTCGTTACATAACAGCATACTAACTAACGGGAAAAGAGATAACAGAAAATACTCTAAACATCCTTCCTCGTACCAGTGATGACATGATCCACCTCATCAGCGTCAGCTTCCTGCTAGTACGACTTCTTCCCGGTCTGCTGAGTTGGCCCATTGCGGACGACATCCTGCAGTTTGGGGCAATGAGACTTGTAGTGGCCTGTCTCTCCACAGTTGAAACAAGTCACCAGAGGTCTCACCCAAGTATTCCCAGGTCTTCCTGCCACCTGAATAGCGTTCGCACCCGTAGGCTTGAACCTTTGAGCCGGTGGCTGTCCCCTGACATTGCCACCAACTGCGGGCCTCTTCCCCGCATTCCAGTTGTTCCTCCGATTTTGAATAGCGTGGAACTGCTCCATGTCCGCCTCTGTGGCTGCCGTTCGTTTGACCAGCTTGTCAAACCTCCTGATACCGAGGGGTATCATCCTAGATCTCAGACTTGGCCTCAAACAATGCTCGAACTTTCGAGCCTTCTTCACCTCATCCATAACCAATTTGGGAGCATACCTTGAGAGCTGATTGAACCTCGTCGCATACTTCGTAACCAACATGCCGCCCTGTTGCAGCGCCAGAAACTCCATGGCCTTCTTCTCCTGGACGTCTGAAAGAAAATAATGACTGTGGAATTCCTCCCAGCCAAGAACCAAGTATCCCATCGTCTGCTTCATCGACTGCCACCATATAGCCGCATCCTTCTCGAATTGCAGAGCCGCCAACTTCACCTTGCTGCCCTCCGGAGTCTCCAAGACTTCGAAGATAGTCTCTACCTATCGAATCCAATTGTCAGCCGCGTCAGGGTCTGACTTCCCCTCAAACACCGGTGGTTTCATCCATTTAAATGATTCCACGAGTTTGATTGCTTCGGGTACTGGATTCGCCTTCCCTGGTTCTGATTCATGGCAACGACATTGAGTGTCTGATAGACCCTCGCTAGCTCCATTTCCAAGTCCAGACCATCACCATTACGAGCTCCTCTTCTAGCCATATTCTGATGCAAAAGATCCATTAAATTCGAAGTATAAAACATGAACCTTTATGTCAACTTTTCATTTCATTCAATTTCAAACTTTATACATTCGAATTTAAAACATTTCTGACATCAAATGAAAGCAGTAGAAGATACAATAGTTTAACTCCTACGGTTCCTCTTGCCTTTGCAAAGCTCTCCCCGTAGTTCCTCCACTTCCTCCTTTAGTACATCGGTCATGTTTTTCCTCTTCTCGAGTTCCCAAACACGATGACTGTGAACTGCAATATCTCCCTTGTGCTTCGCCAATTGGGCCTCCAGTAGTCCGACTCTCTCCTGTAGAGTCTCTACCTGCCTCTGAAGAGACACAATGAGATTATGCGGAACTGGTTCTTCTTTGTCAGAAGAATCATCAGATGAATCCGGAGGTGGAGTGATCTCTCGGGACTCAGGCCATTCCTCCTCCACTTCTTCGGGACCTTCCTCGTCCGAATCAGCTTGCCCGGGGTAGTAATCTTCCTCAATGACGTGCCAATTGTCATCTCCGGCTGGGTCGAAGTGGTCCGCCATCTTAAAGGTAGAGAGTAAGAAGCATAAATCACAGAGCAACACAAATGTAAGTGACTTACATTTAAATCTCTAGACTCAACACACACTCTAATATCCACTTCTAGGGTGTCGTTCCTTATAAACTTGTACTACTTAGAAGCGTGCTCTGATACCACTCTGTAACACCCCGAATTCCAAAATACAACTGAATTCGAAGTTCCACTGGATCTTTACACTTCTTTCGTACAATTTTACAAGGAAATAAAAAACATTTCTTACATCAGAGTTACATTACACCTTTACATTATTACAGCAGAAGCAGAATTACAATAAATTACATGAAACAACATTTAAATCAATCTTGAGCAGTATGCATACTTCAATTTGTCAAGCATCTTTACCCTGCATGTAAATCTATGGGCGTGTCAGTTGATTCAACTGACAAAATATTATACACGACCATTCTCTCTATGCCGAATACAGTATAACGATTCTCATTACTTAGCAAACCACAAACTTGTCACAAACAAAGCTAAAGGGACTATCCTATTGATGTCGTGTTGTGAATGTGCACTTAGTCCTTAATGCAATTGTTTGTATTATATGACACTAATGCGCACTTGTTCAGAGTCTATGCAGCCCATACTACATAGATCCGAGAGCAAGCCCTTAAACGTCCTTCATCTTGTAGGGTTCAATTCCTCGCCATGACTTAATCTACTACTGTAACTACGGTAAGTATCCTAGGTGTTTTCTGACCTATGAACTCATGTCTAGGCGCCCTGGAGGGAATCCCAACACACTGACACATGACTCATCATGCAGACATCCTATGGTAATTCAGCTCCTACCATAGACATGACACCACCCGCAGTCGTCAAACACCCAACGAGCGTCGCCACCGGGACGGTACTCTGGAGCAGTATCCACGCCCTATCATGACGCATCATGGGACATCCTGTGAATACTCTCACGCCGCCAATCTAATGGCCCTCATACTCAATGTTTTTCTCTTACTTTCATCACATCTTCACTATGTATCTAATCCTTAGTTTAATTAAATCAAGAATAAAATCGAACCCTTACAGTTTAGCATTCCCACTATACCGGTCTTATTCATTTATTTCACATGACCCAAACCTTGGTATTTTCATCTCAAATATCATTTCCACATTTCTTTTATTGCCGGTATAAGGCTTAGCGACACCCTAGTTCTCAATTTCAACTCATAATTACAACATCGAGCTTTTCATACTCGTAAGGTTTATTCATGATTAATCACAATCACATTTCATAAGCATAGTGTTCATGTATCCATATCTTTCATAACTCATCACTTTCAATAATTCAATTTCACGTGCCATTTATGCATAAGAATAAGTTTCAACTAGTAGTAATCAATAATTCATTTATTCCACGAATCTATTATTCTCATTTCAATTCATACTACAAGCACAATTTATAAATCCAATTAATTACACAAATCACCACTTTCAAAAATTCCTCATTACTAATTTTCATCTTTATAATTCTAAAAAAAATCTCATTTATTTTTCCTTTTATCAAAAAGACAATTTAATTTTAAAAAGAAGTCATTTCTTATAAATAGCCTCAATTTCTTAATTACACTTTATCAAAAGTTATACAAATTTTCTCATAAAGTCCAAATAATTTTCAGTAATTAAAACCATATTTCCCCCAATTTTTAATCTATTTTTAAAACTCAAATTAACATTAAAAACCCCAAAAAACATTTTTTAATTCCAAACCCCCAATCGGATTCGAACCCACAACCAGCGGCCCAATAGACAGCGCACAAGACCACTACGCCAAAGCCCCAAGGCGTTATGAATAGGGGTATTTTTCCTAAGTATCGACTCTCGGCAATCAGATTTTTTAACAAAAATTAAAATAAAACGAAAGCCTCAGTATCGAACCCGAGACCCCTGACTCAACCCCCGCTATTGTAGCGACCCAAAGCTCTACCGACTAATTGGTCTAGATGGCCATATCGATTCTAAAGAAATTTAATTGGGTTTTGATTTTGCTCTCTGTTCATATCTATAATTCATGAATTTTCAAAACAAATTTGTCTCTTTTTCTCCTCTTTTGAAAACAAAATTTTTCAGAATTAACATACACATAAATCTACAGCAACCAATATTTTTATAAGCATTTTTAACTCTATAAAACATATATTTTAGTCCTAATTTTTGTTCCATGTCCATATTTTCGACATTTGAGAACTATAGCATAACTCTTCATAATTAAAGTTAGGTTCCCACATAAATCACTACAATTTTGTTCTCTTTCTTATTGGCAAACTACCATATTTTTAGAACACAAAAATTATCTTTTCTACAAAAATAAAAATTCTACTTTTGTCAATTAATTACACAGTGATGCATTCAACCAATTATTTGTAAATACAATCTCTTTCATTTATTCTAACATTCATGTAACACACACATCAATGAAGATTTCTATCACATTCATTAACAATTATCCATTAGCAATTATTCCATCATTTATCTCTAATATTACCACTCTACTTTAATTAAACAAGCATGGTTCCAATTTCTCACTAATTAATTCACATAATTTCATTAAAGCATACCTAGCTAGAATTCTAATATTAGAAGCAATGAGAAACACCCACCTCTTTGGAGAAAAAAACCAAATAAAAGCTCCTAGAGTCCCCAAAAATGCGAGAGAGTAGCCTTCTCCTCCTAAATTGTGCTGCAAAAGCCCTCCTTCTTGCTCCTTGGTGCAAAACCGAAAGCTCTCCTTGTGCTTGGGATGGGGCCGGCCTCTAGGTTGGGACACTCCAAAGAACACTCAAACTTTATACTCCCTTATGTATTTCTCTCTTATAGAATTTCTTTCTTTAAATAATTTTTGTGTAGAATATATGAAGGTAGGGGAGGGGGGGGGGTATTTATACTAGTTCTAGGATGGATTGGAGGGCTAGGATTTTACTACTTGGTTAAGGATGGATGGCTAGGATAGGAGGGGAAGTTGTAGCAACCACCCATAAGCATATAACCACCCATGCACACACACACCCACTCCCAATCTTCTCCATGCACAATCCGGCCTCCCATAGGTGTGCAATGCACACTACGTGCATGCACGTGCCCTTTAGTACCCCCTATTTAAAATTTGTATAATTTTAATTAATCAGTTGTTCACCATTTGTGTCTACATGACAAGTATGACAATTTAAATGATTAATTAAACTTGTGGGCTTAGACTTGTGGACCAAAATAATAAAATAATAAATTATTAAAGTGGGCTCAAAATAAGAAAAAAATGTTTAGGCTTTATAAAAACAGGCTTTTAGACAAATAAAGGGAAAGAAGGAAATAATTGTTCATACTTACAAAAAATGAATTTTTTATATATAAGAATAAATAAATAAATATACATACAAAATTTGCACGTGCACAACATGTGAAAATCAACATTTTATTAAAATGAAAGTTTAGGGTATTACACCTCCGGCAGCCTTGGGCGTGCAGATCAGTTTCCAGTTACAGAGGTGAGATCCGGCTTTATACGAATTCGAACCCGACCAAAAGAAATTCCTTCTGATACGGTCGATTCTTTTAATGACCCACGTCGACAGGTAAAAGAAAGGCATCATATAAGTAGGGATGGAGGAAAGAATGGCGTTGACGAGAATGAGTCTGCCTCCTCGAGATAGGTTTTTACCTAACCATTGGTTGAGTCTCGATTCAACATTTTCAATCATCGGCAACCAATCCTCTTTATGAAGGCTGCCCCATCTCAAGGGAATACCTAGATAATTGATAGGGAAGGAAGTAGAAGAACAATTAAAGAAAAGGGCAATTTCGGTTTGCCGGTTATGAGAACCCCCAAGCCAGAGAACCGAGGACTTTTGAAAGTTGATGGCCAGTCCCGACGCCTTTTCGAAGACGTAGTGTAATAACTTAAGGTTCCGAAGAGTGCTCCCGTTGGATTTGGCGAAAATAATGGTATCATCCGCGTATTGGAGGTTCAAAACTCCACAAAAACTATGAGAACTACCTAGCCCTTCGATGACACCGGCATCCCACGCGTTACGCAAAAGTTTGCTAAACACGTCCGCCACCAAAGCGAAAAGGAGGGAAGAGATTGGATCGCCTTGTCGAAGGCCACACTTACACTTGAACTTGTGACCCTCCGACCCATTGATAAGAACGGACGAAGTGCCAGCGAAAAGACTGGATTTGATCCAAGCGATCCATTTTGGACCAAAACCACGATGCAGAAGAATTTCCAACAGAAAATCCCAGCTAACGTTATTGTAGGCTTTTTGAAAGTCCAATTTCAAGAGGATGCCCTCCGAATTTGACTTGTGGCAATCCGAGATGATTTCCTGGGCAGAAGCCACACTATCAAGGATAAAGCGATCCTTAATGAAACCAGATTGCATAGGATCAATTAGAGGAGCGATAATGTCACTCAGACGAGAAGCGAGGACTTTCATAATAATCTTGATGGTGGTGTTCAGGAGGCTAATCGGCCTGAAGTTAGTAACCAAATTAGCACCGACAAATTTTGGGATTAGGACGATGTGAGCATAATTGATCCTATCGAAAGAAAAATCCCCTCTGTGAAGATCAGTGAACATTTGCAAGAGATCGTCTTTGAGACAATCCCAAAATTTTTGGAAAAAGAAAGCGGGAAAGCCATCCGGGCCAGGCACAGAGTCACTTTTCAAGGAGAAAACCGATATCTTAATTTCTTCTAGAGAGAAAGGATCTTTCAAACTGGATAGATCAACCGAATGCTGACCATATAGCTGAGACCAGTCAAGATGGATAGAGTGATGTTTATTAGAACCTAACAGCCCTTTAAAAAATCGAAGGAAAGAGGCATGAATATCAGTGGTCGACGATACTTCAGTATCATTGTCGAGAATAGAGGAAATTCTATTGCTACGTTGTCTGTGAGAGGCAAAATTATGGAAGAATGCGGTATTAGCGTCACCTGCTTTGAGCCATCGGGATTTCGCCCGCTGAGCCCATTCAATGTGATCATTGTGAAGTAATTCAGCATGGCTTGTTTTACAAGAAGCGCGCTCGGAACGAAGGGAATTAGAGATAGTAGAGGTTTCTTCCATATGGTCGATGGATTCAATAGTGGCCAGGAAGACGTTTTTAAGTAAGAAATCGTTGAAATATATTTCTTTCTGCCAAATCTTGCTACATATTTAATCACGTCAACTTAATCAGAATGCGTCCTAATCCTGACGAACCCGTAATAGAAGAAAGACATCCTGTGATGAGATTAACGAAGGTTTGATCTTGCAGCCAGAATTTTTCGAAACGAAACTTGAAAGATCTGGAGAAATTATAGTTCGAAGATAAGGAGATAGAAACGTGATCAGAGGAAGGATTGGGGAGAACCATAACGAAAGAGTTATGGAAAAAATTGATCCAGTCTAGGGAGACCAGAAAACGATCTAGCTTAGCCAGGGTCGGCGGAGACCGCATATTCGACCAAGTGAAAGCTCTACCATTCAGTGGCAGCTCAGTCAATTGGAGGGAGCGAATGCAGTCATTAAAATGGGTAGAGTCTGGGGAGTATAGTGCTAAACCAGATCTATCGGAAGCAAATTTGGTGACGTTAAAGTCACCACAAAAGATCCAGAAACCGTTAATGGAGTGATGGAAGGAATAAAATTTGTTCCAGAAGTCTTCCCGTCGATCCGCAGTCGACGAACCGTAAACCGACACCACTATCAGAACACAGTTGAACTCAAACCAGTGGAGACGAACAATAAGGAAGAAAGTTAAACGAACGGTTGAGATGTGAGTGAAAACTGCTTCCTTGAAACCTAGCAGGATGTCTCCCCTAGTACCTAATGCATCTAGGGAGATCCAGTGAGAGATAAGGGATCCGCCTATCGAATGTAATAAAGAAGGCGGGGGAGAGACTAGTTTTGATTCTTGAATCGAGATAAGGTCACAATGGGAGGAAGAGATTATTTGAAACAGCGCAAGTTGTTTGGACTCATGCCTAAGCTCTCGAATATTCCAAGAGATGCTAATCATTAAATAACTTGGCCTCACAAGCTCTTGAAAATTCACTCACACGAATAGCCTGAAAATCAACGAAGTTATCTGAGTCAACTGAAAAACCCATCCTACTTGTCAAGTTAAGCATCTACACATCGGAGAGAGCGGCAAATTGAATTTGGTATAAGGATCCTAAATTTTTCTTCTCAGAAGACGAGGACGAGGGAGACGCTGGATCCGTCTTGCGGAAGTGACTCACGATAGGGGACTGTGCATCTTCCACAAGGTACTGGATTCTCTGATGGCTCGAATACGAGCACTAGAACGGATGACAGAGAAAGGTTTAGGTTTAAAAGCCTTTTTAAAAGAGATTTTCTTGCCTACAGGAGACAAGTTACTAAAGCAAATGCTCACGGAACAACTCTCAGAAATGGGTCCCTGATTAAGGTTGGAGAGATCAGCCGCACCAAGGGCTGATATAGGTTCCCCAACCCACAACCTTCGACCGCTAACCACGGGGGGGGGGGGGGGGGGGGGGGGGGGGGAGACAGATAATTAATACCTTTATGTGAAAAGGTAAGAGATGACATCTCAAACTCAAGAGTGCAAGGAAATGCCAATGCAACAATGTCAACAACCAGGGTGAAAACAGGCAATGTGAACGACTCCCATTTTTTTTTTAAAGAAATAGAGTTGGAAAACTCCGCACCAAGACACACTTTAAAACGCAAAAATGAAGAATTAGTTGAAACTAATACCTGTTTATCGGCGTGCAAGTGCTCTAACTCCACCATCTCATCATACAGGAGATCGTCCTCAACTACCCAAGCATCGACTTTACCAACAAGAGCCGCCACAGGTTTCATAGACAAGGGGCAGTGGGAAGAACCCGAAGGGTGTGAGCTGTGGACGGAACTAATGAACTTCTCCCTGTCGGAGGAATACTGCGGGTTCACCTCCCACGCTGGCCACTTGTTGGCTGCCTCAATAGGTGGATGTTGAGAAGACAACAAGGGAGGGTGCATTGGTGGGATGGAAGAAGAAGGAGCCTCCGAGGAAAGCTGCTCTGCGGGCTGAGAAGCCGCAACCAACGAGAACCCCTGTTGGGTTGGCATGGCTCTCCCCGAAGCCAACTCCGTGTTAATCCAAACCAAATTGGGAGCTTTAAAAGGAGAGATTTTGGGTTTGGATGGGGTAAGCGCGATTCTACACTGGGGAGGCTTCGTTTTTTTTCTGAGCTGTAAGAGAACTCTTCCATTTCGAAGAGAGATTGTCAGGCTGAGAAGAAGTACCAACAGAGAAGGAGCTTGGTAATACTTCAGCTTTGCTGATGGGAGTGGCCATAGGCACAGGCTTAGTGGCGGAGGGAGTCTTGTGCGGTACCAGATCTTGATACGAGATAGAAACAAGAAAAGAAGATAATTGGTCTCTTAAAATGAACATTTCGATCCTATCTTTAACTGAAAGACAGAAGAAATCAGCATCAATTTGGAGGCATCCTGACGCTAACTTAGACGATGAGGTGATGCGCTTAAGCTTCCCCACACATTTGGTGAAGTTAGCGACGACACGGTGAGAAACGCTGAAAGGAGGAAGGCCCAGCAAAGTGACTTTAACAGGAGAGGGTATTAAGGGCGGCAGAGGAACACCACGATGGATCCATTTATGAACGGAGAGTTGGATCGTACCGATTGGGAGGGAATTGTTAGCAATAAGTTCCTCCATAATTTTCAGGGAAGGACAATTAATGATGACCTCACCGTTGGAACAAACATCGACCGCCAACACCCATTCTTGCACATTGCAAAAATTGCAAAGGAATGCATTTAATGTTAAGTCAGAAACCGCACCTCCAATGAAAGAGACCGCTCCATATTGCTCAAAGAACTTCAATTTGTCAGAGAATTCCAATTCCGGAATGAACACCAAATTGAGTTGGGACTTGGGATTCTTTGAAAGGGCAGAGTGGTCTTCATGCGGTGCAGAGGGAGCACCAGTCGAGAAACGAAGCGAGGCAGGAGGGGTCGGGAGGATCGGGGCTGAGGCTGAGACTTTTGGACGCTTTGCCTTCGGAGCATGAAGATCCACTAACTTGGATTGAAGAAAGGGGAAGTCAATAGCTGAGATAATCTGGTCAGAGATGGGCACGCCCATCGAAACTCCCAAGATTTGTTGTAAGGAGAAATAACGATTTCGGGAGTGACCAAGCTTCAAACAGAACAAACATCTCATGTTGTCTGAACAAAAAGCTCTGATATGCCCCACTTGGAGATAGCAAAAACAGCGAGGAGGTTGGGGATGCGAATGTCAAATAGAATGCTTGGGGTCAGAAGTGAGGGAGGAGAGGGAAGGGTAGGAAAAAGAAGAAGGAAGATGCCCACGAAGCTTCCGGCTGTCAGACTTAAGTGGAAAAGAGGATAGGTGGTGTTGAGTGGGCTGGGAAGGCCCGTCACATTTTTAAGTGAGAACAGAGACCGAAGATGATGATTTTTTAAAATATTCCTTTTAACCACTTCAATCCATGAAGAGTTCATGGCTGGCCCAAAGCCCAAACCCAAGAAAGGTCCAATAAGCGGAGAAAAGAGAAAGAGAAAGGGGAAGAAAAACCACACAACTACCTCTATAGTATCTGTGAAAATGAGCACCAAAAAAGCTCCACTGAAAGTCCTCACGTAATCGGAGAAAAAAGACGAAAAAAAGAAACAAATTCCCCTGCTATCGCAAGCCCTGCGGAGCAGAATGATAACGGAATAAGGGAATACAGGGGAGACACGCTTAAGCAGAACGAGCGGATGAAAAAGGTTGAGAAACTGGTACTAGACCGAACGCTGGCACCAAGAGCACGGCACTCAGCTAGCGCAAGCACCAGATAAAAACAGCACACAACGCAAACAACCACAACAACCGTCGAGCCACGACCAGAAGGCCAGCCAAAATTAAAAAAAATGCTGAAAATAAACAACTCACAAAGAGGGGTAAGCAGAAGGAAGAAGGGCTGCCACCATACAATCCGGATGCAAGGCAGGAGTGCCAAAACCCACAATCGCACTAGGATCCCCTCACAGTACTGGGGGAGGAAGGAGGGCCACACCGAAACGTGCAGCGAGGGAGCTGGAACGCTACCCTAAGGGGGGCTCCACCGATGGAAAAGGGGGCTCACTCTCAACAGGCCAGGAAAAGGGACAGGAAGCGCGCACCACGCGGAGAGGGGGAAGCACCAGCGCAAAAGAGATCTAAAACGCAAAATAGGGATCCGGACCAGAAAGTCCCAGGGAAGAAGAAAAGACAATGGGCTTGAAGCTGATGAGGAGAACTCCAACTTTAAGGAAGGAGGAAAGGGGGAAGAGGGCGAGGAGAGGCTGGATCTGGACGGGGAAAGGGGGAGAGAAGTTTTCTCTTTGAGATCTAAGGGGAGTTTTTTTCTTGTCTTTCTTTTGTCGATCCCTAGCTGTCAAAAGCTTAAAAAGAGTTTTCTATCAAATGAGTTAGAATGAATTTAAGGGGGGTAAACAAATCCTATAAATTAATTTTTGACAAATAAATAAATAAATAAATTGGTTTATGGGATTAATGACAACATAAAAAGGGTAAAGGAAGTTTTGGCCCCTTATTTGACATTGAATTCTTTTAGGCCCTTTGACCTTTTAAATTATGTTGCAAAGCCCTCAAACTATACATTACTAGTAACCAGCACATGCGATGCACCGTTCTAATCAATTTTTTTATTTATTATAGAAAGTAAATAATAAGACATAATCTAGTCGATACATATCTTTACTCATACATACTCTTTACAAATTATAGTGGCACAAACTTTTATTTTATATGAGTGACCCTTTTGTAAATAATTATGTTGTAAATAAATTTGAACTGTGAGGGTATTATTGTAACTAACAACAGTTGAGTAAATGAATGGTTAATATAACTCTCACTTAAAAATAAATGGTTGAGATTAGATGGTTGAATGTTTACAAATGACTATTCCAACTCTCCCATTATAATATTATTACTAGTAATATGTACGTGCGATGCACATTCTAATTATTATTTTTTATATAGTAAATAATAAGACGTAATCTGGCATCGAACCCGAGACATCTCTTTACTCATCACATACACTTTACAAATTACTCCTAGTGGCACAAATTTTTATTTTATATAAGTGACACTTTTGTAAATAATTATGTAGTAAATAAATTTAAACTTTGAGGGTATTATAGTATCTAACAATAATTGAGTAAATAAATAGTTAATATAACTCACACTTAAAAATGAATGGTTGAGATTAGATGGTTGAATTTCTATAATATTAGAGATTATAGATTTTATAAAGTAAATAATAAGACGTAATCTGGTTGAAATGTTTACCAAAATGATCCACTTTTTGAAAGTATTTACCAAACTAATCCACTTTCGAAAGTATTTACCAAAACAACCGACTCGCTATCTGGTTGAATGTCTACAAATGACTATTTGTTATAAATAAATTATAAAGTGTGAACTGTCTATTGAACTCCCCACTCTTTCCACATTCTCCACCACCACCACCACTACATTCATTCATATTTATTCATATGTAATAATTATGTAATTGTCTCTTTGTATTCTTTGTAAGCCTATAAATAAGGCATTGGGTGAATCATTTGTACATAGATGAAAAACCTATGAATGAGACTAGTCTTCTTTCATTTTGTCTCTATTTTCTTTGTTTATTGTTTCTATTATTTTACAAGACGTTATCAGCACGAGTCTCTACCTTTCGAGTTTCAAGTTCATCCGAAGAAAAAGAAAAATGTTTGGTCTTATATATGTAAGTATGTTAATGTCGAGTTCATCTTATTATTTTTTACTTTTGATCATTTCCTTAAGATCAATATAGCTTAGTATGCTCTAGACTCGCCATTTTTTTATGGATCTTGTGTATCTGAAAAGTCATATTTTGATATCGTCTTTTTATTTCTAATTATGCATATAATTTCATTATGTTCTTATTTTTTAAAGCTCTTGATAATAACCGACAAGAATTACATGTCATGAGTTTTGGATGTTGAAATTCATTTGAATACCGAAAGTCTCAAAGAGACAATTGATGGATTCAAAGAATCATCGAAATGAGATCATACGAAAGATATAACGAAAGCTATAATTTTCTTTTGTCACAATCTCTGTGAAGGAGTGAAATATGATTGTATCAAAATCAATGATCCTGAAGATCTCTTGAAATTTAAATAAAATATTGTTCATCTAGCAAGAAGAATTATGTGAGAATTTGATATATCAAAATTAAAGATCCCGAAGATCTCCCGAAATAAAGAAAATATTGTTTGTATAATAACAATAAAATGAGTATGAATTGATGACGATCCTGTAGCTCTAAATATGTATAACTGTGGTTGATGCGCTTTTTTTTGGGGAGGCATGTGGATGCACCAGGTGTGAGTTCTTACTCGATTTGTATTGGAGGAAGCTCCTATGCAGACGACCCTCGGTTGGCCGAATGGTACCGATAACAGGCTGGAGTGAGGTGGAGGCTGGATGCTCGGCTCGGATCCGAGGTCTAGTGTACCTGTAGACGGTCTAGGAACACCGGGGTTGATCCCGGTGGCAGACCCTCCGACGATCTAGTTAGCTAATGAGAAAGTAACAGTGACTAGGGTTTTTAGTGGAAGAAAGATTGATCACTTGAATCCAGGGGTAGGGGTCTGGTATTTATAGGGGAAGCCAACCGGGTCTGGACCCGTTTGGGGCCGGGTCTGGACCCGGTTGAAGCGGTGGAAAACCGGGCGGTATAGGGCTGACGTGGCAGACGCCGGGGCGGTTTTCGGGCTGACGTGGCAGAGGTCCGGGCGGTTTTCGGACGCTGACGTGGCGGATCCGGAGGATCAGGAGGTGCGCATATCCTGAGGGGATCCTGTGGCCCAGGATGGGCCACGTCATTCTAACCCATATCAGTGGCTAACTATAAATGTATGGAAAAATGACGATTTCGTCTTATATATTGGACATGCTTCATTCCCCGAAGTGAATGTGATGCTATATAATTGTTCTAGTAATTTTAGCCATGAGGGTACCCATCATCGTGGCCATACATGTGGACTTGGATAATGAAAAGAAAATGCCGTTTTGTACTCATCACAACTTACACGCATCCGGCCAACCAATTATAATAATTATTCCCTTAGTGACTAGAGATGTATTTACTGCAAGGTTTGCAGGTTGTCACTTTAATTTCCAACATCAGGGGGAGGAAATAAACAGTTGGAAAAAGAAATATAATGGAATTATCATTTAGAGTTTTAATCCTCGAGTAAATTAGTTTGAACCAAAATTTCAAAGGATAATTCAGTTGCAAGATAATGTCAATTAACTGCCAGACATTTACTGACCAAAAAAGAGCAACCAAATTTTATTTCCAACTGATAACGCTCTGTTGCCGCTAAATTTGGTGTGGGGGCAAACAGATGAATTTGTGGATTCTTAGGGAAACTGAATAGTAAACCTGTATACCTGTTCCGTCGGGCTTCGATCGTCGATCCTGCCGTAGACCTACAAAAAAGTGCGAGACACCGGGGTTGTTCCCGGTGACGCACCCTCCGACGCTCAAGTCAGTAATCTAGGAAGACTATGAATGAGTGCAAAAACTGGTGAAAGATTGATTACCTCTTAATGGAGATGGGTGGGGGGTATTTATAGGCGTCTTAGGGAACAGATTAGGCATGTAATCCCTGTGTATAGATAAGGAATGTAATCCCTAATCCCCAGTGAAAGGATAGATATGAATCAGGGCCGTTGATTAATATTAATCAGAAACCCTAATTCTATCCTGGTGGACCGGGTTCGTTGCGGGTGGAAACCCGCACCCAGTTGAGGTGGATCCATTCGCGGGTTATTGGATCTGTGAGAAGGAGACCCAGTACCCGTTTCAGACCCGTTTGTAGGTGAAATTACTGTCTTTCCCCTAGTCTTCAAGATTCGTGCCCAGTTTGGACGGTCTCGATTAAACCCCTATTTTTGGCCATATCACGAGCCCCCCACTCCTAAAGGCTGCGGGTAATCAGTCTTTGTGGAGTAGTTTGACTGTTTTAGTGGCTATTGGAGTTGTATCGGAGTCCGAATGGGTGTTTTTGGATCCTGAAGTGGGTGGTAAGGTAACTCCTTCTTCTTTCTTGAAGCAATATGGTGTATCGGGTCTTTGTCTATTTTTTCGGGCTATTTATTTAATTTTGCGATGTGTCAACTAATTGTTCGTGGGTCTTAGCTGTATATTCTAGGCAATAATTGTTCGTTCGGGGGCTCAAAAATATCCCCTCGAATTTTTAATTATTCCCTAGGATTTTTAATTAATTTTCCCGAATTTTTAGCGATTTTTTCGCAATTTTTAAATAAATAAAACGATTTAAATAAATAAAAATCGATTTTTTAATATTCATTTATGACGTGGCGTCATCTGAGCCCTCAATCAGGGCGGAGCGCGAACTTCGGAACGATCAGACGGTCCCTGCTCCTCGGCAAGCTTCTTCGCCGTATACGAGGGTCGGTACCTCGGCACCTCGGCTCGGAGGGCCAGCGCCTCGGCTCGGAGGGTCAGCGCTTCGGCTCGGAGGATCCGAGGTACGTGGCATCATCTGGGCCGTCCATCTCAGCGTGGATCTCCATAAAACGCTATCTTGTCGTTTAGTGGACGTGGCCAAATCTGGGCCGTCCATCATGATGAGCGCGCATTTTCGCAAGATCCAACGGCTGACATGGGTCGGTATGATTTTTTGCCATATACGAGGGTCGGTACCCCAGCACCTCGGCTCGGCGACTCGACTCCCCGGCTAGATGGGTTGGTGCCTCGGTTCGGAGGATCCGAGGGACATGGCGTCATCTGGGCCGTCCATCTCAGCGTGGATCCCCATAAAATGCTATCTTGTCGTTTAGTGGACGTGGCAGAATCTGGGCCGTCCATCATGACGAACACGTTTTTTCACAAGATCCAACGGCTGATATGGGTCGGTGCGATTTTTTTGCCATATACGAGGGTCGGTACCCCGGCACCTCGACTCGGCGCATCAGGGCTGTTTGGTCGAGGTGCTGAGTGGGATGTTTTGAAGGAAGTATCTCTGGAGGGTTCCACCCCTCTGTGCCCAGTAGCTCGGCTGCTCGGCTGAGCTGTTCAGTAGCTCGGCTGGGCGAGCCGATGGCAGGCGTCTCGGAAGATACGCGTGGCCGGATCTGGGACATTCATCATGGCGCGCATCACGAGGATGGGGTTCAGATCACGAGAAAATGTTATCTTGTCGTTTTGTGGGCGTGGCACGATCTGAACCGTCCATCAGATTCTGTCGCGAATTTTAGAGAGATCCAACGGTGATTTCTCTTCGGGACGATTTTTTGCCATATACGAGGGTCGGTACCTCGTCATCTCGGCTCGGCGCATCAGGGCTGTTTGGCCGAGGTGGTGAGTTGGCTGTTTCGGGGGAAACGCCTTGGGTGTTCCACCTTTCCGTGCCTAGTAGCTCGGCTGCTCGGCTGAGCTGTTCGGTAGCTCGGCTGGGCAAGCCGATGGCAGGCAGCTCGGAAGATACGCGTGGCTGGATCTAGGCCGTTCATCATGGCGCGCATCACGAGGATGGGGTTCAGATCACGAGAAAACGTTATCTTGTCGTTTTGTGGGCGTGGCACGATCTGAACCGTCCATCAGATTCTGTCGCGAATTTTGAAGAGATCCGACGGTGATTTCGCTTCGGGATGATTTTTTGCCATATACGAGGGTCGGTACCTCGTCATCTCGGCTCGGCGCATCAGGGCTGTTTGGCCGAGGTGGTGAGTTGGCTGTTTCGGGGGAAACACCTTGGGGGTTCCACCTTTCCGTGCCTAGTAGCTCGGCTGCTCGGCTGAGCTGTTCGGTAGCTCGGCTGGGCAAGCCAATGGCAGGCAGCTCGGAAGATACGCGTGGCTGGATCTGGGCCGTTCATCATGGCGCTCATCACGAGAATGGGGTTCAGATCATGAGAAAACGTTATCTTGTCGTTTTGTGGGCGTGGCACGATCTGAACCATCCATCAGATTCCGTCGCGAATTTTGGAGAGATCCGACGGTGACTTCGCCTCAGAACGATTTTTTGCCATATACGAGGGTCGGTACCTCGTCATCTCGGCTCGGCGCATCAGGGCTGTTTGGCCGAGGTGGTGAGTTGGATGTTTTGAAGGAGCGCTGTAGCTCGGTTGCTCAGCCGAGCTGTTCGATAGCTCGGCCTGGCAGATCGGTGGCCGAGTCGTTGACTTAGTAATTTGAAGAGTTTTTTGCTTCTCGTAACTTCGTAACTTTTCCGCTTGTCGCTTTGGCTTCTTAGTGGGCTTTTTGCGTTTCCCAAGGAGGCCCAACTTTTTAGGGGTTATAAGCTTTCACCCCCACTCCCAAGCTCATTTCTTACTTCTTACTCTCAAGTCTTCTCTTTCGTTCTCTAAGTTCTCTGCTAGCGGTGATTTTCGCTCCAAGGCGTTGCTGTTAGCTGTCGCGTGGGCCAGGCGATTTCCGGCGAGAGCACTCCGACCGTAAACGTCACTTCAAAGGTCAGTTTACTTAGTCTAATCAATTTTTCTAGAGATGTCTCGAGTGAACTCGGGGAGTGGGGCCTCGTCTTCGGGCGATGATGGTGCCGAGGAAAGGAGGAGGTTGGAGATCCGGAGGAAGGGTAAACAGGTCGTCGAACCGTCTGTAGCCAAGACGAGGCAGGAGAAGAAGAAGAGGAGGGTGGAGACCCAATCTCCCATAGTGGCGGTGATTGTGGAGAATCCGAAGCAAGCCCCCGAGATGGGACGGTATCCTTCTGTCCTGTCCGGGCATTCAGGGGTCAGGCAGTACGAGGGTGACCTTTTGGAGAAGGCGATCTATGGGAAGTCGAAGATCGTCGAGGAACCTAACCCGGCCCTTCCCACCGAGGCCGACGAGCTCATCTCGCTGTTGTCCGAGAAGGACCTACTCCGGGTTAGAAGGGCCTTCGCCATCCCTCCGGAGTACAAACTGATTCTCCCCGGTCCCGGGATACGAGCGAACTCCAAGATGCCGTCGTCGGACATGTGCATGTTCGACGTCGACTCCTTGAATGCCGGGCTACGTTTCCCTCTGCACCTTTTCATCCTCGAGATCCTCGGCTGGTTCTGCCTCGCGCCGACCCAATTCATGCCGAACACATGGCGCCACGTGAACGCCTTTTTGCTTCAGTGCCACAGAGCCGAAGTAGAGCCGGATCTCACGGTCTTCCGAGGAATGTATCGCGTAAACCGGCAGCACAAGACGGAGTATCGATACTACTTGGGGCCGAGGAAGTGTGTTAAGATTATAGAAAACCCCGACTCAATTAAGGGTTGGAAAGAAAAATATTTTATAATAAGGGGCGAGGCGATTCGGCCTATTCCGACCCGGTGGAAAGTGGAGGTGCCGAAATTCGCGCGTGCCGACCCTGTTTTGTCTGAGGCCGAGGAGGAGGTGGCGAGGAAGATAATGGCTCTTCCGATATTGAGTTGGAGGGAGTTGACAGAGGAGGTGTTGTTCGGGTTCGGTCTAAGCCCCATCGACCCGAGTATGCTCCTGACATCTCATTTATTTTCGTTATTCCTTCAAGTCTTTAGTTCGACTCGCTAACTCATCTCTCTTTTTTTTTTTGGCTCGGCGCAGAAGCAATGAAGATTGACTTCAACTCCATGATGGCCGACAGGTCCAAGTTGGTCGGGGGTAGGAAGAGGAAGAGAGCGGCCGCGACTGCCTCATCGACTCCGCCGCCCACGGTCGACTCGACTATCACCCCGCCCCCTCCGACTGCCGAGGCGCCCTTAGAGGCTGTTGTCGCTGAGGAGCCCCCGGCCCCTGTGGCCCCGGGCGTGATTGAGGGGGCCTTCGACGTAAACGCGGCGCTGTCGCTCGAGGCACCACTGCTGACCAGGGCTACCGAGGAGATTCTGACCGAGCAGCACAAGCAGCTGTTCATGCCGAATTGGCGAGTGAAGAACCATGACGGGTTCCTTGGCAATTCGCAAATGTTAGTGCAGGTCGTCAAGCACTTGGCGACCCCGAAGGATCGAGCCGCGCTAAGGGCGGGGACGGTGGGCGGGGACACCTACGAGGTGGCTCGGTCACTCGTCTCGGTGAGTTTCTTTTTTTTTTTTTAAGTTTACTGCCCGGTTTGTTTAGTGCTCTCACCGTTGTCTCCGCAGGCTACCTGTCACTTCGGCCATCTCCTCGAGACGTTCGCCGAGCAGGAAAAGGAGTTGAGGGCTGCCAGCGACAAAGACCGGTTGGCGAAGGTTAGGGCGGTCAAGGAACTCGAGGCCGAGCAGAGGAGAGCCGAGGCCTTGGAAGTCCGGGTGGTCGACCTTATTGCCGACCTGGAGAAAGTCAAGGGGAGCCTCCAGGCGGAGTCTGCCAAGGCCGCCAAGGCCACCGAGGAGCTAGCTGTGGCGACGAAGTCCTTGGCCGAAGAGAAGGCGGAGAAGGAGGCCTTGGCGACGAAGATTAGGGCCAAGGTGGAGAAGGAGATCGAGGCCGAGGCGAAGAAACACATGGCCGAGAACATGGAGCGGTCTTATCAAACGGCGCTCGATCATGTCCAAGAACGGATCCCTGGCTTCGAGCGGGTCGGCTACCGACTGTGGCCAAGGTCGTCTTCAGGCGACGAGGGGGAGGGGGGCGAAGGCGACGAGACCGAGGGCGAAGACGAGGAGGAGGAGACCGAGCCACCTGCGGCAAACGTCCGAGCCGAGGGGAGGGTCGAGGGGCCGTCTAACGATGTGCCCGAGGTCGATGCGGTGACGCAGGTGGACCCTTGATCCCCTCGCAACTTCTTTGTAATTTCTTGTTTTGTTCTTTTAAAAGTGTAATGCCTTTTGCGGACTGGCCACCGCTTTTAATGAATGAAAAATATTTTGACTTCGAGATTTGTCTAAGTGTTTGGTTCTGCAATATTGCACTTCAATGCTATCCCTTTCTCATTTCAGATTGCCGAGCAGACTCTAACCACCTCGGCTGATCGGCGCCGAGCCGAGTTGTTTAAGCGATCTCGGGAGGATCGTCTCGAGGGTGAGGTTCACCTGACGAGGAAGATACTACACAACTTAGAGATTAGGCATAGCGAGGCGTTGGCCGAGTTGCTCCATCTACGAATATGCGAGGCCGAACTATCTGCAAAGGAGGACGAGCTGGCGCGAGTTTCGGCCGAGCGAGATGACTTTGCGAAGAAGGTAGAGCAGTTGCAAAGGGTGACGGTCGACAAGAGTATCGAGGTGACCCACTTGCGCCGCATTATCTCCGACAGCGCCGAGTATCCTGGTTCGGCAAAACTTCCTCGGTTTAAAGTGATAGTAAAGGATGACACACTGAAGGATCGGATCGTTGAACTGGAGGAAGAGGTTGCTCGGCTCAAGCCTCAGCCGGTGAGGGCTAACGTCCGGAGCTCCTCGTGCACTCGTGAAGAGATCGAGCGAGGGATCACGTTCTATCAAGCGGTGAGCCGGACTCCTATCGTAGGCAGGTCAGCAGCCGACGCCCAAAGTGGTGTGGCGGTGTCTTCAAGCTGTGCTTCGGTTGGAGCAACTGTCAGGGTCAGCGGCGAGGAGGCGTCTCGGTTCGTTGGACTGGAGACGAGCTCGGAGGTTAAGAAGCGCCGACCCAAAGTGTCACTGAACCGGAGCATACCCCTTCCTCGGAGGCAGTAAACGGGTCGTGTCATTAATAGAATTGTAACCCATTTGCAAGCTTTTGTTGTTGTAATCCATTTTGTAATTTTATCCAAGTAATTAATAGAATTGGAGTTGTTTTATCCGAACTGTTCTCTACTGTCTTCTCATTTGTGCTCTAGTCGTGCTAACTAAGGTAGGCTCGAAATGAACTGCTAGGCAGGTGTTCGCATCGTCGAGCACCTTGGCCTCGAAACTCTCTTTTGCTGCGCTTCTGAATCTTGCCCGGTCCCTTCAGGTGTGGCTCGATTCGGCTGCTAAGGCGCAGTTGTGTCTCAGCTGTGCCCACGTGGCCTGATCGTAGCTTGAAGACCGGCGTGAGTTCTGCCGAGCTAAGTGAAGCGATCAGAGCCGTCTGATGATTGCACGAATCTTGAGGCGGGTCCAGTTTCCAAGAAAATGCTATCTTGTCGTTTTGTGGACACGTGGCTGAATTAGATCCGCTCATCACGCCCTAGCGCACTTTCTGAGATGATATGACGGTGGTTTCATCTCGGGAGGTTTTTTCGCCATATACGAGGGTCGGTACCTCGGCCGCTCGGCTCGGCAGTTACGGGGCAGGTTGGGATGGCCGTCTAACCCCGGCCTGTTTGAGGACGAGCCGGTGAGATAAGGTCGAGACATAGGAGAGATCCGATCGTTAGATTAGTTTAAGGGTTGTGGGAGCAGTTACGAATGGCGAGCTACTTCTAGTTCGCTTAGGAGCGAACATGCGAAGTAGAATCGAGCCAAGTGTTGGACTCCGAACCATTCGATGGCTGCAGGAGTAATTTCGAACGGCGATCTTCTCCTGGCTCGTCCATGGGCGAGCCGAGGAAGAAGAGTCGAGCCGAGTGCTGGACTCCGAACCATCGTGAGGTTAGTTTAAGGGTTGCAGGAGCAGTTCCGAATGGCGAGCTACTTCTAGCTCGCTTAGGGGCGAACATGCGAAGTAGAATCGAGCCAAGTGTTGGACTCCGAACCATTCAACGGCTGCGGGAGCAATTTCAAACGGCGATCTTCTCCTGGCTCGTCTATGGGCGAGCCGAGGAAGAAGAGTCGAGCCGAGTGCTGGACTCCGAACCATCGTGAGGTTAGTTTAAGGGTTGCAGGAGCAGTTCTGAATGGCGAGCTACTTCTAGCTCGCTTAGGGGCGAACATGCGAGGTAGAATTGAGCCAAGTGTTGGACTCCGAACCATTCAACGGCTGCGGGAGCAATTTCGAACGGCGATCTTCTCCTGGCTCGTCTATAGGCGAGCCGAGTAAGAAGAGTCGAGCCGAGTGCTGGACTCCGAACCATCGTGAGGTTGAGGAATTAAAAGCAGAGAGATATAACAGTATCTAAAATATGGAAAACTTTATTTATTAATATCCAATGATCGGCTGCTTCTAAAGTTGCTAGCCGTTATTACAATGAAAAAATAAAGGAAAAATCAATACTAGTAACAGGAAGGGAATGGTTCGACATCTCGAGTTACTTAGAGAGGCGTAGTTGCTTTCTCTTGGTATTTCAAAAGATGGTCGGCATTCCAAGTCCGGAGAATTTCTCTGCCTTCGAGATATTCTAACTTGTATGCACCGGGGCGGATCACTTTTGAGATCTTGTATGGTCCCTCCCAATTCGGGGCCAGTTTGCTTTTCTGTCCGGAGAACGAGATGGCCAATTTTCGGAGGACCAGGTCCCCTTCTTTGAGGTCCGTTGGACGGACTCTTTTGTTGTATGCTAGCTCAATTCTTCTTCGGTAACTTTGTTGCCGTATAGCAGCTCTTTCTCGGATTTCGTCTATCAAGTCTAGGCTTGTTCTGAGCTCTCTGGCATTCTGCTCTTCTTCAAAAGCTATCAAACGAGGAGAGGGTATCCCAACTTCTAGCGGAATGAGGGCCTCGGACCCATGGGTGAGATTAAACGGGCTCTCGCCTGTTGGGGTCCACTTCGTGGTGCGGTAATTCCATAATACATTGGGCAGCTGATCGACCCACAAGCCCTTGGAGCACTTGTCTAGTCTTTTCTTGATGCCTGAGACGATCTGTCGGTTGGCATCTCGGCCTGGCCATTTGACTGGGGATGTGAGACGGAGTAGAAGCGGTGCTGTATGGCGAGGTCCTCACATAAGGCTCGGAAGGCAGCCCCGGTGAATTGCGTTCCGTTATCCGTAACTATGACCCGGGGTACGCCGAATCGGCAGATCACATTTTTCCAGAAGAACTGAACAACTCTATGCTCGGTGATTGTAGCCAGGGGCTCGGCCTCTATCCATTTCGAGAAATAGTCGACTGCCACGACTAGGAACTTTAACTGTCCGGGAGCTGGCGGAAATGGCCCTAGTAAATCCATCCCCCACATTGCGAAGGGGATCGGACTTGATAGGGAGGTAAGTGGTGCTTGCGGAAGGCGTCGGATGTCGGAATACTTCTGGCAGGAGCTGCATTGCCGAACGTGTCGTTCGGCGTCCCGTAGGAGAGTGGGCCAGTAATACCCGTAGTTCAACACTTTGTGCGCTAGGGCTCTGGAGCCGGAGTGGGCTCCGCCGATGCCCTCATGAAGTTCTTGCAGGGCGTAGTCGGCTTGCCCGGGGGAGAGGCACCTTAGGTAGGGCCGACCGTCTACCTGGGTGAAGGAGCGCTTATATAGAATGCCTTCGATTAATATGTAACGCTCGACTCGGGTTCTTATCCTTCGTGCCTCCTTCGGATCCTGGGGGAGGAGTCCGTCTCTTAGAAATTTGATGAGGGGTTTCATCCAATTGTCTTCGAGGAGGACAGGCAATGTCTCAACGGAGTCGAGTGCATCGTCCTCTATGCTCGGCTTCAGGAGGACTTCTATCAAAACAGTCTGTTCGAGGCCTTGAAGGGAAGATGAGGCTAATTTGGATAGTGCGTCGGCCTGTGCATTTTCTTCTCTGGGGATCCTTTGGATGAGGGCCTCCTCGAACAGTGCCATGAGGCTTTTGACTTTAGCCAAGTATCTAACCATCCTGTCATCGCGGGCTTCATACTCACCGATGACCTGATTGACGACCAACTGAGAGTCGCTGAAGATCCGCAGGCATTGTGCCCCTGCATTTCGGGCCATCCCAAGGCCGGCTATGAGCGCCTCGTATTCGGCTTCGTTGTTCGAGGCTTTGAAGTTTATACGGAGGGAGTATTGGAGGATAAAGTCATCTGGGCCTGCCAGGATGACCCCTGCCCCGCTTCCCTCGTTACAGGAGGACCCGTCGACATAGACCGACCAGACGGGTGGTCCCTTCATTGTTTGGCTGGACTCGGGGATTGTAGTTTCAACTATGAATTCGGCCAGTGCCTGTGCCTTGATCGCGGTCTGAGGCTGATAAGTTATATCATGTTGGCTCAGCTTGATCGACCACTTCATAAGGCGACCGGAAGTCTCGGGCTTGTGAAGGACCTGTTTCAGCGGCTGGTCGGTAAGGACGACCACCGAATGGGACTGAAAGTAGGGTCGAAGCTTTCTCGCGGCCATTACCAGGGCATAGGCTATTTTCTCGATCTTCGGGTATCGGAGCTCGGCGTCCCGAAGCACCTTGCTGACATAGTAAATGGGCTTCTGAGCCCTTTCTTCTTCTCTGACTAAGACCGCACTAAGCGTCTGTTCGGAAGCTGCCAGGTAGAGGTAGAGTGGTTCGCCAGGTATTGGTTTGCTGAGGAGGGGTGGATTGACGAGGTAAGCTTTAAGCTGGTCGAAGGAGTCTTGTTGCTGCTGCCCCCACTCAAATCCTTTAGCCCCCCTGAGGGCTTTGAAGAACGGGAGGCACTTCTCCCCGGACTTCGACAGAAAGCGCCCTATGGCGGCTAGGCGACCAGTCAACCTCTGAACTTCTTTGACATTTCTAGGAGGGGCCATGTCCAATATGGCCTTGATCTTCTCCGGATTTGCTTCTATTCCTCGCTGGCTAACCATAAAGCCGAGGAACTTCCCTGATGAGACGCCGAACGCACACTTGTTCGGGTTGAGTCTCATATTGTGCTTTCTCAGAACATCAAATGCTTCTTGGAGGTCAGCCACATGATCAACACCTCGGATGCTTTTTACCAGCATGTCATCGACATACACTTCCATGTTCCGGCCGATCTGGGCCTGGAAAACCTTGTTGACGAGGCGTTGGTATGTCGCCCCTGCATTCTTTAGGCCGAATGGCATGACCCTGTAGCAATAAAGGCCTTGGTCGGTCACAAAAGATGTCTTCGGGATATCCGGGGAGAACATTCTTATCTGATTGTAACCCGAGAATGCGTCCATGAAGCTGAGGAGCTCATGTCCCGAGGTTGCGTCAATCAGAGTGTCGATGCTCGGCAGAGGGAAGGGATCTTTGGGGCAGGCCTTGTTGAGGTCGGTGAAATCAATGTAAATTCTCCATGTCCCATTGGACTTCTTTACCATTACTACGTTTGACAACCACTCAGGGTAGTTTACCTCTTGTATGAATCGGGCCTTCAACAGCTTGTCTACCTCCTCTTTTATAGCGAGCTGACGCTCGGGGGCGAACTTGCGCCTCTTCTGCTGAATCGGTTTGGACCCCGGATCAACGCTCAGGCAGTGGACCAAGAGTTCTTCGGAGATACCAGGCATGCCTGCAGCTGACCATGCAAAAAGGTCTTGATTGCTTCGGATGCATTTTACAATATCCGAGTATAGGGCGGACGGGAGGGTCTTGCTGACAAAGAATTTGTAGGTCGGCTCTTGCTCAGAGAAGAGCACCTCCTCCAATTCGTCCACCGGCTCGGAAGTTGGCCGAGCGACATCTTGTGGGATTTCCAGTGTTTCCAAGGATAGGACGGGTCCGAGGGTAGAGGTCATATAACACTTGCGGGCCTGCTCCTGATTCCCCCTTACTTCTCCTACTCCGGCCCGAGTGGGGAATTTCATTTTGAGATGATAGGCAGAAGGGACCGCTTCGAGGGCGGCCAGACCGGGCCGACCCAAAATGACATTGTAGGCTGCTGGGACATCCACGACCATGAAGTCCATCGACTCCGTTCGGGTAGTATGAGTTTTGCCAGCAGTTACATCGAGGGTAATCACCCCTTTAATAGTTACTGGCACTCCCGTGAACCCATGGAGTGTGTAACCGGCGGGTTTGAGTCTGTCCCGCGAAAGCTTCAGGCCATTAAAAGCGTCGAGGAAGAGGATGTTGACGGAGCTGCCGTTGTCTACTAAGATCCTCTCCACTTTGAAATTGGCCATGTGAAGACTGATGACTAGTGCGTCACAATGAGGGGTGCGGACGCCCTCAAGATCTTCGTCGGAGAATGTGACAGGCACCCCGAGGCCTTTGGGAGGAGGTGTGGCTCGGACTGAATTGACTTCTCTGATAAATGCTTTCCGAGAGGAGTTCGAGGAGCCCCCCATTGGATCCCCATGGATGAGGTGGAGGACTCGCTCTTCCTTAAAGTCTGGTGTCTCTTCTCGTTCCGGACGCTTGTTAGCCCCCCGAGGCTGGGGAGGAAGTTCGGCTCGGTCCTTCCTTACAAACTTCGTCAGCTGCCCCCTCTGGATAAGGGCCTCGATTTCGTTTCTCAGAGCACGGCAATCGTTGGTGTCATGCCCATGGTCCCAGTGATAGCGGCACCATTTCTCTCTATCTCTTCTCTTGGCGGGGGTGTTCATCTTCGGAGCAGGAGGCAAGACCCCTTCTTTTTCGACTTCCATGAAGATGGCGGAGATGTTAGTGGTGAGGGGAGTGAACTTCTCAAATCTAGGGGGAGGTCGGCACTGGCCGGCATTATCCTTCTGGAGTTTCTTGGCTCCTTCTTCTTCCGTTCCCTTCCTCTTAAACCCGGAGCCAGACCCCTCCCAGTTGGATTGTTGCTCGGCCTCTTCGGCCCGGATATACTTTTCAGTGCGAAGGAGGAGGTCGGAAAAGTCCTGTGGTGGCTTCTTGGCGAGGGAGGAGCGGAGGTTGGAATTGAGGACATTGGATTGGAACGCTGCGGTAGCCACTGACTGGTCGAGGGATGCGATGGTTCTGGCTTCAGCTGTGAACCTCTTCACGTAGTCCCTCAATTTCTCCTCCTTCTTCTGATGGAGGTGCAACAATGAGATGCTGGTCTTCTCAGCCCTACGGTTGCTTACGAAGTGCGTGACGAAGAGGGTTTCGAACTGCGAATATTGAGGAGGTTGCGAGGCGAGAGTACCATTCTCGGGTCGGTCCTTTAAGAGTTGCGGGGAAGGTTTTGCAGAGGAGGGCATCGGAAGCTTGATGGAGGAGCATCAAAGTCTTAAAGCTTTCGATGTGATCAACTGGATCGGTTTCCCCGGTGTAAGTCTCGAATTGGGGAGGTTTGAAACCGAACGGCACAGGTGCATCCACTATTGTCCGGGAGAAAGGGGGTCGGCTAGGACGTAGGGTCCTCCCCCTGAGTTCCTCTTCTCGGTTTATCTGACCCAGGCGCCTCTCTACTTCATGAAGACGATGGTACATGGCGTCATCCCTCCGACGATAATCGGCCGAGCCACGAGACTCGTCTTCGTATGAGGGAGAGCGAGGGCTGCGGCGATGGTAACTTCGGGAGCGACGAGGACTTGGGGTGCGCCGGGAGTTGGTAGGAGCAGGACGAGGAGATGGGGACCGTCGGCGAGGGCTTCGGACTGGAGGAGGGGACGGGACCTTCGGCTCATTAGGATTTTGATGGAGGTTGAGAGCCTGCAGGACGGTCGCTTGGAACTGTTGGAACTCGGCACGGGTGATTGGTGCCTCATTGTTCCGGGGCTGTTGCCGACCTGCGGGAGAGTGCCTTCTTCGGTAATGATCGGGGGACTCTTTCCTCCCTCTGCGGACGGGGGACCTGTGGTACCGCTCGCCCGGATGGTGTTGGCGGGAGGCTCCCTCTCGGGCCCGCTTTTCTTCCAGATGGCTGCGTAGGTCATCATCTTTCTGGCGATTAGGGCGGTATTGTGGCGACCAGAGGCTCGGGGGTGATGGGAGGCCATAGAGTCCGTGGAGGCATTGCGGATGGAGACATGCTCTTGCTGAAGGGGTTGTTTCTGAGGGTTAGGACCCTTTGGATCAGGAGGGGGAAGGTTCTGTTGGAGCGGGTCTTCCACGGTGGGGAGAAGTTGCCCTTGTTGTTGAGCAGGATTGTTGGGGACTTCTTGCTGCTGATCAGGGTTGGGTCCTCGGTTGGAACCCCTTGACCTGACTTTGCGAGGCGGCATGGCTGGAGAAGACCTGTTCACCGGGAAGAGGAGAGGTGTCTATTCGTTAGTTTCCCACAGACGGCGCCAATCTGTTGCCGCTAAATTTGGTGTGGGGGCAAACAGAAGAATTTGTGGATTCTTAGGGAAACTGAATAGTAAACCTGTATACCTGTTCCGTCGGGCTTCGATCGTCGATCCCGCCGTAGACCTACAAAAAAGTGCGAGACACCGGGGTTGTTCCCGGCGACGCACCCTCCGACGCTCAAGTCAGTAATCTAGGAAGACTATGAATGAGTGCAAAAACTGGTGAAAGATTGATTACCTCTTAATGAAGATGGGTGGGGGGTATTTATAGGCGTCTTAGGGAACAGATTAGGTATGTAATCCCTGTGTATAGATAAGGAATGTAATCCCTAATTTCCAGTGAAAGGATAGATATGAATCAGGGCCGTTGATTAATATTAATCAGAAACCCTAATTCTATCCTGGTGGACCGGGTTCGTTGCGGGTGGAAACCCGCACCCAGTTGAGGTGGATCCGTTCGCGGGTTATTGGATCTGTGAGAAGGAGACCCAGTACCCGTTTCAGACCCGTTTGTAGGTAAAATTACTGTCTTGCCCCCAGTCTTCAGGATTCGTGTCCAGTTTGGACGGTCTCGATTAAACCCCTATTTTTAGCCATATCACGCTCCAATCAGAATTGGTATCCCTAAAGGATTACCTATAATTACTAGTGAGTCTAAGGCATGCCTGAAGCTTGGTAGATCACTTGGTTCCAAAGAAAGTTATAAACATCCTCGGAAATATAAGGAGCAAATAAAAATGATGGTCGAAACGAGGATGTCTTTCCAGAAGAGACCGTTGATATAGTAAATAATAAAGAGAATCATCAGGTACCTGAAATGAATAAGAATAAAGAGATCTCGATTAACTATTTCATTACAAGAAGAAGATGGAACCATTGTAAAATAATTGTCAACAATGTTTTGTATAAAATATAGCGTGCGATATTATGAATAAAACGAGGATCGTCAATCTATCTCTATGGGAGGGTGTAGAAATAAAATAAAATTGGCCAAAAATGGAAAGAATCAAGTTTAAATTTGGCTCATTTGCAAAACGATGGCATATAGTCCAAACACCAAAAGACAATAATTTGGTAGATTATAAAGTGAGTATTTTGTGCAAAAAAATAAAAATAAAATGATATTACTATATATAAAATATGGCTTGTCGCAGAAGGTGCTACCCAAATGCCTGGTGTTGATTATGAAGAGAAATATCCTCTTGTGGTGGATATAATAAGTCTAGCAGTACATGAATATTTGAAAACGTGCCTCATAGATGAGATCACAAATTATCTGTATGGTTTATATTACCATGACATAAATATGAAAACTATCTGAAGGATTTAAAGTGCCATAAGCACATAATAACTATTCCCGATAAGTTTAATCAATAAAGTGAAACAAAGCTTTGTATGGATTAAAACAATCGGAACAAATGTGATATAACCATCTTAGTGAGTTTTCGATAAAGGGGACCATAATAATGGTCATATAAGCTCACATATATTTATTAAATATTCAAGGTCAAAGTCTATTGGAACTCCTGAAGAGTTGTACAAGCCGTGCAATGTTTAAAGAAGTATCTTAAGACGAAAAGACCTTGGATAAGCAAATTTCTTGTTTTGTCATCATTTTTGTTTTCAGGTTTTTCAAATTAAACATTTGAAATGTAAGAATTTCCTACATTTTTCTAGTTATTTAGAAAATTGTTTTAAAAAATATATTTTATGGATAATACTCATTTATTTAGTTTCCAAATGGCCGTGAGGGCATTGGAATTGCTTGGTCCTGGAGTACCATTTCTTAGTGCAATGGAAGCACTAATATATCTTATCAATAATAAATATTATGATATACCTTATGTGGTTGGTTTACTAGTAAGATGAAGTTCCTCACCAACTCGAAGTCATTGGACTGGTATGATAGATTACTTCGAGGGGCCATGGATATGAGATTATATTATTCTCATTTGTCCATATCAGTTTTGATTGGTTATGCAAATGCAGAGTATTTATCATATCATTATAAAGCAAGATATCAATCAAGAGATATTGGCTCCATGCGAGGCAAGTCATAGATGTGTTTGTTTGGTCGGTTAACTTCTTAATATATTTGGAGAACATGTCATCCTCAATTGATCAAAAAGTACTCACAACGTTATTTGAAGATAATACAGCTTTATAGCTCAATAAAAGGAGGGTTATATCAAAGGCGATCAGCCGGAACATATTTCACCAGAAATTCTTCTTCACTCATGTTTCAATTAAAAGGGTGAAATCATTGGTAACCAAATAGAATCAAGCGACAATCCAGAAGATTGCTCGCTATGAACCTATCTCCCAAACTTTTGGAAAGGATGGTAGAATTGATCGAGATTCGAGATACGACTTTTGAAAGTCCTATTCGGATGATCTAGTCAGGGGGGGAGATGATATGCGTTGCACTCTTTTTTCCTTCACCAAGTTTTGTCCCACTGGGTTTTCTTGGTAAGGTTTTTAACGAGGTAGCATCCTCATTGCATATCATTCTTAAAGGTTATGTACTCTTTTTCCTTCACTAGGGTTTTTCCCATTTGGGTTTTATCTAGTAAGGTTTTAACGAGGCATATTCTTATTTACATTCAATAGACATTCAAGGGGGAGTGTTATAAATAAATTATTAAGTGTGAATTGTCTATTGAACTCCCCACTCTTTCCACATTCTCCACCACCACCACTACATTCATTTATATTTATTCATATGTAATAATTATGTAATTGTCTCTTTGTATTCTTTGTAAGCCTATAAATAGGCCATTGGGTGAATCATTTGTGCATAGATGAAAAACCTATGAATGAGAATAATCTTCTTTCATCTCATCTCTATTTTCTTTATTTATTGTTTCTATTATTTTACAAGACTATTCCAACTCTCCCATTATAATATTATTACTAGTAATATGTACGTGCGATGCACATTCTAATTATTATTTTTTATATAGTAAATAATAAGATGTAATCTGGCATCGAACCTGAGACATCTCTTTACTCATCACATACACTTTACAAATTACTCCTAGTGGCACAAACTTTTATTTTATATAAGTGACACTTTGTAAATAATTATGTAGTAAATAAATTTAAACTTTGAGGGTATTATAGTATCTAACAACAGTTGAGTAAATAAATAGTTAATATAACTCACACTTAAAATGAATGATTGAGATTAGATGGTTGAATGTCTACAAATTACAAACCCAACTCTCCCATTATAATATTAGAGATTAGAGATTTTATAAAGTAAATAATAAGACGTAATCTGGTTGAACTTTTTACCAAAATGATCCACTTTTTGAAAGTATTTACCAAACTAACCCACTTTCGAAAGTATTTACCAAAACACTATAGGGTAATGGGTTGGTAGGGTTATCGGGTTTGGGTGAAGAAAACCTGGGCTCTGATACCAGATAGCGAGTTTGGTTAAAACATCATCGTCATCTGAGATAACGAATGTATGGTTATGCTTTTCTCTACACTTAGGAGAGAAAATGGAAAAAATACAAAGTTTAGACTCGCTAGCTGAGTGTGTTTGTACCACAAAGTTCAGATAACGATTGTGTTTATACCACACTCGCTAACTGAGATAGTGAGTGTGTGGCCTTGAAGAAAACTAGCAAGCTAAAATCCTTTGCTTAGACTTGCTGTCTCAGTTAGCGAGTGTGTTTTTACCACACTTGCTAACTGAGATAACGCGTGTTGATTGGGAAGTTTATAGACTCGCTATCTTAGATCTCTCTCATTTCATTGAACCCACTCCCTCTCTCCCAAATCCGAAAGAAACCCAAACCCTAGCCTCCGAAATCTACGAATTTCCCAACAAAATCCGTTCAAAATCTCCCCAAATCCACTTCATCACTCTCAACCCTCTCTACTCCCATTCTCAAAACCCTAAATCGAACACCGTAGATCCCAATTTTTTTTTGATTGCGTGAACTGTAACGCCCCGAATTCCAAAATACAATTGAATTCGAGATTCCACAGGATCTTTACACTTCTTTCGTACAATTTTACAAGGAAATTAAAATTTTTCACTTTACATCAGAGTTACATGAAAACCTTACACTTTACATTTTACAGCGGAAGCATATTTACAACATTTAAATAAATGTACAACAACATCGAATAATCTCTAAGCATTTGTTCCTCTTTAATCTTTATCATGTCATTTACCCTGCATACAAAACTGTGGGTACGTCAGTTTATTCAACAGACGAACATTATACACGGCCATCCTCTCTATGCCGGAAATAGTATAACTAATTTTCTATATTTAACAAACACAAACTTGTCACATATCAAACTAAAGGGAATACCCTAATGATGTCGTGTTGTGATTGTGCACTTAGTCCTTAATACAATTATTCACATTATATGACACTAATGCACATTTGTTCGGATTCTATGCATCCCATACTACATAGGTCCGAGGGCAAGCCTCTTAATCGTTCTTCATCTTGCAGGGTTCAATCCCTCGTCATGACTTAATCTACTACTATAACTACGGTAAGTATCCTAGATGATCTATGAGTACAAGCTCATGTACAAAAAACCTGGAGGGGAATCCCACGCCATGTCTTGACGCATCAAGCATGCATTCTGTGACAATTCAGCCTCCTTCATGGAACACGATCCTCTTGCAGTCACCAAACATCCCACAAGCGTCGCCAAGATCCCGATAATTCCGGAGTAGTGCCCACGCCATATCTTGACGCATCAAGCATGCATTCTATGGCTCACACCCACATCGTAGGCTCGAGGCTCTCATACTTGTGTTTTTCTCTCACTTTCATCACCTCTTCACTATGTACTAATTCTTAATTTAATAAAATCATGAACAAAATCAATTTCTTAGAGTTAGCCCTCTCAATACTACCGACCTTATTTCTTTCATTTCACAATGACCCAACTGGCCTTTTCAATGTCAATAATCATAATTCATCACTTTTCACTTGCCGGTGTGAGTTTTGGCTAAACCCTAATTTTCAATTTCAATTCATAATTCACATGTTTGAGTTGTCACACTCAATAACATTTCTCTTTCCCAATCACATGATTTCCAAATTATTCATGAGTCAATAACCATACATGAAGTTCAATTATCATGCATTTCATAGCTAACATGTATTTCCACATTAAAATCATTTCACAAAATGTCTAATCAAAGTGAATGTTCACAACTCACTATTGTCACAAGAATAACTCATATAAAACTTCATAACATATACTTTCTTTCTTTAACTTTTCCCTTTCTAACACTTATCACAATTTCTTTGTAACAATACATTTTCATGAAATTATCCGAGTGCAAAAACTATAGTTCCAATTTCCTTTTACTTTCAAAAATACGCTTAATTTCAATCTAGTAACTCCCAATAATTTCTCATAAGTTGTACTCATTTATACTCGGCCACAAGTCATAGGATTTGTTTCACAAAAGAGACAGATATACTTGAAAAACTTCGGCAAAGTCGACTGTCAAAATGGTCAGTCGGCTGTTCCGCAATAATGCAAAACTTCGAAAACAAGGTCAGGGCAGTCGACTGTTAATTATAATGAGTCGGCTGTTCCGCAACATTTTTAACTCAGAATTAATGATCAGGGCAGTCGACTGTTATTCAGGCCATTCGACTGTTCTGCGATATATTTTTAAACTTGAAATCAATGATCAGACTAGTCGACTGTTATGCATGGCAGTCGACTGTACTGCGGGGTTTTACAAAAAATATAATTTAAATCTGTGTACTATTCTTTTCATAATTCATTTGACATTTCTGACACAACTCAACATTATCATTCCCTATATTAATTCCCTGTTTATCCTTCGTTTATAATCCCAAAACATATCTTAATTGTTCATTCTAACTCATATTATGAAAGTCCATCGAAGCACATAAAGCAACAATTTCATCTATTAGCATTTGCATTTAGTTTGATGCTAATAACGAATTTTAATCCAAGCATTCCATAGCCATAAACAATTCACACACAACTTACAATTCATGATGGAATAACATGCAATCTACTTAGCATCAGTTCCATCAACTAACAAACCATTTTTCCAATTAGGTGTACTATTATTAATCTCTTTCATGCATTACCATTTCAATCAATCTTAGCATGCTATCTAATTAGAAATATGGAAAATAACCCACCGTATTTGGAGAGAATACAATTGCAACACCTCCTAAACACAAGAGTCCTTGCCAAAAGAGCGTTCCTCCTCCTCCTAGATGCGCGCACCCGACCTTCAAAGTGCAAAACCGAGAGCTCCTTGATGCCGGCCTTCCTTTTGGTACAAGCACAACTCATTCACACACAACTCTCAATCTTTTATCTCACTTACTATACTACTAACAATGTATTTTCTACTATAGGTTTTGGAGAAATAAAGAGTACAAAAATAACTAGGCTAGGAGGGGGGGTATTTATACTAAAAATTGGAGTAAATGAAAGGCTAGGATCAAACTAGGAGTTAGAAATAAAAGGCTAGGATTCAAGGGGGAGTTGTAGTAACCAACCATGATCAAGCAACCACCACCCATGACTCCACTCATTTTTTTCATTTCCCTCCATACTCAAAACCGGCCACATGTGTGCTTTTGTACGTGTACGTGCAATGCACGTGCATGCATTTGTTCTCCATAAAAAAAGTTGTACATTACATTTTCTATAAAAATGATCTTTTAAAGATATCCTACATTACAAGTTGTAGTTAAAATATAAATAACTCATGGGCTTTAATTAATGGGCCAAAATAATAGTTTTATAAAAAATATAAATAAATTAGATTTGGGCTAGAAAGAAAGGCTTATGTTTATTTGAAAAAAATGGGCCTTTAGAAAATAATTAAAGAACACATATACATATATATATATATATACATATACTCATCATCCATAATGAAAATAATTATAAGATTTCATATTACAAAAATTGCACGTGCACACTACGTGCAAAATAAATAAATAATTTTTAATAAATGCAAATCGGGGTATTACAACACTCCCTTCTTAGAATAGTTTCGTCCCCGGAACTACAGTCAAGAGCGAGAAACAAAACACTCACAACAAGCACAAGAAAATACAAAACACAAATCAAGCAAAAAACTCGGGATAATCCTTTAACATCCTCTCCTCAGACTCCCAAGTAGCCTCTTCAACCAAATGGTTTCTCCAGACTACCTTGACCATCGGTATCGTCTTATTCCTCAAGACTTTCTCTCGACGATCAATAATCTCGACAGTAGACTCGATGTAATTGAGATCCAAATGCAAACCTTCCGGCACTTCAGGCAAATGATGACCCGAATCTGGAATATAACCTCTCAGCATAAACACATGAAAGACATTGTGCACCTGAGATAACTCTTCCGGTAACTCAAGCCGATAAGCAGTTTTCCCGATCCTTTTCAATATCTTGTACGGGCCTATAAACCTCGGGGCTAACTTCCCGCCTTTGCCAAATCGAATCACACCTTTACTGGGCAATACTTTCAGAAAGACGAAGTCACCTTCCTCAAACTCAAGGTCCCTTCTCCGGTTGTCTGCATAGCTCTTATGCCTGCTCTGAGCCTCTACCAACCTTTTCCTGATCAGATCAATCTTTTCAGAGGTTTGCTGCACAAGCTCAGGCCCAAACAATTGATGCTCCCCAACTTCAAACCAACAAACAGGTGTCCTGCACTTCCTGCCATACAAAGCTTCGTACGACGCCATCCCGATGCTAGTCTGAAAACTGTTGTTGTAAGCAAACTCTACCAAAGGTAAATGCCTTTACCAACTGCCTCCAAAGTCTAGTATACAACACCGAAGCATATCCTCAAGAATTCGGTTGACTCTCTCGGTCTGCCCATCGGTTTGCGGATGAAAAGTAGTGCTGAAATCCGTCTTGGTACCCAAAGCTGTCTGGAGACTCCTCCAAAAATGCGAAGTAAACCGCGCATCTCGATCAGACACAATAGTTGACGGAACACCATGAAGCCCGACGATCTTGCCCACATACAACTCAGCTAACTTGTCCATCGAAGCAGTGAGTTTCATTGCCAGAAAGTGAGCAGACTTGGTTAGTCGATCGACTATAACCCAAATCGCATCATTGCCTTTAGGACTCTTGGGCAATCCCGTAATGAAATCCATACTGATGTTATCCCACTTCCATTCCGGAATAGGTAACGGCTGTAATAGACCTCCAGGTCTCTGATTCTCGGCTTTGACTTGCTGACAAACCTCACACTTTGCCACAAATTCAGCCACATCCCGCTTCAAACCTGACCACCAGAAATGTTGTTTGATGTCTTTGTACATCTTAGTACTTCCAGGATGTACCGACAAATGAGTAGCATGTGCCTCCTCAAGAATACTCTCTTTCAGGTCCGCCTGATTTAGAACACTTAGTCTATCTCCGAACCACAGCACTCCATCCCTGATTTGAAATCCGGGCAACCTGCCAACACCAACCTGCTCCTTCATCTCCAAGATATCAGCATCAACCTCCTGACTTGCAATAATCCTTCCATTCAATGTAGGATGAAGCCTTAACTGAGCTAAGGATGCTCCCAATCCTTGCAAGACAACTTCAATACCTGCTCGGTCCAATTCCTCCATCAGATGCTTCTGAGTTGTAATCAAACTGGATAAACTGCTCTTGCGACTAAGTGCATCAGCAACAACATTAGCTTTCCCAGGATGATATTTGATCTCAGGTCGCATGTCCTCAAGCACTTCCAACCATCTCCGCTGCCTCAAATTCAGATCCTTCTGCTGGAATATGTACTTCAAGCTTTTATGGTCTGTATACATGTTCAACTTCTCACCATACACATAATGTCTCAATTGCTTTAAGGCAAAAATAATCGCGGCTAACTCCAGATTATGAGTTGGATAATTTTTTTCATGCGGTCTTAGTTGCCTAGACCCATAAGTGATTATTCTTCCTTCTTGCATTAAGACAAAACCAAGCCCACGATGTGAAGCATCGCTGTAAACATCATACTCAACACCTGCTCTAGGCAAAGACAAAATAGGTGCAGTAGTCAGTTTCTCTTTCAACTCCTGAAAGCTCGCCTCACATTGCTCAGTCCACTTGAAGTTCACATTCTTCTTGGTCAAACTAGTAAGCGGTACAGCTAACTGAGCATAACCTTGAATGAATCTCCTGTAGTATCCAGTCATTCCAAGGAAACTTCTGACTTCCTTTACTGTAGTAGGCCTAGCCCAATCTCTCACTGCCTCTATCTTCTGAGAGTCAGTTGCCACTCCCTCCTTAGAAAGGATGTGACATAGGAATGCCACTTCAGATATCCAGAAATCACACTTGGATAGCTTGGCATACAACTCCTGCTCTTCCAGCTTCTTCAAAACTTTTGCCAGATGCTTGGTGTGCTCCTCTTCTGACTTGGAGTACACGAGGATATCGTCGATAAATAGCACGACGAAAGAATCAATGAACGGCCTCAGAACTCTGTTCATCAAATCCATGAAGATTGCGGGTGCATTCGTCACTCCAAATGGCATAACTAAGAATTCGTAATGCCCATGTCGAGTTCTAAATGCAGTTTTGTGCACATCTTCAGCTTTCACTCGAACATGGTGATATCCTGATCGAAGATCTATTTTGGAGAAAACAGCAGCTCCTTGTAGACGATCGAACAAATCATCAATTCGGGGAAAAGGATACTTATTCTGAACAGTGACCTTATTCAGCTCTCGGTAATCGATACACATTCTCATCGATCCATCATTCTTCTTTACCAAAAGCACTGGTGCTCCCCAAGGTGACGCACTAGGTTGAATAAAGCCTTTCTCCAATAGTTCCTCAATTTGCCGTTTCACCTCATCCTGTTCCACTGGAGCCATCCTATACGGTGCCTTAGAAATGGGTGCACTTCCCGGTTGAAGGGTGATGCTGAACTCTACATCACGATGCAGGGGTAACCCAGGAAAATCATCCAAGAACACAGTCGGATAGTTCCGAACCACAGGAATCCCTTGCACTTCCACAGGAATCTTTTCCTTGCGGATAGCTGCCACCAGCCTAGAACACTTCTTCTTCCCTTGGAAATTGACTTCAGGTCCACCTGGAGCCTTCACTATTACTGTCTTGGTCTTGCACTCGATGCTTACACTGTACACCGACATCCAATCAATTCCAATGATAACAACGACTCCCAAGATGGTCAGCTCGATTAGATCAATTCTGAAGATTCTGTCCCCAATCAAAATCACACAATCCGCACAATACCGATTAGTGGTTAAAGTTTCCCCTGATGGAGTAGCTACTGCTAAGATCTTGCCTAGAAATATCTTCGGTTCAACTCCCAACACTTTAGCAAATTTAGGAAACACAAAAGTATGAGAGGATCCAGTATCGAACAAAACAACAGCTTTCATTGCATTCAAATAAAGGTCCCCTATTATATAATACACACCCATTACGTAACAGTTCACAAAATAAGCGGGAAAAAGAAACAACATAAACCTCTAAACATCCGCCCTCGTACCAGTGATGACATGATCCACCTCAACGGCATCAGCTTCGGTGAAGGCAAATACTCGCCCTGGTTGGTACGGTCTTTTCCCAGTCTGCTGCATTGGTACATTGCGGTTCCCATTCCGTGGTTTGAGGCATTGAGATTGGTAATGTCCTGTCTCACAACAGTTGAAGCAATTTACCATAGGAGGTCTCACAACATTGTTCCCAGGTCCTCCAACCACATTGATAGCGTTCGCCCCTATCGGTTTGAACCTTTGTGCAGATGGTTGTCCCGTGAAATTTCCAGAATTTGCGGACCTCTTTCCAGACTGCCAGTTGTTCCTCCGATTCTGAACAACATGAAACTGCTCCATGTCTACTTCCGTTGCTGCCGCGCGCTTGACCAGCTTGTCGAATCTTTTGATACCAAGAGGTATCATCCGGGACCTCAAGCTCGGCCTCAATCCATGCTCGAACTTACGAGCCTTCTTCGCCTCATCCATCACTAATTCAGGAGCATACCTAGAGAGCTGAGTAAATTTGATTTCGTACTCTCTAACTGACATGCCACCTTATTGTAGTGATAGAAACTCCATAACTTTCTTCTCTTGGACGTCGGAGGGAAAATAGTGACTGCGGAATTCTTCCAAAAATTCCTCCCAGCCAAGAACTATGCCTCACATTGTACGCTTCATCGACTGCCACCAAACAACCGCATCCTTCTCAAGTTGCAGAGTCGCCAACTTCACCTTGCTGCCTTCAGGGATCTCCAGCACTTTGAAGATCGTCTCTACCTGACGAATCCAGTTGTCAGCCGCATCAGGGTCCGACTTCCCTTCAAACACAGGTGGTTTCATTCGTTTGAACAATTCCACTAGTTTAATTGCCTCGGGCACTGGATTCACAGATCCCCTTCCTTGGTTCTGATTCATGGCTACGGCATTGAGTACCTGATAGACCCTCGCAAGTTCCGTTTCCAAGTCCAGACCTTCACCATTTCTAGCTCATCTTCTAGCCATATTCTGATGCAAGAGATCCATTAAATTCGAAGTATAAGACATCAACTTTGCATTTCATTGAATTTCAAACTTTATACATTCAAATTGAAAACATTTCTTGACATCATAATGAAAACAGTAGAAGCTACAACAGTCTAACTCCTACGGTTCCTCTTCGCTTCTCGAAGTTCTTCCCGTAGTTTATCAACTTCTTTCTTTAGCACATCAGTCATATTCTTCCTCTTCTCGAGTTCCCATACACGATGACTGAGAACTGCAAAGTCATCCTTACGCTTTGCCAACTGAGCCTCCAATAATCTGACTCTCTCCCGCAGTGTTTCTACCTGCCTCTGAAGAGAAGTCACAAGACTACTTGGAACTGGTTCTTCTTCTTCGTCAGAAGAATCATCAGATGAGTCCGGAGGTGGGGTGATCTCTCGGGATTCAGGCCATTCTTCTCCGTCAGAATCTGCTTGCCCTGGGTAGTACTCTTCCTCGGAATCTGCTTGTCCAGGATAATACTCTTCCTCAATAATATGCCAATTGTCGTCTCCAGCAGGGTCGAAGTGATCAGCCATCTTAGAAATAGAGAGGAAGAAGCATAAATCATAGAGCAATACAAATGTAAGTGACATACATTTAAATCTCAAGACTCAAACACACACTCTAATGTCCACTTCTAGGGTGTTGTTCCTTATAAATTTGTACTAGTGTGAAGCGTGGCTCTGATACCACTCTGTAACGCTCCAAATTTCAAAATACAACTGAATTCGAGATTCCACAGGATCTTTACACTTCTTTCGTACAATTTTACAAGGAAATTAAAACTTTTCACTTTACATCAGAGTTACATGAAAACCTTACACTTTATATTTTACAGCGGAAGCATATTTACAACATTTAAATAAATGTACAGCAACATTGAATAATCTCTAAGCATCTGTTCCTCTTTAATCTTTATCATGTCATTTACCCTGCATACAAAACTGTGGGTACGTCAGTTTATTCAACCGACGAACATTATACACGGCCATCCTCTCTATGCCAGAAATAGTATAACTAATTTTCCATATTTAACAAACACAAACTTGTCACATATCAAACTAAAGGGAATACCCTAATGATATCGTGTTGTGATTGTACACTTAGTCCTTAATGCAATTATTCATATTACATGACACTAATGCACACTTGTTCGGATTCTATGCATCCCATACTACATAGGTCCGAGGGCAAGCCTCTTAATCGTTCTTCATCTTGTAGGATTCAATCCCTCATCATGACTTAATCTACTACTGTAACTACGGTAAGTATCCTAGATGATCTATGAGTACAAGCTCATGTATAAAAAACCTGGAGGGGAATCCCACGCCATGTCTTGACGCATCAAGCATGCATTCTGTGACAATTCAGCCTCCTTCATGGCACACGATCCTCTTGCAGTCACCAAACATCCCACAAACGTCTCCAAGATCCCGATAATTCCAGAGTAGTGCCCACGCCATGTCTTGACGCATCAAGCATGCATTCTGTGGCTCACACCCACATCGTAGACTCGAGGCTCTCATACTTGTATTTTTCTCTCACTTTCATCACCTCTTCACTATGTACTAATTCTTAATTTAATGAAATCATGAACAAAATCAATTTCTTAGAGTTAGCCCTCTCAATACTACCGGTCTTATTTCTTTCATTTCACAATGACCCAACTGGTCTTTTCAATGTCAATAATTATAATTCATCACTTTTCACTTGCCGGTGAGTTTTGGCTACACCCTAATTTTTAATTTCAATTCATAATTCACATGTTTGAGTTGTAATACTCAATAACATTTCTCTTTCCCAATCACATGATTTCCAAATTATTCAGGAGTCAATAACCATACATGAAGTTCAATTATCATGCATTTCATAGCTAACATGTATTTCCACATTAAAATTATTTCACAAAATGTCTAATCAAAGTGAATGTTCACAACTCACTATTGTCACAAGAATAATTCATATAAAACTTCATAACATATACTTTCTTTCTGTAACTTTTCCCTTTCTAACACTTATCACAATTTCTTAGTAACAACACATTTTCATGAAATTATCTGAGTGCAAAAACTATAGTTCCAATTTCCTTTTACTTTCAAAAATACGCTTAATTTCAATCTAGTAACTCCCAATAATTTCTCATAAGTTGCACTCATTTATACTCGGCCACAAGTCATAGGATTTGTTTCACAAAAGAGACAGATTTACTTGAAAAACTTCAGGAAAGTCGACTGTCAAAATGGTCAGTCGGCTGTTTCACAATAATGCAAAACTTCGAAAACAAGGTCAGGGCAGTCGACTGTTAATTATAATGAGTCGGCTGTTCCGCAACATTTTTAACTCAGAATTAATGATCAGGGCAGTCGGCTGTTCTGCGATATATTTTTAAACTTGAAATCAATGATCAGAATAGTCGACTGTTGTGCATGGCAGTCGACTGTACTGCGGGGTTTTACAAAAAATATAATTTAAATCTGTGTACTATTCTTTTCATAATTCATTTGACATTTCTCACACAACTCAACATTATCATTCCCTATATTAATTCCCTGTTTATCCTTCGTTTATAATCCCAAAACATATCTTAATTGTTCATTCTAATTCATATCATGAAAGTCCATCGAAGCACATAAAGCAACAATTTCATCTATTAGCATTTGCATTTAGTTTGATGCTAATAACGAATTTTAATCCAAGCATTCCATAGCCATAAACAATTCACACACAACTTACAATTCATGATGGAATAACATGCAATCTACTTAGCATCAGTTCCATCAACTAACAAACCATTTTTCCAATTAGGTGTACTCTTATTAATCTCTTTCATGCATTACCATTTCAATCAATCTTAGCATGCTATCTAATTAGAAATATGAAAAATAACCCACCATATTTGGAGAGAATACAATTGCAACACCTCCTAAACACAAAAGTCCTTGCCGAAAGAGCGTTCCTCCTCCTCCTAGATGCGCGCACCCGACCTTCAAAGTGCAAAACCGAGAGCTCCTTGATGCCGGCCTTCCTTTTGGTACAAGCACAACTCACTCACACACAACTCTCAATCTTTTATCTCACTTACTATTCTACTAACAATGTATTTTCTACTATAGATTTTGGAGAAATAAAGAGTACAAAAATAACTAGGCTAGGGGGGGTATTTATACTAAAAATTGGAGTAAATGAAAGGCTAGGATCAAACTAGGAGTTAGAAATAAAAGGCTAGGATTCAAGGGGGAGTTGTAGTAACCAACCATGATCAAGCAACCACCACCCATCACTCCACTCATTTTTTTCATTTCCCTCCATACTCAAAACCGGCCACATGTGTGCTTTTGCACGTGTACGTGCAATGCACGTGCATGCATTTGTTCTCCATAAAAAAAAGTTGTACATTACATTTTCTATAAAAATGATCTTATAAAGATATCCTAAATTACAATTTGTAAGTAAAATAGAAATAACTCATGGGCTTTAATTAATGGGCCAAAATAATAGTTTTATAAAAAATATAAATAAATTAGATTTGGGCTAGAAAGAAAGGCTTATGTTTATTTGAAGAAAATGGGCCTTTATAAAATAATTAAAGAACACATATACATATATATATATATATATATATATATATATATATATATATATATATATATATATATATATATATATATATATATACTCATCATCCATAATGAAAATAATTATAAGATTTCATATTACAAAAATTGCACGTGCACACTACGTGCAAAATAAATAAATAATTTTCAATAAATGAAAATCGGGGTATTACATGAACGGTGAAGACGATTGTGGCGGAAGTGGGTGTATTAATCTCATCCTCGTTATCTACCTTCTTAAAGAGCTCATATATTGTTTGGTAAGTCTACATACGTTTGCAATTAGATTTTGGGTTAATTTTGTTTGCAATTAGATGTGATCATAGAAAAGAAGAAGAGGGCAGTGTTGATCATAGAGAAGAAGATTTGGGGTTAATTTTGTTTGTGAGTTAATTTGGTTAATTATATGTGTAAGTTGTTCATAAGAAGTTTTATTCATAGGCATATTGGTTAATTATATGGTGATTTGTGTGATGATATGTGTAACTTGTTCATAAGCATGCTGGATTGATGTAGGTTTTGTTGGTTAAATTGTTGTATATCTGTAGTGCAGTACTAAGTATTCATATTGTCCTTACAAATAGGATACTTGGTTTACAGAATAGGTAGAAAACTATGCCCATCTAATTAAATTTGTTTCATCTAATTTGATGTTTTCTACCTATTGTGAAAATTTTAGATTCAATGGACATGCTGAAATTTAATTAGATGGGCATAGTTCATAATCATATATTATGAAGAGAAGTTTTAAAGAAAAACAAGAGTTTAAATTTTGATCCATTATATGTAAATAGTTTTGTTGAGAATTTGGCCTACTTCTGCGGTTTTGTTGAAAATTTGGCCTACTTCATGAAAGTTTGTTGAGAATTTTGATATATCTAGAACCGAGATACAATCAAATTTGTAGGATTTTCTTTGTTATTGAATATGCCACGAACTCGGGCTATTCATGAAGAAGGAACGAGTAGTAGACTCCACGTAATCGCGGGGCCCACGTACATCTTACGGTCAACCTCCGGGTGGATCTAGTCGTCGTGGTGGACGACGACATGCAAATGTAAGTTTAGAATATATTTATTCGATGAACTTCACTTTTATTTTAAAGAAAACACAAATTTTTATATTTATGTTTTCCCTTTTATGCTCTGTAGGTCGAGGCGGGTTCTTCTTCCCAACCAAATGAGCCCGACCCGTCTTCTCAACCAAACGCGCCCGGCCCGTCTACTCAACCAAATGAGCCCAGCCCGTCTTCGCCAACACATGTTCCACCAGTGCTTCCCGGTCCAACCGATCCAAGGCTCTTGACGTTGCAAGGGCAACATCGCTCCAAAGCCGTGTGGGAGGGAGAGTCTCTAGAGTGCACTTTTCGGGGTCACGGCACTTTACCCATGCATCCACGTATCCACGAGTTATTACAGGGTTCTGAGTTATACGACTTCGGTTAGAAATATACAGTTTCCATTTTTCGGTGGGGGAGATGACTATCACACTGCAAGATGTTGCAATACTCACTGGTCTTCCCATCGATGGATAGGCCGTAACTGGGACGATGGACTTCGATCCGAAACTTTTAATCCCAGAATATCTTAGAGTTGAGGTGGATCCCAGAGTTGTCATCGGCAAATCTCTTAGATTGAAGTGGTTGAAGGATACGTTTACTGACAAGTTGGATGAAGATTGAACCCCTTTCCATGTTGAGTGCTATCGCCGGGCATATATCATGACATTGTTTGAGGTGTCATGTTCCCAAACTCTACAGGTGATTCTGTTCCACTCATGTACTTAACTCTAATCGCTGATCTTAATAGAGTTGCGGTGTACAATTGGGGTAGCGCTGCATTGGCGACACTATACAGGAGTTCGCGCAACTGCGCTCTCGGTGCGAAGCAGATGAACGGATTGATGTTGTTGCTATAAGTGTGGAGTTGGGAACGCTTACATGTTGGACGACCCGTAATAAGTAGGAAATCACCAAAGTGGGTGAATGTTCTGTTGGTTTGAGTTCCCCCAATCCTAGTTCTTCGTAAATAGAGTATGGAAGAAGATTGATGCTTGCCTCCAAATCTAACAGTGCCTTTTCAAAGAAATGTTCACCAACCCTGCAAGGAATGATAAAACTATCTGGATCCTTCAACTTAGGAGGTAGTTTCCTCAACAACACCGCACTCACTTCCTCTATTAGAGCCACATTCTCCCGAACCTGAAACGTTCTCTTGTGAGTACAACATTCTTTCAAAAATTTGGCATAAGAAGGAATTTGTTTAATAGCATCAAGTAGGGGAATATTGATTTCTACCTTCCTGAGAGTTTCAAAGATATCAAATAAATGTTGTTCTTTCTTTTGCTTGACTAACCTTTGAGGGAATGGTGGCAATACTACTCTTTCTTTTTCACTTACCGTGCTGAAACCCAAAGATTTTGATGGTTGTGTGTCCCTGATTTTGTCTGATTCGTCCGCGTTTGTTCCAACCTTGCTGTCAATTGTCTTACCACTTCTTAGGGTTGTCACCGATTTGAGATGTTCTTGTCCTCTAGGGTTTGGTATAGTTTGTGATGGGAGTTCTCCTGCCTTTCTTTCACTTAACTCCTTAGCAATTTGACCAATTTGAGTCTCCAATTTTTTAGTGGTCTGCCCTTGTTAGTTGCTTATTTGATGTTGCTGTTGGAGCAATTGAAGAACGGTGGATTCGAAATCCAACTTCTTCTGTTCTTGAACTGGCCGATCAAACCCATTCCCAATCTAGAAGTTCTGCCCTTGTGCGGTTTGAGTGCCTTGATTGTTTTGATTATTGCTCCATGAGAAATTTGGATGGTTTCTCCACCCTAGGTTATACGTGTTCGAGAAAAGGGTTGTTTTTGGGTGGAAACACTCCTTGTCCTATGTAGTTTGCGTGCTCCTGATCTGTGAAAGAACACATTGGACATGTATCAGTTGTATGATCAGAATGAGAACAAATTGTACAAATCTCTTTTGTTTGGTTTTTTACGCCACCTAACGTCGAATTTGCATTAACAAGCATATCAATTTTTTTGTTCATGGTTATCATCTCTAATTGCATGTTATTACTAGTAGAAATTTCGTAAACTCCCTGTTTTTTCGCAAAATCCTTTCCCTTTGTTGAGAATTGTTGTGAGTTCTCGCTGAGTTCTTCGAATAGCTCGATGGCCTCCTCACCACTCTTCCTCATCAGGATTCCATTGCAAGCTGAATCTACAATTGCTTTGTTAGTGTCATTTAAACCCTCATAAAATGTTTGTACCTGATCATCCTTAGGCATGTTGTGAATAGGACACTTGAGAAGCTTGTTCTTAAAATCCTTCCATGCCTCGAAGAACAAATCGCCATCTTTTTATTGGAAGAGTTGAATTTCTCTTTTTAGTTGTTTGGTTTTCTGAGCTGGAAAGAATTCCTTCAAGAACTTTGTTGCCAATTGCTCCCATGATTGAATTGATCCTGGTTCCAAAGAATTATACCACAATTTAGCATTAAGTTTTAATGAAAATGGAAACAAAATTAACCTGATTTGTTCAGGGGTAAGCCCTTGGACGCTTTATGTTCTGCAAAGATCAAAGAAATCTTGCAAGTGGAGATGAGGATCCTCGTCTAGTTTGCCACTAAAGTGGGGAACCATGCTAAGTAATTGCGGTGATAGGTGCATATTCCTTGTGACATTAGGTTGATAAGCTATGCACGAAGGTTGCTCAATATTCTTTAGACTGAATTTTTCTTGCATTGGTACTCGATTTGGTACTTCCTCACCCATTGTTGCTTTTGGAATGGCTTGATGTACAGTCGACTGTTTACTAAGAGGCAGTCGACTTTCGTTAAGGACAGTCAACTGATTCCATAATGACAGTCGACTTAGTCTGTGCAGAGTGTGTTCTGTCTCTTGGTCAATAGGTAGCAGCTTGGGATGAAGTGATCATCTCCCTTGCATACACCAAAGTCATGTAGCCTAAAAGAAAATATTTACAAAATAAGTACTCAATTTTTTTTTATTGATTTGCAAGTTAAAATACTAAACAATCCCCGGCAGCGGTGCCAAAAACATGTTGTGCAGTCTCAGATATCTAAATGAATAGATAAACTAGACACAAATTAAAAACCTCACAAGTGTACGAATCATTTACAGAAGCGTAGTGAAAAGCAAGGGTCGATCCCACAGAGATTGTAGTAATTAACTCACTAATCAATAATCAGAAATGCTTGTCATAAAGTTTTGTTCTAAAAGTATGTTTTGAAAGGAAATGAGATCTAGATCAAGTAGTCCTCAATTTGAATCACAAAATATCTATTGAATTAGTTGGGCTTGATTTCCACCTATAGTAACGAATGCTAAATTAACTTCTACACTACTCTGATCACTCATGTTTGTTCATTTAAGGGCATGGTATCTACTCCTTAAAGTTAAGATTCCCCTAGGCCAAGAATTAGGCATGGTATCTACTCTAATTCGTTTCTCTCCTTAAGTATTTAACATGATATCTACTAATTTGTACTTGAAGAAAGCATTGCAACGATGGAAGTTAACAAACACTCAAAGTTCTAGAAGTTGGTATCAAATCTAGATCCTCCAAGTTGATTAAACCAAGAACCTAAATGATTCTTGTGTTACAAGTTATGAGCATAAGACATTGATCATCTCTATACTCATATAACAGAGTCAGTTTTATAATAAGCAAACTTAATAACATAAGGTTCTTCAGTTTAGTCGACTGTCGTTAGATGTCAGTCGACTGAACTGTGAACTTTCTAACAAAAGTTTGATTCATATTATAAATTTGATCAAGAAAAACCAGGTTTAATCAAAAAGTGATGAAAGTAGTGCTTTAGAAGATTTATAAACATTACATGACTAAGGTTTCAATCAGCCCAACAATGAAATTAGTTGCACATAATACAACTTTTATTGACTAAAAATTTAGAATTCATGACTCTAACAATAAGAACAAAAACTAGAGAGAGAAAAAGTAGCACTGATTTTTATGATGTTCAGCCTTGAAGTCGACTTGATCTGCTTCTAAGTCGACTTGATCTCGTCCTCCAGTGGCACTCGATCTCCTCCTTTGTTTGATTGTACTTGATCTTCTTTCGTTGATTCCTTCTCTCTTCTTTCGATCTGATTCTCGATTCCAGCTTGATCCCCAGATTCGAGAGATGTCTTCTAAACTGTGTATTCCAGCCTTTTTATAGTTTCTTTTGCTCCCATCTACATATCTCAAGTTCCAGATTCCTATCTTCTCACACCTCGGATATGGATTGAGTCAATCTTAATACTTGCCAAACCCGGGTCTCTAACTTGATTGTTGGAAAGTTGTTATTTGCAACTAACCTAGATTTTTGCCACTCAATCTGATTTATTTGCGGATTTGGATGAGGGTGAATCTCAACTGTTCTTATCTCTTAACTCCCGTTGAAAGCCACTTCAGTCGACTGTTGCTAAGAATCAGTCGACTGTTCCGCGAACTTTTGGGAACTCAAACAAGTCATAGCAGTCGACTGTTGACTAGGAGTCAGTCGACTGTTCTGCAAAGCTTCGGCAACTCAACCCACTCTGTTCAGTCGACTGTAGTCAAGGAATCAGTCGACTGTATTCAGCAGCTTCTCAGAAATGTTTTGATGCAAAATTAGGGTTCTTCATTCCAGTGTATCATCCTCACAGTGCTGGATTAGTCTTGAATCTGCTTCGTTTAGTTGCTTTTAGGTTGTTTCCTATGGAAAAAAGAAAAGAAGAGTAAATTACCACATATAGAGAATTTAACTGTCTAATTGCATTCAGATTATTGCTCCAAAATGTGGACATTATCGGATTTATCACGTTCCAGGTGACGAACACTCAAAACCTCCGCAGGGTGTCTACTGGTCAGGTTCCCTCACATGGAAAGCTAATCCAAATCGATGCCTAACCTACTACAGGGACGATTTCGATAGTTTGTCGGATGACTGTGTTAATTGGGAGCCCTATACCGAGGAGCGTCTAGCTAGATTGCCACCTATCTGCACGGCGAGTCGCCAACTATGGTTGACTACGGCTCCTCATGTCAACTTCGGTACAGTGGAGGGCTATATTCCCGATAGAGTTCTCCGACAATTTGGCCTACTTCAAAACATTCCAGTGTGCCAACTATTCAATGCAGATCTGCAAGGTGTTACCGGCATGGGTTGCCAGTCAGCTCATGATTGGGCCGCTTGTTTGCACGCCCAAGTTGATATATGGGACAATCATCGATATGATCACATGATTGTAAACATTCCCCCATTCGATCCATCTTTACATGGCGTGGTATCGGAGAATGTCACGTATATATACTTCACTGACATACTAAATGCCAGCGGGTGTGCAGGGACTGACTAGGAGACGAGCCGCTGATCCAGCTGACACCCATTTCGTGAATTTACCAATGTTCCAACCGAAGGCAACATTGGTTCGGAGTCTCATATGTTTTATACATTATACCTTTATTACGAATTCTCTTAATCTTTAACATGTGTCCACTTTCAACAAATGATGTGAATTTCTTGTGTGTAGATGAAACAAACTTGGAATTAGGTTAGAGAATGCGCGAAGGTTTTAAGGAGCAATGTTGCCGAACCAATGAAGGTATTTACACGGAAATGGTTGAGTCATGTCGGGCCCAAGCCGACCTAGTTGACGAAGGAAACAGATTGGACGCTCTATTGAGATGTCCAGTGTATGGAATAGGGCCTCACAAAAAAATGGCATCAAGACCATCCTATCATGAGAGAATGTTAAAAGAACAACGTCAACGAGCGGAGCAAGCCGAGGAGCCTGAAGAAGAAGCTGAAGATGATGATGATAACATTCCTCTTTCCGGACTTACTCAAGCAACTCCAAGGCGTCCCAAACGAATGAGGAGACCCCAAACTTGTTCACCCCCAATCCGTAATCTATTGAAGATTTATTATGTAAGTTTTATTTATTTTGTTATCGTTGTGAAATTGTACAAATTTGGGGCTGTAAGATGGACTGTGTTTGGTTTGTATAAGCAGTTGTCTGTGTTTGGGAATGTGTTTGAGAATGTGTGCATGTTTGGCAACATGACCTTCAGGTCTGGAGTTGGGTTTGAGATTTTGAGAATGTGTTGATGTGAATTTCGATATTGAGATGTGAATTCAATTCTGCGTTTGAGATTTTTTGAGAATGTCATGTGTGTACAAGTACAATACATTAGTTTGAGATTTTGAAAATGTCTTGATGTGAAATCCACTCTTGAGATGCGAATTCAATTCTGGATTTGAGATTGTTTGAGAATGTGATGTGTGTACAAAGAGGGTTTGAGAATGTTTGAGAATGAGATGAATGTGTATACAAGGATGAGCTTTAGAAGTTCACCAACAGTTTGCTATTATACCTAGGCTCGCTATCTGAGTTAGCGACCCTAGTTCAAACAGGGTCGCTAACTGAGTTAGCGACTGTGGTTATCCCCAATTATCCAGAGAATTTCAAGTATCTGGAAGTTAGAAATTACCACAGTCTCTATCACAGATAGCGACCCTAGTTTAAACAGGGTTGCTAACTGAGTTAACGACTGTGGTTATCCCCAATTATCCAAAGACTTTCAAGTCTCTGGAAGTTAGAAATTACCACAGTCGCTATCTTTGATAGCGTCCCTAGTTCAAAGAGGGTCGTAACTGTGTTAGCGACTATGGTTATCCCCAATTTTCCAGAGACTTTCAAGTCTCTAGAGGTAAGAAATTACCACAATCGCTATCTCAGTTAGAGACACTTTTTGAACTAGGGTCGCAACTCAGTTAGCGACTGTGGTAATTCCTAATTTTCCAGAGACTTTCAAGTCTCTGGAAGTAAGAACTTCCAACAGTCGCTAACTCAGTTAGCGACACTGGTTCTCTAACACAACCAGGGTCGCTAACTTAGTTAGCGAATGTGGTAATTTCCAATTTCCCATAGAATTTCGAATCTCTAGAAGTAAGAAATTACCATAGTCGTTATCGCAGATAGCGATCCTCGTTCAACTAGTATCGCCAACTGAGTTAGCGGCTATTGGAAGTTCTTACTTTCCAGAGACTTAAAAGTCTCTGGAAAATTGGGGATAACCACAGTCGCTATCTAAGTTAGCGACCCTATTTGAAATAGCAACCCTAGGTATATTCATAAACTGTTTGTGAACTTCTAAAACTCATCCATACACACTCAACACAAAATCCATCTCAGAATTCACAGATTATCACATCTCATGTCATGACAATTTCAATATCAAATCTCAGAATTCACATCTCATACACTCAAACAACCAAAATAGTACATAATAAAAGTCACAAATCTAATCTACCCAAGTGTACAAGATAAAAGGTTATACAAAGCATACCTTCAAATCTATGATCGGGATTATTGAGCAACTCACGATCTTCGATGATGGGTTTAGGGTTTTGAGAGTGGGAGTAGAGAGGGTTGTGAGTGATGAATTAGATCACAATAGATTTTGGACGAATTTTGTTGGCAAAATAACCAATTTGGGAGGCTAGGGTTTGTTCCTTTTGGGTTTCTTTCGGAGTTAGAGAGAGAATGGAAAGAGAGAAGTGACGGTGAGCGAAACAAGTCTTTAAAATGTCCCTAATCGACGCTCGCTATCTCAGTTAGCGAGTTTAGTACAAAAGAACTCGCTAACTGAGATAGCGAGTGTCGATTGGGGAATTTTTCTACAATACCTTACACTCGCTATCACAGTTAGCGAGTGTGGTACATACACACTCGCTATCGATTGGGGGATTTTCTACACGACCATACACTCGCTATCTCAGATGGCGAGTATAGTACAAACATACTCGCTATCTGAGATAGCAAGTCTATACTTGATGATTTTCTTGGAAACCATAACCGTACAATCGCTATCTAAGATAGCAATGAGGTTTTAACCAAACTCGCAATCGGAGATAGCGAGTGAGTCATTTTGGTAAATGCTTTCAAAAGTGGGTTAGTTTGGTAAATAATTTTAAAAAGTGGGTCATTTTGGTAAAACATCTGGTTGAGACCTTTCTTTACTCATACATACTCTTCACAAATTACCCATATAGTGGCACAAACTTTTATTTTATATGAGTGGATTTAAATAATTATGTTGTAAATAAAGTTGAACTTTGAGGTATTATGGTAACTAACAATAGTTGAGTAAATAAATGGCTAATATAAATCCTACTTTAAAATATATGGTTGAAATTAGATGGTTGAATGTCTACAAATGACAACCCCAACTCTCTCATTATAATATTACTAGTAATTTACACGTGTAATGCACATCTTTCTAAATATATATATTTTAGAAAAAATTCTGATGTTGTCTAGCATCGAACCTAAGACCTCTTTTATATTAGTTATGCATGTGCATTGCACGTGTCTGTTAGGTTACAATGCGCGTGTTTGTTTGGTTACAAATGGAGTATGTTTTGTTAGGTTTTGTGAGAAATTAACAATTGGGAAGTAGGGTTTATCTCTAGATCTAAGTTGCTTGAGATATTCACCATAGGTATCAAGATTGGAATACCTAGACTGCTATCACAAGCCAGTATTTATTCCTAAATACTGGTTTGGGTATCGGGTTATAAGCCCACAAACCCACGTTCCAATATCCAAACAATTGTACGTTCATTACACGTGTTACACATATGCACGTGCTATATTTATATAGAGAGAATATACCAATATATCCAACAATATCCTCCTATATTCTCAATATATAAGGTACAGGATTATCTCATCAGATCAGTATACAACTGACTGGCTGATAGCAGTCCATAAAGGAAAAGCATCATAAAGGTATAGTTTCATAAGAACTAATAGAATTATAAAACTGAATAGTTCAATCAAGACTAAACCAATATAATTAACTAGTTCCAAACCATATCCAATTTAGAATAGTTCACAAAGACTAAACCAACTGGAATAATCTGTCATAGTTTCAAAATCAAACAAAGCAAATAAACTTCAATAACAAAATATGAGTTTTAAGCTCATGAACACAAGAGTCTTAAACTAAACAGAAGTTTTTACCAAGCAAGTGACTAATTTATTCTCGAAAGAGATAAACTGAAACTCTATCCTTGCACACTGCTTTATGTTTACTCCTCCATTTTGAGCAAATCATTATTTTTGAAATCTATGTTGACAGATTCAACACCTCCATCTTTGCTAGCTTATTGAAAACAAGAATATCAAGAGAAACATCTCTAAGAATTCCAACAAATTTCACAAAGTATCTAGTTCCACAAAAGAACTTAATACAATTCATAATTAGCTTAGCAAAAATGTAACGCAAACATCACAATCAAGTATTTTTAATAAGTAAAGTACATGAACTTTATAGTTTCTACACAAGAACCATACTATGTTTCATATTGGAATGAAAAGACTGCCGTTTCAATCATGGTTTAACATTGAATCATCAAAATTGAAATGAAATATGTATCCATAAAAGACATATCAACAAAATTGGAATGATATTTAGGACAATTTAATCATCGGAAATACATCTACAAGTTTTCATGTTTCGTATTGGAATAATATGATTATTCTAAGTAAATTTCCTAGATATATAATACCATCAAAATTGGAATGATATTATATATTTGTGGAATTTATGTCGAATCATCAAAATTATCTAAAACATGTCAACTGCCTAAAATTGATGCTTAAGTTTGAACTTCTCTATGGCTCCAATTGGATTCTAAATTTCAAAACAACTTGGATGTTAAAGCTTTTTACTCAATAGCTTTCTATTCCACTTTCCCCCACAGTTTTGATAATTAGATCACTTTCAAGTCTTTTAGCAAGAGCATTAGTCATACTTGTCGCAATTGCACTTTATCTATGAGAAAGTTTAACTAGGCTTCTTTAAGCCTTAATATACTCCTCTTACTATTATAGAGTGAGTTATGAGCTATAGTGCATTGTAGCTTGATAGTCGCATAACAGAATTAGAGAGTTACTTAAACTTCTTAATGGATAACTAGCAACAATTTCTTCAATCCACTCAGCCTTTTTCCCTGCAGAGGATTACACATAGAGGTCTGATTTCATGGATGATAGCACAGTGTCTGCTTACTTTTTATTTCCATAACATTTCTGTTTCTCCCACTGTAAACACATATCTACTAGTTATCGACTTTCACTAAATTCTGAGCAACATAATGCATCAGATCAGCCATTCATTCGAAGAATGACTAGAGTAGCACAAAGCAAACTCTTGAATACCACTCAGGTATCTCATTAGCCTCTTAAAGGCACTCAAATGTGTATGAGATTATTAGTGAATCTGCAGATCATACCTACCTCAAAGGCTGTCTATTCTAGTGCAGATCTTTGTATACATGAGACTGTCAATTCCTTTATAATGATCTACATGTCTCATAGTTGCACCATCATTAGGTGTCAACCTTTTATCATAATCATAAGGTGTTTCAAAACACACTTTCTTTCAATCACTATATCCCCACTTTTGAAACACATTTTGATTTGATGAGTTTGACTAAGAGTTATCCCTTGCCAACTGAAAACTCACCCTTATACCTATGGTGTCCACATTACCTAGGTTTTCATGTTGAATTCTTTGGATAGCCCAATTTTAACTTCATTTGTAATAAAAAGGTCACTTCCAAGAACATGCATATCAACAGAACCAGTAAATAATAGCCATTATATTTGACACACCACAAAGTTGAAGGCACTGATCTGAATTACTTGATTCATATACTAGGCTCTTTCAAAAATTTGTCAAATTATTTATTCGTTGGCTATACATGTTTTAAGAATATACAATAATTTTACTAAATTGTAAATCTTGTTCACTAAACATATTGGTTCAAAACTTTCCAGTACAAAACTGTTCAGTACAAGACATCAAGTACAATGCCTTTTAATTATCCTTGACAAAATTTTCAATAGATGTAAGGGTAAGAAGAATACTTATTGTAGTAATATGACAAACATGTGAGTACACATCAAATAAATCTATCCCATTTTTCTCAGTCAATCTGTTAGCTACTAAAAAGCATTAAAATTGCTACTGAACAATCAAAATTATGTTTTTTCTACAAAACCCCACTTACTTACTATAGTTTTAGCCCCTTCGGCAGATCAACTAAATTAAAGTATTATTGTATGACACAGAATCATCTCATTGTCTACTAAAGACTCTTTTTAGCTCATTTGTCATTCAGGTTTTCAAGTGTCAGTAAGGCTAGTTCTTGATTCCAACTGTGAATCATTGAACATGTCTGTAGGACTAGATTATTTCATACATTTATCTTTGATGAACATATCCTCAAAGAACTTTGTAAGTCTAGATTCTTCTAACACAAATTAGATAGATCCAACATCTGTCCACAGAGCTACATTCTGCACTTTCTAAACACACACAAATATTTGTTGTAGGTCCTACTTTAGGCCTTCTAGGGTCATGTACTCTAACAAAAGTATCACAACACACATTTTCTCTTTAACAAAACTGTTTGTGTTTTCATACCATGATTTACAAGGTGTATTCAATTTAGAGTGTAGTAACACATTAGAGATATGATTAACAATACAACATCACTCATAATTACACAAGACAAACAACAGTCAATAATATAGAATTCAACATTTTACTAAGTGTTTGATTCTAACTTTTATCAATACCGTTTGACTGTTGTAAGTATAGTGTACTAGTGATTATGCCCAATGCAAACTTCTCAAAAGTTGTTAAAACATATTCACTACCTCTATCAAATCTGAACCCTTGATTTTTAGCATTTAACTATAATTTTTAATTCATTAAGAATAACAAGTGCTTCATTCTTCATATATATGACAGACTTATATTAATCATCTACAAAAGAGATTAAATACTTCTGACCAACAATCGTCTCATCTAGTCACAAAGCTACTGAGATCACAAATATCAGAATGTATTGATTCAAGAAGTTGTGTGCTCCTAGAGACCATACTAAATGATTTTCTAGTGATTATAATCTGAGCACAACTTTCATATTTGTCATATTTTAATGGAGTGTCATTTAGTAGGGCTATGAGTTTTAATAAGAACAAACAATTTAATATGTAGTTCATAGTGATTCTAAATTTCAAAACAACTTGGATGTTAAAGCTTTGACTCAATAACTTTTAACTCCATTTCCCCACAGTTTTGATAATTAGATCACATTTCCTCACAAACAATTGAATATATAGTTCTCAAATCTTAGCCAATTATGCTATGTTCAAGAACATAATTAGAACTATTATTATTAATTGTCTCATTTGTTAAACTCAACTTATACATACGATTGACAATATATGCACTTTATAAGAGTTAATACAAAATTACTCTATCACATTTTTCAAAAATTATTTGCTTTCTCTGATGGTTCTAACAATGTCCACTAGCTCAAACACATTGAGCAAAGAGTTCTTTCCTTTACTCGTTCTTCATCATCTTCATAACGCTAAATGAGATAATGACTAACATATTATAATTCAACTTTGCACACACAGTCCAATGAACGAGAGGGAACACAACGTAACTAGTAGAGTCATATTCTACATTAAGAGATGCTCTCTCCTAAGTTACTAACATTTGTTATACATCTTATACAATTTTATTTTATTTTAAATTTTAGAGAAGAAAATATGTAATCTCACACAAAATGCAAACAATGGATTTGTCAAAATATCTATACACATAGTATGATAAAACACTTAACAACCCTAAACATACTAGTTTTCCAGAGCGAGAATAACTATGATCTAAAATTCTCAATCATATGATCAAACGCACAAAACGTTAACACATTCATCACATGAAAAATACCGAGACAATTAAAGTAGATCATACCGACACTTCAAGTTAGAAGTGTTTTCCAAATTCGATGGAGAAGCCTGCATAGTGCAGACTTATCATACCATGATGCAAATCCATCATCTCCAACATACACAATTTGTAGGTAACATTAAAGTTCCTACATTCATCAAATTGTTAAAGATTAGCTAATTAAACAAATTATTAGCACAATCTAATTCTAGCAACAATTTAATTGGAGATCCGATTTTTATAGTCAACATACAGTTTAACTTATCAAAATAGATATTGTGTTTTAGCGCATAGCCAAAACAACTATTCAACTTGTATTTAATTAAATAAGTGATTAATACAGTCTTTAACTTAACCACTTAGCATCATAGTAATTCTATAATTCAAAACATAATTTTAGAACGAGTGTTTTGAACTTCCAGCACATAGCAAAATATTTAACAGGTATTTAATACGAGGAAAGTAAAGAACTTATCTTTCACTGTCTCTTCCCCTGCAATTTATTAGACTCATGTCTGTTGGGAACAAATCCAAACAACACGCCCTTCTGCGCCAAAGAGACCTAGCATCGAACACCTTGTGTGCGTTTAAACAGATCTGATGATGAGATACAAAACTTCTTTCACTGTCTTCTTCAAATTAGAGTTCCACACAGTCCCAATCAGATCTTGATGAGATACAAAAAATCTCTTCACTGTCTTCTTCTTCAATTAGGGTTCCACCCACAGTTCTTGAAGAAGAGAGAAGGAGTCGGCGCCTGAAGTGGGACTGCCGTCGACTACGATCGGAGAAGGGAGAGAGAGCGACCGCTGCAACTCGATGGGTTTCGTGGGTCGTTCTTCGACCTCGAGACAGATCGTTGAGCGGCGGATCAGCGAGCGACGGATCAGCGAGTGACGGCTTCGACTTTGCGACTCGATCGACAGGATGATCTTGACCTCGTGACGCGATCGTCAGGAAAGAAGCGATGGACGGAGTTAGGGTTCCGACGTCGACTTCTATGTTTCCGATGAGATCTGGCGGCTCCAAATGATTCCGACGGGATTCAACAACCGTCCATATCCCTCTTAATTAATCTCACAAATTTGATTAAAATATCTCAAGATTGTTAGCTTTTGTGAGAAATTAACAATTGGAAAGTAGGGTTTATCTCTAGATCTAAGTTGCTTGAGATATTCACCATAGGTATCAAGATTGGAATACCTAGACTGCTATCACAAGCCAGTATTTATTCCTAAATACTGGTTTGGGTATCGGGTTATAAGCCCACAAACCCGCGTTCCAATATCCAATCAATTGTACGTTCATTACACATGTTACACATATGCACGTGCTATATTTATATAGAGAGAATATACCAATATATCTAACATGTTTGGTGACAAACTCTCACATTAAAATAGTAGATTAGTTATGCACGGACAATACACGTCTTAATAAATTTTTATTTTTAAAAAAATAAAAACTCTGACGTAGTGATGACTCGAACCTAAAACCTCATTCATAGTAGTTATGTACGTGGGTCACACGCGTTGATAGATTGACAAATGAAACCAATGTTTTCTCCCACTATAATATTAGAGATTATTAGAGATAGAGATAATGATGTTCTTTTTTATTTTTATTTTTTTAAAAAGGCACCGTTATAGTAAGCCAGTTATATATTTTTTAAGGGTTTTATGACAGAATTAAAAAGTCACAGGCTTAGAAAAAAATTAATATCAAGCCAAGACTATATTTACAGAAATGAAATGAAGAAAATTAATTTAGAAATTAGGATTTTACATAGAGGTAGTTGAAAAAGGTAATAATTAATTAACTAATTCCCACTGAGGCGCCCCGACCGCCTGCCTTTGACCTCCTCCCATCACTGCTCGACAACCACCACAGCACTGCAAGTGCCTCGCACCCCTCCTCCTCGTCTCCCTTTCCCCTCATCCCCTGCCTCGACATCACCCTCGACCGCTGCCGCTCGCCACCTGCTACCCTCACCGTTATTCCTGCTGCCTGCCTCGACAGCCCCGCACCCTAATTCGCCGTCTGTAACGCCCCGCCCCAATACTCAGACAATTTTAATATTTTTAGAATACAAATATACTGAGGCCCGCAGATCATACTGAGGCCCTCTTCTACATCTGGTGTGATACCATTTGTAACGCCCCACCCCAATTCTCAGATAATTTTAATAATTTTAGAATACAAATTAAATACTATGTAGTACAACTGCCTACCACAGGCTGCCTCTCAAAAGGTGGTTAACCAATTAGGTGACTCTTGATCCTTGACAATTATTATTTATATTATATTATATTCACTCTATACCCGATATGGGATTCCAATACACTTACCATCCGTTTTTCATACTCCCATGGTGGGCCACGTCACCAAATGTTGACGAATCTCACATCCACAGCACACATATGCCACTTTTCATGCATGACGTGGGACCCCCCACCACACATTTAAACCATTCCATGCATTTCCATATTAACTAAAGTAACATCTTTCTTTAGAGCATCTGTAGTCGTTTTCTATAAATTTATCCATATATCGATAAATAGAAATAGATATTAGGATTTCGCTGCACTCGTCGTAAGCTATATTATAGCAAACAATTATTTAATATTAAGCGACGGCATTTCGTATTCCGTCGGAGGCCGAAAAGCGGAAAAATGCATGCGGAATCGTCGGACGGCACACGAAGTGCCGTCCGTTTAAAAATAAATAAATAAATAAATAAATTTGGATGCCGGGTGTCTAGGACGGCACATGAAGTGCTGTCCGACACACTTTTGGCCTGTAGCCCCATTTCCATGTTTTGGATTCCCTACTTTATTGATAATTCCCTACTTTTGGCAAAATATTGATAATTCCCACACTTTTGATTCCCTACTTTTGGCCTGTAGCCCCATTTCCCTACGTTAGATAGATGACAAAGTAAATATAGTCGTTGAAATGAATGGGGGCAATCTCGTCATTCGGCAAAATTTTTTTTTTTAATAAATTCCCAACGGACGGCACATCGAGTGCCGTCCGGGAATAGTGGAAATGGCACAGACGGCACATAGAGTGCCGTCCGACGGTGGGGTTTATTTGGATTTTGGGGATTTAATTAATCGGTTTAATTAGAAATTTTTGGAACGGACGGCATTTCGAGTGCCGTCCGACGCTTAGAATAGTACTTTTTTGGGTGGGACGGCTATTCGAACGCCGTCCCTCAAATGTCGATAAAAGCTATTTCGTCTCTCATATATAGCAAACCACTGTAGCGATTTATCGATAATATCGATATATAGCAAACGACTGCAGCTACTTTTTAAGCTAAATATCGATATTATCGATATATAGATAACGACTACAGTTGCTCTTACCAACAGCCATATATACCAACTTTATATATATATATATATATATATATATATATATATATATATATATATATATATAGAGAGAGAGAGAGAGAGAGAGAGAGAGAGAGAGAGAGAGAGAGGTTTCTTCCGTTGCAAACGGATCGGAGCGGGTTTGTTCACACAGACCCGTGCGAACTTTGATCTGGACCGTTGGATCAAAGATCCAACGGTTCAGATTTTTTTAAATAAAATCTTGCCTTAACCAGTCATTGGGAAGGACGGGTTAAGGCAAAATTTTATTTAAAAAAATAGCCTTAACTCGTCCTTCCCAAGAATGGGTTAAGGCTATCTTTATTCATTTGTATTTTCATTTAGTTCGTGTTCTTCGGCGATTTCTCTTCGCTCCTTCTTAACTCAATAGATGAAAAAATATGAGGAATCAATCTTCTCTTCTTCTCTTCAAGATAATCTTTTCTTCTAAATAGGGAGGAAGAAGTTTGAGTTGTAGAAGAAATTTGAGTTCAAAGATGGTCGCCTACAATTGTTCTTGTGTATGAAGATGCAGGAGTAGAGAGACTTGTGCATGAACATTTCAGTGTACAAGTGCATGCTCGGTTTCTCTGAAGGGGTAGGGAGGGCCGCGACTCTGCCTTTTTTCGCTTCATTTCCCTCAATCTTCTTTCTTATAGTGTTTACATGCGTTTGCATAAGTAGCAATTGTCCTCCTTTCATACACATTCGTTCTCTATTGTTACACAGAGTGTAAAAATTCTCTGCTTCGTAGGACGGAGTAGTGGTGGTTGCCACAGTGTATTCATGTTACTTCTCAGCTTCTTGGCATGCACACCTCACAATCGTGCAACAAATAGTACGAATATGAGGAGTGCGTGTCAAGAAGTTGTGAAGTACTTTGAATATACGGTTACACCCACTACTACTCTATCTCACGAAGCGGAGAATTTTCACCTCTGTGTAATAGTAGTGAACTAAATTGTATGCAGGGTGGATAACTGCTACTTATACATTCAAAAAAAGGCAGAGTCAGCAGTCCTTCCTTCCACTTCGAGAAGAAAGCGAGCATGTACTTGTATACTAAATTAATTTCAATTTTGGAGTAGAGTATCAAAGGATGACTTTGTAATGTCAATTTGCTTGAGTCATGTACAATTTCTACATGTATCTTCAAACAATATGTTCTTGCCAGTTTGTAATGTTTGATATATGAATAAATTTGGTGTTACAAATGGCTTGTTGTGAATGAACAGATTTGTATATGTATCAACAAAAGAAGATATATCCAACACCCGCGAAAGTTCAAATGTTTATATTTGTTGTGAATGAACAAATATGTATATGTATCAACAAAAGAAGATATAGTCCACAAAGTGGAAAGCTCTGTAAATAAATCTCAACTTAACCCGTCATTGGTAATAACGGGTTAGGGGATATTAAACCGTCAACGCCAATAACGGGTTAATTGGAGAGATATTGGCCGAACTTCATCCCCTATATGTGAAGTATTGGTTAAGGATTGCCAATATCTATCTCCTTAACCCGTTATTGAGGATGACGGGTTAGGTTATCTTAACCCGTTATCCCCAATAACGGGTTGTGTATAGAATATCTGGCAGCATCTTTTTTTTCAATACTGCATACAATTTCACAATTTTCCACAATATAGATATATCATCCACAAAATACACAATCTCCAACACAAATAACAAATCTCTTCACATCGGCATCCAGAAATTTTTATTAACACAAAATTCACAAACAGAACGAGTTGCCCAAATTGCACACATCTACAAAATTCACAAATTTAGACATAAATAAATATTCGCTACCCAAATACAGGATCAAAATCCATAGCAACATATGGAGTTCACAAATACACAAAATAAACTGACATACAGAGATTACACTCTGATTAAATACATCATTAATTTACTTGTACCAAACAGATAAATTCAATTAATCACATATATACAATTCAAAAGCAACGAATTTTTCAACGCATTGCTTCTTTCCATTGGTCACATTTTTTTGTTTCATTCCGGACCTATACCAGAAAATAAAAAAAATCAAAGTTAATAATCGAGTCGAAATTAATAATTATCTGTACGAAAAAAATATAAAATTCAGCAATTATTCGGTGATTATCTTTAAAGTTTGATATGACATACATATTTAAGTACTTAAAACCCCCTAGCATGAACCTTCTCCTTCGTCATCATCACCCTTTACAGCGTTTGGAGCTTCTTCATTCCCTACCGATCCACTAAATAAGGAAGAAGAATGAGTTAGTACCGACTACAACAGGTTTACATTCATTGAGTCCAATTAACAAATACAAAATCTCTGATATAATACCTTGCTACATTTTTTGGGCAATTCTGAATCGTGACCTACGACACGAAGGCATGTCCTGTAAAGTCTTGGCCTCTTCGTTTTTTGACCTTCTCTTATAGACTTCAACCGTTTCCCTTTAGGCCTCTCCTTTGTGGTGCACTGCACAGGGTCACCTACATGTGCATGTGCATGTGCATGTCCACCATTCTCAGGTTGTGCTTTACCTTCGTGTGGTGTGCTGTTCACTGACTCAATGTTAGCAAAGCCTTCGATTCCCTTCAGCATGTGGTCGAGCATGTACTTGTATCCTCGCTCTGAAGAACAATCAAGATCGACCAAATGTCTTGAGTGCATAGTCAGTTCACAATAACGAGAGGTAAAATTGTCGCTCATACTATTGGGAACCGGTATACTGATTCTCCTCAGTTGATCCCTGGTCCATCGCCTACAAATATATTGCTCGGGTAGTGTAGTGTGATCTGTGAACCGAATAACTGCCAGTAGATGTTTGCAGGGAATGCCTACGAAGTCGTACATGGAACAAGGGAATTTAGCAATTTCAGTGATTTTACAATAAGAAATCACCCTCCCCGGTTATGAATTTCTACAAACTGTTACAGAATAAGCTGCACTATCCGGTGTATCCATACTCGCAATTAAACTCACATTAAGTAATAAGCTTTTGACAACTTCTTGTTGAAATTTGTAGAAAATCTTCAAAGTGTATGTTCCTGCCATTTGTGACTCCAATGCCCATTCGATCTTCAATTTTGGCCGCTCCTCGCGATTACGATGTGTTTCTTTAAGTTCATCGTGTCTTTGTTTTACTAAGAGTCGGTCAAAGATGACGACAAATTCATGTAGTGAGTACTTTTTATGAGTATGGTGCTTCAAGGATGAATGTAGCGATTCGCTACGTTGGGTACTCAACATGCCCCCCCAAAATGAGTCTCTTGCGTACACAGGAGCCTATTTTTCGCGGATCTCAAATTTTTCCTTCAACCATTTGTTATTCTCCAGTTTGTACTGGGAGATCAAATTTTTCCACTTCTGTTCGAATTCTGTTTTAAATTCCGCCGTATAAATGATAGTATTCAAAGCATCCCTAAACTCATCAACGTTATTCAGCATGCGAACTTCATGCGGTAGCTTATCCAAAATATGCCAAATGCAATATCTATGTGACGTGATTGGGAAAACTTTGGAAATTGCAGAAGCTATCCCACGATCCTCATCTGTCACGATGTTGATCGGATCATAGCCCATTGCAGCTCGCCACTTTTCAAAGAACCACTCAAATGAGGATGTCTTCTCATTGGGGATGAACCCACAACCTAGGAATATTGATTGCCAATGATGGTTGAATCCAACAAATGGTACGAACAACATCCCGTATCGGTTTGTGTTGTAGGTAGCGTCAAAGCAGAGAACATCCCCAAATACTTCGTAATTCTTTCTAGTGATACCATCCACCCAGATACAATGTGACAATCGCCCTTCGGGATCACATTGGTAATCAAAATAGAATAAATGATCGGTCTCCTTTTTGGATTCAAAAAACTCAAGTAGCATTTGTCCGTCGTGTCCTTTTAAACCCTCCATCTCGTCTCTCCTGAGATTTCTGACATCGGTTTCGGTGAATCCAATTTTCTCATTACCTCCACTTGCACCTTCAAAGAATAGCATTTGTTTGCATACAGGGACATTAGCTTTGGTAAGTTGACCAATTACTTTTTTATCTGTCTTAGTCAATTCACGGTTTCGAGGTAGCAAGTGACGTCTACCGGGTGAAGTAAATTCGTGATTGTGTGCTTCATTTAACGAATAAAGAATCCATGAATTACTTTGTGAATTACTTTGTGGGTTTAGTTTGACACGGACGAAAGCTTTGCAACCCGTTCTAGAATTTGTACCTCGTCTAGTTTCATTATGACTATTCGGTGACTCCCCGGCTTTATTACAAACATATGATTTATCCACTACATCGTTTCCCTTATATTTATTTCCACCCTTACGCATAGAGAATCCCGCACATTTGCAATATGATGAATAAAATTTTTTCGCTTCCTCAAGAGTGGGAAATGTCATACCAATCTTCAGTTTTAGGTGCTCATCAACATAAGGAAAATACTCGCCAATTTGTTGTGCACGAATAAATTTCTCTCCGGCAACAGAACTTCCTTCGAAACTGTCCATACCTAAGAAACCGTGAAAAGGAGAACAATTAGAGGTACTAAACCTATTGTATTTGGTGTTTTTATAAGTGCGCAAGCCACCACAACTTGTACAAGTCAGTTTCCACTAACGGTTCCAGAAATACGGCCGTGTATCACTTTATTTGAGTTTTTTTCAACCAAAAGCGATACACGGCCGTATCTCTCGGACCGTGAGTCGAAACTCACTTCTACAACTTGGGGTCACTTCTCATAGGGAACACCAACTAACTCGCAAAGTTTCGTATTTTTTGAGGTCGTTTGAAGTGTTTTCTAATCTAACCGCACTTAAAAAATTCTAAGTCAAAAACTTCTCATTTGAGGAATTGAAGCAAAACCACACAAACGGCATCCGAAAATTATAAAACTTTCCGATTAGGTCGAATTCACGTAGGGCAAGCCACCCGAACTTGTAGAAACGAGTTTAGAGTCACGGTTCGGGAGATACGGCCGTGTACCGCTTTACTTGGTTTTTTCAACCGAAAGCGATACGCGGCCGTATCTGTCGAACCGTAAGTCGAAACTCGCTTCCACAACTTGGGTTGGCTTCTCATAGGGGAAACCAACCAACTCACAAAGTTTCGTATTTTTTGGAGGTGGTTTGAAGTGTTTTCAACTCTAACCGCACTTAGATAATTCTAAGTCAAAAACTTCTCATGCAGGGAAGTTGAGAAAACCGCACAAACGGCATCCGAAAATTATAAAACTTTCCGACTTGGTCGGATTCACGTAGGGCAAGCCACCCGAACATGTAGAAGCGAGTTTCGAGTCACGGTTTGCGAGATACGGCCGTGTACCGGCTTTAGTTATTTTTTTTCCAACCAAAAGCAATACGCGGCCGTATCTCTCGAACCGTGAGTCAAAACTCACTTCTACAAATTGGGGTCACTTCTCATAGGGAACACCAACCAAGTCGCAAAGTTTCGTATTTTTTGGAGGTCGTTTGAAGTGTATTCAACTCTAACCGCACTTAGATAATTCTAAGTCAAAAACTTCTCATGCAGAGAAGTTGAGAAAACCGCACAAACGGCATCTAAAAATTATAAAACTTTCTAACTTGGTCGGATTCACGTAGGGCAAGCCACCCGAACTTGTAGAAGCGAGTTTCGAGTCACGGTTTGCGAGATACGGCCGTGTACCGGCTTTAGTTGTTTTTTTCCAATCAAAAGCGATACGCGGCCGTATCTCTCGAACCGTGAGTCGAAACTCACCTCTACAAGTTAGGGGTGGCTAGTACTACGTGAGATGAACCTACTCGCAAAGTTTCATATTTTTTTACGGTCGTTTGCAGGGTTTTGAACCCTAACCGCACTGAAAAGTTTCTAACTAATTTCGTATATACAATTTTAATTCTACAAATTACTAACGCAAGTTAGAAAATTCGGCAATTGATTATACTTAAAGTCAACCCGATTCTACATCTAAAATCTACTAAGGCATATAAATTTTCCCCCAATTTCTAAATAATTTACTACACACAAATTGAAAAAAACACAAATATAGATTATTGAGGTAAAGAAATAGTCTATACCTTACAAAATAGGTCCAAATCAAGCCAAACAATCGATTCAGAGGAGAACTAGGGTTTTTATTTCTTTTCGAAGAGGGGATGAGAGAGTAGGGTTTCGATCTTTGGAGTTGGGAGAGAGGAGGGGGAGCGGATGGCGATGTCGATCACGTCTTCTTCGGAGCTAGGGTTTTTTTTTTTTCCGTTGGGTTCGTCGAAGAAAGAAGAAGGAGCGAAGAGAAATCGCCGAAGAAGACGAACTGAATGGAAATACAGATGAATATAGATAGCCTTAACCCGTTCTTGGGAAGGACGGGTTAAGGCTATTTTTAAAATAAAATTTTGCCTTAACCCGTCCTTTCCAACGACGGATTAAGGCAAGATTTTATTTAAAAAAATTTGGACCATTGGATCTTTGATCCAACGGTCCAGATCAAAGTTCGCACAGGTCGGTGCGAACAGACCCGCTTCCGACCCGTTTGCAACGGAAGAAGACTCATATATATATATATATATATATATATATATATATATATATAGGAGCCCTTCGGTTGAGAACTAATTTTGGTGAGAACTCCGTGAGAACTCACGAAGTAGATCCCCCATGAAAAATCCGAACCGACCATCTCGTTCTAAATGTCTTAGATAGCATAACATAAAGAATTCAAATAATTTGAAGTTTGTTTGCTCATCCATCAAATGAAGTAGAATTTTCAGCCATACAATTTTGCGATGATGTAAATCATGGGAAAACGAACTTCAAATTATTTGAATTCTTTATTTTATGCTATCTAAGGCATTTAGAACGAGATGGTCGGTTCGGATTTTTCATGGGGGTTCTACTTCGTGAGTTCTCACGGAGTTCTCACCAAATTAGTTCTCTACCGGAGGGCCACCTATATATATATATATATATATATATATATATATATATATATATATATATATATATATATATATATATATCAGAAATACGGGGTATTACACCGTCAGCCTCGTGACCCTCCCTTGTCGACCACCGCTCCTCCACATCACCACCACCCTTCCTCGACCTCGTCACCACACCCCAGTCCCCGAAGAACCCATCGTCGGCCTCGCCATCGCCCTCGCGACCACCGCAGCCTGCACCTCGTCTACAGCCAACCACGACCACAACACTTCCTCCTTGTTGTTTCTCGACCTTTCCGCTATCGCTGCATCCTGACGCCCTCAACCTTCACCCCTCAGCACCCCCCTTCTGGCTATTATCGCTGCCGTCTTTGTCGGTCGATGTTGTTGCTCTTGCCGTTGAGCATTGTTGTTCTGGCTGTCGCTGTTCTTACTGTGGTTGCTGCCCGTTGAGTACACGTGTTGCCCAATGTTTGCACGTGCTTCCGTTGGCACGTGTTATTGTTCTGTTGATTGCACGTGTTGCCGTCATCGGGATGCTCGTCCCGTTATTCTCTGATTATCGAAATCGTAAAAAAAAGTCAAGCGTCCCTTGACCTCATTTTACTGTTCTAGTTCAAGAAAACATTCATTGAACTTCGACAAGTAGTAATTGAATTGAGCATCATAGCTAATTGAATTTCATTATTGATTCATTATTGATTCGTTATTTTCTTTATCGCATCATGTTTTTGATTCATTGTATTCTGATCGTGCCATTGTTATTGAAATAAAACTTGAATCATAAATTTATCTTTTTTTTAACATTCAAATATGCTACCATGTCATTTGCACGAGTTTGTACTGAGGTTTCGACAGAATTCTTGACACTGAAACTTAAAACCTTATATATAGAAATTGTATCACACCGTGTCTAGTTTCTAGACATCTTGCAGATTCTCAATCCGATTTATAAATTGTAAGTTATCATTGTTTTAGTACTAACATGTTATAATTTCCAGAACCGAGACTGTGCACGAAACTCGTAAAGAATTGATTGATCAACCTAGCTTCTGTAACTATATCTCGTGAATATGCGTTGGAACCGGCAGAAAGTTTACTTTCTAGAATTCTGATGGAATTGGATTTGCATTCTCGTAGTAGTGGGAAACTGAATTTGAAGTACCAGTAGGTGCTGCTGTCCAGAACCTGAATGGTTATGTTTTTGCATATAAACTCGATATTTTTCATATTTAATGAATTGAACCATATTTCATGTATTGTACAACCTTGATATCTTCTTGACACTTTATTAATACTACCGTTATCATCGATTGTACCCATTGCATAATTCTTGATACCACCGTTCTCATTGATCGTATTGATTGCATGTTCATAATTGATTGTAATAAAATGACAACAAACCGGGATAGTAAGGGTAAGACTTAGTAGTGCATAATATAGGAGAGTGTACTCGAAGGGGGCCCGTGTTTCCCGTATTGACATGTTATTGTTTTATCTATTGATTGCGATTACTGACTACAGTATCCCAATTTATCGTGTATTATATCGTGTATTATTTATTGATCATTGAATATAGTTATTGCAAGACCCGAGTACATTCCCATATAGAATCTACCAATAGAGTCTAAACTTTCACTTGATTGTATGCACCCGTACCTGTGGTACGAGACGCAGGATTGCGTACATTTGTTAGGATTGATAAAAGACTGATAGACATGAGATGAACACTGAACATTACACTGATACTGAATACTGGTTATTGGATATTTATTCCCGATTACTGAATTATTGATTATCTACTTTCAAATTTTTTATCGTTTATCATTTATTGACTCTGATATCGTTCCAATTTCTTGCTCTTGTTATATATAATCCTCTATTTTTTATTTTACTGGTTGCTACTACTTATCACCCGTAGCTTGCTTTTACGGGCATTTTTCCCATCTCTAGATGCTGAGATTACAGGTATTACAGAGGAAGCAACTGAAGGACTTGGAGAACTGATCTTCTAAAGATTGGAGTGGATCAATAGTCATAGTTATTTCATTCATGTTATTTTATTTTCAGCATTGTGTTACTTTCGTACCTTTTTATTTGCTTGCCAAATGTTGGTTATGTATGAGTCACTTCATGGATCATTCATGTTTACGTGATATTTTTTTGCATGCATGGTTATTGTTATATTTCATATTGTTGAGCAAACTATTGTATAACTTATGGATGATATGAGTTTGTATACTTATATCATTCGATGGGCCCCAATTACGTGCCTGTGTTTCTGTTTAACGGGAAGCGGGGCGTGACAAAATCTAAGGGAGTAGATAGCCAATTGTATAAGTTGGAAGGAATCAAGTGGCAACAAAGATCCCTAATCTCATGGCTCAAAGAGGGAGGCACGAATATAGCCTTCTTCCACAGAATGTCCAGTATACGACGAAGATCAAATCTCATCTCATCAATCCAGTCAGATACGGGTGTGATCCATGCGGAACATCAAGTCAGACAGGCATTCCAAGCACACTTCAAAAACCTTTTTGGTTGCAAACAAGAGTCTTGGGCTACCCTAAGCACGGAATTTTAGGAGAATAGATTGTTGGTGTATTCCCTGGAGGCTAGTTATGTATTGACATTACTAGTTTATATTGTATCATGACATTTATTTCATATTTAGACATTTTATTTATTGCGTTATTTATTGTGAATTAAATGAACACAATAAAATCCTTAGAATAGTAAATTCAATGTCATGGGATATCAAGTGCATGACTTGATTGTGAGATCCTATTGGCTGAAATCACAACACTGTTCTTAAATGTCCCTAGTCAAGTATTATTGTGAATTAGGACAATGATAATACATAGAGACTAGTGTGTGCGTAGACTGATGACCATTATCACAGGTCATGGATATGAGATATAAAGTCTTCACATGGGTACATATTAGAGTAATAATGTACTGGACTGACCCATCATGAGAACGCTGCATGAATCGTTATGTGAGTGTCATAAGAAGTTCTCACAGTGACCATGGTGTACGTAGTCCTTTGACTTGACGTCACTACGATTCCCTACATGAGAAGTTATATGATTTAATATCGTCAAATGTTGCCTGTAATAAGGTGATTATAAAGTTGAATATTGGATATACTACAAATCATGTGGAGAGATGTGAGTGACTTAGATATGATTTGTCTCTCTTACATAACATGAGCGATATGTATGAGCCCCTTGATTGAGTGAGCTGCAAAATGCATGGCCAAACTCAAATGAGTCAATATGAGATATTGATCTCATTTTTTTTAGTAAGTCTACTCAGACATCAAGAAATTAAAGATTGAACTATACAATGGTGACATGCTCTATGCCTTGGGGTCAATTAAGATATCTAGACAAAGGGACTAGACTACATGATATGTTATGTCCAATTACTGACATTCCCGTTACTTGAGTAGCAATGATGTATTGCTAGATACCAGATACTGTTTATAATACTCGAATATGATTTTAGTATTACTGTTAATGTAATGGGAACCTACAGAGTCACACACTTAGAATGATTCAAAATTGAGATTTAAATTCATAAAATAAATTTAATTAGTGATCCAAGTAAGACTTGGACTACCGGCATTGGTTGGACATTTAATTAGATTAAATGGGCCGACTAAAGTTCAAAGACCAACACACGAATTTGACCCAGGTCAGATTCTGAGCCCAACAACTTCATTACTCTCCTAGGGTTGATTTTCTGCAGCTATATATATGATATGTATCTATGGAATAGACACACGTGAAAAAAAACTTACCCGTCACAGAAAGTGAGAAAGAGAGAGATAGTGAGGAGGAACATCCCCTTCCTGCAGCTAGCACCATGATTTGAGGGAGAGCCATTTTTCGTTCCGTTCGTGTGGATACCATAGAGGCACCGCAATATTGCAGTGTTGTGATCGAGATACTGTGGAGACAGTAGATCCATTTTTAAGGTATAACTCCTAAACACGATTTATGGTTTTTGCATGGATCCATGGCTAGGTTTCAATATTTTTGTAATTTTTTTGCTGTGTATTTAATCTGTGATTGCATTCAAAACCTAACATAGATCTCTTAGCACAGGCCATGATTTGTTAGTAGTGGAAAATCCATTCACTGAGGAGGACGTCAAAGAGGTTATCTCACAAATGGGGAGCGATAAAGCTCTTGACCCAGACGGATTTCCAATCTTATTTTACCTGATCTTCTGGGAAGAAATCAAGGATGATGTAATGGCGGTCATGTCAGAATTCTATGATCATAGACTTAAACTTGGGAGGCTCAACTTTGCTGTGGTGGTGCTTTTCCCAAAAAAAAAAGACTCCAACAAGGCTGGGGACTTTTGTCCCATTATCCTCTTCAACTGCTCAGTCAAAATAATCACAAAGGTTTTTGCCAATAGGTTAGCTAAGCTAATGGATAGTTTGATAAGTCGCGAACAGTCCGGTTTCATGAAAGGACGATGTATTTTGGACTATGTGGCTACTGCAGAAGAAGTGATTCACTTGTGTCATATCGCAAACAGTAGAAGCTATCTGCTTAAACTCGACTTAGAGAAAGCTTACGATTTAGTTAATTGGGATTGCTTGTTGGAGGCTCATACGGGCAAAGGATTTGGGGATAGATGGATCAGATAGATACGACATTACCTAACTACGAGTAGGACGTATATCATGTTATTGATATGGCTGGGTCCCTATTTTCTGGCAGAAGAGGTCTGAGGCAAGGAGACCTCCTATCCCTCCTTGTTTTCACTATTGTGGCAGATATCCTTAAATGTATGATTGATAACTACAGTCACGCAGGGTGGATCGCCCCGATAGACGAATAGTACAATCCTCTAATATGCCGACGACACCCTACTCTTAGGTAACAAGGAGTTGGGGGAAACCATTTCCTTTAATGGATCTCTGTATTGCTTTGAAGCTTGGTCCGAATTACGAGTAAACTATCATAACACTGCCCTCATACCTAAGAAGAGGCACAAACTCATGCATCCATCCTGAATTACCAACTAAATAGTTTCCCACTCAAATACATGGGTTTGCCGATTCTTACAGGCAGACTGTCGAAATCGGATTGTTACCAATCATTGACAGAGTTGAAGCCAAACTATCAAGTTGGAAAGGCAAGTCACACTCTCTTGGTGGGAGAGTAACACTTATCAACTCGGTCTTATCTAATCTCTCAACCTACAACATGTCCTTCTTCGAAATACCAAAATGAGTTATCCAGCGGATTGACCGAGTTCATAAGAGAATTCTCTGGAGAAGTGCTGATGCAAACAGAGGGGGGTACCATCTTATCGGGTGGGAGAAGGTCTACATGAAAAAGATTTATGGCGGGTTAGGTGTTATTGATATGAGAGAAATGAATCTGACCCTCCTTGAAAAATGGTGGTGGAAAACTTACCACCCGAACGGAGAATGTTAGCAAGACTTTGTCCAGTCTTATTTACAAAGAAAAGGGTTGGTGGGCCCCAGGGTCTCGTGGTTTTGGAGTGTTTCAAAAGCTCATGACACGTTTTGTAGTGGAGTAACTTCCTTCATTGGCAATGGACTGGTGACAAATTTATGGTGAGATAAATGATGTGGTGCCCATGCCTCATGCGATATGTTCCCGGATCTCTATGAGATTGCCATTCAACCTCACATTTTTGTGGCTAAGGCTTGGAAAAGGAGGTCATGGAGACCCTCTTTCAGATCCTTCCTGTCACGAGAAGCCCAAGCGCAAATACATGAGTACACTACACAATCAGGTGTGAGGTGCTCACAAGACCCAGATCGGAAAATGTGGGAACTGGAAAAGACGAGCCTTCACTGTAACTACCGTTTCCGCTATTTTCATTTTCCCCCCCTTTGTAATATTTTATTTGAAATTGAATACAATACTATATTTATGCTTCTTGATTATTTTAATTTAATCTTGTTCATGAAATTCTTCGTTCTTCTTGATTAAAATATTTTGTTGATCATATTTTCTTCTATCTAATTGTAGGTATTTTTATTTGAACCCTATTGATTTAGATCTATCTCTTATTGAACCCCAAAGCCCAATTCCTATTGTTCTTGACCCAAATCCACTATTATTGGACCCTAAATCACAAACCCTGTAACGCCCTACCCTAATACTCACACGATTTTATTATTTTTAGAAGATAAATTAGATACTATGTAGTGCAACTTCCCACCACAGGTTGCCTCTCAAAAGGTGGTTAACTAATTAGGTGACTCTTGATCATAGACGATTTTATTTATACTCAATTAATTTTTGTCTACTCCCGATATGGGATAATAATCACACATCTCTTTATTTTAATCCCGTGCACAACCCGAAACGGAATTGCCACAACACCCTTTCAAATTCAAAGACAGCTCCTATCTTTTCCGAAATTTCTCAACGGGTGGGCCCCCCACATGCAAGAGCTGACGTCATCAGCTCTTTTTAAACCAAACCAACAACATTGTTGTTACCATCAACGTGGGGCCCCCCTTTCCAAAGAATATTTTTACCAACCTACCACTTTTTTTTCTTTTCAAAGTATTATATGTATATATATATATATATTTATTTATTTTTCGGAAATAAGGGGTATTACATACACCCCACCTTTTTAGAAACCAGCGTCCTCGCTGAGTACAGGGCATGTCAACTAGCACAGGATTCCTCTTTTCTAGCCGATGTGGAGCAGAGTATCCTGCTAGCGTACTGCGATCCTCCTGCTAGCATACTCACCCACTGGTCTCTCTACCAGCGTACTGACCACAGCCAGGAGCGTACTGACCTCAGCCACGCATACCTCTCCATACCCAGGGTTGAAAGTCGGCTCTGATACCATTTGTAACGCCCCGACCCAATGCTCAGGAAATTTTATTATTTTTAGAGGATAAATTAGATACTATGTAGTACAACTGCCCACCACAGACTGCCTCGCAAAAGGTGGTTAACCAATTAGGTGACTCTTAATCATAGGCAATTTTATTTATACTCAATTAATTTTTGTCTACTTTCGATATGGGATAATAATCACACATCTCTTTGTTTTAATCCCGTGCACAACCCGAAATGGAATTGCCACGTCACCCTTTCAAATTCAAAGACAGCTCCTATCTTTTCCGAAATTTCCCGACGGGTGCCCCCCCCCCCCCCCATGCAAGAGATGACGTCATCAGCTCTTTTTAAACCAAACCAACAGCATTGCTGTTACCATCAACGTGGGGCCCCCCTTTTCAAAGAATATTTTTACCAACCTACCACTTTTATTTCTTTTCAAAGTATTATATGTATATATATATATTTATTTTTCGGAAATACGGTGTATTACATACACCCCACCTTTTTAGAAATCAGCGTCCTCGCTGTGTACGGGGCATGTCAACTAGCACAGGATTCCTCTTTTCTAGCCGATGTGGAGCAGAGTATCCTACCAACGTACTGCGATCCTCCTGCTAGCGTACTCACCCCTGGTCTCTCTACCAGCGTACTGACCACAGCCAGGAGCGTACTGACCTCAACCAGGCATACCTCTCCACACCCGGGGTTGAAAGTCGGCTCTGATACCATTTGTAATGCCCCGTCCCAATACTTAGACAATTTTATTATTTTTAGAAGACAAATTAGATACTATGTAGTACAACTGCCCACCACAGGCTGCCTCTCAAAAGGTGGTTAACCAATTAGGTGACTCTTAATCATAGGCAATTTTATTTATACTCAATTAATTTTTGTCTACTCCTGATATGGGATAATAATCACACATCTTTTTATTTTAATCCCGTGCACAACCCGAAATGGAATTGCCACGTCACCCTTTCAAATTCAAAGACAGCTCCTATCTTTTCCGAAATTTCCCAACGGGTGGGCCCCCCCACATGCAAGAGCTGACGTCATCAGCTCTTTTTAAACCAAACCAATAGCATTCTGTTACCATCAACGTGGGCCCCCCCTTTTCAAAGAATATTTTTACCAACCTACCACTTTTTTTTCAAAGTATTATATGTATATATATATTTATTTTTCGGAAATACTGGGTATTACAAACCGAGTACCCTAATTGTACCCTATAAATACAACTCTACTGCAAACCCTAAAAATTACACAATTTTGAAACCATAGCCGCTTATTCTCTCTCCTTTCTCCTCCCATTCTCTCTCTCCTTGTGTTTTCCCGCCAAAACTACCCAAACCCATCTCCGACTTCTTCCCCGGCCACCCTCCGGCGACCACTTCCCCGTCGCCACCTCCCATTATCGGCGATGCCTCTCCACGACGCCAGCACACAAAAACCCCAAATCCCGATCTTCCCCTTGCCTTTTTGTTGTCGCTGTTGCGTTCCTCTTTCTGTCGATCAGAGCAGCCAAGCCGAGCGCCGCCGCCCTTCTCCGTCATGCTGTTCGCTCTCGCCCACCACCGCGTCGACGTCAACCAGTGCCGCTGCCACCGCCCTCAGCTAGGACGCCGTCGTCGCTCTGGCTACTGTTGTTGCCGTCTCTTTTGATTGCTGCAGTTGCTGTGTACTCTTGCTATGATTGCTTTTGGGGATTTTATTGCACGTATATTGTACGTGTTAAATTGATAACTTCGTGGGTTCGTTGCTTCGGGATCCTTATCCCGTTATTCTTGGTATTCGTTTTCAACGGTTATAAGGCAAGTCACTGTCCTCTTGAATTGTTAACTGTATCAAATTCAAGTTTTATTGAAACTCTTGCAAGTAGATCACTTTGTTATCGCATTATACTTTGCTCATCTCTTCGTTGGGTCTATTGAGGGTTACATGAGCTAACCCCGATATTTTTTACATCGTGCCACTTTTGACTCCTGAATCTTTCATGAGTGTATATAGAATTGTTAATAGGATTGTTCATATAATTGTCACACAAATAAATTATTATAGAAATAATTGTTAGGTTGTATGTTTGGTTGATTGATTCTTGTTGGTTGATGATAAATTAATCTATGAGTGTAACACCCCGCAAAATTGAAAATTACAATTTTGCCCTCGTGTGTTATGCACGTGTATTTTGTAACGCATTTACACTACGTATTTTGATTACCAACTATTTACGCATTTTCCATATTGATTTTACACTATTTTGAGTCAATAAAAATATGATATTTCAATCTCTGTATTTTTACGTGCTTTTTATGTGTTTTCGATGCACGTATCAGTTGCATATTTTTCCATCGCAATGTGTGATATTTTTATGAGTATTTATTATTTATTTTTTTCGTGTTCGAACTCGTTTTATAAGAGGAAGTTTATTTTTCTCCATTTTGATTAAAATGATTTTTGTACGTGAAATGCACGTGTTTTCTACGTACGTAGCAATTTCGTCGTAAAAGTAATGAATATATTTTCTTATATTGTATTTTTATTATCTTTAAACATTTTTTCGTTGATAAAGTCAATTTTCATATTTCGGTATTTTATGTGTGACGCACGTGTTTCGGTACGTGTATGTGAGCGTATTTATTTTCAAGATAAAATTTTGGAGTGTGTGAATTTATTTTGAAAAATTATAATTTAACTAATTTTTACATACATATATATAACCTATGTTTTATTTTCAAAAATAATAAATTAAAGGAAGTGTGTGTGCACTAGTGCACAACACGTATATATATATATATATATATATAGCATTCTTCCGTTGCAAACGGGCCGGAGCGGGTCTGTTCGCACAGACCCGTGCGAACTTCGATCTGGACCATTGGATCAAAGATCCAACGGTCCAGATTTTTTAAAGTAAAATCTTGCCTTAACCCGTTGTAGGGAAGGACGGGTTAAGGAAAAATTTTATTAAAAAATATAGCCTTAACCCGTCCTTCCCAAGAACGGGTTAAGGCTATCAATATTCATTTTTATTTCCATACAGTTCGTCTTCTTCGGCGATTCCTCTTCGCTGCTTCTTCTTTCTTCGACGAACCCAACGGAAAAAAAAAACCCTAGCTCCGAAGAAGACGTGATCGACATCTCCGTCCGCTCCCCCTCTTCTCTCCCAACTCCGAAATCGAAACCCTACTCTTTATGGAGGTCGAACTCCGAAGATCGAAACCCTAGCTCCGAAGTCGAACTTTGATCGAAATCCTACTCCTCCGAATCGATCGTTTGGCTTGATTTGGACCTATTTTGTAAGGTATAGACTAATTTTTTACCTCAATAATCTATATTTGTGTATTTTATTCAATTTGTGTGTAGTAAATTATTTACAAATTGGAAAAAAAATTATATGCATCAGTAGATTTTAGATGTAGAATCGCGTTGACTTCAAGTATATTGAATTGCCGAATTCTGTTGCTTGCGTTAGTAATTTGTAGAATGACAATTGTATATACAAAATTAGTTAGAAACTTTTCAGTGCGGTTATGGTTGAAAATCCTGCAAACGACTGTAAAAAAATACGAAACTTTGCAAGTAGGTTCGTCTCACGTAGTACAAGCCACCCCAATTTGTAGAAGTGAGTTTCGACTCACGGTTCGAGAGATACAGCCGCTATTGCTTTTGGTTGAAAAAAACCAAGTAAAGCGGTACACGGCTGTATCTCCTGAACCGTGACTCGAAACTCGCTTCTACAAGTTCGGGTGGCTTACCCTACGTGAATCCGACCAAGTTGGAAAGTTTTATAATTTTCGGATGCCGTTTGTGCGGTTTTCTCTACTTCCTCGAATGTGAATTTTTTGACTTAGAATTTTGTAAGTGCGTTTAAAGTTTAAAACACTTCAAACCACCTCCAAAAATTACGAAACTTTGCGAGTTGGTTGGTGTCTCCTAGGAGAAGCCAACTCAACTTGTAGAAGTGAGTTTCGACTCACGGTTCGAGAGATACGGCCGCGTATCGCTTTTGGTTGAAAAAATCATTATAAAGCGGTATACGGTCGTATCTCGCAAACCGGGAGTCGAAACTCACTTCTACAAGTTTGGGTGGCTTGTCCTACGTGAATTCGACCAAGTCGGAAAGTTTTAAAATTTTCGGATGCCGTTTGTGTGGTTTTCTCAACTTCCTCGCATTATAAGTTTTAGACTTAGAATTTTCTAAGTGCGGGTAGATTAGAAAACCCTTCAAACGACCTCCAAAAAATACGAAACTTTGCGAGTTGGTTGGTGTCCTCTATGAGAAGCCAAACCAATTTGTAGAAGTGAGTTTCGACTCACGGTTCGAGAGATACGGCCGCGTATCGCTTTCGGTTGAAAAAAACTATTATAAAGCGGTATACGGTCGTATCTCGCAAACCGTGAGTCGAAACTCACTTCTACAAGTTTGGGTGGTTTGCCCTACGTGAATTCGACCAATTAGGAAAGTTTTATAATTTTCGGATGCCGTTTGCGTGGTTTTGCTTCAATTCCTCAAATGAGAAGTTTTTGACTTAGAATTTGTTAAAAACGGGCCGATTAGAAAACACTTCAAACGACCTCCAAAAAATACGAAACTTTGCGAGTTGGTTGGTGTTCCCTATGAGAAGTGACCCCAAGTTGTAGAAGTGAGTTTCGACTCACGGTCCGAGAGATACGGCCGCAGTATCGGTTTTGGTTGGAAAAAAACAACTAAAGCCGGTACACGGCCGTATCTCGCAAACCGTGACTTGAAACTCGCTTCTACAAGTTTGGGTGGCTTGCCCTATGTGAATCCGACATAGTCAGAAAGTTTTATAATTTTCGGATGCCGTTTGCGCGGTTTTCTCAACTTCCCTGCATGTGAATTTTTTGACTTAGAATTTTGTAAGTGCGGTTAGAGTATAAAACACTTCAAACCACCTCCAAAAAATACGAAACTTTGCGAGTTGGTGATTGTCCCCTATGAGTAGCCAACCCAAGTTGTAGAAGCGAGTTTCGACTCACGGTTCGAGAGATACGGCCGTGTATCGCTTTCGGTTGAAAATAAACCTAATAAAGCGGTATACGGTCGTATCTCGCAAACCGTGAGTCGAAACTCACTTCTACAAGTTTGGGTGGTTTGCGCTACGTGAATTCGACCAATTGAAAAGTTTTATAGATTTTTTTGTTTTCATTCGTGCATTTTTCCCCACAATCTCGGTATGTTTGTTTTGTTGTCATTTTTACCAACCACATTTTAAATTTTTTGTCAGATAGCTAAATGGTTAGAACAAGGCAACCGAGAAGCCCGTCCGGTAACACTAGTGGCGCACCAACTACTGAGGTAAGATTGATTACTATTATTGGTTTTAAATACGAATATGTAACATTATCTCAATAATAACATTTGTTATATTTATTCGTGTAGGTTGGTGGCCATCAATCCACATCTGCTGAGGCAGGTCCGTCGTCCTCGGTTACATCACTCGGACCCGTGGACACAAGCGTACTCACCTTGCAACCCAAACACCGATCCGAAGCCGTGTGGAATGGGTCCAATAAAAAATGTAATTTTCTGAAGCACACAGTTCTTCCTTTCGACCCCCGTATCACGCCGTATGTGGTGGAGGCCGGTTTCTACGGAGCAAGATTCATTCACTCAGTGAAGCTAGATCGGCCACTCCTTACAGCTCTAGTCGAGCGATAGAGGCCAGAGACCCACACATTCTACCTACCAGTGGGTGAGATGACTGTGACCCTACAAGATGTGGCAATAATAACTGGGCTACCAATAAATGGGGTTGCCGTGACATGGAATATGGACTTCGATCGAGTTGAAGTTGTTCGTGACTTACTCGGTATCGACCTGCATGAGATAGTTCTCCAAAGAAAAGAGGCCGTTGAAAAAGAAATCCTCGAAAATGTGCCCGCAGATTTTGATGAAGATTTATTGTATGACCAAATAGAAACTGCGAAAGATAAAGCGGAGAATGATGTGATGGATGAAGCTTTCGACGGTAAATCACTGTACATCAGCTGGTTCAAATTTCAGTTCGAAGAGGAATATTTGGCCGCCGATTCGGATGAGGAAACCCTAACGTACTATGCACGTGCATACATTTTTAGTTTGATAGGGGGACTGATCTTTTCGAACTCATCCGGATCAACCGTGCCGCTAATGTACCTACGGTTGTTGGAGGATTTCCGGTATGCGGGTCATTTCAGTTGGGGAGTGTGGCACTGGCGCTACTATATAGGAATTTGTGCACATGTTCTTTAGGTAGCGTACAGATGGGTGGCCCAATGGTCCTACTACAGATCTGGAGTTGGGAACGCATCCACATCGGACGTCCCCGTATTAGTCAACCAACGCCGGATTGGTTGGCCGCCCCGGGGCAGCGGAGTTGTTACCTCTTCTAGGAGCATATTGGGCGGGTCGGCACACGTGGGTCGATAACTCACGCCAATCCTTAACATACTACAGAGATGAGTTAGACAACTTGCGGGACGAGTTCGTCAATTAGGAACCGTACTCGGCCGACCGGTTGCAACGGGTTCCTCCAGTCTGCTTAGACAGATCACTTTGGTTGACGGCTGCACCTCTTGTGAATTTTGGAGTTGTCGAGTTTCAGTATCCTGATAGAGTCTTGCGGCAATTCGGATATCCACAAAAGATTCCCGAGGTGAGGACCTATGATAAAAAGTTGCACGAGGTCAGGGGAACGGGACGAGTACCCAACTTCGATTGGGCTGATTACCATCGTTACCATGTAGCCAACTGGAACACCATGCGGCATCAAATGACACCGAACTTGATGTACGTCGCGATACCGTATGATGGCTCCCTCCAGCAGGCATACATGATGTGGTACAAGCGAATAACCCGGTTGTATGTTTCTCCAAAGGCCGCCGTACCAGCTGGTGTGCAACTTCCGATTCCCCCTACCAAGGCAGAACCAGCTCCAGCATATTCCTCCTCCCAGCCGATGTACCAACCAAGGGCTGAAACATATCGAAAAACAGTCAGTCAAATTTCATATAGTTTGAACGCATGTACTGTATTTAATTGATGCCGCTAATTATGAATGATGTTTAAATTGGAATTTTTCACCAACTGTAGATTGAAAACGCATGGGAGGTTGTTCGAACAGCTGCTCGCGTCTTGAAGACTAGGATACCCGAGAGCTTCAAGGAGGTAATCCGGGAGATGCTAGCCCCGTGCCGTCGTACTCTGGAGGACGCGAGTGAAGGTCCACAAGTTGAGGCCAATTTGAGAGCCAACTTGCCGTCAACAGGTTTTAGGCGAAAACAAACTGTGAGTAGGGGAATTAGCATCACCGAGCCACAACAACTACAAGAAGAGCCAAATCCCGAAGATGTTGATGAGGAACAGTCGTCGGATGATCCTGATTCTCCCCAGACACAAGGCAGACGACGAAATCCTCAAAGGAAGCGAAATCGTCCCGATCAACGTTATGCGGCATTCGAACTTCATGCGGTAGATTATCCAAAATATGCCAAATGCAATATCTATGTGACGTGATTGGGAAAACTTTGGAAATTGCAGAAGTTATCCCACGATCCTCATCTATCACGATGTTGATCGGATCACATGGCATTGCAGCTCGCCACTTTTCAAAGAACCACTCAAATGAGAATGTCTTCTCATTGGGGATGAACCCACAACCTAGGAATATTGATTGCCAATGATGGTTGAATCCAACAAATGGTACGAACAACATCCTGTATCAGTGTGTGTTGTAGGTAGCGTCAAAGCAGAGAACATCTCCAAATACTTCGTAATTCTTTCTAGCGATACCATCCACCCAGATACAATGTGACAATCGCCCTTCGGGATCACATTGGTAATCAAAATAGAATAAAGGATCGGTCTCCTTTTTGGATTCAAATAACTCAAGTAGCATTTGGCCGTCATGTCCTTTTAAACCCTCCATCTCGTCTCTCCTGAGATTTCTGACATCGGTTTCGGTGAATCCAATTTTCTCATTACCTCCACTTGCACCTTCAAAGAATAGCATTTGTTTGCATACAGGGACATTAGCTTCGGTAAGTTGACCAATTACATTTTTATCTGTCTTAGTCAATTCACGGTTTCGAGGTAGCAAGTGACGTCTACCGGGTGAAGTAAATTCGTGATTGTGTGCTTCATTTAACGAATAAAGAATCCACGAATTACTTTGTGAATTACTTTGTGGGTTTAGTTTGACACGGACGAAAGCTTTGCAGCCCGTTCTAGAAGTTGTACCTCGTCTAGTTTTATTATGGCTATTTGGTGACTCCCTGGCTTTATTACAAACGTATGATTTATCCACTACATCATTTCTCTTATATTTATTTCCACCCTTACGCATAGAGAATCCCGCACATTTGCAATATGATGAATAAAATTTTTCCGCATCCTCAAGAGTGGAAAATGTCATACCAATCTTCGGTTTTAGGTGCTCGTCAACATGAGGAAGATACTGGCCAATTTGTTGTGCACGAACAAATTTATCTCCGACAACAGAACTTCCTTCGAAACTGTCCATACCTAAGAAACCGTGAAATGGAGAACAGTTAGGGGTACTAAACCATTGTATTTGGTGTTTTTATAAGTGCGCAAGCCACCACAACTTGTACAAGTCACTTTCTACTAACGGTTTCAGAAATACGGCCGTGTATCACTTAATTTGAGTTCTTTTCAACCGAAAGCGATACGCGGCCGTATCTCTCGAACCGTGAGTCAAAACTCACTTCTACAACTTGGGGTGGCTACTCGTAGGGGACACCAACCAACTTGCAAAGTTTTCATATTTTTTGGAGGTCGTTTGAAGGGTTTTCTAATCTACCCGTACTTAGAAAATTCAAAGTCTAAAACTTATAATGCGAGGAAGTTGAGAAAACTGCCCAAACGGCATCCGAAAATTTTAAAACTTTCCGACTTGGTTGAATTCACGTAGGGCAAGCCACCCGAACTTGTAGAAGTGAGTTTCGACCCCGGTTTGCGAGATACGACCGTATACGGCTTTATAATGATTTTTTCCAACCGGAAGCGATACGTGGCCGTATCTCTCGAACCGTGAGTCGAAACTCACTTCTACAACTTGGGGTGGCTTCTCGTAGGGGACACCAACCAACTCGCAAAGTTTCGTATTTTTTGGAGGTCATTTGAAGGGTTTTCTAATCTGCCCGCACTTAGAAAATTCTAAGTCTAAAACTTCTCTTGCGAGGAAGTTGATGATACCGCACAAACGGCATCCGAAAACTATAAAACTTTCCGACTTGGTCGGATTCACGTAGGGCAAGCCACCCGAACTTGTAGAAGCGAGTTTCGAGTCACGGTTTGCGAGATACGGCCGTGTACCGGCTTTAGTTGTTTTTTTTTCAACCAAAACTGATACGCGGTCGTATCTCTTGAACCGTGCGTCGAAATTCACTTCTACAACTTGGGGTCACTTCTCATAGGGAACACCAACCAACTCGCAAAGTTTCGTATTTTTTGGAGGTCGTTTGAAGGGTTTTCTAATCTACCTGCACTTAGAAAATTCTAAGTCTAAAACTTATTATGCGAGGAAGTTGAGAAAACTGCCCAAACGGCATCCGAAAATTTTAAAACTTCCCGACTTGGTCGAATTCACGTAGGGCAAGCCACCCGAACTTTTAGAAGTGAGTTTTGACTCCCGGTTTGCGAGATACGACCGTATACCGCTTTATAATGATTTTTTCCAACCGAAAGCGATACGCGGCCGTATCTCTCGAACCGTGAGTCGAAACTCGCTTCTACAAATTGAGGTGGCTTGTACTACATGAGACGAACCTACTCGCAAAGTTTCGTATTTTTTTACAGTCGTTTGCAGGATTTTCAAACATAACCGCACTGAAAAGTTTCTAACTAATTTCGTATATACAATTGTCATTCTACAAACTATTAACGCAAGCAACAGAATTCGGCAATTCAATATACTTGAAGTCAACGCGATTCTACATCTAAAATCTACTAATGCATATAATTTTTTTCCCAATTTGTAAATAATTTACTACACACAAATTGAATAAAATACACAAATATAGATTATTTAGGTTAAAAATTAGTCTATACCTTACAAAATAGGTCCAAATCAAGCCAAACGATCGATTCGGAGGAATAGGGTTTCGATCAAAGTTCGACTGCGGAGCTAGGGTTTCGATCTTCGGAGTTCGACCTCCACAAAGAGTAGGGTTTCGATTTCGGAGTTGGGAGAGAAGAGGGGAAGTGGACGTAGATGTCGATCACGTCTTCTTCGGAGCTAGGGTTTTTTTTTTCCGTTGGGTTCGTCGAAGAAAGAAGAAGCAGCGAAGAGGAATCGCCGAAGAAGACGAACTGTATGGAAATAAAAATGAATATAGATAGCCTTAACCCATTCTTGGGAAGGACGGGTTAAGGCTATGTTTTTTAATAAAATTTTGTCTTAACCCGTCCTTCCCAACAACGGGTTAAGGCAAGATTTTACTAAAAAAAATCTGGACCGTTGGATCTTTTATCCAACGGTCCAGATCGAAGTTCGCACGGGTCTGTGCGAACAGACCCGCTCCAGCCCGTTTGCAACGGAAGAAGACTCATATATATATATATATATATTCATGAAAAGAATATTGTACAAACAACTCTCAGATATATGTTTATGGTCTCAATTTCGTATAGTGCATATATAGTACATATATATATATATATAAATATATATTAAGTTGGCTTTATGGCTGGTTTGATAAAAGGGGTTGAATGTTGAAATGAATTAGGATGGGAGGGGGCCCACGTGGAAGATTTGGGCTGAATTAGGTAAATATGGTGTAAAATGATTAGTGTATTGTAGTGGGCCCACGTTGAAGATGCAGCATGTGCCGTTTGATTTCGTCAAGCATGATGACATGGCTTTGAAGGGGGGTTTCGGTTTTGAGTAGGTGGAGAGAGTCCGGTTGGGGAGTTTAGGAGTTGAAGATGTAGGAGTTAGAGAATAAGAGACGTGGAAAAATGAAAGGTTTTGGGTTTTTAGGAGTTAGAAAATGAAAGGGTGTAAATTAATTTGAGTAATTTATTAGGCGTGTAATTTTGCACATTGAACCCTAGTATGTCCTATAAATAGCACCCTCCTCCTTCTCATTTCACACATCAAAAATAATCTAAATAAGAAAAGAAAAAAAAATAGAGAAAAAGTGTTCTTGTGCTTGGAGGAGCTCTTGCTAGAAGAGGATAAATTGCTAGGAGGAGAAGCCCTTGCTTGGAGAAGGAGTTGCTTTGTAGCTAGGAGTGGTGTTGTAACACCTCGAATTCCAAATACAACTGAATTCGAAGTTCCACAGGATCTTTACACTTCTTTCGTACAATTTTATAAGGAAATAAAAACTTTTATACATCAAAGTTTACACCTTCATTACATATTTACAGAAGCAATTTTACAACAAATTAAATGAATTGAAATGTACAACACTTGGATCATCTTTTAATCAGCATGCATTCTTGTTAATCACATTGCCCAGCATAAAACTGTGGGCATGTCAGTTCATTCAACTGACGAAATATTATATACGGCTATCCTCTCTATGCTGAAAACAGTATAACGATTCTCAAATGCTTAAGAAACCACAAACTTGTTCACAGACAAAGCTAAAGGGACTATCCTATTGATGTCGTGTTGTGCGGTGCACTTAGTCCTTAATGCAGTTGTTATGTTACATGATACTAATGCGCACTTGTTCAGATTCTATACATCCCATACTACATAGGTCTGAGGACAGACCCTTAACCGTTCTTCATCTTGTAGGGTTCAATCCCTCGTCATGACTTAACTACTACTGTAACTACGATAAGTATCCTAGATGTTCTATGAGTTACGAGCTCATGTCCAGACAGCGTGGAGGGGAATCACACGTCATGTCACGACGCATCGTGAAGAACCTATGGACAATTCAGCCTCCGTCATGGGATATGACACCACCCGCAGTCACCAAACACCCCACTAGCGTCGCCTGCGGTACGGACTCCTAGAGACATATCCACGTCATGTCACGACGCATCGTGAAGACAGCCTATGAATACTCTCACACTGTAGCTCCGAGGCCCTCATACTCGTGTTTTTCTCTTATTTTCATCATGTCTTCACTATGTATCTAATCCTTAGTTATTTGAATCATGAACAAAATCAATTCTCTAGAGTTAGCCTTTCCACTATACCGGTTTTAACCATTCGTTCAATACGACCCAAATCTTGGTCCTTTCATTTCAAATTTCATTTCAATTCATTTCTTTTCAATGCTGGTATGAGGCTTAGCTCCACTTTAGTTCTCAATTTCAATTCACAATCGCAAAAATTGAGTCTTTTATACTCATAAGTTCTTTTTCAAAACTAACATTAATTTTCCTTTCATGTTCATAGTATTTGTATATAAAATCTTTCATAATTCATCATAACAATCAATTTCACTTTCATGTACAAACTCATGCATAAACAAAAGAATTCGTTTTTCTAACTTGTCACATTCATAGCTCATTCAACCACCATGAAATTACCATACTGTCATTTTATCAAAAATTTACATTCTCATTGCCAAAACTCATTTCAAAACTCTGTTAAACAAGGCATGTATTTTTCTTTATTCAAGGAAAATTTGAACTAATAAAAATAATAAGTTCTTGCTTGCCAAAAATAGTCTCAAATCCTTATTCATACTGGGCCACAGGTTATAGAAAGTTCTTTCACGAAAATCCAGATATTAGTTGAAACTTCAGGGCAGTCGACTGTTAAAACATGGACAGTCGGCTGTTCTGTGAGGATTTACAACTCGAAAATCAATGGTTAGGATAGTCGACTGTCAAAGTGTAGTCGGTCGACTGATCCGCAAAGGTTTGAACTCAAAAACAATTAATCAGGATGGTCGACTATTTCAATATAACTGGTCGACTGTTCCGCAAAGATTTGAACTCGAAAATAAATACTCAGAGCTGTCGACTGTTTCAATCTAATCAGTCGACTGTGCTACTAGTTTTTTCAAATTCCAAAAATGTTTTTAGTTTTTTTCCTTCTCTTTTTGAATCAAAATTTCCAGAATGTAAATTATACGAAAATACAGTAAACTAGTATTTTTATAGTCACTATTTGCTTTATAAAAATATATATTGAGTCATATTTTGTGTTTTATGTCCATAATTTCGACATTGAAAACACTTTCCATTTCTACATAATTTATAAATCTAGCTTCCCAAAATTCACTTTATGTCTCTATTTAATACTTTATCAACCCATTACCATGATTAAAGCACTAGATCTTGTTCTCTACAATTGAATTGTTCTAATTCAAATAATTAATTCTACAAGATGCATTTAGTCAATTTGTGTCTCATAAGTACAAATTCGTCTCACATAGCATAATTTATAGACATAAAGCATGATGATAAGATTGATTCTACCACTTCAATTTCACATCTTTATTCATTAGCAATCATCTTAACAATCATTCTTTAAACTACTATTTTATCTCTAATCAACCAAACATGAGACTACAATTTATCAATTTCTTTTCAACTATTTTAGCAAACATCCCTAGCATGGCATCTACATTTATAAGTATTGAGAAACACTCACCTATAGTTGAAGAAACGAATGAAAACTCCTAGAATGCAAGAAAGTAGCTTTCTCCTCCTAGAATGGATTGCAAATTGTCTCCTCCTCCTTGTGCTTGCTAGGAACCCGAGCCTCCTCTTGTGTTCCTTGGATGATTGGACGGCCTCTACTTGGTTGGAACACACACAAATGCACACTCACTACTACTTCTCAATCTTTTGTTCTCTTAGTCTTTTCTCTTAACAATTTGTTTAGTGGCTTCATGAGAAGAATAGCTAAAGGGTATTTATACATTTTTAGGTTGAGAATGGAAGGCTAAGATTCAATCAAGGAGTTATGGATTAAGGACCAAGATGAATTGGGAAGTTGTAGTAACTTCCATGATCACATACCCACTCCCCTCAACTACACCCACTTTCCTTCTCTTCTTGCTCAAAACTGGCCACTCTCTAGGGTGTGCATTGCACACTCTAGTGTGTGCACGTGCTCCCTAGTACCCCTTATTATAAAGTTGTACAAATTTAATTAATCAATTGTCCACTAATTGTGTCTACATGACACATTGTGACAATTAAATATTAATTAAGTTTGTGGGCCTAAAAAATAGTGGGCTTTAGGCTCATGGGCTATTTAATAAATACTTTAATTTATTAGGGTGGGCTTAATTTAAGAAACAAGTTTAGGCTTTATAAAATAGGATTTGTAGAAAAGAAAAAAATAATGAGAAAGGAAGAAATAATTGTCCATGTTATAAAAGATAATTTTTATAAGAAAATATGCATACAAAATTTGTATGTGCACAACACGTAAAAATTAACATTTCTCATTAAATAAAAATTCGGGATATTACATGTGTTCCATCTTTCTTTTCATTGTTCAAACTTTATTTAAGGTGGGTGATCCTATACTTTCTAATTGTAGGGATTGCATGCTTTATGAGTAGTATAAATTTGATATGATAATTAGAAGATAAATTCATGCTTTTACGTATGCCAAATTGTAGAAATGTTACTATTGATTAAGAGACAAAGCATTGTCTTGTTGTTTAGAAATGAGAACAAAAAAGTAAGAAGAAAGTGAAATTAGTTAGTATTGAGATTTTTTTGGGTGAAATTCTCATGATTGAGAGATGTTGGCATGCTATAAATTTCTATTTGGTATAAAGAGGAACATAAACTAATTTTTCATGAAGACTATTTTTATTAAATTCAAGTTTGGAGAAAATACAAATCTATGTGAAAGAAATGAGGGGAAGATTTGTTTAAAGAAGTGGAAATAGAATTTTAATAAAAATAAAATTTGTTGTATTACTATTTTCAGTCAAGAAAATTTTATTTCAACTTATTAGAAAAAATTGGTCTTGGATAAACAAGTTTTATAAAAAGGGGTCACTTTTTGAATATTATGAACAAAAATACATCAGTACATTTTCTAAACAGAAAATACACTTAGACTTACTGGTTAGCTAGAGCAAAACAGAGCACTGTTGTGAAAGATGTTGGGTTCGAAACTTGATAGTCACATTTATTTTTACTTCTTTGAATTAAATTCCGAAACCAAGGCTTGAAACCAAGGCTTGATGTCAAATTTCTCTCTGACATGAAATCTGAAAAGAACAATGTGATTGACCTAGCTATTGTTGTCAGATTTTGAACTTTAAGTAAGAGTTGGAACCGTGTGGAAGTCTAGTTTCTAGAATTTATGACGGATTCAGTTTTCGAGTTCTGAAACAGTAGGAAACTGCATTTTTGTACAGACTGTTATTGCTGTCCAGAATTTTGTAATTCAGATTTTAATAGATTAACCATTCCTATATCGTAATATTGCATGAATTAATGAATGTATGTTGTATTGCATGATCCCAATGAGTTATCATCACCATCCTAATTGTCCTGCTTCATGTTACCATCCTATTGTTCCCATATTGATACTATCGTTCACCGAAATGTCCATTAATTGTATATTGTATTGTTGCATTGATAAATAATTAATAAGTCGGGGTTTAAGAGATTGACTAGAGTAATTGATGATATAGAGACTTGCATACCTCGCTTCCCAAAATACAGGAATACGAGTCCGTGACGAAGGCCCAGTGAATGATGTTAACATCACCCATGAGTTGTACCAGTCTTAACTCAACAATATGGAAAATGAATAATCACAACCACACAGAAAACATATTCACATAAACAAGAATAAAATTCAATAACCAAATCTGGAATATAAGAACTTACCAAATAGCTCGAGAGGCTCCTGCTCCAATCCTAGAAGAATTGCTTACCAATGCCTCCTGGAAAATCTCTTTGTTCACTTGTAGCTGGATCAACTAGAGTGGAAAAGAAAATGTCCTTAGAGCAAGTATGGATAGCAAGTAGTGAAAAGCAAAGAGTAAGGGGACATGGTACAACAAAGAGTACGAAGCAAGATCAAAGCCCAAAAATAATAATAATGTCCATAAGCAATGGTCAAGTGTACAAGTATCAACTTAGGTTTATTATCATTTTATTTTCCTATCTAGTGCATGTACTACTGCGTCCCATATCACAGGTTCGGTGCACACAAAATAGTGTACGTTTTAGACATAGTGGTGGGATCTACAGAGCATGTACTCGGTGTAATAAGATAACAAGATAACAAGATAACAAGTTCACAAGTTCACAAGTAATTCTCCACCTTCCATGTCAATATTCCATGTAAACAAGAAGGGCCCTACCGAGTACATTTTCTGAGATTATCAACTACTAAGTCAACCCTTATTAACTCCGGCTTGTTTAACATTATATTATTTCATTCATGGTCATGCAAGTGTATGTATAAGAGTGTCAAGCGATGATAGAGGTGCAACAAAACGATACAATGCATGGTAGAATAGAAATAATTGTAAATCTGAAAGAACAGACACAGAAGCACTAACACAGCAATAACTCATAAACCACAACTCGAAATTCGATTCCGCAATTTGATTTATATCCCAATTCTCCTACCCATTAGTCTTGATCTATAACACATCTTTTGATCATTTAAAATTGAAGACAAACTTTATATTCATTCTGCATTGTTTAATTATATCTATCTTGAGCCCATACTGTCCCTGATCCTGATGCCTCATTCTTGCCTCCCTGCTCGGTTCATCAATTGGTGTCATGTGGCCTACAACGACATGTACGTTGCTTGGGACATCACCATCGGTGTAGTGCAGCGGAAGCGTGATTGGCCCATAACCCACAGGTCCCAGGATTCTCTTGTTCCTTCTTCTTTGCATCATTCAATTCTTGTTCGTTCTTTTCACTTGTTATCTTTTGCCGATCTATAATTCGACATCAATCTTATTTGTGTCATTTTCTTATGCTGGTCCTTCCATCAATTGAGTTTTCTTTTTCTAATTTTCCTGCCTTGTTATTTCATAAGTTGCCTCTGTTTTGTCCTACCGCCTGCCATAATGAATTTGGAGGACGAAATTCTTCTTGTAAGGTGTGTAGGATTTGTAACCCATGTTTCCGATTATACGGATTTCCAGTTCCTTCTTTCTCTCCATGTATTCTTATATTTTAATTTTCGTATAAATTCTTTTGGATGCATTTAAATCTTCTTGAATCTGAACCCAAATTTATATTCAAACTTGAATCTTGTCCCACTTCTTTTTATTTATCTATTTTGAAGCCTAAATTAATCCATATTATCATTTATTAATTATTTTGAATTCATTGAAGCCCAAAGAGTAGCCCATCCCTTGTTGGATTTTAGCTCAAACCCAATCTCATCTCCTATTGGACTCTAACCCTAAACCCAGACCCACAAACCCATACACTCACCCGTATACAAATTTGTTCACTTTTCTCCATTCTTCCCACATCCCCGTAACCACATCCCCACTATCGCTAACTACCCCTAATTAATATTATTTTATTTTATTAACTCTCCCACTCTCTCCCCGTTATTCTCTCAATCCCGTTATACATCCATCCCCCGTTACTACCTCTCTATCTCTCCCATTCAATATCTCCTCTCCTCTGTCTCCAACGAAAACAGAACAAACCCAATTAACTCCCCCTCCTTCCACTTCGTCTTGTCCCGCTCTCACTCCACCCCCAACCTCCGTGAAGCCGCCATTACCGGAGCTTCGCCCCCATCGAGCTCGCCAGACCCCGTCGAGACCTCCGAAGCTCCACCACAGCAACCACCGCTCGAGTTCCGTCGCCATTCCCCTGCCGATCACAGCTCCGCCCTCCGAGAACCCTCCGCCATTGCCGAAGCTCCATCCTGCCAGCATCGAGCCCCCGCACCTCCCCTCGTCATCCGCAAGCCGTCGTCTTCCCCGTTCGTCCACCACGGTGAAGTCCCAGCACCGTCTTCCTCCGCTCGACAGCTCTGCCTCCACTCCGCATCATCTTCAACCTTCGATGCGCCGCCATTGCCAACGACCTCCGCCGAAGCTTCCCTCAGTCGAAACCACAGTGCCGCCTCCGCCATCGAAGCCCTGCTCTTCCTCGAGCTCCACAGTCATCGACTCCATCGCTTCCCAGTCGCGCGCCACCTTCAGATCGTCGCCTTCTCCTGCTCTCCCCTTCCCCTGCATCACGCCGCAGCCGCCTCACAGTCCCGTTCCCCCTCGTCGCTCCAGTCGACCGCCGAAGTCGAGCTCGCCCACCATGCCGCCTGCACCAACTCCCGACTTCCTCCGTTGAGTCGCCCATCCATCCCGTCATCTTCCTCAGTCACGAGCACCCTCACTCCCTCCCGTCGTCACCCGCCATCGCTCTTATCCCGCTCTCTCTCTCTCTCTCTCTCTCTCTCTCTCGGTTGAGAAAGTGAAGAAGAAGAAGAAGGGAATAACACAGTGTGTTATTGGTGTTGCTATTGTATTGGAATTTGGGAAATGTTATTGTATTAGTGTTGGGTGGATTGCTATTTGGTGTATTGCTGTTTTAGAGTTGTTGTTGGGGGGTGTTTACTATTTTGGAGTTATTGGAGGAGTTGACTGCTATTTTGGGGAGTTTGCTTTGGGAGTTGCTGTTTGGAGATTTGCTGGAGATTTACTGACTTGGAGTTGTTGAAGTGGGGTTGCTGTTTACTGCCTTGTGGAGTTGCTATTTGGAGTTGCTTTGTGAAGTTGCAGTTACTGATTTGGCGTGGCTGCTACATATCTCGCACGTGTCCTACTGCCTGGGATACTGATCCTGTTATTCTTGTTCAATTTCATCGTCGTCAACTAACAGGAAAGTCCACTTGAACTTTATTATTTATTCTAGTTCAAGATTAATTGACCTCTTATGCAAGTAGTTCCAATTCATTTATCGTTAACTTTGCCGAGTGTCCCTTCCATTGGGAGTATCGAGGGTTTACACGAGCTAACCCGATGTACTCTTAACTTCTTTTATTATCCATTGACTCAAACCCAAGCCTAGACATACATTTGACATGATAAAATAAATAAACTTGTACATGAGGAAAACACGCCGTGATTAAATATATGCTATTTACATGAGATCTTGAGACTTGAACTTGACAAAATTCACTTGATTTGTTTACTGGGAAATTCACATGACTTGCTGTAATTAATCTTGCCACATGTATGATACAACAACTCGATAACTACCCACTTGATGAATACAAACGTGATAGTTTTTATAAAATTCTTGTGGCATGTACTGTTTAGCACAGAGGTTTCGACCCTGTAAATTTGAGAATTAGCACACAAGATATAAAATGGAGTTTTAGCCTACTGAGTCTAATTTCCAACCCAAGTGACAGATCCTAATTCGGAGTCACGAGCTGTGAGATATAACATTTTTAGTCCCCGTTAGTCTACATTTTCAGACTGCAGAAATTATTATAACCTCGACATATTTGATAGTGAAATACTATGCAAACGGCGTTAGAATGCTATGAAATTTTCCAGGAATCTTATAGACATGCTGAGGGTTCACCTCAAATTTTTGTAGAATTTTATAACGTATTTATACCATGAATCTACTCTTTAGAAGTTGACATCCAGTTGCTGTCAGAACAGCTGAACTGCAAAGATTAGGATATATTTAACCTATCTACGGTCAGAATTAGAAGAAAGTTCCTGAATATAACTCTTAGCCCTATCTGTCTAGATGTCCACAGCATCCTGGAAGTTCGAATTTGGAGTTGTAGTCTAGGAGTTATGCCTACTTTAGTGTAACTGTATCAGCTATTTCAGTTTTGCTACTTCTTGCTTATTATTGAGTAATACATCATGTTGCTGCATTATCACCATTCACTTGACATTCTTATAACCACTCGTATGTACATATATGACTTATTAATAAAATAATAAACAAGCCGGGGTTTCTAAGGGTTGACCTAGTAGTGGACAGTCTCAGAAAATGTACTGGGTAGGGCCCTCTTGTTACATGGACTTGTTACTTGGAAGGTGGAGAATACTTGTGGAGACGTGAACTTGTTATCTTGTTATCTTGTTATCGTGATATACCCGAGTACACGCTCTATTGACCCCACCACGAAGTCTAAAACGAACACTGTTGTGCGTGCATCGAACCTGTAGTATGGGATGCAGTAGTACGTGCACTAAATAGGAGAAATAACTTGATAATAGACCTAGTTGACATGTGTATATATACTTGATAAAGACCATTGTTACTAGTACCATTATTGTCTTTGCAATTTGATCTTGATTCATATTCCTTCATGTACCTTATTCCTTTACTCTCTGTTTCCACTACTTGCTGTCCGGACTTGTTCTAAGGACAAATTATTCTTTCTTTTTAGATAATCAAGTACAGGTGAGCCAAAGAGAATTACTAGGAGGCATTGATGAGCAGATCTTCTACAATTGGAGCAGGAGTCTCTCGAGTTAATTGGTAAGTCTTTATATTCCAGATTTGGTTATTGAATTTCATTCTCGTTTATGTGATTATTATATTTTCTGCGTGGTTGTGATTAAATTTTCTTATATTGTTGAGCTAAGACTGGTACAGCTTATGGATGATATGAGTTGGCGTATTTATATCATTCGCTGGGCCTCAGTTACGTGCCTGTGTTCCCGTATTCCGGGAAGCGGGGCATAACAGGTTTTTAGTGGTATCAAAGCCTGGGTTTTAAGTAATATGTCAATCAAACATGACTATCTTTACGGAGGTCTGACTTTGATTGGTATATTATTCGAGTTTGGTTCTACCCAGTCTAACTCAATAATATGTGCACCACGTTAATCACATGAACATGTAATAACCAACATATAATCTGGATATTCCTCTCATTTTATTCCTCTTTTGATCCCTTCACATTTAGTTCCTTCATTTCGTAGTTGTTTCGTCCATTCCATTCATTCACATTCGTTGATTCCTTTCTGAGTTTAATTTTATTCTTTTGTGCCCATATTCCTTCGATTCTGGAGTTGTCCATTCTTTTCTTCCCGCTTGGTTCGTCGATCGGCATCGGTGGATCTTCAAGGACATGTTAGAGGCTCGTTTAACTCCTACGATACAGTATATTTTTATGATATATTTATTGTGTAAATCTGCTACATTGCATATTTATTTTCTCATTCATATTTGCATTGTGCTTATGCATGTATTTCATTCCGTTCTTCTCCCTACTTTTATAAATCATTTTAACTTCTACTATTTTGTACTATTGAATTTGATATTTATAATTTATACATTTATTTTGATATTCTATTGTGTGGCTTTCAACTTCATTTCTTACTTTTCTACTATTTTTACATCACGAATTTCAAAACATACGTCATACTTAAATTCAATGTCCCCTATCCCTATGTATATGGAAGTTTCATCCTCCATTTCACCATTTCGGTGCAACCTAATGTCGAGATGACAAATATGCAACTCGATGTCAATGAAGGCAAATTGCAACTGGATATCGGCGAGGCAAAGTGAGCTGCCAAATATCCGGACGGCAACTTGAAACCTGATGTCGTGAATGCAAACATGCAACTTGATGTTAAGGATGCAAGATTTTCTACCTAATTTCTAATTAATATTTCCAGACTTTTTACTTTTATAATGAGACTAATGGTAAAGAAATAATTTATTTATGACATTTTGTTTATACAATTACACTTTATGTTTCCATACAATTTGAACAAGTATAGTGGATTTTTTACTCTATTTTGTGATTACAAATTTTCACATTTATGTTAAGATTGAGTACATTAACTATGGTCTAAAGTTTTCGTTCTTTGTGAATTACTATTTATTGCCACGGTTTTTCAATTCTTTAACACACTTACTCTGCTTTCATGTCCTAATTAATGATTTGACGCTTATTTATGTAGTAGTCAATGAACTCCTTTTAAGCCTTCTTGCATATATATATTTTGGTCTATTTATCTCGTTACCCTTTAATGTGTTTTTCGAGTATTGATTATAATGTTAACATTCACTAATTATTATATGTCTTTTACATCCATTATTATCAATATTTTCTTTACTTAGCTAAATTTGTTCGTATTTCTATATATCTTGACTGGTTATTTTTCCAAAACTACTTTTTATATAACATCTATAGTTGTGTTTCTTCGTTGTTTGTATAGTTATCAACTTTTGTAATTGGGTCTTATCTCTTCACCTTCCATTTATAATTGATCGACTATATAATTCCTGTTGATTTATTTAAATAGTTGATAAGCCAAATTCTTACCTTGTTTTATAACGTTATTATTATTGTTATGTTTCTCGTTATTATTATTGATATCATTATTATTATTGATATTGCCGTTGTTATTGATATTGTTGTTTGCATTATTTTATTATTACTGTTGTTAATAATGAATTATTTTCGTACAAAAAAAAATTGTTGAACCAAATCATATTCTGTCTTACATTATTATTTTTACCGGTATTGTTAATATTTTATTATTATTGGTGTTATTATTGGTATTTTGTTGAAGCCTAAATTTTATATACCCTTGATTGCACTACTTATTAATATTTAACTTGAGCCCAAACCCTTATTCCTGCACATATGTATCTTTCCGTGTACTTTCTGTATTTAAGATTTTTATAGCTTCTTTTCGCTTTCAAATTCTTTTCAGCAATTTACATTTTCAATTGATCGGATTTTAACAAAATATTATTCTGGTTTCTAAGAAACTTTTTATTTCATCTGACTATCTGGAAATTTTATTCATTTCAAACAACGGTGTATTTTAATTTTATTTTACATTTTAAGTGATCGAGTATTTATATTATATATTACTACTGTTTGGATTATTTTAGTAAATCTATTAAACTCACTCTTCCATTCTGACACATATGTGCATACTATTATTATATCCATTTATGCTATTATTATTATTATCATTATTTATTTGTTATTGTTATTATTCTTATTATTATTAATATTATTGTTATTATGATTGTTATTTTATTGTTAGCAGTGTTGATATGTTGTTATTATTTTGGTTATTGGTATTATTATGCTTGTCGTTACTATTACTATTATTTTGTTTTGAGCCACGCTCAATTTTATATACTTTTCACTATATGATTTAATGTATATTTTAAAAATCCTATAGCCTATTTCTTATTGGATTTAAACCTGTTATTTGATTTATAACCCAATTCTCCTACCCATTTGTCTTGATCTATAACACATCTTTTGATCATTTAAAATTGAAGACAAACTTTATATTCATTCTGCATTATTTAATTATATCTATCTTGAGCCCATACTGTCCCTGATCCTGATGCCTCATTCTTGCCTCCCTGCTCGGTTCATCGATTGGTGTCATGTGGCCTACAACGACATGTACGTTGCTTGGGACATCACCATCGGAGTAGTGCAGCGGAAGCGTGATTGGCCCATAACCCACAGGTCCCAGGATTCTCTTGTTCCTTCTTCTTTGCATCATTCAATTCTTGTTCGTTCTTTTCACTTGTTATCTTTTGCCGATCTATTATTCGACATCAATCTTATTTGTGTCATTTTCTTATGCTGGTCCTTCCATCAATTGAGTTTTCTTTTTCTAATTTTCCTGCCTTGTTATTTCATAAGTTGCCTCTGTTTTGTCCTACCGCCTGCCATAATGAATTTCGAGGACGAAATTCTTCTTGTAAGGTGTGTAGGATTTGTAACTCATGTTTCCGATTATACGGATTTCCAGTTCCTTCTTTCTCTCCATGTATTCTTATATTTTAATTTTCGTATAAATTCTTTTGGATGCATTTAAATCTTCTTGAATCTGAACCCAAATTTATATTCAAACTTGAATCTTGTCCCACTTCTTTTTATTTATCTATTTTGAAGCCTAAATTAATCCATATTATCATTTATTAATTATTTTGAATTCATTGAAGCCCAAAGAGTAGCCCATCCCTTGTTGGATTTTAGCTCAAACCCAATCTCATCTCCTATTGGACTCTAACCCTAAACCCAGACCCACAAACCCATACACTCACCCGTATACAAATTTGTTCACTTTTCTCCACTCTTCCCACATCCCCGTAACCACATCCCCACTATCTCTAACTACCCCTAATTAATATTATTTTATTTTATTAACTCTCCCACTCTCTCCCCGTTATTCTCTTAATCCCGTTATACATCCATCCCCCGTTACTACCTCTCTATCTCTCCCATTCAATATCTCCTCTCCTCTGTCTCCAACGAAAACAGAACAAACCCAATTAACTCCCCCTCCTTCCACTTCGTCTTCTCCCGCACTCACTCCACCCCCAACCTCCGCGAAGCCGCCATTACCGGAGCTTCGCCCCCATCGAGCTCGCCAGACCCCGTCGAGACCTCCGAAGCTCCACCACAGCAACCACCGCTCGAGTTCCGTCGCCATTCCCTCGCCGATCACAGCTCCGCCCTCCGAGAACCCTCCGCCATTGCCGAAGCTCCATCCCGCCAGCATCGAGCCCCCGCACCTCCCCTCGTCATCCGCAAGCCGTCGTCTTCCCCGTTCGTCCACCACGGTGAAGTCCCAGCACCGTCTTCCTCCGCTCGACAGCTCTGCCTCCACTTCGCATCATCTTCAACCTTCGACGCGCCGCCATTGCCAACGACCTCCGCCGAAGCTTCCCTCAGTCGAAACCACAGTGCCGCCTCCGCCATCGAAGCCCTGCTCTTCCTCGAGCTCCACAGTCATCGACTCCATCGCTTCCCAGTCGCGTGCCATCTTCAGATCGTCGCCTTCTCCTGCTCTCCCCTTCCCCTGCGTCGCGCCGCAGCCACCTCACAGTCCCGTTCCCCCTCGTCGCTCCAGTCGACCGCCGAAGTCGAGCTCGCCCACCTTGCCGCCTGCACCAACTCCCAACTTCCTCCGTTGAGTCGCCCATCCATCCCGTCGTCTTCCTCAGTCACGAGCACCCTCACTCCCTCCCTTCGTCACCCGCCATCGCTCTTCTCCCGCTCTCTCTCTCTCTCTCTCTCTCTCTCTCTCGGTTGAGAAAGTGAAGAAGAAGAAGAAGGGGATAACACAGTGTATTATTGGTGTTGCTGTTGTATTGGAATTTGGGAAATGTTATTGTATTAGTGTTGGGTGGATTGCTATTTGGTGTATTGCTGTTTTAGAGTTGTTGTTGGGGGGTGTTTACAACTTTGGAGTTATTGGAGGAGTTAACTGTTATTTTGGGGAGTTTGCTTTGGGAGTTGCTGTTTGGAGATTTGCTGGAGATTTACTGACTTGGAGTTGTTGAAGTGGGGTTGCTGTTTACTGCCTTGTGGTGTTGCTATTTGGAGTTGCTTTGTGAAGTTGCAGTTGCTGATTTGGCGTGGCTGCCACATATCTCGCACGTGTCCTACTGCCTGGGATACTAATCCCGTTATTCTTGTTCAATTTCATCGTCGTCAACTAACAGACAAGTCCACTTGAACTTTATTATTTATTCTAGTTCAAGATTAATTGACCTCTTATGCAAGTAGTTCCAATTCATTTATCGTTAACTTTGCCTAGTGTCCCTTCCGTTGGGAGTATTGAGGGTTTACACGAGCTAACCCGACGTACTCTTAACTTCTTTTATTATCCATTGACTCAAACCCAAGCCTAGACATACATTTGACATGATAAAATAAATAAGCTTGTACATGAGGAAAACACGCCGTGATTAAATATATGCTATTTACATGAGATCTTGAGACTTGAACTTGACAAAATTCACTTGATTTGTTTACTGGGAAATTCACATGACTTGCTGTAATTAATCTTGCCACATGTATGATACAACAACTCGATAACTACCCACTTGATGAATACAAACGTGATAGTTTTTATAAAATTCTTGTGGCATGTACTGTTTAGCACAGAGGTTTCGACCCTGTAAATTTGAGAATTAGCACACAAGATATAAAATGGAGTTTTAGCCTACTGAGTCTAATTTCCAACCCAAGTGACAGATCCTAATTCGGAGTCACGAGCTGTGAGATATAACATTTTTAGTCCCCGTTAGTCTACATTTTCAGACTGCAGAAATTATTATAACCTCGACATATTTGATAGTGAAATACTATGCAAACGGCGTTAGAATGCTATGAAATTTTCCAGGAATCTTATAGACATGCCGAGGGTTCACCTCAAATTTTTGTAGAATTTTTTAACTTATTTATACCATGAATCTACCCTTTAGAAGTTGACATCCAGTTGCTGTCAGAACAACTGAACTGCAAAGATTAGGATATTTAACCTATCTACGGTCAGAATTACAAGAAAGTTCCTGAATATAACTCTTAGCCCTATCTGTCTAGATGTCCACAGCATCCTGGAAGTTCGAATTTGGAGTTGTAGTCTAGGAGTTATGCCTGCTTTAGTGTAACTGTATCAGCTATTTCAGTTTTGCTACTTCTTGCTTATTATTGAGTAATACATCATGTTGCTGCATTATCACCATTCACTTGACATTCTTATAACCACTCGTATGTACATATATGACTTAGTAATAAAATAATAAACAAGCCGGGGTTTCTAAGGGTTGACCTAGTAGTGGACAGTCTCAGAAAATGTACTGGGTAGGGCCCTCTTGTTACATGGACTTGTTACTTGGAAGGTGGAGAATACTTGTGGAGACGTGAACTTGTTATCTTGTTATCTTGTTATCGTGATATACCCGAGTACACACTCTGTTGACCCCACCACGAAGTCTAAAACGAACACTGTTGTGCGTGCATCGAACCTGTAGTATGGGATGCAGTAGTACGTGCACTAAATAGGAGAAATAACTTGATAATAGACCTAGTTGACATGTGTATATATACTTGATAAAGACCATTGTTACTAGTACCATTATTGTCTTTGCAATTTGATCTTGATTCATATTCCTTCATGTACCTTATTCCTTTACTCTCTGTTTCCACTACTTGCTGTCCGGACTTGCTCTAAGGACAAATTATTCTTTCTTTTTAGATAATCAAGTACAGGTGAGCCAAAGAGAATTACTAGGAGGCATTGATGAGCAGATCTTCTACAATTGGAGCAGGAGTCTCTCGAGTTAATTGGTAAGTCTTTATATTCCAGATTTGGTTATTGAATTTCATTCTCGTTTATGTGATTATTATATTTTCTGCGTGGTTGTGAATAAATTTTCTTATATTGTTGAGCTAAGACTGGTACAGCTTATGGATGATATGAGTTGGCGTACTTATATCATTCGCCGGGCATCAGTTACGTGCCTGTGTTCCCCTATTCCGGGAAGCGGGGCGTGACAGGTTTTTAGTGAATACAATTGTTTTATGTTTAAGTCCGTGTCATAAGGTAACTAACAGTCTCTAGTAACAGTAAGCTCAATATGTCAGTGAATCAGGATAACAGTATATCAGTATCAGTCTAACAGTATCAGTCTAATAGTCTCAGTTTATATTCTTACAGTCTTGTGTGTATTACTAGCTAGGTAGCACTTCATGTCGCCCATACAATAGGATTGCTACAACAAACAGTTTCGCTTTTAGATTTCATAATGGACCATGATGGGACAGTGTACTCAGGTATCAGTAACAGTAGCAGTAACAGTAACAATAATAGTAACAGTAATAGTAGCAGAAAGTAAAAGTAACAGTGACAGTAACAGTATGGAACACTAGTTCCCTTCCAAGTACATGTTTCCATATTTTCCACTACTAGATCTTCCCTTAAGAAACCCCAGCTTGGTTACTTTTATTATGGTTATCAAACATGCATGATGTGTACGAAATAGTTTCAAACTAACATGGTAAAATCAGTATTAGGTTCAGGGAGTCAAATAAACATGCATAGATGATATACAGTCACATAAACGAGCAAAACAGTATGTGTTCATATTCAGGACAGCATGACAGTACAGTACTAAAATAGTGATTCTAGTCGCTACAGAAATGCAAATATGGATCCATCAAAGGATCTGGAAAATAGACATCCACACGAATCCAACGCATATAAATAAGTCATATAGTATTTCACAACATCTTAACTCAAATCAAGTTCAAAGTCAGAAAACACGTTCAGTCAGAAATCAGGAAAACGAATTCTCAATCAGAAAAACAACATCAAAACTTCTCCAATAAAGTCAGGAAAAATCTGGGGTATTCCCTGATATTTCTAGAATCAAAATATAAAGTTTCTTAATATTTCAGTAAGTATAGATCAGTCATCGAAAATACCAAAGCATCAAGAAAACATAGTTTAACGAATCTGAAAATCTCAACATTGTTGTACGAAAACTAAGATATCTCGCAACCAGTGATTCGAAATCCAATTCTGCCAAGAGGATATGAAAATAGATAGATTTTACTAACTTTCACATTTCACAAAGAATTTTCATACAGTATAGGGAATCATAGTGAAAATAGAGTTCTTTACAGCACAGCGAGCAAAATACAGCATAAGTCGATTTTGGAAATGAGCATGAAACATCACATAAAACTTATCAATAAAATCCATAAAAATTCTGGGTAATTCCTAAATTCATAAAGAAACACTGACCAAAATATTGGATCAAGAAAATATGTATAGAATAGTTCTTGAAAATAGCTTGTTAACAAAATCAACCAAAAACTGAATCTGGAATAGATCGACACCTCTGTACCAAAACAGCCATAACTCAGTTATACGAAATCTAAATCAAGAAAAACCGGTGGGGTTTGAAAATAGACAAAATTATCTAAAATTCATCTTTTATACAGGAATCAAGATATTGACTGTAGCATGGACGAAAACATCAATCAAAACAGAACACCCAGTAAATACAGATTTCACACTTCAAAACAAGAACATCATAACTTCAAGAATATTGATCCAAACACATCCAAACTTGAAATACAACCTACCAAACATCTAAACATCATGATTTAGGGTTACTAACATGTCCACAGCTATTATTTCACATGGGTCTTAGTCCAAATACAATTTCACACAAATATTCACATACATGACTAAAAATCAAGATTTGGACAATTCCTAGGTTATCTCCTATCAAGATTGGTGTCATAAGTCATCTATGGCCAAATTATCACAATAGAGACAAAACCCATAAAGGAAAACAAAGTCTTTGGTTGTCTCTAGACCCAACTACACTATGGGTGAACTTTTTGACCTGTATCAAACAAATAAATTGGAGTACAAGTTACTTACCTTAGTTAGGGAATGAAGAACGATCCAAATGCGAAGAGAAGCAAAACTCACGAATGAAATCCGCTACAAGCAACGAATCCAGGCGCTACGGACGAAATCCACCCACGAAACGATCTCCTTGATGCAACAATCAAAGTGGCAAATACCCACTTTGAGAAACCACAAGAATAGATGGTGCAAGGGTGATTGATGGTGGTGGTGTGGATCGGCAAAGCAAGGGGATATCGGGTTGTTGGTGATGAAGCAAGAGATGGCCGGAGGCGAGGTGGTGTGTTGTTAAAGTATGGCCGGCCAATGGGGGATATGGTGGTCGGTTGTTGAGAGGATGGAAGGGGCTCGGGTTATGGGGATGCAGTCCGGGAGCAGTGCACAAGAGGGAGGCCGGGATTAGGAGGAGAGGGAGAGAGATTAGGGTTTAGGGTTAGGGTTTTAGAATGTTAGGGGTTTATATATAGGATTTAATGTGGGCTAATGGGTTGTGGATATTGGTATGTAGTAATAGGTATACAAATGGGCAATGGGTATTGGGTCAATAACCAATGGGAATACAATTTAGGAGTGAATTCTATGGCTCTTGAAAAAAAAATCTAATTAGGAGTCAAAACCATAGGTTTGGGAAATCACCACCAAAATACCATCACAACCCCAAAAATATAAAATGAAGAGAACGAGGCCAAGAAAATGAGAAAAAGAATCAAAATGACGAAAAAAATGAGATAAAAGAGACCATCAAACAACACAAGGAGCTCAAAACGAAATAAAATGAATATATATTGAAAACAAATCTAATATACGGTTCAGAAAATATATAAGAGAGATAAAAATACACAAAAATAAAAAATACACTCCAAAATACATAAAATGGAAAACAGGAGTTACAGTTTATGTTCAACAAGTTTTTATTAATTCTGACTATAACTAGGCAAATTATCATAATCTTTACAGGTTAACTGTTCTGGCAGCAACTTATAGTCAAAGTTTAATGGGTGAAAACTAGGTGTAAAATCAATATAAAAATCTATAAAAATTAGGCATGGATCCTGAGCATGTCTACTAAGTTTCTGGAAAGTTTCATGGCATTATACTACTGTAATCATGGTGTTTCAACTGAAAATTGTGTCGGTGTTCGATTAATTTGCGATTTGAAAAGTACAGACCAACACGGACTAAAACTGCGATATCTCACAGCTCACAGATCGGAATTAAGATCCATCAATTGGTCTGGAAACTAGATTCATTAGGCTACAATTCTCTTTTATATTATTTTAACTGATTCCTATTGTAACTAGGTCGAAACCTCAGTACAAAATAGAAAAGGCAGCAAGCCATAACAAGAATCATCGCATAAATTCATCAAAGTAACTAATCAACATGTTCTAGTTATCATACAATGTATTATCATTAAATGTACAGCAAGTTGGGGTGACATTCTACTGTATAACAAGCAAGATTACAATGTCACGATGCAATTCTTAAGATATCAATCGATCAACATTTGTTCATATCTCAATCAATCAACATGTGTTCATATCATGGTATATTTCTCATATGCAAATTCTAGTTAATTCATTCATGTCGTGTGTGCATGTATAGTTGGGTTTGAGTCAATGGATATTGGCACGAGTCAATGATACTTCGGGTTAGCTTATGTAAACCCTAGATATCCCCAACGGAAAGTATACAAAGCAAAGTTAAGATAATCGAAGTGGAACTACTTGCGTAAGAGGTCAAAAATCTTGAACTAGAAAATAAACCAACTTCAAGTGGACTTGCCTTTTGTAGACGATTAGATTAGTCCGAATATGCGAGAATAATGGGATCAGAATCCCGGGTGACACTCCAAGAATACGTGCGAATCATGGCAACACCAAACGGAAAAAGACCAATAGTAACCAACAGCAAAAGCAACACAGTAGATCCCACAGAACAGTCAAACACCGAACACCCAAAGTGACCAATCGGCACACCCCTACACACCGGATCTAAGGCGGAACAGTAAACACCAAACTCAGATCCAGTGAGCCAAAACACCAAACACCGAAGCGGGCCAATCACCTCTCGTCTCCTTCCTCACTTCGGCAGAGAGAGAGAGCGGCGCGACTGGAGATGGCGACAGGAGGTCGCCGCGACGGTGGAGCAACGGCAGGAGGCGAGGCGATGGTGTTGCGTTGCACAGGAAGAGCTCTGTTCTCGCTCGAAATAGGGGAGACGATGGCGAGGGGATGAAGGCGATGGCAATGGCGGAGGAGAAGGAGGCTGATGGGTGTAGGCAGAGTGAAGCGAGGCGATGGAGGCTTGACTGGGTGGTTGCAGAAGATGAGGCGGCTCGACTTGGCTCGATGGAGGAAGATGAAGGGGGGAGGAAGTTGACAATGGCGGTTGTTGAAGGTGAGCGGGAGGCGCTTGGCAATGACGGGAGCTCGCAGAGGTGCAAGCGGTGGGTTGGCTTCGACAATGGAGGACGGCGATGAGCAGGGAGATGACGATGAGAGAGAGGCGAGGTGGTTCGGAGCTTCAAGCGTCGCTGGGTTCAACACCTCACAGCGAAGAGGAGGAAGATGGAGAAGCTGATCGAGGTGGTGGCAATGGCGGGGGGTCGACAGAGTTCGAGTGGGAGGAGGCAATGAGTTCCGGTTTGGGGAGAAGGAGGGAGAAGAAGTCGAAGGGGGTAGGGGGTGTGAGCTCTGTTTTCGGTTGGGGAAAACACAGAGAGAGAGGAAGGGGGAGAGAGAGTGGTGGTTGGTTAGAATAATATTATAATATTAATTAGGGGGGAGAGTAGTTACGAAATAGTGGGGAGATGTAGATACAGGTGATTGTGGGGGAGGAGATCTGGGTTAGTTGTTAGGGGCATGTGGGTTTGGGTCGACTAGGATCCAATAAAAGGTGGATATGGGTTGATTATATTATGAGCTTGAAAATCAACTGGGCAAACAAAAGATAACAAGGATAATAACAATAATACAATAAATTGCAACAGAAGGCTCACAACAAGTCCAAGACCCAAAATACATTAAAACAGGAAAAAGGACACCACAAAAATGCAAGAAAAATTTGTACAACCGGAAACAGGGGTTACAAGACTGTACTCGGATGATGGCCCGTGATTATTACCGTTATCGTCATCGTGTAAGAAATTGCACCATGGCGCGTGTTATTATCGTTATCGTCATCGTGTAAGAAATTACACTATGGCCCGTGTTATTATCGTTATCGTCATCATACCCAGTACATGAACTATATAATCTACCACTCAAGTCTAAACAAAATTAGTTGTATGCATCGAACCTGTAAAATAGGATGCAGTAGTACATACATTAGTTAGGATTAAAATGACTAATAGACTTAAGAATTGACACGACACCGACATTGCATATTATTCATCATTGTTCCTATTGATATCGAATATTGATCATTGATTACCGTTACCGAATATTGCATCACTGTTTATTGCTATTGTACCGATTATCATGAGATCGATTATTTTTATTGTCCCGTGTTATTGATTCTTATTGATCCATTGATTCATTGTTTACCGTTATTCCATTGTTCCTTACTTTCTCTACTTGCTGTCCATGACTTGCTCTAAGGATAATTTTTCTTCTCTTTTTAGATGAAGTGTACACAGATAATGAAGGAGAATTTCCTGCTGGGATTGGAGAACAGACATTCTGAAGACTAATGCTTTCTAATTGCTTATCGCTTTAATGAACTTATTGTATAGAGACTTGTTGCTATTGTATTGGGATTAATTATTGCATTGGGCTTATATCCGAATTTTATTATTGTTCCAGATGTTGGATTATTATTGTATTTGGATATTTTTATTACTTCATTCCAAGTATTATTGTTCATGAGATTATTATTATTGCCCTCGCATTTATTCTGTATTGATTATATTGTTGAGTTGATCAGATAAACAGCTTATGGGTGACGTTAGTTATTCACTAGGATAATGACATGTACTCGTATTCCGTATTTTTGGGAAGCGGGGCATGAAACTCACTGTCCGCTCTCTTTATAACCGCATTCACTTCAGGGGCTGTTGACCGAGTTGGGCTTCGATTCTTAGGAAGGCAAAGGCCACATTGAAAAGTATTCTTGTGATTAGTCCTAAATGATGCCATTTTGACTAGAGAAAACGTAGTGGAGAGGTTACCACATGCTGGGACAAACTACAACTTCTGCAATGCTGATCTGGAGTTGAGAAACCACATTTTCCTAGATTGTCATAGGAGCGGATCGATGTTTTTGAGGTCCTTAGAGCTCTCTGCATTATGACAAACCCCAATTCCTTTGAGGAGCTGTGGGTTGGCCCCCACTTTTGTATCAGAAAGGAAAGATGTTAAAGTAGTATAGTATATCGTCATCGTTGCAACAACCTGTGTTTTATGGCTAGACAGAAATAACTTTGTAATACTAGTAATTTATCTTATATCATGCATCTTATTTCATTTTAGGCTACATCAGCAGCATCGGTTCCAAAAGGGAGGATCGCTAGGACCTTCCAGGTGGATGAGTACGATGACGAGGTCGTGTTTGGCTCTACTCTCGATTGATTGGTTTACTGTTACCCACCCTCCAGGGTTGTGTTGGAGGGAGTGCCTTTCGTTATTTGTACTCTGTATGTTTTTATTTTGCTGAGGATAGCTTCCACCCTCTAGGATTTTGTTGGAGGCTTTATGACTGTTTTATTTTTCCTGCTTCGTAGTTCTTGTATTTGAGCCAAGTACTCTGAATTTGTTTTGTTAAACTCTCTTTAACGAAACATAGTGATTATACCCCACCTTTTCCTTAAAAAAAACCTTCCTACTCATTGCATCTTTGGATAACTTGCCTTTCATAACCATATGACCCTGAAATGAGGAAAGTAAGGAAACGGGGCGAACAACATAACCAAATTCCATAAGTAAGGAGAAAACATCAACCCGATTCAAATATTTCAGTGTTGCAAGAGTACTACATTAATCACATCATTAAAACTACATTAAAGTTCGCTAATTTCACAATTTTCGTTGTAATTCCAATTGAATTTAGAGTAATGCTAGAGCCACTACCAATTTCACTACATTTCTATTCACTACCTTAGATGGCACACTCCAATAGGTAGGGGATGATAGAGTAGGTGGGAGAACTCTCCAATAGGAGTATGCCACCTAAGGTAGTGAAGGAAATGGTAGTGAAATTGGTAGTGGCTAAAGCATTATACTTGAATTTATTTATGTTTATTGCACTTTTCTTTTTATACATATTTTTTCATAAAGAATACGATAGATTTGTGTTTAGACCTGAGTTGTGAGCATGTCGCCATTAGAGAAGAACTAGGGTTTGAAAGGAACTTGGAAATTGGGGAAGAAGGAGATTTGTTTTTTAATTTCTCAATGAAATGGTACATTTCTATTTCCCTCCCTTTTATAGTCAGAAAAAGTACATGTTAAGCATGTGCTTCCCTCTAACAAACTCTAAAGAATGTGTTTGGATTAATACCTGCACTTGACCCGATTACAACTCAACCTAAACCAACAAATACAATTGATACCAAATACAAACACACACATATCATCTATGAACAATAAAAACAGACACACTCCACAACAAGATCTTCATTACTCGATCCCTAACAACTCCTACCTGCTCAAATTGAACTTGTCCTAAGTTCAAACTCAGGAAATTTCTTCTTTAGCTCATCTGCATCCTCCCAAGTAGACTCAGATACGGGCTTCAAAGACCACTTGATCAACCACTTCACTCCTGCTTCCAAGTCGTTCCTGTACAGGTGACTATCAAGTATCTTCTCGGTAGCACAGTTTCACTAGCACCACTCAACCAATCAGGTAAGTCATTGGACACATTAGTAGCATGATTGCCCCAACACTTCTTCAATCTCGACACATGAAAAACATGGTGTATAGAGGCAGCAGCAGGTAAGTCTACTTGATAAGCCACTTTTCCAATTTTCTTAAGCACTGCATACGGACCATAGTACTTGGTCGAAAGCTTCTGGGGAACTAGAGAGCGCAAGGTTTACTGCTTATAAGGTTGGAGCTTCAAAACTCCTTTCAACTCTCTTCTTGTCAGCATACCATTTCATTCTCTCCTAAGTTGTAGACATTGCATCTCTTGAGAGTAACTCATCTTCACCATGGGCACACTTGCAGTACCATGGACATAATACCTGGGAGTTGGGGGTGGTCTTCCATAGAGAGCTTCAAAAGGAGTCACACTAATGGACACATGCCAACTGATGTTATACCAGTACTCATCCCAATAAAGACATTTAGCCCACTCTCTTGGTTTTTGTCCGCAAATGCGTCTCAGATACATTTCTAATGCTTTATTGACAATCTTTGTTTGTACATCGGATTAAGGGTGGTAGACAGTGGAGGTGTTCAGCTTGCCACCCTGCAATTTGAAGAATTCATGCCAGAAGGAGCTGATGAAGATGGGGTCTTTGTCAGAGACTATAATCTTGGGCATTCCACGTAATTTAGCAACATGTTCTACAAACAATTGTGCCACTGACTAAGCTGTATAAGGATGAGTTAACCCAATAAAATGTGCATATTTTGTTAGTTTATCAACTACCACCAAAATCATATTCTTTCCGTGACTCTTAGGGAGGCCCTCAATGAATTCCATTGATATATCATTCCACACCATGTCAGTTACGGGCAATGGCTGAAGCAACCCCGCAGGTGACATAGTTTCATGCTTGTTCTTTTGACACAGTAAGCATTCCTTCACTCTCCTCTTGACTTATTTGGGCATTCCTACCCAGACAAAATACCTTTTTATTATATGGAGAGTTTTATGAAACCCTGAGTGACCCCCAATATTAGAGCTATGGCACCTTTTCCTTCAAAGTAGAGTTTGGACTTAAAAGTATCATTCCCTCATAATACCATATGTTGCCCAACAACTTGTAGGAGCTTGAAGAAATCTTTCCTTGCTGTAGTTTAAACTACAACTCCACAAAATAAGGATCATAGAGATTCATCTCTTTCACCTCATCAATCCACTGAGGCACAACAAAAGTGATCTCAAAAGGAGAAGCTTCATCCCCTTCCCTCCTCCTAGATACGCTATCAACTCCCACATTATCTTTCCCTTGTTTATATTCTACTATGAAGTTAAACCCCAATAATTTTCACAACCACTTTTCTTGCATTTCTGTGTTGATTCTTTGTTCAAGGATGAACTTGATGCTCCTTTGATCCGTTTCTTACTTTTGCACTCGTTTTTTTAATTTGAAAATAAATTTTTAAAAAAAAAATCTTGAACCAAAAGTGGTTTAGCATAATATAATAATATATTGTATAGATAATAGATAATAATAATGATAATAATAATAATAAAAAAATTTGAAAGAAAAAAAAAACGATACATTGCCCTGTTTATTAGAGAAAAAATGGAGTACACTAATTAACGAGACAAATTCCATTCCTCATTCAGTCAAATGACAGAAATCCAAACATCCTAAATTGCAGGTAACTGCCTAAACGAACTCCGAAAGCAAGATTAGAAAAGGGAAGACAAGTGATTAAAGTACAGTGCTAGTTAAACAATTTCTCATTACATGCAGAAGTCTCAAAACGAACTTGTTCTGAAATTAAAATGTATTAGATCTTGCAAGTTACAATCACCAAAGACCTCAAAAATCAAAGTACATCCTTCAAGAAACTAACACAATTCGTACTTAATTGCTTTCCAATCTGCACTTGATTTTTAATGTTCTTGAAAATCATCCATCCTTCAAATTCCATAATCCATACAATTGTCAGAACCTTCATCCTCATCAATCCTCATAATCATCACCATCATCGAATCTTGGCCGATCACCAAACACGACAAACTCATCGAAATGGTTGCCAAGTCCAAACTTGTTGGACCCCTTGGACTTGGTCTTGGCCTTGCCGGCCGGCAGCAGGTGGCAGGTCGTGCACATTGACTTACAGCATTTACCCGTAAATTTGGAGTGGTTGGTCGGCTTTGATGACACTTTGGCAAATACTCCAGCAGTGGTGGGTGATTCGAGACGATTCTTCACTAATCTTGATGAATTCTGATCGGATGGTGGGGAGATGATGACATGGGTCCTCACCACCCCATGCTGCCTTCCCTCTCTTCTCATTGTGTTCGAAAAGTTTGATGGCAAAGAGAAATTTGATGAGAGATTTTGGGGTTTGTGGTTAGGGTATTTATGTAGGTATGGGTGTCTTGGCAGCCAAGTTTGGTTATGTCGGTCTTTTTTACGAGATATATTTCCTTGGTGGGCAAGGGATTGGTCAAATTTGGATTGGAACTTTCCAATGCCAGCGAATGATTGCACGAATAGATAGATATAAAATTGGAAGGGAGATTTAACGGTTGGGATTTATTCATCTTCACTCTGATCATCAAACTAATGGTTCGGATGTGTAGATAAAAATATATACATAAAAATCTTTTTTTTAAAAATAAATACATGAAACTATTTCGTAAATTAGCTGACGATGGATGGTGTCTTAACTCTTAAGCTTTAGCTAGTATTCTTCAGTCAAATCTTAAACCATTAATGCTTAAAATTATATCTATAAGATTATATCTATATCTTAAAATTAAACCATTAACCTCTGGTAATGTTCTTTTTCATCTCTTATAAGCGATTCACCTCTTATACGGGGTGATCCACATATTTTTCCATAATTTTTAGCATTCTTTTTTTTATCTCTTATAAGCAATTTTCCTCAAAATCGTTTATAAGCCTAAACGGATTCTAGTAGCCCCTTTCAAATTCTTATAAGCCTTCTATTACTTAAAAAGTCTATATTACCCCAAAGTATAAATAGAGAAATTAATTATATAGTAAGGACAAAAATGTATAAAAGTAGACAAAAAGGCTCTTGCAAGAGGTGAAAAAAGAACAAAAATCTCTTATAAAAGGTTCTTATAAGATATTATTTTTCTATAAAAGAACACCTAAAAAAGAGGTTCTTACTGTAAATCTCTTATAAGAGGCAAAAAAAGAACAGTACCAGAGTCTACCTCCTATCTTATTTCTCTATTTTGAAATTGAGAAATGAGAGAAAAAGAATAGATTCTATTTAACTAACATGTACACTACGCACGATTTTATTACATAACCAAAATAAAATAAAAACCATGTACAATTCCTCAAACACTATGTTTTGGTATTGATTATCTAAACCATTTACTTATGTGAGGATGATAATGAAGATTTCAATAATTACTGTAGAAATGATACTTATAAGTTTGTCCTAATTTTCTCATATTTTTTGAGAAATCTATATAAATTTATGAGTCCCTAAAAACTTTCGAACATATTTACTCAACTGACCCTGTTTTGGACACGTCGGCTTAAAACATTATTGACAATAACGACATATGTTATTTTGATACTACTGTTGCCAATAGCGTCATCTATAATAAAAGAAATATTTTCAGTTGCCTCCATTCGGAATAACATCAGTACATCTCGCATTATATCATGAGTTATCTGACTTGAAATAAAGATTGTAAGCGTGAAATATCAAATAATTGATGTCGTTATTTTCAATAACGACAACCTTAAACTGATGCCGCTATTGAAAATAGCGGCACCAGTTTAGTAATTGAGAGAACGAAGAAAGAAAAGGAAAGAAAGAATGAATGAAGTGTGCGGCGCCCAACAGACATGTCTCTATCTTTCTCCTTCTGGAGCCTTGTGCAGCTCCTATGGAGTCTACTCTTTTTGGAATTTGTCTCGCTCACTCTCTTTTTATCTCCCGATTTGTTTCCCTCTCTCTTAGGGCATTTATTTCTAGAGAGAGAAAGAGAAAGATTAAGGAAGAGAAAGAAAGGAATAGGAATAGTAGTAGGGAAATGGGTGCAAATCCCAAAGTTAACAGACTTGGTTCTGTACTCCGTTGGGATCACGAGAGCTACATGTGAAGGGTATTAATTGAGAGGACGCGTGTGTATCTAGTGTTAATTGTGTTCGTTTGATTTAGAGAAGGATGTCACTTGGTTCTGTACTCTCTCTCTCTCTCTCTCTGAATTATACTGGTATCACTATTTTCAATATTGGCATCAGTTTAAGGTTGCCGTTATTGAAAATAACGACATCAGTTATAAGATACTTTTCACTTATATTAAGGCTATTCGTATGTGCTTTGACTCGATCAGTTATAAGACCATCTCCAACCATGCTAGCCATCTTTTAATTTTAGCCAAAATAGCTAATATAAAGACAAAAATATGCTCCAACGGGACTAGCCAAACCACTCGCCAAAATAGATTTCTAATATTCACTCGCCATATCTGGCGAGTATGTACCGCCTGCTAAACTTCTTCCCAAAACCAAAAAAATAATTAATCGCAAAAATTGCGAAATCAATCGCAAAAATTGCGAAATCATCGCGAAAATTGCAAAATCAATTGCAAAAATTGCGAAATCAATCGCGAAAACTGCGAAATTTTATTTTTGGGCTTGAAAATTTTATTTTGTATTGGGCTTATTTATGAGATTTTATTTTATATTTTTATTTTAATTAATTTTGGACTTTAAATTATTAATGGTTATTCAAAATAGATTACATGATTGGAGTAGAGACTTTTTTCGCTAGCCAAATTATCAATTTGTTATTTATTTTGGCTATTTTAGTTAGCCAAAATAGCTAACGTGGTTGGAGATGCTCTAAGATGTTAATTAAAAATTGTTGCTCCAAATCCTTAGGTTAGATTAAAATAAAGATTTTTTTTCTTCCAGATCACTAGATCAGCCATCAAACTATTGAGAAGGAAGTTCATTATCAACTATGACAGGATCGAGTCAAATTTGCTGCTTATATATATATATACTAGATTTGCCCGTGGGCACATGCCTACTGCACGTCTTCAGAACGATACAGCATATGAAAAACCTTGTAAACAGTAAATCAACAATTATATAGCTCAAGTTAGAATAGTATGACAATATATTTTTTTTTTTGAGAGAAAAGGTGAAATAAGGCCGCCCTGTTTCATTAATAAGAAGTTAACAAAATAACCCCAGCATACTGGGATAAGTTACAACCTACAGACAGAAAAAAAAAACATGAAGCGACAAGACCAGTACATATAATCAGCTCTTACTCTAAACTACGAGGACCAACTAGTATGTCTGTTAAGCAAGCTTCGAGCACCCACCTCTACGGCACGCGCACACCCACCTGAAGCGAATCAAGCGGGTTTTGAAAATTTGCCACTCCCATCTGTAGTAGGGTAAAAATGACCTGGGGCCCAACCTGGGCCCGGGGCTGCTCTCGCCCAAATACAAGAAAAACAACAATTCGGCTCGGCTTCGGGCCATTACAGGGTCGGCACCGAGCCTCAAGTTCACCCCCACAAAACCGGTCTCCTCGTATCCGACGAGCCTCAATGGTCCTCGGCCTCCGATCCGTGACAGCCCCACGGGCCGTCCCCCCATCCTGGCGAGGTATGAGGATGACCTGGCAAAGCCTAGGCCCTCCGATTCTCCCAGAGGCACCGGAGACCCATGATCAGCCATGTCAGCTCCAAATACCACTTAGGGCATTGCCACGTCAGCCCTATACCACTCTGGGCACTGCCACGTCCGCCCTAAACCCCTTGGGCCTCCTGCCACGTCAGGCCCATGGGCTTTCGGGTCCAGACCCGGCCCCCAAGCGGATCCATACCCGGTTGGGATTCCCTATAAATACAAGACCCTCACCCACCTTTTCAGGTAACTAATCTTTTGCCACCTAAATTCACCTAGTTATTGCTACTCTCTCACAGAGACTGACTAGATCGTCGGAGGGTCCGCCACCGGGATAAACCCCGGTGTTTCAGGACCGTCTGCAGGTACACAAGACCTCGGATCCGAACCCTCTGATCCGAGCCCAGACATCCACCTCACTCCGAACCCGTCGCAGGTACCGCCCGGCCAGCCGAGGGTCGTCTGACAAGCAGCTTTCTCCTTCAATACAAATCGAGTCCGAACTCACACCTGGTGCATCCACACGTCTCCCAGAAACAAACCGCATCAGGTTGGCGCTGTCTGTGGGAACACTGCTTCAGAAGCCGATCCGAGCCCGACCATCAAGGGACCTCGACAGCCGAACTCTCATGGCCTCCAAGGGCAAGGGGGCTGCTTCCTCCGTCAACCGACGGGACTCGCCCCCACCAACTGCTAATGCCGGGCCACGCATTTCAAAACACAGGGCTCCCCATCAGGGGTCCCAAAAGAGCGTCACCCGTCAAGTCCAGCCCGACCTACGGGGGATAATCGTCAACCGACAGATTAGCCGCAGCAGGGGAAGGGCCGCTTCCAACCCGGCCCCGAACCATCCAAGACTGCCGCCCGAGGGACGGAGGCCAGCGCTCAGCCGCGTCGGAAGGCAACCTTCAGATCGACCAAACAGGGTCGAGGGAGCCCCCGTCACTCACAAGGAGTTCCAGGACTTCCGAAGAGAAATTCTTGGGGCTCTCCGACGGGCTCCCAGGGGGGAAGCCCTCCATTCCCAAACCGGGTCGGACGCCGAGGCCAGCGTGTCCCGCCCGTCAACAATCCAGCCAGAGGACGATGGCGTACTCCTAAGGTGCCTCCAAGAAATGGAGGATTGCCTCGATCACATAGGAGACGGCGGCCAACGAGCGGCTCAGGGGTACAGACCTGTCCGTCCTCCCTTCTCCGCCCCCATCCTCCAAGCGGAAATACCCAGGAATTTCCGACCACCTCAATTCGAGACCTACGACGGCGAGGGAGATCCTGCTGATCACATGGAGGGTTTCAAAACCCTCATGATGATTCACAGCGCCTCGGATCCCCTGCTGTGCCGAGCCTTCCCTGCCACCCTTCGGGGTCCGGCTCGTGAATGGTTCTCGAAGCTCACCCTCGGCTCCATTTACTCCTTCGACCAACTAGAGGGCAATTTTCTTGCCCACTTTGTCACCAGTCGGAAGGCCGAAAGGACCAGCGCCTCTTTACTTGGGCTCAGACAGATAGAGGGGGAGTCACTCAGAGTGTTCGTCCACAGGTTTACCGCAGAGGCAAGGTCGGTCTCCTCCCTTGATCCAGGCGTCGCCTCCGCGGCATTTTGGCACAACGTCCGTCATAGACAGCTGAAGGCTTCTCTGGCGAAGAAACCCCCCGTCGACTTTCCCGACCTCCTCAACAGGGTCGAGAAATACATTAGGGCAGAAGAGGCCCTTAACCCTGAAGATGCCGGGGAGGCCACCGGGAAGGGAAAACGAAAGGCCGAAGAAGTCGAACCATCGAAGAAGGCTCCGAGGAACGCTGGGGCCATGAAGAAGGTCCCGCCGGTCCCCCGCTTCAAGAGGTACACTCCCTTGACACATAACATATCCGCCATCCTCTTAGAAATCGAAGACAAAGGCATTGTCCGACTACCTCCCCGACCTAATAACAACAAAATTCGAGATCAGCGCTTCTACTGCCGCTTCCACAAAGATCATGGGCACGAAACCGACCAATGTCGGGCCTTGAAAGATGAAATTGAGGAACTCGTCTCACGAGGGTACCTCCGAGAATTCACCCGAGAAGGCCGACGGGATCGGCGAGATGCTAGGAACCGGAGGCTTTCGCCTCCGAACCCTACTTCGAACCGCATCCAGGGTCGGGATCTCGAGTCCGAGGGAGCCGCGGATACGCCATTCATCTTGCACTGTGTCCACGGGGGGCCAATGGGAGGAGAATCAAATACGTCCCGAAAAGCCTTCATCCGAGAGGTGAATGTTGTCCAAAACAACCCCTCGCCCAAGCTACAACCGAGGCCAGTCTCCTTCTCAAGAGAGGACCTCGAAGGCGTTCACCTACCCCACTGCGATGCCCTCGTCATTAGCCTCCACATGGATAATTGTGAGGTTCGCCGAATCCTCGTTGACAACGGTAGCTCGGTAAATATTCTTTTCCTCAAAGCCTTCGAGAATCTCAAGTTACCCAGAGGGAAGCTCAAGCCAGCCGGATACACGTTGCATGAATTCTCCGGCGTCCCTGTCGTAATAGAAGGGATTGTTACCTTCGACGTCACCGCAGGATCGGCTCCTGTCAAGAGGACCGAGTCCATAGATTTCATGATTGTCAACATCAAGGCAGCTTACAACGCCATTCTCGGCCGACCCGGACTGAGCTCCCTCCAAGCGGTACCTTCGGCCTACCATCTGAAACTTAAATTTCCCACCCCCCAAGGGGTCGGCATCGTCCGAGGTAGCCACGAAGCAGCGCGGTCGTGCTACATAACCGCCGTCGGAGGGGGTGTATTCCCACTTGACGCCGTTGAACTCGAACCCGAGAGGGACGGCCCAGCTCCCGAGCCTGTCGACGAACTAGAAGAGGTCATGTTCGATGCCGAGGATGAATCAAAGTGGTTCCGGGTGAGCCGCTCGCTCACCAAGGACTTGAAGACAGGCATCATCGCCTGCGCCCGTCGCAACGTTGATCTCTTCGCTTGGAAGCCCTCCGACATGCCCGGGATCTCCGAAGACTTGATTATGCATCGGCTGAGCGTCATCCCTGACTCTAAGCCGATCGTCCAAAAGAGGCACAAAGTCGCCCCGGAGAGGCAACAAATTGTGAAGACAGAAGTGGACAAGCTCTTGTCCGCTCGATTCATTCAGGAAGTCAGCTACCCCGAGTGGTTGGCCAATGTCGTCATGGTGAAGAAGGCAACAGGGAGTTGGCGGATCTGCATCGACTTTACGGATCTTAATAAAGCATGTCCGAAAGATCCTTTCCCCCTCCCCCGCATCGACGCTTTAATCGACGCAACCTCGGGGCATGAGCTACTGTCCTTCATGGACGCATTCTTGGGGTACAATCAGATCCGAATGTTTCCACCAGACATCTCCAAGACCTCGTTCGTCACCGACCAGGGTCTTTATTGTTACCGCGTTATGCCCTTCGGGCTGAAAAACTCCGGAGCCACGTACCAGCGGCTCGTCAACAGAATCTTCAAAGATCTGATCGGCCGTAACGTGGAAGTCTACGTCGACGACATGCTCGTCAAGAGCCGGGCCGGGCCGGACCACATCGCCGACCTCGAGGAAGCCTTCGGTGTCCTCCGACGTCACAACATGAGACTCAATCCGGCTAAATGCGCCTTCGGCGTCTCCACTGGGAAATTCCTGGGGTTCATCGTCAGCCAACGCGGCATTGAGGCAAACCCCGAGAAAATCCAAGCCATTATTGACATGTCCCCGCCTCGGAATGTCAAGGAGGTTCAGAGGCTTACGGGCCAATTGGCGACAATCGGCCGTTTCCTCTCCAAGTCGGGGGAGAAGTCTCTCCCCTTCTTCAAGGCCTTGCGCGGAAAAGGGGGCTTCGAGTGGGGTACCCATCAACAAGAAGCCTTCGAACAGCTGAAGCAATACCTCGCCAACCCGCCTCTCCTCAGCAAGCCCGAGCCAGGCGAACCGCTTTGGCTCTACCTGTCCGCCTCGGATAGCGCCCTCAGCGCCGTCCTCGTCCGAGAAGAGGAAGGAGTTCAAAGGCCATTGTATTATGTGAGCAAAGTACTACTCCCAGCCGAGACGAGGTACGCAAAGATAGAGAAGGTGGCCTATGCCTTGGTCATGGCAGCCCGAAAGCTTCGTCCTTACTTCGAGGCCCACTCCGTCCAAGTACTGACCGACCAGCCACTAAAGACTGTTCTTCACAAGCCCGAAAACTCCGGCCGCCTAGTCAAGTGGTCAATTGAGCTGAGTCAGTTCGACATCAGCTATCAGCCGAGGGTGGCCATTAAAGGACAGGCCCTCGCCGAGTTTATAACTGAGTGCACCGTCTCCGAGCAGCCCAGCATCGAGGGTTCAGATCCGACCTGGGAGGTCTTTGTCGACGGCTCATCATGCGAAACGGGGAGTGGGGCTGGCATCTTCCTTCGTGGCCCCGACCAATTCCTACTTCAATACTCCTTTCGCCTCAACTTTCCGGCCTCCAACAACAAGGCAGAATACGAGGCCATGATCTCCGGATTGACCCTCGCCCACCGAGCCGGAGCCAAGCAAATCCGGGCCTTCAGCGATTCTCAGCTCGTGGTCAATTAGATCACCGGAGAATACGAAGCCCGCGATGATCGCATGGTGAGGTATTTGGCGGCAGTCCGACGACTCCTGGCGTCCTTCAGCTGTGCCACGGTTATCAGAGTCCCCAGGAAATAGAACGCTCAAGCAGACGCATTGTCCAAACTTGCCTCTTCCTCCTTCGAGGGTCTCGATCAGACGGTGCTCATAGAAATCCTCCTGAAACCAAGTATCAGTGACCCAGAGCCGGAGGCGATGTGTGTGCAAGATGGTACCAGCCCAGACGACTGGACCACTCCCATCCGAAGATTCTTAATCAGTGCCGAGCTTCCTGAAGACAGGGCCGAGGCCAGACGAGTCAGAGTCCGAGTTGAAAGGTTTGTCATGATTGATGACATCCTCTTTAAACGCTCATACACCTTGGCCGACGGCAAACCATACCTCCGCTGTCTCACCAACGACGAGGCCAGCTACGCCCTCAAAGACCTACATGAGGGGATCGGCGAATGCCACATGGGGAGCAGGACACTTGCTCGAAAGGCCCTGAATCAGGGGTACTATTGGTCGACCATGCTCCAAGACTCACAAGACTTAGTCAAGAGGTGCGGCCCCTACCAAAGATTCTCCCCTATCAAGAGGCTTCCTCAAGCCAATCTCCGATCCCTGGCGAGCCCTGCGCCGTTCGCCATGTGGGGTATGGACCTTGTGGGGCCCTTCCCCCCAGCAATAGGACAAAAGAAATTCCTGATAGACGCCATCGACTACTTCACCAAGTGGCTCGAAGCCGAACCACTGACCAGCATCACCGAGTGCCAAGTACAACAGTTCTTTTGGAAGAACATCATTTGCCGGTTCGGAATCCCTCGGGTCCTCGTCACAGACAACGGAACCCAGTTCCAAGGTCAGAACTTCCAAACCTTCTGTGCGGACATCGGCATCCAACAGCATTTCTCCGCCATTTGCCACCCTCAGTCCAACGGCCAAGCGGAGAACGCGAACAGGCAAATCCTCGACGGCCTCAAAAAGCGCCTCGACAGTTCCCCCAAAGGGCTGTGGGTCGAGGAACTGCCTAGCGTGCTATGGGCGCACCGAACCACCAAGAGGATCCCCACGGGGGAGACGTCGTTCAGTCTGACCTATGGGACAGAGGCAGTCATCCCCGTCGAGGTCGGATTACCTTCTCCCCGGATCATAGCCTTCGATGAAGCTGACAATGCGTCCGGCCTAAGGGCCAACCTGGACCTCGTCGCCGAGGTGCGAGAGAAGTCTTCAATCCGGAGAAGCATCTACCAACAACGGATCGAGAGGTTTTACAACAAGAAGGTCCGCCCCACAAACATCAAGGCAGGGGACCTCGTATTACGAAAACTATCTGTCTCTGATCCAACCAAGAAGAGGAAATTGGCTCCCAACTGGGAAGGCCCATACCGTGTAGTCGAGGCTGTATGCCCTGGTACATACCGACTGGCAGATATGGACGACCGGCCCATCAGCCGACCCTGGAACGCCGAGCACCTAATGAAGTTCCTGGAAGAGCGAACCTAAGTTCTAGCTTGGCTAAAGTAAATTAAATCTTTTGTAAGCTTTCATGTGTAAAGGGCCACTTCAGCGACCCTCCCTATCTTGTATAAAAGAAGTCTCTTTTTGTCAAACTCCAAATGCCTCGGCAGCTCTGACCTAATACCGGACAATGGGATCGGCACCCGAGTTCTCACTCCGGTATCATCCCCAAACGTCTCAGTAGGTTGGACCCAGCTTCAGACCAGGAAATCTTCCTAATACCCCGTGTCGATCCCTCACGAATCGACGGAGCCAAACCTCGCCTCCGCCGCCATTCACTACACTACTAACCAGAGCAAAGAAGGAAAAGAATTCTTTATTCATACTCTTTTATTTTGTTCTGGGAAAACAAACAAGGACCGTTACAGGACCACTCCACTCATCTCAAGCCGGAGGAAACCACCACCTTAGGGCCCCTCGGGTCCGGCGAAGGGCGGGATCACTCCGACCAAACGACTTGGAACTCTCTCTTTGTCATGATGGTCCTTCGACTCAGCCACAGTCGACGCACCGGCCACGGAGCTCTGGGCATCAACGGGTCGCATACGCTCCATCAGCAGCAACGCAGAGGGAACCCCCTCCGCTCGCCGACCCCCCGAGGAAGATGTCGAGACGCCCAACATCGTCCTGTAACGGTGTATTTCCATCTCCTTCTCCACTATCACATCACGAAGTAGCTTCTCAAAGGAGGGCCTCTGCACCGAGGGACTGGACATAGTATATCCGAGACCGACGCCCCCGAACTCCCGATCCACCATCGCCCTCCTCAGCCGGCTTGCCTCCTCACTAAGGGCTTCAGACTTGTTCCTGTAATAATTGAAGTCCGCATCAGTGTCACGGGCCCCCTTACGGTACCGAACCAAAGTGGCTTCCAGGGCCTCAACCTTGCTCCGGAGCCACGCCACGTCGGAACGACGGGGGTCCGCCTCAGGAGGGGGAGCCATAACCTACAAGAGAACCAGCCCACTCAAAACATATAAGCAAGGAGGTTCGGAAATATCCGAGGTCAAAACACTTGGCCAGTCAAAAACCCTCTTTTTATAAATTTAGTTGCTCCATACAAAAAATGCGGTGGCCAGTCCGCGGAAGGCAAATACAATCGAGAGATGGAAAAAGAAGGACAAAATTATACAGCTTGTTTTCCCACCTCAGTGTCGCCCGGATTCACAGGGGGGTCGGCAGCCGGGTCATCATCGGGCCCTTGTTCGCCAGGGGTCTTCGGTGTCCCCTCGATCTCCATGTCAAACTCGAAGTTGGACAGGTCGACGGTCGGATAGAAGTGCCTCACATGACTGAGGGCCTTTGCATAACAGTCATCCTGGGCTTTGATCACCAGGAGCTGACACGCCTTCGTCAACTCATCCTTCTCCTTCGCAAACATCTTCTTCTGAGCCGCCATCGTCTTCGCCCATTCCTCCTTCTCCTTGTCGAAGGCCGCCTTCATCTCCGTCTCCCTCCTATGTGAGCTTTTGAGCTCTACCTTCAACCCCTTCACCTCCTGCACGGCCTTGTCAGCCCGGTCTCGCTCTCGCTGCAAAGCTGCCTCATAAAGGCCTCTCACGTGGGCCCCCTGCACGGTCGCCTGCAGTAGCCAGACATTACTAAGAAAGCCTTCTTTGCAACATAATCTCAAGACAAGTGGGTTCGGTTGACTTACCAGCACATTAGCCTGCGCAAGGTGCACGTACGCCTCGTCCAGGGTCTCAGCCTTCATCTCCGAGCGGTCCCGGGGGGTCGCCAGCTTATCTGCAACCTCCACGGCCTGGCGCCCTCGGGTCAGGCAGTCACCCTCGCGGATCGACCAATTCGGCACCCACGGTCGCCGAAGTCTCTCCTCTATCCCGGGATCCACCAGGGGACCCTTCCCCTTATCAAGGTCAGCAGCCTTGCCCTGATCCAAGCCCCCCTGAACCACCACGTCCCTGCCTGTCTCCGAGCGAGTCCTTTTGGCCCTCGGCTGAATTGGGGCCTCGGAGACCGCCTGGGACAACTCGGTCGTCTTCACCGCGTCCCCCTTCTTCTCGGCCTTCTTCTTCTTCATGGCGAGTCTCAGTGCCTTAATCAATTCTTCATCCATATCTGTAAAAAAATCCATTAAGAACAATGAGCAAGAAAGTACAAGAAGATCGAGAGAAAAGAAACAACTACATACTAAGCACGGCCGGGCTCAGTCCGACGCTCGCCAGGTGGGCCTCTGTCACCTTCGTCCAATTGATGCTGTACGACAAACAGAGGCGCTCAACGAACCTCCACTCCTCAGCCGTCAGGTCCCTCGGCCTCGGCGTTTTGTAGCTCGGCTTAGAGTGGTTCCATCGAGTAGGGATATCCCAAGGATCCTCACTCCGGATCACCAGATATTTCTTCTTCCAATCCTTGATAGAATCTGGGTGACCATGGACTACCTTCTCCTTACCCCGAGGCGAGATGTAGTATACACCCTCTGCCGACGAGCTGATCATCAACATCGCTCGGAACACATTCAGCCATAGGGGTACCTTCTGCTCCTCACACATCAGCACGAAGCAGATGATCTGCTTCCAGGAGTTCGGTCCAAACTGCATCGGCGCCAAGGACGCCCAATTCAGCACCTCCCGAACGAATGGGTGGACTGGCAGCCTCAGTCCAGAGATGAAGGAGTCCACGGGGAGGACGCAATACCTATCCGGCAGGGGGTCGGTCGGCCGAAGAGTAGAGCTCGGCAGCATGAGCTCGTAGCTGGACCCTATGTTGTATACCAACTGCAAAGCCTCCAAGTCACCTGCCTCTAGAACAGTCGGGAGTGTGTCCATCTTCACCCTCTTCCGGCTCGGCGATGACGGCTGGACCCCAAAAAGCTCCTTATCGGAGAGATCGTCGGGGTATCGACGGAACGGCTTGGGTTGTACGGGCGACCCTGTCATCAAGTTATGATAAACAGGCGCCTGACTCGAGCCACCGGTCTTCGATCCCTTCTTCTTCGGAGCCCTCTTCTTCTTGGCTCGTTCCGGCGAGGGTGTAGATAATCGCCCCAGACCGGTCGGATTCCGAGGCCCTTCGGCTTCACCCCCTTCGGGACCACCCTCCTCTCCGAAAGCCAACCCTAGAATCTGAACTTCGTCTGAACTACCGCCCCCTCCTCAGATTCGCTACTCTCCACCACAAAAGGCCTCCGAGATCGCAACGGCTTCACATGGTGTACCACCTCCTCCTCGCCTACCAGCTCCTCCCACGAAGTCGATTTGGAGGCGGGTTTCACTTCCCCCCCAGACGTCGACGCTGACGAGCCACACTGAGCCCTGTCCATCTGTGCCTAAGCTAAACAGACTTACCAACTAACCTGGGGTCGCTTCGGAAGAACGAGCCTGCTGCAGCAAACTGAGGGGACGAGCGCTGAAGAGTTGGAAGATTTTTGGAAAAGTAAGAAGCAAGAAAGAAGTGGGCGATAGGAGGAGAGGGGGGAACATTTATAGAGGACGAAAATGACTCCTCGATTTTCGCAATTACTGTTCACCGATTGACGTGTAACTGCCGCCTGGAAAATTGCGCCACGTCCTCGAAACAAGGGCTGCTGACGTCATCCAGTGCCAGGCTGGCAGCCAGACACAGGGGTCAGTTTGGATGAAGTGCTTGGCGGAAAATTTTCTTTTTAAAGATTTAAGGCTACAGGGCTTGATCGGCTCCCTCTCACCCGCTAACAACTTGGGGCTTACAGCCTCGGCAGCCGAAACCCCAAATTGTTCTCGGGTGGCAGAAAAGCCACCATCGCCTGCACCCCGGGCTCCAGGGCTCGGTCGGCTCCCCTCTCACCCGCGAGCAGCTCGGGGCTTACGGCCTCGTCAGCCGAAACCCCGAATTGTTCGAGGGTGGGAGGAAAGCCACCATCGCCTAGAACCCTAACAGAAAGCGGATCGTCCCGCATATCCGAGGCTCTTCAGCCTCAGGTCTAGAATGCGGTGGGTACCCCTCCTGTCCTGATCTCTCTCGGGCCAAACAACCGTGTGAGGGCCGTCTGACCCGAAAAAGGATCCGGACGGCAGAGTCACCACCAATCCGAGGCTCCTTATTCCCCGGTCCGGATTTCGGTCGTTATCCCTCTCGCCCTGATCTCTCCTAGATCTGACTACCGTATCGGGGCCATCAGATCCAAGAGAAGATCCGGGCGATAGAGTAACCACCTCTCCGACACTCAGGGACAAAATTTTGCAAGAAAGAGACGTCCGCCGAAGCAGACACCTCTGGTGGCCAATGGACCACCCTTTCTGTGATCACATCCGCAGGGCAGAGTTAGGTATTTATAACCTCCACCATAGACCTGCCACTATGGCGTTGGGAAAGCCAAACGACGGAAGCCCATGCGCCATGCATTTATTAGGCGGCACAATTAAGGCCCCTAGGAAGTTGGAACATCACACAGATCCCGGAGTGCCTTCAATGCTCCGCAGAAACAGCGGCTACCCCCGCTCAAACGTTTTAAGGCACAACAGTTCGACATCACCCTTGCCGACCCGTAATCCCTCGACAACTCGAGGTTCGGTCTGGCACCAGGGTAACCTTCTCAGGAAAACACAACGGCTTTCCATCACCCTTGCCGACCCGTAATCCCTCGTCTGCACGAGGTTCGGTCTGGCACCAGGGTAATCTTCTCAGGAAGACGCAACGGCTCGCCATCGCCCTTGTCGACCAGTAATCCCTCGACAGCTCGGGGTCTGGTCTAGCACCAGGACAACCTTCTCAGGAAGACACAACGGCTCGCCATCACCCTTACCGACCCGTAATCCCTCGCCAGCACAAGGTTCGGTCTGGCACCAGGGTAATCTTCTCAGGAAGACGCAACGGCTCGCCATCGCCCTTGCCGATCCATAATCCCTCGACAGCTCGGGGTTCGGTCTGGCACCAGGGTAACCTTCTCAGGAAAACACCACAGCTTGCCATCACCCTTACCGACCCGTAATCCCTCGCCAGCACGAGGTCCGGTCTGGCACTAGGGTATTCTTCTCAGGAAGACGCAACGGCTCGCCATCGCCCTTGCCGATCCGTAATCCCTCGACAGCTCGGGGTTTGGCCTGGCACCAGGGTAATCTTCTCAAGAAGATACAACGGCTCGCCATTGCCCTTACCGACCCGTAATCCCTCGCCAGCTCGAGGTCCGGTCTGGCACCAGGGTAATCTTCTCAGGAAGACGCAACGGCTTGCCATCACCCTTGCCGACCCGTAATCCCTCGCCAGCCCGAGGTTCGGTCTAGCACCAGGGTAACCTTCTCAGGAAGGCTCAGCGATCTGCCATCTCATTTCCACGACCATAAAACACTCCTCCACGGCTAACTCCCGCACCCCCGCAGGAGTGGGGGGCTTGTGTGGTAGGGTAAAAATGACCTGGGGCCCAACCTGGGCCCGGGGCTGCTCTCGCCCAAATACAAGAAAAACAACAATTCGGCTCGGCTTCGGGCCACTACAGGGTCGGCACCGAGCCTCAAGTTCACCCCTACAAAACCGGTCTCCTCGTATCCGACGAGCCTCAATGGTCCTCGGCCTCCGATCCGTGACAGCCCCACGGGCCGTCCCCCCATCCTGGCGAGGTATGAGGATGACCTGGCACAGCCTAGGCCCTCCGATTCTCCCAGAGGCACCGGAGACCCATGATCAGCCATGTCAGCTCCAAATACCACTTAGGGCATTGCCACGTCAGCCCTATACCACTCTGGGCACTGCCACGTCCGCCCTAAACCCCTTGGGCCTCCTGCCACGTCAGGCCCATGGGCTTTCGGGTCCAGACCCGGCCCCCAAGCGGATCCATACCCGGTTGGGATTCCCTATAAATACAAGACCCTCACCTACCTTTTCAGGTAACCAATCTTTTGCCACCTAAATTCACCTAGTTATTGCTACTCTCTCACAGAGACTGACTAGATCGTCAGAGGGTCCACCACCGGGATAAACCCCGGTGTTTCAGGACCGTCTGCAGGTACACAAGACCTCGGATCCGAACCCTCTGATCCGAGCCCAGACATCCACCTCACTCCGAACCCGTCGCAGGTACCGCCCGGCCAGCCGAGGGTTGTCTGACAAGCAGCTTTCTCCTTCAATACAAATCGAGTCCGAACTCACACCTGGTGCATCCACACGTCTCCCAGAAACAAACCGCATCACCATCCTTCTACCTCAGCAAAGCAACTTCACACATGGCCCAATCGGAGTCGCACCCAACAGGAGAGCTGTGGAGAGGGTGCTCACCTCTGTCACGCTATAGCTCTCATCAGCAATTTCTCACCAAATAAAATACTCGGTCACCCTAACCACGAACACCGACAAGGAGAGAGCCGTGAAGATGATACCTTCACCTCTCACACGCATCTACTCTCTCTAGTGATATCTCACAAACACTAACAGACACCAGCACAGAGTAGTGAGAAGCAACATCTTTACTCTCTCACACTCTCTCATGCAGAACCCGAAACAATCACAACTAACAGAAGCATAACCTTTCCCACTTGCCCCTATGGGTGGTGGACGTTGTAAATTGCAGGTTTATTAATGAGGGTGTAGTGGTGGCGCTGTTGCGAAACCTGTGGCCGTTGATTAACAGGTGTCGAATTCAGGGTGCGACTACCCCACTACCGATCAAAAACAGATACATATCCACCTCAACAATTTCTACAGGACACCTCATGGGGGGACCCCGTTGTTGCCGCTAATTTCGGTGTGGGGGCAAACAGATAGAATTTGTGAGTTCTTGGAAAACCTGAATAGCAAACACCTAACCTGTTCCGCCGGAGCTTGACCGTTGACTCCCGCTGTTCACCTGCAAGGAAGTGCGAGACACCGGGGTTGATCCCGGCGACGCACCCTCTGACGCTCAAGTTAGTAACCAGAAATGATTATAAAAGAGCGTTTAACTAGCAAAAGATTGATTACCTCTTAATGGAGATGGGTGTGGGGTATTTATAGTCGCCGTTGGGATCAGATAAGGAATGTGATTCCTGTGACCTGATAAGGCATAAAATCCTCGTAATCAGATTAGGAATGTAATCCCTAATTCCCGGTGAAAAGATAGATGTGAATCAAAGCCGTTGATTAGGATTAATCAGAAACCCTAATTCTATCTTTTTTGGACTAGGTGTGTTTCGGGTTGGGACCCGTACCCAGTTGAGGTGGATCCGTTCGTGGGTTATTGAGTCGTGAAGAAAGACCCAGTTCCCATTTCAGACCCGTTAGTAGGTGAAATTACCGTTTTACCCCTGAGCTTTAAGATTCGTGTCCAATGTGAATGGTCCCGATTTAATCATATTTTTAGCCATATCACGAGCCCCCCACTCCCGAAGACTGAGTTTGATCAGCCTTTGAGGAGTAGTTTTACTGTTTTAATGGCGTACGGGATTTTATCGGTGTTCTTAAGGGAGTTTGGAATCTTGCTCGGGGTGTAACAGTGTTATTATGGGCTTGTAAAATGCCCAAAAATATTCTCAGAATTTTCTGGATTTTTGGTGATTTTTCCAGATTTTTCTGATTTTTTTCTGATTTTTTTGAATTTTTTATTCATTTTCCGAATTAAATAATTAATTATCAAAAATATTAATTAATTATTCTAATTTAAGAATTATTTTTTCAGAATTTAAAAATAATTTTTTCTGAATTAATAATTATTTTTAGAATTTTTAATTAATTTTTTTCGATTTTTAAATATTTTTTTCGGATTTTTTAAATAAAAAAAACAATTAAATAAATAAATAAACAATTTAAATATTACCTGGACACGTGGCGCGTTTCTGACCGTCCATCATGATCAGATGAGTGCGCATCGTGAGGCAGATCACGATCTGGACACGTGACGCGTTTCTGGCCGTCCATCATGATCAGATCTGCGCGCATCGTGAGGCAGATCACGATCGGGACACGTGGCGCGTTCCTAAGCGTCGATCGTGTCGTGACGCGAATTTTGAGACGATCGGACGGATCGTGTGCGTCGGCGAGTATTTTCTCCATATACGAGGGTCGGTGCTTCGGCACCTCGGCTCGGCGCTTCGGCGAAGGCACCTCGGCTCGGCTGGATGCCATGTGGCAGTGCCACGTGGCGCTTTTTTTTTTCTTTCTTTCTTTCTTTTCCCCCTCTGCTTCTTTCTCTGTTCTTCTTCGACCATCCCTTCTCTGTTCTTTTCCTCCGATGATGCCTCTGTTTCGTCGTGAAGCTCGGCGATGGAGTCGAGAGGAGGCGTCGAGCTCGGCAAGGAGAAGAGAGCGCTCGCCGATGGCTCGGCGAGGGAGGAGCTCGAGCTCTGAGGTGAGGAATGGAGCTCGGCATGTCGAGAAGGACAGCTTGGTTTGATGGCGAGGTCGAGCTCGGCATGGAGCTCAGTGCTTGGCAATGATGGGTTCGGCGAGGAGAGGGTTCGACGTGGAGCTCGGAGAGAGGGAGAGCTCGGCAGTGACTGAGTTGATGGGTTCGGCTCGACATTGTGCTCGGAGCTCGGAGAGAGGGAGAGCTCGGTAGTGACTGAGGTGATGGGTTCGGCTCGACGTTGCACTCGGAGCTCGTTCGTGGAGCTTGGAGGAGGAGAAGATGATGGGAGCTCGGAGCTCGGCGCTTTGGTCGAAGCTTTGTGAGCTCGGCGTTGGAAGTAGAAGGTGGCGAACGTGGAGCTCGGCCATGGTGAAGCTCGCTCGAGGTGGGAGCTCGACGGAGCTTGAGGAGATGACGGAGCTCGGAGCTCGGCGTTTTGGTCGGAGCTTTGTGAGCTCGGCGTTGGAAGTAGAAGGTGGCAAACGTGGAGCTCGGCCATGGTGAAGCTCGCTCGAGGTGGGAGCTCGACGGAGCTTGAGGAGATGACGGAGCTCGGAGCTCAGCATCGTGGTCAGCCATGGCGGAGCTCAAGGAGGGAGCTTACGGCGTGTGGAGACGAGCTCGACAGAATGAGCTCGGTATCAAGTTTGATGTCGACGAGGTCGGAGGTTGAAGGAGGTGTTCGCGAGCTCGGGACGGAGAGTTCGACGCCGGAGCTAGACGTCGGAGGGGGTGAGTTCGGGAGCTCGGCATGTGTTGGGTTCTCTTCTCTCTGGTTTGGTCTTGTTTTGGCGGGAGATTGGAGAAGGAGATGGAAAGGGGTTCGGGTTCGGTACCCTAACGGGTCCGACCCGACCTTTCTAATTTTTTTTTTATTTTTTTTAATTTTTTTTTTGTTTCTCTCTCTCTCCTTCCTTGTTGCTCGGCTAATGCATCTGGCTCGGCAGATCCGAGCACGGATTTTGAGGAGAATTTTTTCCCACTTTGCTGTTCGGTAGGTCGGTAGCTCGGATTTGAGATCCGAGCTACGTGGCTCGATCTGGACGGTTGATCATGATCGTGGCGCGAATCGCGAGACAAGGGGCTCAAATTTCGAGAAAACGTTATCTTGTCGTTTTGTGGAGACGTGACGAGATCTGAGCCGTTCATCATGTTTTAGCACAAATTTTGATACGATCCGACGGTGAGATGGGGTCGGCCGAATTTTTCTCCATATGCGGGGGTCGGTACCTCGGCACCTTGGATCGGCAGCTCTTCTGAAAAGAAAGAGGAAGGGGAGGAGAGGCATTTGGGTTCTCTCCTCTGCCTTGTTCTTTCGCACAGTGGAGAAGAGGAGAAGAGGAAGGGGAGGAGAGGCATTTGGGTTCTCTCCTCTGCCTTGTTCTTCTGCATAGTGGAGAAGAGGAGAAGAGGAAGGGGAGGAGAGGCATTTGGGTTCTCTCCTCTGCCTTGTTCTTTCGCACAGTGGAGAAGAGGAGAAGAGGAGAAGAGGAAGGGGAGGAGAGGCATTTGGGTTCTCTCCTCTACCTTGTTCTTCCGCACAGTGGAGAAGAGGAGGAGAGGAAGGGGAGGAGAGGCAATTGGGTTCTCTCCTCTGCCTTGTTCTTCCGCACAGTGGAGAAGAGGAGAAGTGTTGGGGAAGAAGGAGAAGAATGAAGCAGCTAAGAAGGGTATGGGTCGGACCGTGGGTATCGGATCCGACCCCGACCGTTAGCCTCTTTTTCTTTCTTCCTCTTCATCTGCTTGCTTTGTTTGGCGAATCTGAGCACGGATTTTGAGGTACATTTTTCGCCGCTCTGCAGTTTGGTAGATTGGCAGATCCAAGCTACATGGCTCAATCTGGACGGTTGATCATGATCGTGGCGCGAATCACGAGACAAGAGGCACGAGTTTCGAGAAAACGTTATCTTGTCGTTCTGTGGTGACGTGGCGCGATCTGATCCGTCCATCACGCTTGAGTGCAAATTTGGAGATGATCTAACGGTGAGATCGGGTCGGCAGAATTTTTCTCCATATACGAGGGTCGGTCCCTCGTCCGCTTGGCTCGGTGACTCAGTAGTTCACCCTCTGCCCGTCGTAGCTCGGAGAAGAGGATAAGAGGAAGGGGAGGAGAGGCATTTGGGTTCTCTCCTCTACCTTGTTCTCTCGCACAGTGGAGAAGCGGTGCTGGGAAGATCCTCGTAAGAGCCATGGGAAGACCCATTCTTTGAAGTGAGTGCAAGGAGCAACTCTAGGGGAGAGGTGTGCTCCGATCTCGTCGAGAAGAGCTATTTGAGAGATAAGTTTGAGGAGGAACTCTAGGAGAGAGTTGCGCTCCGATCTCGTCGAGAAGAGCTATTTGAGAGACAAGTTTGAGGAGGAACTCTAGGAGAAAGTTGTGCTCCGAACTTGTGGAGAAGAGCTCCGCTTTGGAGGTGAGCGGAGTGAAGAGCTCGGCTCTAGGAGAGCCATCTGGACGAGGAGTTTGAGGAGCAACTCTAGGAGAGAGTTTTAGCTCCGAACTCATTGAGAAGAGCTCCGCTTTGGAGGCGAGCGGAGAGAAGAGCTTGACTTGTAGAAGATCCATCTGGAAGAGGAGTTTGAGGAGCAACTCTAGGAGAGAGTTTTAGCTCCGAACTCGTTTGAGAAGAGCTCCGCTTAGGAGGCGAGTGCAGTGAAGAGCTCGACTTGTAGAAGAGCCATCTGGAAGGGGAGTTTGAGGAGCAACTCTAGGAGAGAGTTTTAGCTCTGAACTCGTTTGAGAAGAGCTCCGCTTTGGAGGCGAGCGGAGTGAAGAGCTCGACTTGTAGAAGAGCCGTCTGGAAGAGGAGTTTGAGGAGCAACTCTAGGAGAGAGTTTTTAGCTCCGAACTCGTTGAGAAGAGCTCCGCTTTGGAGGCGAGCGGAGTGAAGAGCTCGACTTGTAGAAGAGCCATTTGGAAGAGGAGTTTGAGGAACAACTCTAGGAGAGAGTTTTAGCTCCGAATTCGTTTGAGAAGAGCTCCGCTTTGGAGTCGAGCGGAGTGAAGAGCTTGACTTGTAGAAGAGCCATCTGGAAGAGGAGTTTGAGGAGCAACTCTAGGAGAGAGTTTTTAGCTCCGAACTCGTTGAGAAGAGCTCCGCTTTGAAGGCGAGCGGAGTGAAGAGCTCGACTTGTAGAAGAGCCATCTGGACGGTTGATCACGATCGTGGCGCGAATCACGAGGCAAGAGGCACGAGTTTCGAGAAAACGTTATCTTGTCGTTTTGTGGTGACGTGGCGCGATCTGATCCGTCCATCATGTTGTCCATCATGTTCTAGCACGTTTTTTGAGATGATCCAACGATGGGATGGCTCGGCAGCATTTTTCTCCATATGTGAGGGTCGGTTCCTCGTCCGCTCGGCTCGGTGACTCAGTAGTTCACCTTCTGCCCGTAGTAGCTCGGTGTAGTGGAGCTCGGAGTTCGGACGGCTCGAGCATGAGGAGAAGCTCGGTGAGTTGATGAAGGGGATGGGTCGATGAAGCTCTGCTCCTCGGTTCGGGAGGATGGGTCGGCATATGGGAGAGGTGAGGGGCTCTGAAGCTCTGCCTCTATTCTGTTTGGTTTTGGATATTTTTGAAGAGGAGCTCCACTCCTAGGAGAAGAGGTGCTAGGAAGAGGTGTTGGGAAGACCCATTCTCTGAAGTGAGTGCAAGGAGCAACTCTAGGGGAGAGTTGTGAGCTCCGAACTCGTTGAGAAGAGGTCCGCTTCGGAAGCGAGCAGAGTGAAGAGCTCGACTCTAGGAGAGAGCCATCTGGAAGACGAGTTTTGAGGAGCAACTCTAGGAGAGAGTTGTGCTCCGAACTCGTTTGAGAAGAGGTCCGGTTTGGAGGCGAGCGGAGCGAAGAGCTCGACTCTAGGAGAGAGCCATCTGGAAGACGAGTTTTGAGGAGCAACTCTAGGAGAGAGTTGTGCTCCGAACTCGTTTGAGAAGAGGTTCTCTTTGGAGGCGAGCGGAGCGAAGAGCTCGGTTCTAGGGTAGAGCCACTTGGAAGACGAGTTTGAGGAGCAACTCTAAAAGAGAGTTTTAGCTCCGAACTCGTGGAGAAGAGCTCCGCTTTGGGGGCGAGCGGAGTGAAGAGCTCGGCATTAGAAGAGCTATTTGAGAGACAAGTTTGAGGAGGAACTCTAGGAGAGAGTTGTGCTCCGAACTCGTTTGAGAAAAGGTCCGCTTTGGGGGCGAGCGGAGCGAAGAGCTCGGTTCTAGGGAAGAGCCACTTGGAAGACGAGTTTGAGGAGCAACTCTAGGAGAGAGTTTTAGCTCCGAACTCGTGGAGAAGAGCTCTGCTTTGGGGGCGAGCGGAGTGAAGAGCTCGGCATTAGAAGAGCTATTTGAGAGACAAGTTTGAGGAGGAACTCTAGGAGAGAGTTGTGCTCCGAACTCGTTTGAGAAGAGGTCCGCTTTAGGGGCGAGCGGAGCGAAGAGCTCGGTTCTAGGGAAGAGCCACTTGGAAGACGAGTTTGAGGAGCAACTCTAGGAGAGAGTTTTAGCTCCGAACTCGTGGAGAAGAGCTCCGCTTTGGAGGCGAGCGGAGTGAAGAGCTCGGCATTAGAAGAGCTATTTGAGAGACAAGTTTGAGGAGCAACTCTAGGAGAGAGTTTTAGCTCTGAACTCATTTGAGAAGAGGTCCGCTTTGGGGGCGAGCGGAGCGAAGAGCTCGGTTCTAGGGAAGAGCCACTTGGAAGACGAGTTTGAGGAGCAACTCTAGGAGAGAGTTTTAGCTTCGAACTCGTGGAGAAGAGCTCTGCTTTGGAGGCAAGCGGAGTGAAGAGCTCGGCATTAGAAGAGCTATTTGAGAGACAAGTTTGAGGAGCAACTCTAGGAGAGAGTTTTAGCTCCGAACTCGTTTGAGAAGAGGTCCGCCTTAGAGGTAAGCGGAGTGAAGAGCTCGGCTCTAGGAGAGAGCCATTTGGAAGACGAGTGTAAGGAGGAATTCTAGGAGAGAGTTGTGCTCCGAACTCTTTGAGAAGAGCTCCGCTTCGGAGGCGAGCGGAGTGAAGAGCTCGGCTCTGGGAGAGAGCCATTTGGAAGACGAGTTTGAGGAGCAAACTCTAGGAGAGAGTTTTAGCTCTGAACTCATTGAGAAGATGTCCGCCTTGGAGGTAAGTGAAGTGAAGAGCTCGGCCTTGAGAAGAAAGAGGAAGGGGAGGAGAGGCATTCGGGTTCTCTCCTCTGCCTCGTTCTTTCGCACAGTGAAGAAGAGCAGAAGTGTTGGGAACTTTTGGCGGGAAGACTAAAGAAGGAGAAGAATGAAGGAGCTAAGAAGGGTATGGGTCGGACCGTGGGTATTGGATCCGACCCTGACCCGTTAGCCTCTTTTTCTTCTTGCTCTTCATCTGCTTTGCTGCTCGGCAGATGCATCTTGTTCGGCAGATCCGAGCACGGATTTTGAGGCACATTTTCCGCCACTTTGCTTCTCGGTAGATGGGTAGCTCGGCTCGGTGGTCGTGGGGGCAGTTCGGAATGGCCATCTTCCTCCGGCCCGTTTAAGGACAAGCCGGTGAAGTAAAGTCGAGCCATAGGACCCCGGCCATCGTTAGGTTAGTTTGATGGCTGTGGGAGCAATTCCGAATGGTAAGTTACTTCTAGTTCGCTTAGAAGCGAACTTGCGAAGTAGAATCGAGCCAAGTGTTGGACTCCGAACCATTGCTAGATTAGTTAATGGGTTGTGGGAGCAATTCCGAATGGCGAACTACTTCTAGCTCGCTTACGAACGAACTTGCGAAGTAGAATCGAGCCAAGTGTTGGACTCCGAACCATTCAACGGCTGTGGGAGCAATTCCGAACGGCGATCTACTTCTGGCTCGCCTATGGGCGAGCCGGGGAAGTAAAGTCGAGCCGAGTGTTGGACTCTGAACCATCGTTAGATTAGTTCAAGGGTTGTGGGAGCAGTTCCGAATGGCGAACTACTTCTAGCTCGCTTAGGAGCAAACTTGCGAAGTAGAATCGAGCCAAGTGTTGGACTCCGAACCATTCAACGGCTGTGGGAGCAATTCCGAACGGCGATCTACTTCTGGCTCGCCTATGGGCGAGCCGGAGAAGTAAAGTCGAGCCGAGTGTTGGACTCCGAACCATCGTTAGAGGTATTCAACGGTCGTGGGAGCAATTTCGAATGGTGACCCTCTTCTAGCCCGCTTAGGAGCGAGCTTGCGAAGTAGAGTCGAACCAAGTGTAGGACTCCAGACTCGTTGTGAAGTGCTTAGCAAGTTGTGGGAGCGGCCATGTAGAAGAAGCTGGACTCCGAACTCGTTAAGAAGAGGTCCGCCTTGGAGGTGAGCGGAGCAAAGAGCTCGGCTCTGGAAGAGAGCCATTTGTGAGACAAGTTTGAGGAGCAACTCTAGAAGAGAGTTGTGAGCTCCGAACTCGTTCAGGAGAGGTCTGCCTTGGAGGTGAGCGGAGCAAAGAGCTTGGCTCTGGAAGAGAGTCATTTGGGAGAAGGGTTTGGGAGCAACTCTAGGAGAGAGTTGTGCGCTCCGGACTCGTTGAGAAGAGGTCCGCTTTGAAGGGGAGCGGAGTGGAGAGCTCGGCTCTGGAAGAGAGCCATTTGTGAGATGAGTTTGAGGAGCAACTCTTGGAGAGAGTTTTGAGCTCCGAACTCGTTGAGAAGAGGTCCGCTTCGGTGGCGAGCGGAGGGAAGAGCTCGGCTCTGGAAGAGAGCCATTTGTGAGATGAGTTTAAGGAGCAACTCTAGGGGAGAGCTGTAGCTCCGAACTCGTTGATAAGGGATCCGCTCCGGCGGCGAGCGGAGGGAAGAGCTCGGCTCTGGAAGAGAGCCATTTGTGAGATGAGTTTGAGGAGCAACTTTAGGGGAGAGCTGTAGCTCCGAACTCGTTGATAAGGGATCCGCTTCGGCAGCGAGCGGAGGGAAGAGCTCGGCTCTGGAAGAGAGCCATTTGTGAGATGAGTTTGAGGAGCAACTCTAGGGGAGAGCTGTAGCTCCGAACTCGTTGATAAGGGATCCGCTTTGGCAGCGAGCAGAGGGAAGAGCTCGGCTCTGGAAGAGAGCCATTTGTGAGATGAGTTTGAGGAGCAACTCTAGGGGAGAGCTGTAGCTCCGAACTCGTTGATAAGGGATCCGCTCCGGCGGCGAGCGGAGGGAAGAGCTCGGCTCTGGAAGAGAGCCATTTGTGAGATGAGTTTGAGGAGCAACTCTTGGAGAGAGTTTTGAGCTCCGAACTCGTTGAGAAGAGGTCCGCTTCGGCTTCGAGCGGAGGGAAGAGCTCAGCTCTGGAAGAGAGCCATTTGTGAGATGAGTTTGAGGAGAAACTCTTGGAGAGAGTTTTGAGCTCCGAACTCGTTGAGAAGAGGTCCGCTTCGGTGGCGAGCGGAGGGAAGAGCTCGGCTCTGGAAGAGAGCCATTTGTGAGATGAGTTTGAGGAGCAACTCTTGGAGAGAGTTTTGAGCTCCGAACTTGTTGATAAGGGGTCCGCTTCGGCGGCGAGCGGAGGGAAGAGCTCGGCTCTGGAAGAGAGCCATTTGGGAGACGAGTTTGAGGAGCAACTCTAGGGGAGAGCTGTAGCTCCGAACTCGTTGATAAGGGGTCCGCTTCGGCGGAGAGCGGAGGGAAGAGCTCGGCTCTGGAAGAGAGCCATTTGTGAGATGAGTTTGCGGAGCAACTCTAGGGGAGAGCTGTAGCTCCGAACTCGTTGATAAGAGGTCCGCTTCGGCGGTGAGCGGAGTGAAGAGCTCGGCTCTGGAAGATAGCCATTTGGGACCGCTCATCCGGACGTTGTTGGCGGGAGGCTCCCTCTCGGGCCCGCTTCTCGTCCAGACGGTAGCGCAGGTCCTCTTCCTTCTGCCGATTTTGAGGATTGTGGGAGGCCATGAAACCCGTAGAGGCATTGTGTATGGAGACGCGGTCTTGACGAAGAGGTTGCTTCATGCGGGAGCCCCCCGCACCGGCATTCTGTGGACCGGAAGGACCCTTGGGGGGTTGTTGATTCTGAGGGAGAGGCTGATCTTGTTGAAGAGGGTCCTCTACTTGAAGCGGGGGTTGTCCCTACTGCGGAGCGGGTTGGACGGGGATTACCTCTTGCTGATCGGCGGGGTTGGGTCCAGGGTTGGACCCTCTGGATCTTACTTTCCTAGGCGGCATGGCTGGAGAAGATCTGACCAACGGGAAGAGGAGGGGCTGCTATTCGTATGGTCCCCACAGACGGCGCCAATCTGTTGCCGCTAATTTCGGTGTGGGGGCAAACAGATAGAATTTGTGAGTTCTTGGAAAACCTGAATAGCAAACACCTAACCTGTTCCGCCGGAGCTTGACCGTTGACTCCCACCGTTCACCTGCAAGGAAGTGAGAGACACCGGGGTTGATCCCGGCGACGCACCCTCCGACGCTCAAGTCAGTAACCAGAAATGATTATGAAAGAGCGTTTAACTAGCAAAAGATTGATTACCTCTTAATGGAGATGGGTGTGGGGTATTTATAGTCTCCGTTGGGATCAGATAAGGAATGTGATTCCTGTGACCTGATAAGGCATAAAATCCTCGTAATCAGATTAGGAATGTAATCCCTAATTCCCGATGAAAATATAGATGTGAATTAGAGCCGTTGATTAGGATTAATCAGAAACCCTAATTCTATCTTTTTTGGACTGGGTATGTTTTGGGTTGGGACCCGTACCCAGTTGAGGTGGATCCGTTCGTGGGTTATTGGGTCGTGAAGAAAGACCCAGTTCCCATTTCAGACCCGTTAGTAGGTGAAATTACCGTTTTACCCCTGAGCTTTAAGATTCGTGTCCGATGTGAATGGTCTCGATTTAATCCTATTTTTAGCCATATCACCCGTCTACGGGCCCAAGCCCCACTTAATGCTGTAAAGGTGCGCACCTATGGGGGGACCCCGTCTTCGGCCCCTAGCCCCGTAACCGTGCAACACCGATCCCAGGCACCTCCTCCACTCCCCCCACACAAGCTCAACCCATTGCCGTCTCTAACTCCGGTACTATCATCACACTTACTCTCTCTTCTTTGCATACACAAGTGAGCGCACATTACGGAGGGATCCCATCTTTGGGCTCAAGCTCCACAATCGTGCAAGACAACTTAACTCACAGCATTTTCACACGCACTACCAATCCTCGCAAAAAGAAGCCGAGAGTATGGACATGGTGGCAAGCGCACAGAACATTCGGGCAAAAAACTAGCAAATCCATCCAATCCCGACCTAACCCCAACCCCATTCCCAAACAACACACCCCTAAACCCTCACCAACAGTCGACGGGGGTGGCAGCAGATCCGACCGCCGGACGTGGTCGATGGCCCACCACGGAGCTAAGGCCGACAGGGCTTTGACGGGAGGGTAAATCAGGGAGGTGGACTGCAATTTTGGAGCTCCGACAGATCTGAGAGAGGGCACGGGGGCGGTGGAGTTAAATATCGATATGGATCACTGGCGCTACGGCGGCGTTGCTTTGGCTGAGGTTGAAACAAGTAAGCGCACATTATGGAGGGACCCCATCTCGGGCCCAAACCCCACAATCGTGCAATACAACACACTCCACACCTCTCATGCAAGACCAACATTAACACCGCGCTAGCTACTCCAGTCGCCGTCGGGGGGGGGGGGGGGGGGGGGGGACTACAACAATCCCACCATCCAAAAAAAGGTTCACTAAGCAACACCACCTCCTTCTTCTTCCTCCCCACTCTCCAAACCGACTACCACAGCCAAATAAACAATCACCCTGAAAACACAAGACCCCAAATCCAAAACCCATCAATGGGTCTTCATAACCCCCATTCCCTTATTCCAAACATAGTCCACAACAAGGAATGAACAAGACATAAACAAGAAGAGACCCCACCATACCCTAACTGGCGTGAATTCCACAGAGGACACTAGACGACCAGAAGGAGTCGCCGTCGGGGTGGGGGGGGCACCAGTCGACCAGATCCAACCATGGCTGGTGCAAACTCCCCAGAGTATCTGAACACCTCGACCAGATCCGATCCTGGGGTTGTGCGCACCGCTCGCCGTCACCCAGATCCGACGATCATGGTCTTCGTCCCCTAGCTTAGGCACGGCATCGGCGCGAGGAGCTCGCCGTAGGCCCTGTCTTCGAAGTGTCGTCTTCGACTCGGCTTGGGGAGGGTGCGGGAGAGGAGCACGAGGGGAGGAGGGCGATGCGGTGATCCACTGCGATGGGGCGGCGGCGACGAGCATCAGCCACCGCCTCCGATATTTTTCAGATCTAGGGTTTTTTGTGGTAGCGGGTGTTATTTTTTATTTTTTTTGTAAATAAAAGTCCATGTTTTCATTAGTATATGTTGGAAAATTTTTATGAATTGGGGTATAAAAGTCCATGTTTCATATATATATATGTGTGTGTGTGTGTGTGTGTGTGTGTGTGTGTGTGTGTGTGTGTGTGTGTGTGTGTGTTACCGCTAAATCTAGTGTGGGGGCAAACAGATAGTATTTATGGATGTTTTATGGATTCTTGGAAAACATGAATAGCAAACCTGAACCTGTTCCGCCGGAGTTTGACCGCTGACTCCCGCTGTTCACCTGCAAAAAGTGCGAGACACCGGGGTTGATCCCGACGACGTACCCTCCAACGCTCAAGTCAGTAATCAGTGATGATTATGAAAGAGCGTAAATTAGCAAAAGATTGATTACCCCTTAATGGAGATGGATGGGGGGTATTTATAGCCGCCGTTGGGGTCAAATTAGGAATGTAATTCCTGTGATTGGATAAGGAATGTAATCCCTAATTCCCAGTGAAAGGATAGATATGAATCAGGGCTGTTGATTAGGACTAATCAGAAACCCTAATTCTATCCTGCTGGACCAGATTCATTTCGGATTGGGACCCGTACCCAGTTGAGGTGGATCCGTTTATGGGTTATTGGGATTTGAATAAAAACCCAGTTCCCATTTCAGACCCTTTAGTAGGTGAAATTACCGTTTTACCCTTGAGCTTTAAGATTCGTGTCCGATTTTAAAGGCCCCAATTTAATCCTATTTTTAGCCATATCACGAGCCCCCCACTCCTGGAGACTGAGTTTTACAGTCTTCGAGGAGTAGTTTTGTTGTTCTAATGGCGTACGTGATTTTATCGGTGTTCTTAAGGGAGTTTGGAATCTTGCTCGGGGTGTAACGGTGTTATTCTGGGCTTGTAAAATACCCAAAAATGTCTTCAGAATTTTCTGGATTTTTGGTGATTTTTCCAGATTTTTCTGAATTTTTTCTCATTTTTTTGAATTTTTTATTCATTTTCCGAATTAAATAATTAATTATCGAAAATATTAATTAATTATTCTAATTTAATAATTATTTTTCCAGAATTTTTAAAATAATTTTTCTGAATTAATAATTATTTTTAGAATTTTTAATTAATTTTTTTTGATTTTTTAAATATTTTTTCGAATTTTTTAAATAATTAAAACAATTAAAAATAATAATAAATAAATAAATAAATTAAATATTACCTGGACACGTGGCGTGTTCCTGAGCATCAATCATGATCAGATGTGCGCGCATCGCAAAGCAGATCACGTTTGGACACGTGGCGCGTTTCTGAGCGTCGATCATGATCAGATGTGCGCGCATCGCAAAGCAGATCACGTTTGGACTCGTGGTGCGTTTCTGAGCATCGATTGTATCGTGATGCGATTTTTGAAAAGATCGGACGGCGCGTGTAGCTCGGCAACATTTTTTTCCAATTTTGAGCTCGGATTGGCACTTGCTCCGATTCCGAGCAACTTCGTGCACATTTCGCGTAGCTCGGAAGCTGACCTCGGAGGTGACGCCACATGGATTTTTATTTTATTTTATTTCTTTTCTCTTCTGCCCTGTTCTTCTTCGACTTCTTCTCTTCTTTCCATTGTTCTTCTTCGTTCTTCCTCCTTCGTCTCTTTCCTTCAACGTCGTCTTCGGCTGAGGGTGAACCAGGTCACTGGAGCTCGAAGAGAGGAGCTCGACGAGAGGAGCTCATCGATGTGGAGACGAAGCTCGACGAGAGCGGCGGAGGTGGAGCTTAGCACTGGATGGAGCTCGATGGGTTCTTCGAGTAAGAGTGGGAGCTCGAGCTCGGAGCTCAGCTTCGGTGCTCGATAGAGGTGCTGGAGCTAGACGATGAGCTCGGCATCGGGGTGGAGCTCGGTGATGGAGGTTGGCGAGCATGGCGAGGAGCTCGGCATCAGGGTGAGCTCACGGAGGAGGAGCTTCGACGACGTAGATTCAAGCTGGCAATGGAGAGGCGACAGTGGAGCTCAGTGAAGGAGGGGTGCTCGACTGTGGCTACGGCTCCTTATTTGGCTCGGAGCTCGGCCATGGAGCTCAGTGCTCGGCGGAGCTCGAGGAGGGAGCTGATGGCGGTCGTGAGTGGGCTCGGCTTTGGACTGGGAGCTCGTGCTCGTGAAGGTTTGAGTGCTCGGCACCGGAGTGGAGGTTGAAGCTCGGCACTGAGCTCGGAGCTCCGGAGTGGGAGCTCGGCTCTGCACCGGCGAGGCGGTCAGATTCTCGACGAGGCGTTGGGTCGACATCTCGAAGCTCGGCCAGGTGAGAGGGGGAGAGTTTGGGTTTTTCTCTTTTGTTGGTTTTGGCGGGAACATGGAGAAGAAGGGGAAGGTGACGTGGGGTTCGAGTTTGGGACCCTAACGAGTCCGAACCCGACCCTCGTGCATTTTTTTTTTTGCCGAATTCGAGCACGGATTTTGAGGCAAATTTTTGGCCATTTTGCAGCTCGGTAGGACAGTAGCTCGGATTGTAGATCCGAACTACGCGGCTCGATCTAGACGGGTGATCACGATCATGGCGCGAATCACGAGACAATAGGCTCAAATTTCGAGAAAACGTTATCTTGTCGTTTTGTGGAGACGTGGCGCGATCTGAGCCGTTCATCACCTTTTGCGCGATTTTCGTAAAGATCCAACAGTTGGAGTTGCTCGGTATCGTTTTTCTTCATTTTCGAGGGTCGGATTGGCACTTGCTCGGAATCCGAGCGAAGTGGCTCGGTTTTTCCCTTGCGCGTGTGGCTCGGTTCGGATTTCCGAGCTATTTGGCGCAGCTGTATTGCGATCCACTTTTCCGGTGCTATGGAGGTCCGATCGGGGCGTGCGACCCCTCGTTTCGAAGCTAATTCGAAGATCTACAACTTCTCTTTAGGAGTGGGATGAAGATTCACCCTCCTTCATGGTTAAAATAGCCCCGCAACATCCTTGTCTTCATGAAGTTGAGGAGTGTTCTGGTCTTGGGGATTTCGGAAGAGGAGCTCCACTCCTAGGGGCGGAGAAGATGTGCTAGGAAGACCCTTGTGCTAGGAAGACCCTTGTAAGATGTGCTAGGAAGACCCTCAGGGCGGAGAAGGGGCGCGAGTGGCTCGGATCACTAGTCGCTCGGATCGGAATACCGAGCGACGTGGAGCGATCTGAGCCATCGGATCTCAGCGCGGATCTCGAGGCGGGCACAGTTTTCAAGAAAATACTATCTTGTTGCGTAGTGGTGCTGGCAAGATCTGAGCCGTCTGATCGAAATCTTACGCGAATTTTGAGGGAAAGTCGTTTTTCTCCATTTCGTAGCTCGGATTGGCACTTGCTTGGAATTCGAGCGAAATGACTCGGTTTTTCCCTCGCGCGAGTGGCTCGGATCGCCTGTCGCTCGGATTTTGGTTCCGAGGGACATGGGGAGTCATTTGGGAGAAGAGTTTGAGGAGCAACTCTAGGAGAGAGTTGTGAGCTCCGAACTCATTGAGAGGAGGTCCGCCTTGGAGATGAGCAGAGCGAAAAGCTTGACTCTAGGAGAGAGCCATTTGTGAGACAAGTGTGAGGAGGAACTCTAGGAGAGAGTTGTGTTCCAAACTTGTTGAGAAGGAGTCCGCTTTGGAGGTAAGCGAAGTGAAGAGCCCGGCTCTGGAAGAGAGCTATTTGTGAGACAACTGTGAGGAGAAACTCTAGGAGAGAGTTGTGAGCTCGATCTGAACCGTTGGATCTCGGTGCGGATCTCGAGGTAGGCTCAGTTCCCAAGAAAACACAATCTTGTCGTGTAGTGGTGCTGGCATGATCTGAGCCGTCTGATCGAAATCTTATGCGAATTTTGAGGGGAAAGTCGTTTTTCTCCAATTCGTAGCTCGGATTGGCACTTGCTCGGAATTCGAGCTATCCTCTTGGTCGCTGAGGTCGGATCACCTGTCGCTCGAATTTTGGTTCCGAGGGACGTGGGGCGATCGGAGCCATTTGGGAGACGAGTTTGAGGAGGAACTCTAGGAGAGAGTTGTGCTCCGAACTCGTTGAGAAGAGGTCCGATTTGGAGATGAGCGGAGCGAAAAGCTTGATTGTAGGAGAGAGCCAATTGGGAGACGGGCGTGAGGAGCAACTCTAGGAGAGAGCTGTGTGCTCCGAACTCGTTGAGAGGAGGTCCACCTTGGAGATGAGCGGAGCGAAAAGCTTGACTCTAGGAGAGAGCCATTTGGGAAGCGAGTTTGAGGAGCAACTCTAGGAGAGAGTTGTGAGCTCCGAACTCGTTGAGAGGAGGTCCGCCTTGGAGATGAGCGGAGCGAAAAGCTTGACTCTAGGAGAGATCCATTTGGGAGACGAGCGTGAGGAGCAACTGTAGGAGAGAATTTGTGCTCCGAACTCATTAAAAAGAGGTCCGCTTTGGAGATGAGCGGAGCGAAGCGCTTGACTCTAGGAGAGAGCCATTTGGGAGACGAGCGTGAGGAGGAACTCTAGGAGAGAGTTGTGCCCTGAACTCGCTGTTTAAGTGAGAGGATCAACGGTTGTGGGAGCAGTTCCGAATGGCGAACCACTTCTAACTCGCTTACGAGTAAGTTATTTGAAGCGGAATCGAGCCAAGTGTTGGACTCCGAACTCATCGTTAGAGGGATTAACGAGGTGTAGGAGCAATTCCGAATGGCGAACCACTTCTTACCCACTTATGAGTGAGTAATTTGAAGCAGAATCGAGCCAAGTGTTGGACTCCGACCTCGTTGTTAGAGGGATTCAACGGTTGTGGGAGCAATTTCGAATGGCGAACCACTTCTTACCCGCTTATGAGCGAGTAATTTGAAGCAGAATCGAGCCAAGTGTTGGACTCTGAACTCATCGTTAGAGGGATTAACGAGGTGTAGGAGCAATTCCGAATGGCAAACCATTTCTTACCCACTTATAAGCGAGTAATTTGAAGCGGAATCGAGCCAAGTGTTGGACTCCGACCTCGTTGTTAGAGCTTAGTAAGTTGTGGGAGCAGCCATGTAGAAGAAGCTGAACTCCAAACTCACCATTTAGCGAGTCATGACTCGGAGAGATTGAGATGAAGCAAGAGCAACAATTTTCAATGAAAAAACGTAAAGTTTTATTGAAATAAACTAAGTGGCTGCTTCAATAGGGCGAGCCATTATTACATGCTATTGGCCGGGTTACAAGCATCGGCCTTATTGAAAATCAAAAATCCTACTTCTACGATAAGGTGAAGACCTCTTGGGAGGAGCTGGGAGGTTCTGAGTCTTGAAGCTCGGCGGGCCTTTCTGTTCGTTTGTTGGTTCTTCAAGGGGGAAGCTCGGCCCCCTCTTTTTGGACGAACCTGGTCAGGTGCCTCCGCTGTATGAGTTCTTCGATCTCCTCCTTGAGAGCCCGACAATCATCCGTGTCGTGGCTGTGGTCCCTGTGAAAGCGGCACCACTTATCCTTATTCCTCTTCTTGCTAGGGGTATTCATTCTAGGGGGAGCGTGGAGTAGTCCTTCCTTGTCCCCCTCCATAAGAACTTCTGATATATTAGCAATGAGGGGGGTGAACTTCTCAAAATGTGGAGTCGGGCGGCGCTGGCCATTATTGTCCTTCTGGAATTTTTGGGTCCCCTCTTCACTTGTGCTCTTCCGTTTGTTCCCGGAAGATGTCTCCTCAAGAGCAAGGGGGTCGAGGGCCTCTTCCGCCCGTATGTACTTCTCCACCCTAAGTAGGAGCTCTGAGAAGTCCCGAGGAGGTTTCTTGGCAAGGGATGCCCTGAGGTTGGCATTAGTGACGTTGCGCTCGAATGCGGCAGAGGCTACTGACTAGTTGAGGGAGGGAATGGACCGGGCTTCAGCGGTGAAGCGTCGAACGTAATCCCTTAGGCGTTCACCCTTTTCTTGGTTGAGGGTCACCAGAGATATACTTGTTTTCTCGGTCCGGTGGCTACTCACGAAATGAGTAAGGAAGAGCCCTTCGAACTGATCGAATGAGAAGATGGAGACCGGAGCGAGTCGAGAGTACCATTCTCGTGCAGACCCCTTCAGCGTGGCAGTAAAGATCTTGCAGAGGAGGGCGTCTGAAGCATGGTGGATCATCATGAGAGTCTTAAAACTCTCTATGTGATCCGCGGGGTCTGACTCCCCGGTATACGATTCGAAGTGAGGCGACTTGAAGTTCTCTGGGATGGGGGCCTCCATGATGGTGCGGGAGAATGGAAGTCTGCTCGGGAGGAGGTTTATCGCTCGTTGCTCTTCTTCCCTGTCAATTCGGTCGAGGCGCCTCTCCATCTCGTGGAGACGGCGGTAGACCGAGTCTTCTCTTTGATCATACCTTGCCGAACCCCAGGACTCATCTTCGTACGAGGGTGGACTGGGGCTGCGGCGATGGTAGCTTGGAGATGGACGAGGACTGAGAGTTTGAAGGCGATGGCTCCTAGTTGGCTCATGAGTAGGTGGCCTCTGGTCGTTCTTTGGGGTGATATTGAGGGACCGTAAGACTGTTGCTTGGAAGTCTTGAAGATCTGCCCTTGTGACTGGTGCCTCTCCGGCTTGGCGGTCCCTATGTGTGGCTCGGCTTACTGGAGAATGAGTTCTCCGCCGATGACACTGAGGGGACTCCCTTCGCCCTCTTCGAGTAGGGGACCTTTTGTAGTCTCGGCGATGAGGAGATCGCTCATTTGGACATTGTTGGCGGGAGGCTCCCTCTCGGGCCCGTCTTTCATCCAAACTGTGGCGAAGATCCTCTTCCTTCTGCCGATTGAGGATAGTATTTCGAAGGTCGGAAGCTCGGGGATTATGGGATGCCATAGAGTCGGAAGAGGGGTTGTGTATTGGGATGCGGTCCTGTTGGAGAGGTTGCTTCTGAGGATTGGGACGTGAGCCCCCGGCGCCAGCATTCTGAGGCCGGGTTGGATCCCGGGGGGGTTGAAGATTCTGAGGAGGGAGTTGGTCCAGCCCTAGGGGGTCCCCTGCCTGAGGAGGAAGTTGCCCCTACTGCTGAACAGGTTGGAGAGGGACCTCCTGTTGTGGTTGAGGAGGGGTAGGCCCACGGTTGGACCCCCTGGATCTTAGTTTCCTTGGAGGCATGACGGGGGAAGGTCTGACCTGCGGGAAGAGGAAGGCTGCTATTCGTGGTATTTCCCACAGACGGCACCAATCTGTTACCGCTAAATCTGGTGTGGAGGCAAACAGATAGTATTTGTGGATTCTTGAAAAACATGAATAGCAAACCTGAACCTTTTCCGCTAGAGTTTGACCGCTGACTCCCGCCGTTCACCTGCAAAAAGTGCGAGACATTGGGGTTAATCCCGGCGATGCACCCTCCGACGCTCAAGTCAGTAATCAGCGATGATTATGAAAGAGCGTAAATTGGCAAAAGATTGATTACCCCTTAATGGAGATGGATGGGGGTATTTATAGCCGCCATTGGGGTCAAATTAGGAATGTAATCCCTGTGATTGGATAAGGAATGTAATCCCTAATTCTCAGTGAAAGGATAGATATGAATCAGGGCTGTTAATTAGGACTAATCAGAAACCCTAATTCTTTCCTGCTGGATCGGGTTCATTTCGGGTTGGGACCCGTACCCAGTTGAGGTGGATCCATTTATGGGTTATTGGGATTTGAATAAAAACCCAATTTCCATTTCAGACCCTTTAGTAGGTGAAATTACCGTTTTACCTTTGAGCTTTAAGATTCGTGTCCGATTTGAACGACCCCGATTTAATCCTATTTTTATCCATATATATATATATACTAGGTTTGCCCGTGCACGTGCCTGCGGCACGTTTCTGTGAACGATGCAACATATAAAAAGGCTGTAAAAAAATTAAATATATGCACGTCTTCGTGAAAAAATCATGATTTGATGCAACATACAAAATAAAAACAAAAATTTGGTTTGAGGGGTCCAAAATATCAGACCCTAATTTAACTATATATATAAGGTTCTAAAAAAGATTAACCAAGTATTTAAGGTCCAAAATATATTCCTGATAACCACAACAAATGACAGTACTGATCTGCTATTCCTGATAGACATCAAAAGCACAAAATCACATCTTTTTTAGAACAGAACCGAATTAAACATTCACATGATTTTTTTTTCTTTTTTTTTTTTAATGCATGAAGCCAAGCTGTCACCAAGCTTTCAGAATTTTTCCCTGAAAATTCTTCACTATATTGGATATCCATTAAACTTGATCGAACAGATGTAAACTTGAACACATTGATCATCTTCATAATCATCTTCATAATCATACCTCATGACTTTCTTCCTGAACTCCAGGAAAAATTTCAAGAAAACCTATCGAAACAATTCCTCCCCCAAAAAAGTAAAGATTAAAGTAAGCAGATTATGTCCGACTTTTATTTTTCCTAATAACCTACCAATATATATACATGCACATTACTTTTTTCAATCTCGAGCTCCTGACAAATAACCCTGCAAGATATAAACCAATAAACAACTTAATTTAGAATACATCAATGTCTCAGCTAAATACACATATATGTAAATCATTCTTCACGAAGACATGTATATATTTAATTTTTTTACAGCCTTTTTATATGTTGCATCGTTCACAGAAACGTGCCGTAGGCACGTGCACGGGCAAACCTAGTATATATACAATTTCTGAAGCTGTGTATCTTCTTCGTCAAACTCAATTTTAGTTATTATGGATGCAAACATCTACAAATTCCATAGGCTAAGAAATGCAGTCGCATATGTTAAAACAGTTCCTTTATTATTTAATAGTTTCACCAAATTACGAAATCAACTCTCAATCCATCCTCTTCCAATGGATTTGTTCTTTTAGTCATAGTTTGGGCTTTTCTGTTGTATAAGAATACTTTCATTATTTTTGTTCTGCAGAATCTGTTACTGTTAGTGACCTCAACATTAACGATTTGCACTGACCCATACCCCTGGTCGGAATCACCAAATTAATTGCCAATTGAACCTGCCAGGCCAACAGAAGAGCCCCAAATCCACTCTGCACAAGTATCAAATGGAGAGATCACGATGGCTGGTGATGGGAATGATGAAATGGTTGAAGCCGGGGCTGACACAGAGTCTAATATGCTCAGAACGTAGACACTGAGAAGCAAGCAGAAGAGATGGCCAGTTATGCACCAGGAAACGATCCTTGCCGACCCTGAAACCCGAGCCTGCCAGTGAACCCGGTGCAATAATGATGAGCAGCAACAATCTCAGACTTTGTTTAAAACTTTGTTTCAGTTGTTTATCACATACAATAAAGATCAACATATGTCCGACTTTGTTTTAGTTGTTTAAAACTTTAAAGAAAACAGCAGCTTTCAGAGGCCTTCTTAGCCTACATTATCTCAGACCGGCATACTGGACACCATATCCTCTTCCTGAGCCATTTATCAATGCACTACAAAACCAAACAAAAGAAAAGGAGGTCAACAGTTAGCTAGTCAAAAAAATCAACTCCACAAACAGTTTAAACAAATAATTCTGTACTTCTTTATGTAACAAACAGTTAGCTAGGCAAATGATGGATACTGTCTCCAACTGAGGGGTTCTCCAAGCATATAGCACAAATTTCTTCACTATTCTCACTCTGCACATAACAATGAAGAACATAGTCAAGATATATTGAATGTATGCTTCAAACTGTGGAGTCCATGCGGGAAACAAATAAAAAGTGTCAAAAGAATGAAAAAGGGAGGAAAAACATGTGGAATTTTGTATCTATTTTTAATGCTTGGAAGTGTGAATTCCAATTCTGAAACTGGAAATAATGTGATAGTTTGATCTTCACATTGAGAAAATAACTTTTAAAGTGCATTAAGTGTTAACTGAGGATGTCAAAATAATAGGTAACGGAATAGAATGACTTTGCATTAAAAATCAGTTATGATTAACTGATATATGGGGGCGATGCTTCAGATAGTCAGGTCATGATTGAATTGTGTCCAACTGCAATTTTATGTTGTGTTTTTCAAAACATTTTGACCTATTACCAAACCTATATACAAAACTTTTCATCTGTTGTGACTTTGGCACAATATCTAAACCTATGTTTTTGTATATACTGCATATGCTAGCTTCTAACATTAATATCCTTTATTACAAAATTGCAGCTGAAATTAATAGAAGGCAACTCCTCCGAAGCTGAATTTGCTAAAAGAGCCATGTTTGCAAAACATGCAGAAATGGAGGGTGAGCAAAGCATGTGAATTTATAATATGGAAAGCTTATGTCATTTCAAAACTGATTGACTATATCGATTCAATGCCCAAATTACTTATATGATCTTACTCCCATTTTTTGCCTTTTGAAAAGAAGATTGAAAAGTAGTTTCCCTCCTGCTATTAGCAAACCCACCACGGAAACGTTCCCTTATCTGCACAAATCAACTATACAGGTTGAGCAACCTTAGCAAAATCAAGGAGGAGGACTGGAGGTGGAGGCGGAGGAGGAAACTATAAATGCAAGGATATTTAGCAGATAGAAGATTATCAGCTTTCCATTAGAAATACAGACTAAATTGACAGAAAAATTCACAGGAAAGAAAAGAACTGAAGTTAATGTATAAAAGAAAAATGTTCCCTTATCGCCATGAAAGAAAAAATAAACTGTGAAAGTGGACATGAATTAACCAAAATAATAGTAAGGCCGTCAACAGACAATGTGAATCAATAGCAGATAACTACAGTTCCAAGTAAAAAATAGTAAATATAGTCCTAGCTTACAAATAACGATTTTGCACAATATTAGTTGAAACTTTCCTTTGGAAAAAGAAAAAAAAGAAACTAACAAATTCAGAAACTTTGGAAAAAGAAAAAAAAGAAACTAACAAATTCAGAAACAGAGCTGATTTATCACTAAAAATGATATAACACTTCCAACTTAAGTGCAGTGTAATATGAAGGGTACAGATACTTACCTGTTAGAATAAATTAATATGCGTGCACAACTTGAAGAAATAAACTACATAGAATTAGAGAATATATGTTAATGGTACTTAGCAAGTGATTCTATACGAACTAAGTGAATAACTCAAATGCCCATGAAATAGGAAATTTGATGTTCCAGGCTACATAGTTATGTTCCAGGCCCATGAAATAGGAAAGCATTTTTTTACTGTTCCCATGAAATAGAAAAGCATTTTGTTCCAGGCTACATCAACTGTATTACTTGTCTCAGTTTCTTTGGGTGTAAAATAATTAAGAACAATATGTCTCAGTTTCTTTTATGTCTCAGTTTCTTTTGTTCCAAGCATTATGTCTCAGTTTCTTTTAATGAACAGTTGTCTTCATAACATGAAAGTGATTCAAACCCAAAACCTATTAAGCATCTGCAAGAGGCTTTTGCATAGCTGTGTAGTGAAATACATATATTCTGATGTAGTGAAATATTAAGCATCTGCAAGAGGTTTCCATTCACATGTAGTGAAATATTCATTTTCAAAACTGGTACATATTTTCCTATGCAAAATACTTGTTACTATACCGAATGACAAAACTTAAGTGTGAATTTGGGCATCACATATCATGCATGAATATCCAAACAGGAAGATAAGCATACAAAACTCAGAATCTCTATTGTCATGTATCAAGCCAAGGTTACCATCTATTATATTCTTTTCGGGTAGCTTCCTCTTGACTCAAAACAGGACCATCTATTATATTCTTTGGCGAGTTATTTCTCACGTGCGTGTGTGTGCATGACACAAAGAAAGAAACGTTCCTTAAACCCAAAATCCCTCACTTGACTCCTCATGTGCACCACGAACACGAAGCGAAAAAATTATTCAAATAAAAAAAACTACTTACATCATTTCTAGCTCCCGTCAATGATAGAGAGTCCCTATACTAATCCCGTCAACGATAGAGAGTCCTCATAATCATGCAGACATTCTCAAGTGGTTGACCATGCAGACATTCTCAAGTGAGATTTTAGATCTTTCGTTTTTTGTCTAACTTCTAAGCCAATACCCTGCGAAATCCTAAGACAATTTCCTTATTCTTGTCATTCGAGGTATACAAAACCCACAAATTCACATCAAAACACATAATAACCATGGAATCGACCGAACAAAACACAAACTCGAACACACACCAACATACAATTTTTTTTCATGCAAGTTGCAATATGTAAAGAATTTGCAAGTCGATCACGTAACTAAATGCAAGTGCCACTATAGTCGGTCACATAACTAAATGCAGAAAAAGAGAAGTATTAGAACTAAAGAGCAACCTATAATGCATTATGAAATATTAATAGGATCCTTTCCCAAGAGCAACCTATCTATGCAAAAATAAATCCCTTTTATTTGCTTATAGAAACCATACATAAAGAGCACAAATCAACATATTCAGATTAAGTACTACCAAGAAAAGCATAAATGCTTCATTCAATTACATAAATCTATTGCTAAAAAAACTGCATAAATTTCCTTCGCCCATAGCTTTTAGTAATGGACAGTACAAATGGCTCCATGCTTCATAGCTAGATTGCACTATGTTGTTGTTAACCAAGTGTCCATAAGATATATGTAGCAAGCCTATTTGTTTTCCAGTTGTTTCTTTACTTCAATTTAGCTTAGCTTGCAATAATTCAGATCAATTTAACTTAGCTTGCAATAATTCAGATCGATAAAACATAACATCCTTAATGTCTCCTATGTCCCCTTGCCTTTTTTCCTAACAAACTCAAGCTTCAATTCCTAAAGGATGAAGAGAATGATAATTTCTACATACAGGAGTATATACTAAGAAACTTAGAAGCAGTAAATGCATTCAAAAAACTTAAAATACAAACCATATGGTAGATGAATCTGGAGTAAAACCAATGAAATATCCACCGGGCCTGAGTATATCTGTAACATTCTGCAGAAGGTTACACGCTTTTTCCTCAGTTTCGAAACAATGCTGGAAATATAAATTCTATTTCATCAATATCACAATTTGCAAATGACATAACTTACAGAACATAGAACATCGCTTGTCCCAAACTTACCTGCAAATGCTGCATGCAACAAAAAATATCTGCCGGGATATCCTTATCTTGCAAATGTGATTCTAAATTTTCCTGCAACATGTACACTTCAGCAATCTTGCAAGTATTATTCAGAAGATATTGGAAATCAGAAATTATCCATACGTTCTAAATTCCTTTGTCTGCATCTACTAAAATAGGGTATTAAGCAGTAAAAGAGGAATGTGTTGCTGAAATAAGGTTTGCTTGGTCTGCATTTGTGCCGATTTCACTCTCTCAAACGTATCTTATTACCTTCTGTAGGCTTAAGATCCATTGGCCAAGAAGACAGCATATAAAACAAAAATTGAACACTGAAGATTGAAAAAAAAAAAGATAAAGAGGAATATCTTGTTCAGTGATAATATGAGTAATGAGAAATAAACTTGTCCATTCTTGAGTAGTGAGATGAGTTACAGAATCACGGTTTGTTGCGATGAAAAGGCAACCTGGGTTTTGACGAATGCAAAGTGTTCCATACCTTCAAAACAGAAATTGAGCATGAATACAGACCATGATTAGTATAAAAGAACACATTCTGCAATTGTCATTCTATTTCTGTTATAACAAAAAAGTGTCAGAAGAGAGAAAGAGTTACTTACCGAACTTTGTAGTAATTGAAATATCTATCAAATCCAACTTGAAAATAGATATATAATTGTCACACATTCGTAAGTCCTCTAAATTAAGAGCAGCGAGACAATCCCATGCACACGGCATCTTCACAACTGAAAAAATAGGCGAAATAAACATCAAAGACATGCAATTTTGAGCATACATCTGTACATAAAATACAATCAAGATCATTTATATGATGTAAGCCAGTAGGTTCAGTAAAATCTTCGACTCCTTCTGCACCGCTCAGACCATTCTTACCTTTTAAGCTCATTCAATAAATCTCCCAAATGTCTTCCGAGTATACTCAAGTAGAATCTTCGACTCCTTCTGCACCTTTGCCCTCTTCTCCTCAACATCCGCCTTCCTAAACAATAAATCTCCCAAATGGCATCCAGCTAACCTATACTCAATAACAGCAGCAAATGGCATCCAGCTAACCTATACTCAATAAATTTCCTCAATATTATCAGTAACCACTATCTCCTAATTCTTCAATTGACAGGGGAAAAAGATAGCAAAAAACATTACCTACTAGCAATCTGAGCGGCGAGTTTGGCGACAATCTGAGCGGATCCGACTGCGTTTGGGCTGAGCCTCTCTTGCCCTAAGCCGACCGAATCGAGGATCTCGCGAATCTGAGCGGCCTGAGGGAGCGGAGGTTGGAGAGAGAGATGGAGTGGAGGTGGGCGACGGTGCGAGGGGTGAAGTCGAAGTCCGAGATGGGGCGGTTCGCGGCGTCGAAATGGGTAGCGAGGAACGATTTGATCTCGGCGATGCGGGCCGTGTCGGAGATGGTGGGGGTTGGAGAGTCGAGGTCGGAGATGGAATCCATGCGGGCCGCGTCGGAGATGGTGGGGGTTGGAGAATCGAGGTCGGAGATGGAATCCCAAAAATGACCCACTTTTTGAAACTAAGAGCATCATAATCGTTATCATAGCAGTTTTAGGGTTAGGGTTTGGGAATGGGAAATAACGGAGAGAGGAGAGGGAGGAGGCCACGAATCGACCTCTGACTCTTGGTTTGAAAGTGGAGGAAATGTTTCTGGAAGTGATTGTGTGTGAGAGAGAGGGGAGGGGAGGATTGGAATTTGAGTTTTGAATTTGAAATTTGAGCGGAAAAATATGTTTTGTGAGAGTAGATCTGGTCCATTGATTTGGGGATAGATTGAATGTGAGCCACCTGATAGCTTTCTTTGTGTTTTATTATATAGATATATATGGGTAAAAGGAATATGAGCAACTTGCTCATTTAGTAAATGAGCAATTGATTACGTGGCATGCATGTGATACATTGGACAACTAACCCTTTAAGAATTTTCCAATCACATGTTTACCACATCATCAATTGCTCATTTACTAAATGAGCAAGTTGATCATACCCCTTTCTCCCTATATATATATATATATATATATATATATAGGGTAATGCTCCATTGAAAACGGGTTTGTTTTCACGGATTGGAAAACATGAATCTGAGCCATCGGATCGATCATGATCGCGATCAGCGGCTCAGATTGAGCTCGCCCATCACCCTATATGACTTAAGTGGCGGAGGGTTATTTTGAAAATTTCGTCCCAAATAACTATTCGCCTGATTCGTTTTAAAAAAAATGATATAACCTAGGCCGTTGTTGGGAACAATGGCCTAGGTTATAAAATTTCTATAAATTTTTATAGAAATTTTATAACCTAGGCCGTTGTTGGGAACAACGGCCTAGGTTATAAATACTGAAAACATGGCCGTTGTTCCAAACAACGGCCTATGATTCAATTTTTTATAACCTAGGCAGTTGTTCCCAACAACGGTCTAGGTTATATTATTTTTTTTAGAATCTGTTCAGCGAAGAGTTATTTGGGACGAAATTTCCAAAATAACCCTCCGCTCAACAATTGAAACGGGTTATGGGGAGGCAGATCCGAGCCGTTGATCACGATCATGATCGATCCGATGGCTCAGATCGCTGTTTTCCAAACCCGTGAAAACAAACCCGTTTTCAATGGAGCATTACCCACACACACACACACACATATATATATATATATGTATATATATATATATATAGAGAGAGAGAGAGAGAGAGAGAGAGAGAGAGAGAGAGAGAGAGAGAGAAATAATTAAATAAATAAAGGAGTTGTTTTGGGAGGAATTTGAATTTGAGTTTTGGGAGAAAACTTTTGGGCGAAAAAATATATTTTGTGAGGTTAAATCTGGACCATTGATTTCAACCTTAATGAATGAGAGCTACTTGATAGCTTTCTTTGTATTTTATTATATATGTTTCCACCTGTAGTTCAATAGTCCCTTTCCAATGTGCCCAGGTGCTTCCGTAAGTATCAACCATTTCCTAAGTTCCTCTGGTTATAAAGTATATTTAGTCTATTCAATCAATTTTCTAAAGGATATTGTTCTGTTTAAGTTAGTTTTTCCTTCTACGCTTAGCATGGAACACAGGCGACTTTGAACAAGTCATAAAGTGATTTAATCAATTGTGAGACGGTTCATCTGTTTTATAAATTTATATATATTTTATTATTGAGATTAAAACCTAATCCTTGTTCAGCCAAATCGTAGAAATCCTAATATCCTGAGAGGAGTAGGCAAAACTACCTAAACAGATCAAGAATAAACAAAGAAGAAGACAGAAGCCAAACTTCGTTGAAGATTAAGTTATGACAAGAATCACTTCTGGCCACAGTACTAATTAATATATAATCTCAATTTTAGAACTACTCCAATTTTTTCATAATTCTCTGATTGTATCTAGGTGTTTTCAAACTATCATGCCCTTTTTCTTGATATCAAATTAACATGTACTACATCCTATTCTGTAGAAAATGTACTACTTTCAAGTTACAAATACCAAACAACTGAAATATATATTTTTACTCCTTTTACAAATACAATCCTTCAAGGAACAAGTTCACCATTATTTCTCCAATCAAACAAGAAAAGGTTGAAACACAATTGATCAATTTTGAGAACTACATTAAAAATTAGTGTCACCAAAATAACTTGCTCTTTATTTCAAATTAACATGCACTACATCTTCCAAGTTACAATTACCAAATACCTCATAGAAAGAATCCACTCCTGTTCAAGAAACACAGTTCAACAATACATCTAATTAGCACTCGATTCTTAATGTTCTTTACTGCTTCTCGATCCTTTGTTAACAATATTCTTCATATTCTTCTTGAACCTCGTCAGCATCCTCATTCCTCATAATCACCACCAACATCGAATCTTGACCCATTGCCATACACGACAAAGTCGTCGGAATCCGTGCCAAGTCCAAACTTGTTGGACCTCTTGGACTTGGTCTTGGACTTGCCGGCCGGCTGGAGGTGGCAGGTCGTGCACATTGGCTTACAGCATTTGCCCGTAAATTTGGAGTGGTTGGTCGGCTTCGATGGCGCTCTCGTGAATACTCCAGCAGTGGTGGGTGATTCGAGACGATTCTTCACTAATCTTGATGAACTATGATCGGACGGTGGAGAGATGATGACATGGGTCCTGATAAGCCCGTGCTGCCTTCCCTCTCTTCTCATTGTGTTTGAAAAGTTTGATTGCAAAGAGAAATTTGATGAGAGGGTTTATGGGGTTCGTTGGGTTATTTATATTAGCCTAGGTGTGGGTTTCTTGACAGCCAAGTTTGGAAATTGTCGGTCATACGAAAATATCTTGTTATATGTCCTTGGTGGGCAAGGGATTGGTCAAATGCTAGCCAAGGATTAGAAGAATAAATATTATTGAATTTGAAGGGAGATTTAACGGTTGGGATTTATCTGTAGATCAAAGTCACAGTAATACATGAATTATTATTTTTTTGAAAACATTTTAAGACCCAAAACTAGAGGTTGATTTATTTTTAAACCCAATAAGTTGCATAGCATTGTTTGTTTTGTTTTTTTAAAAACTGTTTTTAGTTTTCGGAAATGAAAATTGTAAAAAATGTTGTTTGGCTAGGTGTTTTCGCAAAATTTTTTGTGAAAAAATTTCCGAAACCCTCCTTTTAAAACAGTTTTCCCAAAAGGGGAAAAACCAGATTTCTAAGATCTATCCCCTTTTGGTCTTGTTCGAATTTGTATAAAGTCGGTTCTCACTGGTGCAACTGGAAGTTGATTTGCACGTCCAAGGCAGCCGGAGGCTTGGGGGTTCTTAATCTTAGGCACCAGAATCTGGCCAGCCTAGGGAAATGGTTATGGAGGTTTCTTAAAAAGGAACATCTTCCTTGGGCACGTTTGATTTCGGCCAGTTGTTTTCATAGGTCCAATTTGACGGAGTTCACCACTCGCCTCCTTCATAAATCCTCTTCGTTCTGGAAAGGGGTCTGGAAAGTAGCCAACCCTTTCCAATGTGGTCTGTTGCACCTGTGCGCTAACGGTACTAAGACCATATTCTGGCTTGATTTATGGTTTGGGAACATCATTCTCGCCCATGCTTTTCCTAATCTATTCCAAATGGTGTCCAACCCCTCTGCCAAGGTTGCATATTATGTGATCATTATCAATAACCAAAAATTCTGGTCCATTCCGTTCACTATTGCGCTCCCACCGACGCTACTGCCACAACTTCAAGAATTGTTCGACAGTATTAACTGTTACCAATGGCACCCTAGGGAAGACTTTTTATGGAGATGGACCACGGCTGGTAACTTCTAAGTCAAATCCTTCTCTACAATTTTTTGAACTTTGGAGGGACCATCTCCCCGAGTGCTAAGTATTTATGGACCAACTGTGCTCCTCTCAAGTCCAAAATCCTCACTTGGCTAGCACTGAATAACAAACTTCTCACGGTAGATGTTCTTAACAAGAGAAATTTGGCCGTGGGTCAGCTGTGTGTGTTTTGCTCAGTTCACCATGAAGACGCCGAGCACCTCTTCCTTAAGTGTGCTTTTATTAGGCCGCTCTGGCTGATTGCAGTCAGAGCCTGGCAACTGCAGGGGTTCCCTGACATTTTCTCCTCGTGCGGGATGTTTCAATCCCCCAAGAAAGAGTTAATTCGTAGGTCATGGGTCCTTTCGATCATGGCGATTATTTGGGTTATCTGGTCTGAACGTAACAAGCGTATTTTCGAGCAGGTAGTTGTTTCGATAGAGCATATGATTGATGATTTCTTATTTTTTTTTCCAAATTTTGGCCCTCCACTTTAGCGGCAGATAAAGTGGCTGCCTTGCAAATTGGTCGTCTCGACATGGCCTTTATTTGGTGGCGCACTAATAGATCCTTTTTGTAACTTTTGTTCCTCGTTTTTTACCATTTCAGTTGATGTATTTTAGATGATGTTTCCTTGGTAAGATTATTTATTATTTCCAAGGTATGTTTGGGTCATTCCGTGGTTTCTATCGATTATCGCAATCGTTTGAGTATTTTGGTTGGTGCGTAATTATCTTCTTCTTTTACAACTCCTACTCGTCGATAGAGAACGTAATCGAGGACTTCATTTTTTGTTCAGTTATTTACGGCCTTCCACCTTAACTCTTGATTAAGTGAAATTTCTTATATTAAGTCATCTGGATGAGGCGACTAGCACTTTTCGCTCCAAATTTTTTTTGCGACTAGCTAACTCTATTATATCTCTAATTTGCATTCTTTATGCTCTTATTGCAGACTTAAAGTGGTGGCCTTGTATTTTGGTTGCTTTTAGGGTTCTGGAGGTCGTTTGGGGTCTTTTGTCCTTGGCTGTTGGTGTGCTGCTCACCAAGTGTTTGGCTGAGCTTTTGGGGGCAGGTCTTGGTGTGAAGTTGCTGGCTCTCTCTTTGGTGATGTAGGCTCTAGATGCCTATGGTGTCGTTATGTTTTCTCTTGTTGTGGGTTTTTTGAATTTTACTCCTTCTGGCCGATGATTTTTGGTTTCGTTCCCGGCTCTCTTATTGTAATAACTGTTTTCTATTACTACTGCGTTCTTTATCTCGTTTGGACCTTGGTCCATCACTTATCTGCGGTGATGCAGCTGTGTCGGCAGCGCATTGTTGCTTGATTACCTGTTTTGTTGTAGTGGCCATGGAATTGAGTTTTTGTGTTGCATTGTGGGTGGTGCGAGTTTTTCTCTTTGGGGAGTGCGCAGCTTGTGTTGGGGAATGAGGTCCTTTTTTCCCTCGACTTCCCCATTTTGTGTCATTTACAGCTGTGTTTGAAGTTTGCTTTCCTCAGTTCCCAATAGGCGTGTTTTTCACACCGTGCTGATGGCGCAGGTTTTGGGTATAGGGGAGATGTTAGTTGGGTTTAACTGTTCTATTGTTCGAGTGCGTTAGCACTTTTTAATGAGGATCCTTTTTGCCCCTTTTTGGGTATCACTTTCTCTTCAGGTGCTGTCAATTTGTGTAGCTTCCCTTCACTACAAAAGAAACTCGATTTTCCGGCGTTTTTTTACGTCTTTACCGGCATTTTTTTACGCCGGTGAAACTTTCACCGGCGTTTATAATAGCGCCGGTCCAAATGCCGCCGAAGCGAGTGTCGCGGAAAGGAAGGGGTCTACACCGGCGGTTTTAGTGGACGCCGGTAAATGTGATACCTACACCGGCGGCCAGAAAATGCCGATGTATGGGGGCCTCTGAGTGCCGTTCTTTTACCCCCAATATACATTCACCGGCGGCTATAGACCGCCGGTGTTCATCAATTCACCGGCGTTTATAGAAATGCCGGTGTAGAATGAACGTATACCGGCGGTCTGTGACCGCCGGTGTATGTGCGTTTATGAGTGTCCGATTTTTCCTACTTACAAGCACCGGCGTGATCGAAAATGCCGGTGTAGTTGGGTTCACCGGTGTTTTATAAAACGCCGGTGTTTCTTTTTACCGTTACAACTGACGGCATACACCAGCGTCTAACGGCATACACCGGCGTTTGTGTGAACGCCGGTATATCGCACACTGCAACTAATTCAATAGATAGACCGGCGTTTTATAAAATGCCGGTCTAGCTATGCCCGTTTGTATTCCTTTCTCCGGTTTTCCGTTCGATTTCAATTCACAGTTTCTTTTACAAAACCTGTAAACTAATTCACAACTGATTCAACCAATTTCGTTGCATATTAATGCGCAGATCACAACCAAACACAAGAATAATAAAGTTTTACACGTGTCATATCTCAAATATCTCAACAAACTAATTAACAGTGTCATAATCACAACCAAATTCACCGCAAAATTAACAGTCATAATTAACAAATTAATATACTGACGAACATCCCAAATATCTCAGGTCTGACAAATATCCCAAATTAACAGTCTGACATAACTCTCATAAAAAAAACAGTCTGACATAACAGCAAGGAGGACATAAGAACAATCATACAGCAAGGACACAAGAACAGCAAGGAGGACCACGGATTCATACCCCTCGAGGAGCTTCAGTTCTGATCATCAGAATTTTCTTCATCTGGGCGATCGCTCTGTGAAAAAAAAACAATAGTTTAATTCAACAGTAGACCACAATAAGAATATGCATATTTTTTGAACTTGCAAAAAAATCTAACTGTATCTTAAATTATAAGATCAAAGTGCCAATTGCAAATGGAATTGTTGATGATATATAGAGAGGTAAAATAATTACATTGCAATGCTAAAAATCCGGTACTTAATTTTGTTTTTTAAATATATCTAAAATAACAAAACAAATGAAAATTCAGTATCTAACTTGAAAACTCTATATTCTCCTTTGATTGGGAATATCCACTACCTAAAACAGTAAAACAAATGAAAATTCAGTATCTAAGCATGTCTTTCATGGATTGTTCAGACAATCCATGAAACTGTCATCGTGGACGGAAACCAAATATAAGAAAAATAAGAAAAATAAGATAGGGCTCATATCAAGTGTATTTTTAGGGAACTGTCATCGTGGAAGGAAACCAAATATAGAAGCCAGAAATGGAAACAGAAAGAAGAATGGTAGAGACTTTGGATACACCAGGCTAACATAGCGGCATTTTCCTCATCTCTCTCATCCCTTGTTTCCCTTCAGCACACGAACACAAAGAGACATCAGCAACAACAGCAAGAGTGACAAGAACAACAATAATAATAAATTATTATGAACAAGATGTCTCTATATGGGTTTCCAGATCTCCACTCGAGCCCTCTCGTTCTAATCACAGCCCAACTAAGAACATAGACAACAGCCACTGAACAATCCAATCACAGCCCAATCAAAATTTGCCATCCTGGATCTTAATGAAATAAGCTTCATTAGCAGTAAAAGAAGATGGGGATGCTAGCAGCATACTCAGTTTGGAAGTGAACCCATTTTTGGTTAAAAAATCATGCCAAAGATGGCAAACACGTTACTTTAACAATACCTTAAAATGAAAATTTCCATTATCTGAGCTTATATGTTGCTCCACTAATTCTTGTGCCCAACTAAATCTAAAACCCAATTGTTGTGCATATCCGGAGGATTTTGGCATACGTACCTATAGCATCCTCAGTTCACAGTGAACCCATTTAATATCAAAAACACATGCCAAGAAGACAATCAGATGCATGAAATCAACTTCATTAACAGTGAAAGAAGATGAGGCCTATGCTAGCAGCATACTCAGTTTGGAAGTGAACCCATTTTTGGTTAAAAAATCATGCCAATTATTTAGCAAACAGGTTACTTTAACAGTACCTTAAAATGAAAATTTCCATTATCTGAGCTTATATGTTGCTTTACCAATTCTTTAGCCCAACTAAATCTAAAACCCAATTGTTGTGCATATCCGGAGGATTTTGGCATACAGCTATACCATCCTCAGTTCACAGTGAACCCATTTAATATAAAAAAAACATGCCAAGAAGACAATCAGATGCATGAAATCAGCTTCATTAACAGTGAAAGAAGATGAGGCCTATGAGCATACTCAGTTTGGAAGTGAACCCATTTTTGGTTAAAAAATCATGCCAAAGAGGGCAATCTGCAGGTTACTTTAACAGCACCTTAAAATGAAAATTTCCATTATCTGAGCTTATATGTTGCTCTATCAATTCTTTAGCCCAACTAAATCTAAAACCCAATTGTTGTGCATATCCGAAGGATTTTGGCATACGTAGCTATAGCAGCCTCAGTTCACAGTAAACCCATTTAATATCAAAAAAACATGCTAAGAAGACAATCAGATGCATGAAATAAGCTTCATTAACAGTAAAAGAAGATGAAAATTCTAGCAGCATACCCATTTTTGTGGGGGTATTTAATGTGTTCATCAAATACCCCCACAAAAAAAAAACTCTAGTTTGCTACTGGATTTGTAGTAGAGAAAAGGGATAATCACAGACTCACTACAAAAGAAAGTAGCTTTCCCGGCGATTATTCCCCGGCGTTTTACTAGTAGCGCCGGGGTAGGGAGCCAGTAGGAATTGGGCGCCAGATGGGATGGTCATACACCGGCGGTCGATTTAAAATGCCGGCGTATGTTAGTATTCACCGGCGTTTTACCTAAACACGCCGGTGAAGTTTATTATTCACCGGCGTTTTTTATTATAAATGCCGGCGAATATACTGGCACATTCACCGGCGTTTCCAATTAAAACGCCGGTGAATAACTGGGAATAAAACCCGCGAACCCTAATCGTTCGCTCGCCATTTACCCATTACCCCAAAAAAAAAAGAGGGAAAAAAGGCGCTTCGTTTCCCTCCTTCCCCGCTCTATTTCCCGCGCGTTTGCCTCCGCCGCTTCGTCCTCTTCGACGGCCTTCGACCATTCAAAATCGTCCCTTATTCCCTTCGTCCTTTTCGATTTCGTTCTTCCCTCTCTCGATCTGGAGGTGAATCGGCGGTCGCCCCCTCTCTCTCTCCTACGCCCCCGCCCTCGTCGCCCCGCTCCCTCCCTCTCTCTTCGGTATGATCTCTTGATTTCCCTTATTTTCCAAAAAAGGCAGCTTTTTTCAGTTTGGCATGAAAAATATATGCTTAGATAATGAAAAATATATGCCTGTTACGTGTTCGATTTCCTTAGCATGAACGGTTTAGTTGAGATGAAGAATTAATAGAAAAATATATGCTTAGATAATGGAAATTTTCATCTTCTTTTACTGTTAATGAAGCTGATTTCATGCATCTGATTGTCTTCATGGCATGTTTGTTTTTTTACCCAAAATGGGTTCACTGTGAACTGAGGATATTGTATAGGTACGTATGCCAAAATTCTCTGGCCGGATATGCACCACACTTGGGTTTTAGATTTAGTTGGGCACAGTGAATTAGTAGAGCAACATATAAGCTCAGTTAATGGGAAATTTTCATTTTCAGATACTATTAAAGTAACCTGATTGCAATCTTTGGCATGGTTTTTTAACACAAAATGGGTTCACTTCCAAACTAAGTATGCTGCATAGCATACCCGTTTTCTTTCACTGTTAATGAAGCTGATTTCATGCATCTGATTGTCTTCTTGGCATGCATGTTTTTTTACCCAAAATGGGTTCACTGTGAACTGAGGATGCTATAGGTACGTATGTCAAAATCCTGCGGCCGGATATGCACAACAATTGGATTTTAGATTTAGTTGGGCTAAAGAAGTAGTAGAGCAACATATAAGCTCAGATAATGGGAGATTTTCATTTTCAGATACCGTTAAAGTAACCTGATTGCAATCTTTGGCATGGTTTTTTTACACAAAATGGGTTCACTTCCAAAATGAGTATGCTGCATGCATAGCATCCCCAGTTTGTATAGGTTCACTTCCAGACTAAGTGAACTGAGGATGCTATAGGTACGTATGCCAAAATCCTTCGGATACGCACAACAATTGGTTTTTAGATTTAGTTGGGTTGAAGAAGTAGTATAGCAACATATAAGCTCTGATAATGGAAAATTTATCATTTTCAAATACTGTTAAAGTAACCTGATTGTCAATCTTTGGCATGGTTTTTTATACGAAAATGGGTTAACTTCCAATCTAAGTATGCTGCTAGCATCCCCATTTTCTTTTTTTGTTGTTAGTGAAGCTTATTTTCATGCATCTGATTGTCATCTTGGCATGTTTTTTTTACCAAAATCGGTTCACTGTGAACTGAGGATGGTATAGGTACGTATGCCAAAATCCTCCGGCCGGATATGCGGCTACAATTGGGTTTTAGATTTAGTTGGGATGAAGAAGTAGTAGAGCAACATATAAGCTCAGATAATGGGAAATTTTTCATTTTCAGATACTGTTAAAGTAACCTGACTGGAATCCTTGGCATGGTTTTTTAACAAAATGGGTTCACTTCGTAACTAAGTATGCTGCATAGCATCCCCAGTTTCTTTCACTGTTAATTAATTGAAGCTTATCCCATACATCTGATTGTCATTTTGGCATGTTTTTTGACCAAACTGGGTTCACTGTGAACTGAGGATGCTATAGCTCTATGCCAAAATTCTCCGGCTATGTACAATAATTGGTTCAGTCTGCAAAATATATGCTTACATACTAGACATTTTAATTTTTCTTTTACTGTTTCTTTTGTTTAGTATTATTATTATTATTATTATTATTATTATTATTATTATGAGATAAGTGATTATTAGTAGTCATGAACAGAATAGTTCATGAGTCATCAGATCTTCTTGTTACCGTAGTTACAACAGGACGCACTCATTATTCGGCCGATTCCTCTTCATCAGCAAAATACCCTTTACCATCATCATCTCCTTGAACGGAAAGCCAAATACAGGAGAGACTATAGTCGATTTTTTTTTATGCTCGAACACAGGGTGTGTGATAAAATACCGTCTAAGGTGGTTGTGATCATTTCCACAAAAGGTCGTTTAGGGTTTGGTGAATAGAGTAGATTGTATTAAGAAGTAGTTTTTTTTTGTACATTTTTTGGAGCCACAATTTCTTTATTTTACAGTTAAAGATTATATCGTTCATTTATTTGCAGCTAGGGATGATTTTCAAATAGGTGAAATTTAATATACAAAATGCCTTTTACTGTTATTACTATTTAATATATAAAATTTTAATTTCAGACTGTGTGCTATTGATATAATGGATAGAAGTTGGATTAGTAAACCACGATTATCTAAGGAGTACCGTGATGGTATTAAAGATTTTATTATCTTTGCCAAACGACATTCCCGTGATCCCAACCTAATCCTTTGTCCATGCCTTCGCTGTACAAATTGTATGCTGAGGACATGTGACGTAGTACATACACACTTGGCTGTCAACGGTTTTCTTCAAGGGTACACAAGGTGGTTTTGTCATGGAGAGGATCATACGGCAGCTCCTGTTCGTCCGGTTGTATTAGAAAATGAGGCTGAGCCCTTAGTGAACGAAGACTTAAGCGTTCCCGATGAGATGCATGCTTTGTTACAAGATGCCATGGGGAATCATAATGTTCCTTTCCACACCAATGACCCAACAACCGAAGTTCACAATGAGTCAATAGAAACAAACCAGATTGGTGGTGGGGTGGACGAGGAAATGTCTGGCCCCACCCATGAAAATAATAAGCAGCAAGAATCCTTCGCTAAGTTACTTGAAGATGCTAGTATCCCGTTGTACCGCGACTGCACCAAATTTTCTAAGTTCTCATTCATTGTCAGACTATTTCAGATTAAATGTTTAAACGGGTGGTCTGCTAAGTCCTTCACTATGCTACTTGAATTGTTGAATGAAGCATTTCCTGAAATCTGTATTCCAAACTCAGCCTATAAAATCAAAAAATTCCTAAGTTCTCTCGATCTAGGATATGAGAAGATAGCAGCATGTCCAAATGACTGTATGCTTTTCACGAGTGGTAAGGAAAGTCTGGAGAATTGCGAAGTGTGTGGTTCTTCGAAATGGAAAAAAAGACCAAATCAAGACGAGGGAGCCAGCGGATCTACTAAGCGAAGTAGGAAAAAGAAGCCTGCCAAAACATTGCGTTACTTTCCTCTGATCCCTAGGTTACAAAGGTTGTTTATGTCCACAAAAACTTCTTCTGATATGAAATGGCATGCTGAAGGCCGCACTAATGATGGGATTCTTAGACATCCTGCTGATTCTCAATCTTGGAAAAGATTTGATGAAAGATATCCTGATTTTGCGGAAGATCCTCGAAATGTGAGACTTGGACTAGCTAGTGATGGTTTCAACCCTTTCAGGCAAATGAGTAGTACATACAGCATATGGCCGGTTCTGTTGATACCATACAATTTGCCGCCTTGGAAATGCATGAAGCAGTCCTCATTTATTTTGTCCATGATAGTTCCTGGACCGAAAGGTCCTGGAAATGATATAGATGTGTACCTACAACCGTTAATAGATGAACTTCAGAAGTTGTGGGTGGGTGTTCCAACCTATGATGCTGTGGCTAAAGAAACATTTTCTCTTCGTGCCGTGTTGTCTTGGACAATCAATGATTTTCCAGCATATGCAAATTTATCTGGATATAGTACTAAAGGACGTTATGCATGTCCATGTTGTGCTGACCAAACTAGTTCAAGGTGGTTGTACAATGGCAGAAAGTTTTGCTATATGGGTCATAGGAGATGGTTTCCTGACACACATATATTTCGGGCAGAGGCAGCGACATTTGATGGCACCGACGAGTGGGAACATGCTCCTGGGTCTTCCTCTGGTTCAGATATTTTGAGGCGGGTAGATGGTCATCAATTCAAATATGGAAAGGAACCAGAAGTCAGGACAAAGGGCAAGAAAAGGGCAAGGCCGGAGCAAGATGAGGAGACCGATCTATATGGCGAGGATGAGGATCAAAACTTGACGAGTTTAGGTGCATGGAAGAAGAAGAGTATTTTCTTCAAGTTGCCGTATTGGGAATTCAACTTACTGAGACATAATTTAGATGTGATGCATATCGGCAAAAATATAGGTGAGAATTGTATAGGAACAGTTATGGGAGATGATCGGAAGACAAAGGACAATCTGAAGAGCCGACTTGATTTGAAGTCAATGGGCATCCGACATGAGTTGCACCCAGAAGAATTGCCGAACGGGAAAGTGCTCCTACCTCCTGCAATCTATTCAATGTCAAAATCGGAGTTGGAGTTGTTTTGCAAAGTACTACTTGAACTGAAAGTCCCCGATAGCTATTCTTCTAACATGGCAAAATGTGTCAACTTTAAAGAGAAGAGGCTTCAGGGGCTAAAGTCACACGACTACCACATCCTAATGCAGGATCTCCTTCCTGTGGCCCTAAGGTCTTCAATGTGTGAGCAAGTCACTACTGTCCTGAAAGATCTTTGTAGCATATATAAAGGTATTTGCTCAAGAATGCTTCGTGTTGAAGATCTGGACCAATTGGAGCAGCAGGCGGCATTGACACTTAGTAAAATGGAGATGATATTTCCTCCATCGTTTTTCACTATTATGATTCACTTGATAATCCACCTTGCTGGTGAAGCCAGAATCGGTGGTCCTGTTCACTATCGGTGGATGTACCCCATTGAGAGGTAAAATAATTCGTTCATCTTACGAAATTGAATTTTTAAAAGCTCATTTCTTTTAATCCCCTAATCCGCTCTAGTTTATTAATTGTACATGTTCAGGTACCTATACCGGCTAAAGGGTTATGTGAAAAATAGAGCATATCCTGAAGGGTCAATAGCCCAGGGATATCTATCAGAGGAGTGCTCACATTTTTTTTCCAGGTATTTGCCTGGTGTGGAGACATCTTCCAGTAGACCACGTAGAAATCCAGACATTTCCAACCTTGATGGTGCACAATATCTTTTTGATACCGCTGGCACCACTGTTGGTAAAGTTGATGCATTTGAGCTCGATAGCTTAGCGTGGGAACAGGCACATCGATATGTGCTAGACCATCATGCATCAGTGGAACCATTTCGAAAGTAAGTTGCTTTTAAATGTAAATCGAATACAGTGAAAACCGCGGAGTTCGATATTTTTGATACTTTTCTTATTCCTAATTTCAATTGCTTGTTTTTTAGCGAATTTGTCAGGGACATCAAACGAAGGGCTAGACCAAGAAGACTACCACCACGTGAACAAAACAAGCTGATGAATGAAAAATTTCATAAGTGGTTTGAATCTCATGTAGGTGAATTACAGTTATGCAAGTTAATCTTTATTATATCTATATTTTCTATGGTGTTGATACGATTTGCGCAAAATTAATAGGTACATTCTTTGGGTCCTGAAGGTGCGTCATCTGAAATACAAGTACTTGCCAAAGGTCCCTATCAGATGGCCAAAAGATACGGAGGATACATATTCAATGGTTTTAGATTTCGTACTAAGGATCGTGAATCTAATTTGAAGTCTCAAAATAGTGGAATGGTAGTGACGTCTAAGACTAGAAGTTATGCTTCCAAATCGGACACGAGGCCTGTAGATGGGGATCTCGACTACTATGGAGCGCTCACGGATATCATTGAGTTGAATTATTTTGGCCATTTCCGTGTTGTCTTATTTCGTGGGGATTGGGCTGAGTTTGATAGGAATTTTGCTAACAACAAGGACAAGCTTGGCTTCACAGTTGTGAACTTCTCAAAATTGATTCACATCGGTACACACATTAGCCATGAGCCATTTGTGTTTCCATCCCAAGTCCAACAAGTGTTCTACATTGCAGATCCAACCCTGCCAAAATCGTATGTGGCTATCCCTATGCAACCAAGAGATGTATTCCAACTGGGCGATACTTCAGACGATGAAGACGGTGAAGACATGAACAGTTACATTGCTTCTGAGTTTCCTGTGTTTGATGTAAACACAACCGATCTTGGAATTTGCGGGACTTGGCTCCGCAAGGATGGAGAAGAGGGCGATGTACTGGAAGATGTCGTATTGTAGTTTACATGATTTTTTATGCAAGTTTATTATATGTCTGTAATTTTATGTCTTAAATCTTGTTGTAATATTATGTCTGTAATTTCGAATATGTTCATTATGAATTTAATACACTGGTTTAATTGTCTTTCTATTTTCTACTGCTTGGTATTATTTACATTAAACTATGCTTAGTGTCATTTGAACCAAACTATCATTTGAACCAAGTTATCGGATCCTTGACAGGTACAACATGCCGAGGCGTGGAAAGAGGGTAAATATAAATGATGGCAACGAGAGCCATGGGGATGAGCAGCCACTAAATAATAGTGGCAGGCAAACATATGAGAGTGAGGGTAGCACGCCGCCCACTGTCAAAAAACATCGGTAAGTCTTGAAATTGGTATTTTTAAAGAGAATATGTTACTTGAATGCATGAAAGACACGTACTAGTGTTTGTGAGTCTGCATTGTGGCTGTCGTCTATGTCGCATTTCGTCTATGTTTCTTAAGTGGGCTGTGATTAGAGAGAAAGGGCTGGAGTGGAGATCTGGAAACCCAAAATAGAGACATCTCGTTTATTATAATCTACACTTATTGTTGGACCAATCCCCTCTTGCTGTTGTTGCTGATGTCTCTTTGTGTGCGTGTGGTGAAGAGAATGAAGGGATGAGAGAGAGATGAGGAAAATGCCGCTATGTTAGCCTGGTGTATCCTCATTCTCTACGATCCCTCTTTCTGGCTCCATATACGGCTTCTATATTAAATTGGTTTCCTTCCACGATGACAGTCCGTAATACTACACTTGATATGAGCCCATGTTCATAGCTGCATCCTATTGCATACTCACAAACAACTAATACTTGTCGGCCTTGCATCGTATGCCCAACCCCATTTTGGCACATAACCTGGTATAGATGACATTGTACTGATTTGGAGGAGGTGAAAATGGGACCATAAAATAGCTTAAGAAGACCATCAGGTTTGTGAAATAAGCTTCACTAACAGTGAAAGAAACTGGGGATGCTATGCAGCATACTTAGTTTGGAAGTAGTCCCATTTTGTGTTAAAAAAACCATGCCAAAGATTGCAATCAGATGCATGAAATCAGCTTCTTTAACAGTATCTGAAAATGAAAACTTTTCATAATCTGAGCATATATGTTTCTTTAACAGTGACTGTGAACAATTGTTCTTAATTGGGCTGTGATTAGAAAGAGACGAGTTGGAGTGGAGATCTGGAAACCCATATAGAGACATCTTGTTCATAATAATTTATTATGGTTGTTGTTCTTGTCGCTCTTGCTGTTGTTGCTGATGTCTCTATGTGTTCGTGTGCTGAAGGGAAAGAAGGGGTGAGAGAGAGATGAGGAAAATGCCGCTATGTTAGCCTGGTGTATCCTCATTCTCTACCATTCCTCTTTCTGGCTTCTATATTTGGTTTCCTTCCACGATGACAATTCCAGTTAAAACTACACTTGCTATGAGCCCTATTCCTATTTTTATTCCATCAAGAATTGATCTATGACTACAATCTCCATTCAAAACCCAATTGTTCACTCAAACATGCTCCTTGTATCTGAACTCAAACATCACATTAATAAACATCTTTTCTGATAATGGCTACAATTGTGGAAGCTCTCTCTAAGTCTCAATTCTTCAAGGTTTTGTTGCCTACTTCTTTACAGAAGCTGGTACTCTATTCTTCTTTAAAGAGAGGAGAATGGAGTACCAACTTCTGTAAAGAAGTAGGCAACAAAACCTTGAAGAATTGAGGCTTAGAGAGAGCTTCCACAAGTGTAGCCATTATTAGAAAAGATGTTTATTAATGTCATGTTTGAGTTCAGAAACAAGGGGCATGTTTGAGTGAACAATTTTCCAAACAAGCTTCACTAACAGTGAAGGAAACTGGGGATGCTATGCAGCCTACTTAGTTTCTTTAACAGTGACTGAAAATTTCCATAATCTGAGCATATAAATTTTTCATAATCTGAGCATATATGTTTCTTTAGCAGTGACTGTGAACAATTGTTCTTAATTGGGCTGTGATTAGAAAGAGACGAGTTGGAGTGGAGAAGGGAAAGAAGGGGTGAGAGAGAGATGAGGAAAATGCCGCTATGTTAGCCTGGTGTATCCTCATTCTCTACCATTCCTCTTTCTGGCTTCTATATTTGGTTTCCTTCCACGATGACAATTCCAGTTAAAACTACACTTGCTATGAGCCCTATTCGTATTTTTCTTCCATGAACTGAGGATGGTGCATAGGCTGGTGCCTGGTGTATCCTCATTCTCTAGCATCCCCAGTTTCTTTCACTGTGAGTGAAGCTTATTTCACAAACCAGATGGTCTTCTTAAGCTATTGTATGGTCCCATTTTCACTAACTGTTAGTGAAGCTGATTTCAAGCACCTGATTGTCTTCTTGGCATGTATGTTTTTATACCAAAAATGGGTTCACTGTGGTCATCAGATGATGGAGAAATTTTCATTTTCAAATACTGTCAATGTAACCGGTTTTTTTAACACCAAATGGGTTCACTTCCAAAATGAGTATGCTGCATAGCATCCCCAGTTTCTATCACTGTTAGTGATGCTTACTTCACAAACCTGATGGTCTTCTTAAGCTATTTTATGGTCCCATTTTCACTAACTGTTAGTGAAGCTCATTTCAAGCACCTGATTGTCTTCTTGGCATGTATGTTTTTATACCGAAAATGGGTTCACTGTGAACTGAGGATATTGTATAGGTACGTATGCCAAAATTCTCCGGCCGGATATGCACCACACTTGGGTTTTGCAATATAGTTGGGCTAAAAAAGTAGTAGAGCAACATATAAGCTTAGATAATGGAGAAATTTTCATTTTCGGGCACTGTCAATGTAACCTGATTGCAATCTTTGGCATGGTTTTTTTAACACAAAATGGGTGCACTTCCAAAATGAGTATGCTGCATAGCATCCCCAGTTTCTATCACTGTTAGTGAAGCTTACTTCACAAACCTGATGGTCTTCTTAAGCTATTCTATGGTCCCATTTTCACTAACTGTTAGTGAAGCTGATTTCAGGCACCTGATTGTCTTCTTGGCATGTATGTTTTTATACCAAAAAATGGGTTCACTGTGAACTGAGGATATTGTATAGGTACGCATGCCAAAATTCTCCGGCCGGATATGCACCACACTTGGGTTTTGCGATATAGTTGGTGCTGAAAAAGTAGTAGAGCAACATATAAGCTCAGATAATGGAGAAATTTTCATTTTCGGATACTGTCAATGTAACCTGATTGCAATCTTTGGCATGGTTTTTTTAACACAAAATGGGTTCACTTCCAAAATGAGTATGCTGCATAGCATCCCCAGTTTCTTTCACTGTTAGTGAAGGTTATTTCACAAACCTGATGGTCTTCTTAAGCTATTTTATGGTCCCATTTTCACTAACTGTTAGTGAAGCTGATTTCAAGCACCTGATTGTCTTCTTGGCATGTATGTTTTTATACCAAAAATAGGTTCACTGTGGTCATCAGATGATGGAGAAATTTTCATTTTCAAATACTGTCAATGTAACCGGTTTTTTTAACACCAAATGGGTTCACTTCCAAAATGAGTATGCTGCATAGCATCCCCAGTTTCTATCACTGTTAGTGAAGCTTACTTCACAAACCTGATGGTCTTCTTAAGCTATTCTATGGTCCCATTTTCACTAACTGTTAGTGAAGCTCATTTCAAGCACCTGATTATCTTCTTGGCATGTATGTTTTTATACCGAAAATGGGTTCACTGTGAACTGAGGATATTGTATAGGTACGTATGCCAAAATTCTCCGGCCGGATATGCACCACACTTGGGTTTTGCGATATAGTTGGGCTAAAAAAGTAGTAGAGCAACATATAAGCTGAGATAATGAAGAAATTTTCATTTTCGGGCACTGTCAATGTAACCTGATTGCAATCTTTGGCATGGTTTTTTTAACACAAAATGGGTTCACTTCCAAAATGAGTATGCTGCATAGCATCCCCAGTTTCTTTCACTGTTAGTGAAGATTATTTCACAAACCTGATGGTCTTCTTAAGCTATTGTATGGTCCCATTTTCACTAACTGTTAGTGAAGCTCATTTCAAGCACCTGATTGTCTTCTTGGCATGTATGTTTTTAAACCAAAAATGGGTTCACTGTGGTCATCAGATGATGGAGAAATTTTCATTTTCAAATACTGTCAATGTAACCGGTTTTTTTAACACAAAATGGGTTCACTTCCAAAATGAGTATGCTGCATAGCATCCCCAGTTTCTATCACTGTTAGTGAAGCTTACTTCACAAACCTGATGGTCTTCTTAAGCTATTTTATGGTCCCATTTTCACTAACTGTTAGTGAAGCTCATTTCAAGCACCTGATTGTCTTCTTGGCATGTATGTTTTTATACCGAAAATGGGTTCACTGTGAACTGAGGATATTGTATAGGTACGTATGCCAAAATTCTCCGGCCGGATATGCACCACACTTGGGTTTTGCGATATAGTTGGGCTAAAAAAGTAGTAGAGCAACATATAAGCTTAGATAATGGAGAAATTTTCATTTTCGGGCACTGTCAATGTAACCTGATTGCAATCTTTGGCATGGTTTTTTTAACACAAAATGGGTGCACTTCCAAAATGAGTATGCTGCATAGCATCCCCAGTTTCTATCACTGTTAGTGAAGCTTACTTCACAAACCTGATGGTCTTCTTAAGCTATTCTATGGTCCCATTTTCACTAACTGTTAGTGAAGCTGATTTCAGGCACCTGATTGTCTTCTTGGCATGTATGTTTTTATACCAAAAAATGGGTTCACTGTGAACTGAGGATATTGTATAGGTACGCATGCCAAAATTCTCCGGCCGGATATGCACCACACTTGGGTTTTGCGATATAGTTGGTGCTGAAAAAGTAGTAGAGCAACATATAAGCTCAGATAATGGAGAAATTTTCATTTTCGGATACTGTCAATGTAACCTGATTGCAATCTTTGGCATGGTTTTTTTAACACAAAATGGGTTCACTTCCAAAATGAGTATGCTGCATAGCATCCCCAGTTTCTTTCACTGTTAGTGAAGGTTATTTCACAAACCTGATGGTCTTCTTAAGCTATTTTATGGTCCCATTTTCACTAACTGTTAGTGAAGCTGATTTCAAGCACCTGATTGTCTTCTTGGCATGTATGTTTTTATACCAAAAATAGGTTCACTGTGGTCATCAGATGATGGAGAAATTTTCATTTTCAAATACTGTCAATGTAACCGGTTTTTTTAACACCAAATGGGTTCACTTCCAAAATGAGTATGCTGCATAGCATCCCCAGTTTCTATCACTGTTAGTGAAGCTTACTTCACAAACCTGATGGTCTTCTTAAGCTATTCTATGGTCCCATTTTCACTAACTGTTAGTGAAGCTCATTTCAAGCACCTGATTATCTTCTTGGCATGTATGTTTTTATACCGAAAATGGGTTCACTGTGAACTGAGGATATTGTATAGGTACGTATGCCAAAATTCTCCGGCCGGATATGCACCACACTTGGGTTTTGCGATATAGTTGGGCTAAAAAAGTAGTAGAGCAACATATAAGCTGAGATAATGAAGAAATTTTCATTTTCGGGCACTGTCAATGTAACCTGATTGCAATCTTTGGCATGGTTTTTTTAACACAAAATGGGTTCACTTCCAAAATGAGTATGCTGCATAGCATCCCCAGTTTCTTTCACTGTTAGTGAAGATTATTTCACAAACCTGATGGTCTTCTTAAGCTATTGTATGGTCCCATTTTCACTAACTGTTAGTGAAGCTCATTTCAAGCACCTGATTGTCTTCTTGGCATGTATGTTTTTAAACCAAAAATGGGTTCACTGTGGTCATCAGATGATGGAGAAATTTTCATTTTCAAATACTGTCAATGTAACCGGTTTTTTTAACACAAAATGGGTTCACTTCCAAAATGAGTATGCTGCATAGCATCCCCAGTTTCTATCACTGTTAGTGAAGCTTACTTCACAAACCTGATGGTCTTCTTAAGCTATTTTATGGTCCCATTTTCACTAACTGTTAGTGAAGCTCATTTCAAGCACCTGATTGTCTTCTTGGCATGTATGTTTTTATACCAAAAATGGGTTCACTGTGAACTGAGGATATTGTATAGGTACGTATGCCAAAATTCTCCGGCCGGATATGCACCACACTTGGGTTTTGCGATATAGTTGGGCTAAAAAAGTAGTAGAGCAACATATAAGCTTAGATAATGGAGAAATTTTCATTTTCGGGCACTGTCAATGTAACCTGATTGCAATCTTTGGCATGGTTTTTTTAACACAAAATGGGTGCACTTCCAAAATGAGTATGCTGCATAGCATCCCCAGTTTCTATCACTGTTAGTGAAGCTTACTTCACAAACCTGATGGTCTTCTTAAGCTATTCTATGGTCCCATTTTCACTAACTGTTAGTGAAGCTGATTTCAGGCACCTGATTGTCTTCTTGGCATGTATGTTTTTATACCAAAAAATGGGTTCACTGTGAACTGAGGATATTGTATAGGTACGCATGCCAAAATTCTCCGGCCGGATATGCACCACACTTGGGTTTTGCGATATAGTTGGTGCTGAAAAAGTAGTAGAGCAACATATAAGCTCAGATAATGGAGAAATTTTCATTTTCGGATACTGTCAATGTAACCTGATTGTTTAACACAAAATGGGTTCACTTCCAAACTAAGTATGCTGCATAGCATTCTCAGTTCTTCTTTTGTTGATAGTGAAGCTTATTTTCATGCATCTGATTGTGATCTTGGCATGTTTTTTTGAGCAAAACGGGTTTACTGTGAACTGAGGATGCTATAGGTACGTATGCCAAAATCCTCCGGATACGCACAACAATTGGGTTTTAGATTTAGTTGGGCACAGTGAATTAGTAGAGCAACATATAAGCTCAGTTAATGGAAATTTTCATTTTCAGATACTGTTAATGAAGCTGATTGCCATCTTTGGCATGATTTTTGAACAAAAATGGGTTCACTTCCAAACTAAGTATGCTGCTAGCATCCTCATTTTCTTTCACTGTTAATGAAGCGTATTTCATTAAGATCCAGGATGGCAAATTTTGACTGGGCTATGATTGGATTGTTTAGTGGATGTGGTCTATGTTCTTAATTGGGCTGTGATTAGAAAGAGTGGGCTCGAGTGGAGAACTGGAAACCTATATAGAGACATCTTGTTCATAATAATTTATTATTATTGTTGTTCTTGTCGCTCTTAAGGTGGTTGCTGATGTCTCTTTCTGTTCGTGTGCTGAAGGGAAATAAGGGATGAGAGAGAGATGAGGAAAATGCCGCTATGGTAGCCTGGTGTATCCAAAGTCTCTACCTTTCTTCTTTCTGTTTCCATTTCTGGCTTCTATATATATTTGGTTTCCTTCCACGATGACAGTTTCCTAAAAATACACTTGATATGAGCCCTATCTTATTTTTCTTATTTTTCTTATATTTGGTTTCCGTCCACGATGACAGTTTCATGGATTGTCTGAACAATCTATGAAGGACATGCTTAGATACTGAATTTTCATTTGTTTTATTGTTTTAGATAGTTGATATTCCCAATCAGAGGAGAATATAAAGGTTTCAAGTTAGATACTGAATTTTCATTTGTTTTGTTATTTTAGATATATTTAAAAACAAAATTAAGTACGAAATTTTTAGCATTGCAATGTAATTATTTTACCTCTGTATATAGCATTAACAATTCCATTTGCAGTTGGCACTTTCATCTTATAATTCGAGACACAGGTAGTTCTTTTTGCAAGTTCAAAAAATATGTATATTCTGTATTGTGATCTACTGTTCAATTAAACTATTATTTTTTATTCACAGAGCGGTCGTCAAGATGAAGGAAATGCAGATGATCAGAGCTGAAGCTACTCAAGGGGTATGAATCTGCGGTCCTCCTTGCTGTTCTTATGTCCTCCTTGCTGTATGGTTGTTGTTCTTATGTCCTCCTCCTTGCCGTTGTTATGTCAGACTGGTTTTTTTTATGAGAGTTATGTCATACTTTGAATTTGGGATATTTTGGATATTTGTCAGACTGGTTTGTTTGGATATTTTGGATGTTAGTCTCTATATTAATTTGTTAATTATGACATTGTTAATTAATCAATGAATTTGGACGTTGATATGACACGTGTGAAACTTGATTATCTTTAATTATTCTTGTGTTTGGCTGTGGTTTGCGCAGTAGTATGCAACGAAATTGATTGAATCAGTTGTGAGAATTAGTTTACAGGTTATGTAAATGAAACTGTGAATTGAAATCGAACGGAAAAGCGGAGTATCGAAAATAAACGGGCATAGCCAGAACGGCGTTTTAAAAAACGGCGGTGTATATAATTTAATTGTTGGAGTGTATGATACACCGGCGTTTCAACGCACGCCGGTGAAAGTTTTCAGCTGTAACGGCACAGGTATACACCGGCGTTTTATAAACGCCGGCGTATATAACTACACCGGCGTTTTTAGTCGCGCCGGTGTTCGTAAACAGGGAAAAACAGGCGCTTACAAACGGACATACACCGGCGTTTCTTGACCGCCGGTATACTTTCGATATACACCGGCGTTTTTATTTACGCCGGTGAATGGATAAATACCGGCGGTTTACGACCGCCGGTGTATGTATATAGGCACACAAACACGGCACCCAGAAACGGACATACACCGGCGTTTTATGACCGCCGGTATACTTTCGATATACACCGGCGTTTTTATTTACGCCGGTGAATGGATAAATACCGGCGGTTTACGACCGCCGGTGTATGTATATAGGCACACAAACACGGCACCCAGAAACGGACATACACCGGCGTTTTATGACCGCCGGTGTAGTCCTAGTATTTACCGGCGTCCACCAAAAACGCCGGTGTAGGACCCTTCGTTTCAGCGACGCCCGCTTCGGCGGCAGTTGGACCGGCGTTATTGTAAACGCCGGTGAAAGTTTCCCCGGCGTAAAAAAATGCCGGTATAGACGGAAAAAACCGCCGGGAAAGCTACTTTCTTTTGTAGTGACTGAGTAGTTGCATACTATAACTACATTAATCGCATGACAAATATGATTAAGTTTGGGGATTATGACTGAACAATTGCACTAGAGAAAGTGGGTATGTCAATTTTACTTTATCTGAAATTGTTTTTAGATTTATATGTTTCATTCTGATGTCCACATAATAAGAAATCTTGGTGGTTGAATCTATTGTTATTATTATTCTCCCTATTCATAATTCTAGTTTGCTTGAGGACAAGCAAAAGCTAAGTGTGGGGGTATTTGATGAACACATTATTATTCACTTTATAGAGCAATAATCTTAATATAATTAGACATTTAAAAGCTCTATATATGGTATTTAACTCTTATTCTCTCTTTTCCATAGGAAACAGCATAAAACAGCAAAACGAAGCAGATTCAGGACTTCAAAGATGATACACAGAAAAATGCAGAGGAACAGTCGACTTATTCCCAAGAGCAGTCGACTGGCCTGATCAAAGATAAAATCTTCAGAAGTCTCGACTCAGTCGACTGGTTCGAAGACAAGTCGACTGGTCTGCGGCGGAGTAAACAGATAAGATCTTCAAAGATACACCTGCATCTAATTTCAAATCTACTTGGATCAAGATTTTATACAAAGAATCAAATCTAAAGACAGGGTATTTTCCAAGTGGACGTGGTGAACAGATAAGGAAGGAAAGGAGAAAAGAGAAAGATATTAATCATCAAATAAAATAAAGAAGGATTTTCCTGAAAAAGTGGAAACCCTAATTCTCAGCCGTATTCTATAAATATCAGAATACCATCTCTTGAACGAGGCTCCACGACTTCATCCGAGGATCACGTATATCTCTGGAAGCGACTCAATCACCAAGTTCCTGAACAAACATCGAGAGCATCACTCCATCAACATCAAAAAGGGAGAGAGAAGATCCAGCAACCAGAAGGCAGTCGACTGTGTGACAGCCAGTCGACCATATTGCCGGAATCCATTAGTTTATTTCTTCTTCTCTCTTTATTCTTTTATGTTGATCATGTATTCAAACTTGTCCAGCAATAAAGTTATTATTATGTGGAACTAATTTCATAGTTGGGTAGATCGAAACCGTAGTTATGTAATGCTATCTTCTTCTGAACTCTTCTATGTTACTTATTGATTGAATCTAATTGAATTGGTATAGGTTTATGATAGTCAAACTAGTTCTCAAGACTGAGAGCAGTCGACTGAGGTGAGAGCCAGTCGACTGACGTACAGAACTTGGGAAGCTCAAGTTTGGATATCATTTATCTGAATCCGTTATATGAGCATATTGAGACGACCGAATCTCGTGCTCATAATTTGTAACAAAAGGAATCTTTAGGGGTTCTTGGTTCAATCAACTTAGAGGATCTAGATCTGATACCAATTTCTAGAACTTTAAGTGTTTGTTCGTTTCCACTGTTCTTATGTTTTCTCTAAGTATAACTTAGTAGATACCATGCTAGATACTTACGGAAAGAAACGAATTAGAGTAGATACCATGCCTAATTCTTGGCTTAGGGGAACATTACTTTAAGGAGTAGATACCATGCCCTTGAAGTGAACAAACATGAGTAATTAGAAGTAAATTCAGAAGGCAACTTAGCATTACTAACTATTGGTGGAGATCAACAACCCAACTATTCAAGAGATATTTGTGATTCAACACCTCTCATCTTAGTTTTAATCTTTTCGTTCTTTTAGATCTTTACAACAACCCTTATTCATTCTTATTATTAGTTTTATTGATTAGTAAGTTGAAATCTACAATCTCTGTGGGATCGACCCTTGCTATTACTACGATTCGATTCGTGCACTTGCGAGGTTTTATAATTTGTGTCTAGTTTATTTATTTAGGTAGCTAGATTAGCACAACAAGTTTTTGGCGCCGTTGCCGGGGATTGTTTAGTATTTTAACTTACAAGTCAGTAGAATTTTTATTAGTTTTTCTTTTCTTTTATTAATAATTTTTCTTTTAGGTTACAGGACTTCGGTGAATGCACGGTAGATGATCACTTCGACCAGAGCTACTGCCTATTGACGCAGAAACAGAACGAACTTTGCACAGACTAGGTAAGCTAGTTGCAGCCAACCAGTCGACTGCTGTACTGACCCAGTCGACTGCACAGAGACAGATTTCACAGGGAAGAATGGCTGAAGAAATACAAAATCGAGTACCAATGCAGGACAAATTCACTCCTAAGAATATTGAGCAACCTTCCTGCATTGCTTTTCAACCTAATGCTACAGGGAACATGCACCTATCTCCTCATTTACTTAGTATGGTTCCCCACTTTAGTGGCAAACCAGATGAAGAGCCTCATCTTCATCTGCAAGACTTTTTCGATCTTTGCAGGACACAAAGCGTCCAAGGGCTTACCGCTGAACAAATCAGGTTAATCTTGTTTCCTTTTTCTTTAAAACTTAATGCTAAGTTGTGGTATAATTCTTTGGAACCAGGATCAATTAATTCATGGGAGCAATTGGCAACGAAATTTTTGAAAGAATTCTTTCCAGCCCAAAAGACCAAACAGCTAAAAAGGGAGATTCAACTCTTCCAACAAAAGGATGGAGATTTATTCTTCGAGGCATGGAAGGACTTCAAAAGCAAGCTTCTCAAGTGTCCTACGCACAATCTGCCTAAGGATGATCAGGTACAAGCTTTTTATGAAGGTTTAAATGACACTAACAAAGCAATTGTTGATGCAGCTTGCAATGGAATTTTGATGAGGAAAAGTGGAGAAGAAGCCATTGAACTTTTTGAAGAACTCAGCGAGAACTCCCAACAATTCTCAACAAGAAGGGGATCTATGAAAAAACAGGGAGTTTACGAAATCTCTAATAGTAATAACATTCAATTAGAAATAGCAAACATGAATAAGAAAATTGATATGCTTGTTAATGCAATGTCGACGATGGGTGGAGTTAAAAATCAAACAAAGGAAATGTGTGCAATTTGTTCTCATTTAGATCATACAACTGATACATGTCCCATGTCTACTTTCACAGATCAGGAGCATGCGAATTATGTGGGTCGAGGAGTATTTCCACCAAAGAACAATCCATACTCGAACACATATAACCCAGGATGGAGAAATCATCCAAACTTCTCATGGAGCAATAACCAAAATAATCAAGGGAATCAATTCACACAAGGACATGCACGAAACCCTCAGATGGGAAGTGGGTTTGAAAGACCAGCTCCAGAACAGAAGAAGTTGGATTTTGAATCCACTGTTCTTCAACTGCTCCAACAACAACATCAAACAAGCAACCAACAAGGACAAGCGATTCAGAAGTTGGAAACCCAAATTGGTCAGATTGCAAAAGAGCTAAGCGAAAGAAAGGCAGGTGAACTCCCTTCACAAACCATACCAAACCCAGGAGGTCAAGAACAACTCCAAGCAGTGACTACTTTAAGAAATGGTAAGGTAATTGATAACAAGGTTGGAACACACACAGACAAGCCAGTCAGTAAACCAGTCGACTGTTTTTACAAACCAGTCGACTGCACAGACAAACCAGATACACAACCATCAAAAGCTTTGGGTTCAAGTAAGGTAAGTGAAAAAGTAGGGACAATTCCACCACCATTCCCTCAAAGGTTAGTCAATAAAAAGAAAGAACAACATTTATTTGACGTCTTTGAAACTCTCAAAAAGGTAGAAATTAATATTCCCCTACTTGATGCTATTAAACAAATTCCTTCTTATGCCAAATTTTTGAAAGACTGTTGTACTCACAAAAGAACATTTCAGGTTAAGGAGGATGTGGCTTTGACAGAAGAAGTGAGCGCTGTATTATTAAGAAAACTACCACCTAAACTGAAAGATCCAGGTAGTTTCACCATTCCTTGTAAAGTTGGTGAGCACTTCTTTGAAAAAGCACTGCTAGACTTGGGGGCAAGCATCAACCTTCTTCCTTATTCTGTTTACGAAAAGCATGGATTGGGGGAACTCAAGCCAACATCCATCACTTTGCAATTGGCTGATCGCAGCATCAAAAGACCTAGAGGTATTTTAGAAGATGTCCTAGTTCAGGTAAATGATTTTATTTTGCCTGCTGATTTTGTTGTGTTAGATATGGAGGAATCTTCTATGTCATCATCTCTACCGATCATATTAGGTAGGCCCTTTATAAGTACAGCTGATATAAAAATTTGTGTTAAAAAGGGTATTATAAGTATGAAGATAAACGGAGAAAAAGTGGAATTTAAAATGTTTGATACACTAAAATTACCACAAGATGATCATGAATGCTATAATATTGATGTGGTGCAGGAGATTGTTGATCAAACATTTCAGGTACATAGCGTTGAACCACTTCAAGCCACAATCACTCAATCTCTAACTTTATCTCATGTTGACCAGGAATATGATGACTGGAGGATTGCAGAGACAATACATCACCTTGAAACTCCACAGTCATATTCAGGTAAGCCTGCACCTTTATTTGAAAAATTGGTGTCTGATAAAAATTGTTCTTCTACAGATCAGGCGACCGATGAACAGAGTAAGTCGACTGGTGTTCTAACCAGTCGACCAAACCCAGACACCCAGAACAAGTTGACTGCTGACATGGACCAGTCGACTGTACAGAAGCGTCCAGATATAGAACTCAAGCAGCTGCCCAATCATTTGAAACATGCATTTTTAGGCGAGAACCAGACGCTACCAGTAATAATTGCTGCAAACTTGAATGCACAGGAAGAAGAAAAGCTGCTGAAGGTATTGCGAGAACACAAAAATGCAATAGGATGGACCATTGCAGACATCAAAGGAATAAGTCCATCCAAGTGCATGCATAGAATATTGCTTGAAAACGATGCAAAACCTAGCAGGGAGGCACAGAAAAGGCTCAACCCCAACATGAAGGAAGTGGTAAGAGTAGAAATTTTGAAGCTACTAGATGTTGGCATCATCTATCCTATCTCAGATAGCAAATGGGTAAGTCCTATACATGTAGTTCCTAAGAAAAGTGGAGTTACAGTGGTAACAAATGAAGAGAATGAACTTATCCCGACAAGAGTAACCACAGGATGGAGGGTTTGCATTGATTACAGGAAATTGAATAATGAAACCAGGAAAGATCACTTCCCTCTTCCTTTTATTGATCAAATGTTAGAAAGAAGAGGGAAGTGATCTTCCTTTCGAACTATACCCTGCTAATCTTTCTAACATTTGATCAATAAAAGGAAGAGGGAAGTGATCTTTCCTGGTTTCATTATTCAATTTCCTGTAATCAATGCAAACCCTCCATCCTGTGGTTACTCTTGTCGGGATAAGTTCATTCTCTTCATTTGTTACCACTGTAACTCCACTTTTCTTAGGAACTACATGTATAGGACTTACCCATTTGCTATCTGAGATAGGATAGATGATGCCAACATCTAGTAGCTTCAAAATTTCTGCTCTTACCACTTCCTTCATGTTGGGGTTGAGCCTTCTCTGTGCCTCCCTGCTAGGTTTTGCATCGTTTTCAAGCAATATTCTATGCATGCACTTGGATGGACTTATTCCTTTGATGTCTGCAATGGTCCATCCTATTGCATTTTTGTGTTCTCGCAATACCTTCAGCAGCTTTTCTTCTTCCTGTGCATTCAAGTTTGCAGCAATTATTACTGGTAGCGTCTGGTTCTCGCCTAAAAATGCATGTTTCAAATGATTGGGCAGCTGCTTGAGTTCTATATCTGGACGCTTCTGTACAGTCGACTGGTCCATGTCAGCAGTCGACTTGTTCTGGGTGTCTGGGTTTGGTCGACTGGTTAGAACACCAGTCGACTTACTCTGTTCATCGGTCGCCTGATCTGTAGAAGAACAATTTTTATCAGACACCAATTTTTCAAATAAAGGTGCAGGCTTACCTGAATATGACTGTGGAGTTTTAAGGTGATGTATTGTCTCTGCAATCCTCCAGTCATCATATTCCTGGTCAACATGAGATAAAGTTAGAGATTGAGTGATTGTGGCTTGAAGTGGTTCAACGCTATGTACCTGAAATGTTTGATCAACAATCTCCTGCACCACATCAATATTATAGCATTCATGATCATCTTGTGGTAATTTTAGTGTATCAAACATTTTAAATTCCACTTTTTCTCCGTTTATCTTCATACTTATAATACCCTTTTTAACACAAATTTTTATATCAGCTGTACTCATAAAGGGCCTACCTAATATGATCGGTAGAGATGATGACATAGAAGATTCCTCCATATCTAACACAACAAAATCAGCAGGCAAAATAAAATCATTTACCTGAACTAGGACATCTTCTAAAATACCTCTAGGTCTTTTGATGCTGCGATCAGCCAATTGCAAAGTGATGGATGTTGGCTTGAGTTCCCCCAATCCAAGCTTTTCGTAAACAGAATAAGGAAGAAGGTTGATGCTTGCCCCCAAGTCTAGCAGTGCTTTTTCAAAGAAGTGCTCACCAACTTTACAAGGAATGGTGAAACTACCTGGATCTTTCAGTTTAGGTGGTAGTTTTCTTAATAATACAGCGCTCACTTCTTCTGTCAAAGCCACATCCTCCTTAACCTGAAATGTTCTTTTGTGAGTACAACAGTCTTTCAAAAATTTGGCATAAGAAGGAATTTGTTTAATAGCATCAAGTAGGGGAATATTAATTTCTACCTTTTTGAGAGTTTCAAAGACGTCAAATAAATGTTGTTCTTTCTTTTTATTGACTAACCTTTGAGGGAATGGTGGTGGAATTGTCCCTACTTTTTCACTTACCTTACTTGAACCCAAAGCTTTTGATGGTTGTGTATCTGGTTTGTCTGTGCAGTCGACTGGTTTGTAAAAACAGTCGACTGGTTTACTGACTGGCTTGTCTGTGTGTGTTCCAACCTTGTTATCAATTACCTTACCATTTCTTAAAGTAGTCACTGCTTGGAGTTGTTCTTGACCTCCTGGGTTTGGTATGGTTTGTGAAGGGAGTTCACCTGCCTTTCTTTCGCTTAGCTCTTTTGCAATCTGACCAATTTGGGTTTCCAACTTCTGAATCGCTTGTCCTTGTTGGTTGCTTGTTTGATGTTGTTGTTGGAGCAGTTGAAGAACAGTGGATTCAAAATCCAACTTCTTCTGTTCTGGAGCTGGTCTTTCAAACCCACTTCCCATCTGAGGGTTTCGTGCATGTCCTTGTGTGAATTGATTCCCTTGATTATTTTGGTTATTGCTCCATGAGAAGTTTGGATGATTTCTCCATCCTGGGTTATATGTGTTCGAGTATGGATTGTTCTTTGGTGGAAATACTCCTCGACCCACATAATTCGCATGCTCCTGATCTGTGAAAGTAGACATGGGACATGAATCAGTTGTATGATCTAAATGAGAACAAATTGCACACATTTCCTTTGTTTAATTTTTAACTCCACCCATCGTCGACATTGCATTAACAAGCATATCAATTTTCTTATTCATGTTTGCCATTTCTAATTGAATGTTATTACTATTAGAGATTTCGTAAACTCCCTGTTTTTTCATAGATCCCCTTCTTGTTGAGAATTGTTGGGAGTTCTCGCTGAGTTCTTCAAAAAGTTCAATGGCTTCTTCTCCACTTTTCCTCATCAAAATTCCATTGCAAGCTGCATCAACAATTGCTTTGTTAGTGTCATTTAAACCTTCATAAAAAGCTTGTACCTGATCATCCTTAGGCAGATTGTGCGTAGGACACTTGAGAAGCTTGCTTTTGAAGTCCTTCCATGCCTCGAAGAATAAATCTCCATCCTTTTGTTGGAAGAGTTGAATCTCCCTTTTTAGCTGTTTGGTCTTTTGGGCTGGAAAGAATTCTTTCAAAAATTTCGTTGCCAATTGCTCCCATGAATTAATTGATCCTGGTTCCAAAGAATTATACCACAACTTAGCATTAAGTTTTAAAGAAAAAGGAAACAAGATTAACCTGATTTGTTCAGCGGTAAGCCCTTGGACGCTTTGTGTCCTGCAAAGATCGAAAAAGTCTTGCAGATAAAGATGAGGCTCTTCATCTGGTTTGCCACTAATGTGGGGAACCATACTAAGTAAATGAGGAGATAGGTGCATGTTCCCTGTAGCATTAGGTTGAAAAGCAATGCAGGAAGGTTGCTCAATATTCTTAGGAGTGAATTTGTCCTGCATTGGTACTCGATTTTGTATTTCTTCAGCCATTCTTCCCTGTGAAATCTGTCTCTGTGCAGTCGACTGGGTCAGTACAGCAGTCGACTGGTTGGCTGCAACTAGCTTACCTAGTCTGTGCAAAGTTCGTTCTGTTTCTGCGTCAATAGGTAGTAGCTCTGGTCGAAGTGATCGTCTACCGTGCATTCACCGAAGTCCTGTAACCTAAAAGAAAAATTATTAATAAAAGAAAAGAAAAACTAATAAAAATTCTACTGACTTGTAAGTTAAAATACTAAACAATCCCCGGCAACGGCGCCAAAAACTTGTTGTGCTAATCTAGCTACCTAAATAAATAAACTAGACACAAATTATAAAACCTCACAAGTGCACGAATCGAATCGTAGTAATAGCAAGGGTCGATCCCACAGAGATTGTAGATTTCAACTTACTAATCAATAAAACTAATAATAAGAATGAATAAGGGTTGTTGTAAAGATCTAAAAGAACGAAAAGATTAAAACTAAGATGAGAGGTGTTGAATCACAAATATCTCTTGAATAGTTGGGTTGTTGATCTCCACCAATAGTTAGTAATGCTAAGTTGCCTTCTGAATTTACTTCTAATTACTCATGTTTGTTCACTTCAAGGGCATGGTATCTACTCCTTAAAGTAATGTTCCCCTAAGCCAAGAATTAGGCATGGTATCTACTCTAATTCGTTTCTTTCCGTAAGTATCTAGCATGGTATCTACTAAGTTATACTTAGAGAAAACATAAGAACAGTGGAAACGAACAAACACTTAAAGTTCTAGAAATTGGTATCAGATCTAGATCCTCTAAGTTGATTGAACCAAGAACCCCTAAAGATTCCTTTGTTACAAATTATGAGCACGAGATTCGGTCGTCTCAATATGCTCATATAACGGATTCAGATAAATGATATCCAAACTTGAGCTTCCCAAGTTCTGTACGTCAGTCGACTGGCTCTCACCTCAGTCGACTGCTCTCAGTCTTGAGAACTAGTTTGACTATCATAAACCTATACCAATTCAATTAGATTCAATCAATAAGTAACATAGAAGAGTTCAGAAGAAGATAGCATTACATAACTACGGTTTCGATCTACCCAACTATAAAATTAGTTCCACATAATAATAACTTTATTGCTGGACAAGTTTGAATTCATGATCAACATAAAAGAATAAAGAGAGAAGAAGAAATAAACTAATGGATTCCGGCAATATGGTCGACTGGCTGTCACACAGTCGACTGCCTTCTGGTTGCTGGATCTTCTCTCTCCCTTTTTGATGTTGATGGAGTGATGCTCTCGATGTTTGTTCAGGAACTTGGTGATTGAGTCGCTTCCAGAGATATACGTGATCCTCGGATGAAGTCGTGGAGCCTCGTTCAAGAGATGGTATTCTGATATTTATAGAACACGGCTGAGAATTAGGGGTTCCACTTTTTCAGGAAAATCCTTCTTTATTTTATTTGATGATTAATATCTTTCTCTTTTCTCCTTTCCTTCCTTATCTGTTCACCACGTCCACTTGGAAAATACCTTGTCTTTAGATTTGATTCTTTGTATAAAATCTTGATCCAAGTAGATTTGAAATTAGATGCAGGTGTATCTTTGAAGATCTTATCTGTTTACTCCGCCGCAGACCAGTCGACTTGTCTTCGAACCAGTCGACTGAGTCGAGACTTCTGAAGATTTTATCTTTGATCAGGCCAGTCGACTGCTCTTGGGAATAAGTCGACTGTTCCTCTGCATTTTTCTGTGTATCATCTTTGAAGTCCTGAATCTGCTTCGTTTTGCTGTTTTATGCTGTTTCCTATGGAAAAGAGAGAATAAGAGTTAAATACCATATATAGAGCTTTTAAATGTCTAATTATATTAAGATTATTGCTCTATAAAGTGAATAATAATGTGTTCATCAGCACCTTAAAATGAAAATTTCCATTATCTGAGCTTATATGTTGCTCTATCAATTCTTTAGCCCAACTAAATCTAAAACCCAATTGTTGTGCATATCCGAAGGATTTTGGCATACGTAGCTATAGCAGCCTCAGTTCACAGTAAACCCATTTAATATCAAAAAAACATGCTAAGAAGACAATCAGATGCATGAAATAAGCTTCATTAACAGTAAAAGAAGATGAAAATTCTAGCAGCATACTTAGTTTGGAAGTGAACCCATTTTTGGTTAAAAAATCATGCCAAAGATGGCAATCTGCAGGTTACTTTAACAGTATCTTGAAATGAAAATTTCCATTATCTGAGCATATATGTTGCTCTACTAATTCTTTAGCCCAACTAAATCTGAAACCCAATTGTTCAGCATATCCGGATGATTTTGGCATACGTAGCTATAGCATCCTCAGTTCACAGTGAACCCATTTTGGTTAAAAAACATGCTAAGATGACAATCAGATGCATGGAATAAGCTTCTTTAACAGTAAAAGAAGATGAAAATTCTAGCAGCATACTTAGTTTGGAAGTGAACCCATTTTTGGTTAAAAAATCATGCCAAAGATGGCAATCAGGTTACTTTAACAATATCTTGAAATGAAAATTTCCATTATCTGAGCATATATGTTGCTCTACTAATTCTTGAGCCCAACTAAATCTAAAACCCAATTGTTGTGCATATCCGGACCATTTTGGCATACGTAGCTATAGCATCCTCAGTTCACAGTGAACCCATTTTATATCAAAAAAACATGCTAAGAAGACAATCAGATGCATGAAATCAGCTTCATTAACAGTGAAAGAAGACGGGGATGCTAGCAGCATACTCAGTTTGGAAGTGATCCCATTTTTGGTTAAAAAATTTTTGCCAAAGATGGCAATCAGGTTACTTTAACAGTACCTTGAAATGAAAATTTCCATTATCTTAGCTTATATGTTGCTCTATCAATTCTTTAACCCAACTAAATCTAAAACCCAATTGTTGTGCATATCCGGAGGATTTTGGCATACAGCTATACCATCCTCAGTTCACAGTGAACCCATTTAATATCAAAAAAACATGCCAAGAAGACAATCAGATGCATGAAATCAGCTTCATTAACAGTGGAAGAAGATGAGGCCTATGCTAGCAGCATACTTAGTTTGGAAGTGAACCCATTTTTTGGTTAAAAAATCATGCCAAAGATGGCAATCTGCTGGTTACTTTAACAGTATCTTAAAATGAACATTTCCGTTATCTGAGCCAATTCTTTAGCCCAACTAAATCTAAAACCCAATTGTTGTGCATATCCGGAGGATTTTGGCATACGTACCTATAGCATCCTCAATTCACAGTGAACCCATTTTGGTCAAAAAAGCATGCCAAGAAGACAATCAGATGCATGAAATCAGCTTCATTAACAGAAAAAGAACATGAAAATTTCCAGTATCTAAGCATATATTTTTCTATTAATTCTTCATCCCAACTAAACCATTCATGTTAAGGAAATCAAGATGCATCTATCTGAAAAAACATGCTAAGTTTGAAAAATAAGAGAAATCAAGAGATGATACCGAAGAGAGCGAGAAAGAGAGCGGAGGAGGGAAATCGAAAATGACGAATAGGGCTCATATCAAGTGTAGTTTTATGGAATTGTCATCGTGGAAGGAAACCAAATATAGAAGCCAGAAAGAGGAATGGTAGAGAATGAGGATACACCAGGCTAACATAGCGGCATTTTCCTCATCTCTCTCTCATCCCTTCTTTCCCTTCAACACACGGACACATAGAGACATCAGCAACAACAGCAAGATCGACAAGAACAACAATAATAATAAATTATTATGAACAAGATGTCTCTATATGGGTTTCCAGATCTCCACTCCAACTCGTCTCTTTCTAATCACAGCCCAATTAAGAACAATTGGTCACAGTCACTGTTAAAGAAACATATATGCTCAGATTATGGAAATTTTCATTTTAAGATACTGTTAAAGTAACCTGATTGCCATCTTTGGCATGATTGCCATCCTCATCTTCTTTTACTGTTAATGAAGATTATCTCATGCATCTGATTGTCATCTTGGCATGTTTTTTTTACCAAAATGGGTTCACTGTGAACTGAGGATGCTATAGGTACGTATGCCAAAATCCTCCGGATATGCACCACAATTGGATTTTAGATTTAGTTGGGCTCAAGAATTAGTAGAGCAACATATAAGCTCAGATACTGTTAAAGTAACCTGCAAATTGCCATCTTTGGCATGATTTTGTAACAAAAAATGGGTTCACTGTGAAACTAAGTATGCTGCTAGCATACCAAAATCCTCCAAATCAGTACAACAACACGGCTGAACAAACCTTATTAGCAGGTCATACAATGTCATCTAAGCATGTTATGTGCCAAAGTGGGGTTGGTCATACAATGCATGAACGACACGTATTAGTTGTTTGTGAGTATGCAATAGGGTGCAGCTATGAACATGGCTCATATCAAGTGTAGTATTACGGACTGTCATCGTGGAAGGAAACCAATTTAATATATAAGCCATATATGGAGCCAGAAAGAGGGATGATAGAGAATGAGGATACACCAGGCTAACATAGCGGCATTTTCCTCATCTCTCTCTCATCCCTTCATTCTCTTCAACACACGCACACAAAGAGACATCAGCAACAACAGCAAGAGGGGATTGGTCCAACAATAAGTATAGATTATAATGAATGAGATGTCTCTATTTGGGTTTCCAGATCTCCACTTCAGCCTTTTCTTTCTAATCATAGCCCACTTAAGAAACATAGACGAAATACTTATAGACGACAGCCACAATGCAGACTCACAAACACTAGTACGTGTCTTTCATGCATTCAAGACCATAATCTCTTTAAAAATACCAATTTAAATACTTACCGAGGGTGGGACTTGGGATTGCTACCCTATTAAATTGGCCATTTGTTCTTGGAGAAGTGCAACTTGTGCCTTTAAGGAAGTCATCTCCTCGTCCCAATTGGCACTTGAACTAGATTCACTCCGTCCGAATAGCCGCGAGGTGGTTGGTCCTAGGCCCATACCACGGACACGTCCATGCCTCTCCTTTCCCCTAACATCGGTCAAGGCAACTCTCTGCCGGGTACGCCAATCTGTGCGTGCCGCCGTAGGGTCAGAATCTGAAGCAGAGGAGATTTCATCATACCTTTTCCGAGCATTAGTCTGTAAAAGGACATAACAATCAGAGTTAAAAGCAGATGAGATTTCGACTACTCATTAGATATTAGTTCACAAATTACCAGAATCCGTGCTGCCTCAGGGCTCGCATACGTCCCATCCTTCGATTTGTGGGTGGCATCGAAAAAGTCAATGTCGCCAAACTCCGTAGGACCCCCCAAATCTTTTGCCTATATATTAGTAAGATAAAATGGTTATAAACAAATAACTGTAAGTAAAAAATATTCAATACTATTGCGCCTACCAATTCTTCCCGAACCAGAGCGAAGCTCTGTGTACCAGCGGTGTGCAACACTAGCTGCTTTGACCGACTGGCAACTCCCACCTCCGCCCTTTTCTGTACATGCCACAATGAAGTTAGCAGAAAAATTCATTACAGTAGCCATACAACCACATACTCATTAGATTTTTGTGCGTTTAATGTAAATACCTGACCGATCGCCGAACTCCAGTAGTGCACAAGAAACTGCCAATCTGAAGGCTCCACATTTTCTGGCACATTCATTGCATTCTCCTCCTCTGAAAGGTCTTTGTCATAAAACTTCGCCTTCAAGTCACTCTTGTAGTCCCTCCACTTCTTGGAGAGTGACTTTTCAACCAAAGGCGTAAGGGAGTCGGCAAACGAGAAGTATTGCTGCAAAATTTATTACCCATCACTAAAAATACATATTTCAATAATATATTTGCGCCGACCAATTATGTATTTTAGATGAGAAATATCTTGATTGTCGTAATAGCAGTGGCCTTTGTCATGGTTGGCACCTTCGGCCAACTCTCGTATGACAAAGGAAGTATCCGGGGGTTCCTTGCTATAACCCCAATGAAGGAAGAAAATTTGCTGGCGTTATCGCCAACCGGTTGCCCGACACCGTTCACCTCCACCTCGATCTTTTCGTCATTCTGAAGCCTCCAAATATTCGTCATCTTAGTCCGCCCACGATGTTTTTTGACAGTGGGCGGCGTGCTACCCTCACCCTCATCTGTTTGACTGCCACTATTATGTAGTGGCTGCTCATCCCCATAGCTCTCGTTGCCATCATTTATATTTATCCTCTTTCCACGCCTCGGCATGTTGTACCTGTCAAGGATTCAATAACTTCTTTAGAGATGCAAATTTAATTAATAACATGTTTATAATAACTATCATAAAATTTGTACTTTAGTAGGATTAACAAACTAACATAATTATAAAAAAATTTAAAAAATGAGATTTGTAACAAATTAAATTACAATGATAGTTTGGTTCAAATGACACTAAGCATAGTTTAATTAAAAAAACATGCCAAGATGACAATCAGATGCATGAAATAAGCTTCATTAACAGTAAAAGAACATGAATATTCTAGCAGCATACTCAGTTTGGAAGTGAACCCATTTTTGGTTAAAAAATCATGCCAAAGATGGCAATCTGCAGGTACTTTAACAGTACCTTAAAATGAAAATTTCCATTATCTGAGCTTATATGTTGCTCTACCAATTCTTTAGCCCAACTAAATCTAAAACCCAATTGTTGTGCATATCCGGAGGATTTTGGCATACAGCTATACCATCCTCAGTTCACAGTGAACCCATTTAATATCAAAAAAACATGCCAAGAAGACAATCAGATGCATGAAATCAGCTTCATTAACAGTGAAAGAAGATGAGGCCTATGCTAGCATCATACTTAGTTTGGAAGTGAACCCATTTTTGGTTAAAAAATCATGCTAAAGAGGGCAAACAGGTTACTTTAACAGTACCTTAAAATGAAAATTTCCATTATCTGAGCTTATATGTTGCTCTACTAATTCTTGAGCCCAACTAAATCTAAAACCCAATTGTTGTGCATATCCGGACCATTTTGGCATACATAGCTATAGCATCCTCAGTTCACAGTGAACCCATTTTGGTCAAAAAAACATGCTAAGAAGGCAATCAGATGCATGAAATAAGCTTCATTAACAGTAAAAGAAGATGAAAATTCTAGCAGCATACTTAGTTTGGAAGTGAACCCATTTTTGGTTAAAAAATCATGCCAAAGATGGCAATCTGCAGGTTACTTTAACAGTATCTTGAAATGAAAATTTCCATTATCTGAGCATATATGTTGCTCTACTAATTCTTTAGCCCAACTAAATCTAAAACCCAATTGTTCAGCATATCCGGAGGATTTTGGCATACGTAGCTATAGCATCCTCAGTTCACAGTGAACCCATTTTGGTTAAAAAACATGCTAAGATGACAATCAGATGCATGGAATAAGCTTCTTTAACAGTAAAAGAAGATGAAAATTCTAGCAGCATACTTAGTTTGGAAGTGAACCCATTTTTGGTTAAAAAATCATGCCAAAGATGGCAATCAGGTTACTTTAACAATATCTTGAAATGAAAATTTCCATTATCTGAGCATATATGTTGCTCTACTAATTCTTGAGCCCAACTAAATCTAAAACCCAATTGTTGTGCATATCCGGACCATTTTGGCATACGTAGCTATAGCATCCTCAGTTCACAGTGAACCCATTTTGGTCAAAAAAACATGCCAAGAAGGCAATCAGATGCATGAAATAAGCTTCATTAACAGTAAAAGAAGATGAAAATTCTAGCAGCATACTTAGTTTGGAAGTGAACCCATTTTTTGTTAAAAAATCATGCCAAAGATGGCAAACAGGTTACTTTAATAGTATCTTGAAATGAAAATTTCCATTATCTGAGCATATATGTTGCTCTACTAATTCTTTAGCCCAACTAAATCTAAAACCCAATTGTTCAGCATATCCGGACCATTTTGGCATACGTAGCTATAGCATCCTCAGTTCACAGTGAACCCATTTTATATCAAAAAAACATGCCAAGAAGACAATTAGATGCATGAAATCAGCTTCATTAACAGTAAAAGAACATGAAAATTTCCAGTACCTAAGCATATATTTTTCTATTATTTCTTCATCCCAACTAAACCATTCATGTTAAGGAAATCAAGATGCATCTATCAGAAAAAACATGCTAAGTTTCAAAAATAAGGAAAATCAAGAGATGATACCAGAGAGAGAGAGAGAGCGGGGCGACGAGCGCGGGGGGGAGGAGATAGAGAGAGAGCGGGGCGACACGGTGGTTTCTGATCGCCGATTCACCTCCAAATCGGGAGAGGGAGGAGGGAAATCGAAAATGGCGAAGGGAAGAAAGGACGATGACGAAAGGTCGAAGGCTGTCGAAGAGGACGAAGTGGCGGAGGCAAACGCGCGGGAAGTAGAGCGAGGAAGGAGGAAAAACGAAGCGCCCCCCCCCCCCCTTTTTTTTTGGGGGTTTGGGAAAATGGCGAGCGAAAGGTTAGGGTGGATGGGATTTATCGCAGCTTTTCACCGGCATTTTAATTAGACACGCCGGTGAATAATACACTTCACCGGCGTTTTTAAATAAAACGCCGGTGAATACGCGGATTAACCGGCATTTTAATGCGACCGCCGGTGTATAACCATCCCATCTGGCGCCCCATTCCTATTCGCTACCTACCCCGGCGCTACTAGTAAAATGCCGGGGAATATTCGCCGGTAAATCGAGTATCTTTTGTAGTGCTTGTATGTTGTTGTTTTGGCGGTGTGGTTTTGGTTGGCCTAGCGCTTGCCGTCTGGCCATCAGGGTCATTTTAGCCTCTATCGGGTCTGGTGCGGTGGTACTTTCGTTGAGGATCTTGCTAGCCACTCGGTGGAGGTGGCGTGCGGGGATGATCTGTCTGGCTTCAGGCTCGGACTGTTTGTTCGTGTTGCTGCCTTCCGGCAATCCTTTTGCTGAGGATTCATCGTCTACATCTTTTTGTTTACAGTTGTGAGAGTTTTGTTGATGTATATAGTTTGTTTTGTAATTATTGTTCTTTTGTTTGGTTCTGCAGTTTTACCTTTTGTAAAACTCCTTTGTTAGTTACTTTTGTTTCATCTATATATATGATTGGGCTGGGGTCTATGACTCTATCAACGTATTCTTTAGGGGGCGTTTGGTACCCGGTAATGTATAAGAAAATCTAGGATTACCCTCTTGATTACCTGGTTTGGTAAGACATTGGTATAGTTGTGTAAATAATCTTAAATTCCCAGGGTTATCAAAATAATTAGTTTGGAAGGATAAACATTTCCCTTGAAAAGGGTGGGATTTGTGGATTCCTCCACATAAAAAATGTGTGAGATTATTGTATACCCAAAACACACTCCAAATTTCTTGCTTATCATATAACCCGCTCTTGTTCCCGTCACTGAATTCCGCCCAAATCCTTAGACCCACTGTTCATCTGTCTTCCCCACCTTCCTTCGGCCATTTCCGGCGACCTCTATGTTCGTCGATCTCCCGTCGTCAACCCCCCTTCCAAAGAAAAAAAAAGAGATTTTTTAGTTCTTCAAAGGGTTTTGTAATGGCCGATAGGGACGGAGAGCTCTACTTGGATGACGGCAGCGATAATGACGTTGAAGAGCAGAACAGTAGCGACGAAGAAGATGTTAATGATGAAACTGAAGGGTGTTTGCGTCCGTTTCAATCCCGTCAATGGCCTCAGAGTTACAAGTAAGGCGGTTTAGGGTTTAAAAAAGAAAAATATTTGCTTAGTAATTTGGCACTGTTGTTCTTGTTTTGGACATTAATGGCCGTGATAAAACTTGCTTAAGGAAATAATAAATGACCGGTCAAGGCAATCTGGAATCTTTTGATTCAATATGTTTGTTGTGAGTTTTGGGGCAACTTAGTTTATCTGGTTCTTAGGTTTTGTTGTGGACATCAAAATGATTTGTTGCTAAAAGGGTTTTACAGTTTGTATTTTATGATTTTGATTTTGAAATTATGGAGATTGTTGTATGTGATCAATTTAGACTTGTATCATCCATGAGATATAATAGGGGTTTGGCATAAGTACACATGTAAATTATAGATATTTTAATGAAACCGGTAATTGCATTTTTAACTGTGTGTATATGATTTGATGTGCTCTAGGTAGCTGTGTGCAACTTTCACCATGTGTCATGGTTTGCTATTTTGTTGTTGTTTTTGTATGGAATTTGAGTAATACAAATCGTGGGTACTTTTCACAATGCTTGTTGTTTGTTGTTGTTCTGATGACTCATCATTTGTATATATTTAAGTACCTTTGTCTGGTGTTAATAAGTACATTTTATTTTTCTTTTTTTTTTATGTTCTTCAACTAACTGATTGAAATATATTTGAATCATAGTGTAATTTTTTTTAGTAATCTATTTGTTAATTTACTAAAGTTTTATAAGATATATATCAGTATTGCTTTTGCACATGCATGCATATACATCAATTAAAACATCAATTACTAAATCAGATAACTTTTATATTTATTTATTTTTAAATAAAGCCAAAAGGATATTTTCGGTAATGTCTACTATAGAGATGGATTGATGGAAATGAATTGTTCTATACCAAACACGGTAATAAAGTATTACCATGTATGTAATGTCGTATACCAAACACAGTATTGCAACATTCCTGAGAATCTTCATTCCCACCCTCATATTCATGGGAATCCACTAATTCCTGAAAATTTTCCAATCCGCGTACCAAACACCCCAAATAAATATATATATATATATATATATATATATATATAAAAAAAAAAAAAAAAAAAAACTATCCCCTCTCCTCTTTTCTAAAGCTTCATACCCTTTCTTCTTCTCTCCTAAAAAAAACCCGATCTTGAACCCAAAAAACCCTCCCAAAATCGTCTCAAAATCTGCGGATTTCTTCACCAAATCTCTTCCACTTTCTAATTGATCCGAAAGTGAGGGTTGAAAAGGCCTTCGAAGATCCGGATTTTGAACACCTACTTATTCCTAGGGTTTGTTCATGGTTTGTGAGACAAGATCTCGGTACAAATCTTGTTTGCGAGGCCGACTCCAGTGTATATTCTGGATGCTATGCTGGAGTTATATATATTCTGGTACTTTTTTGTTACATCAAAGTTCAATTTGATAAATTTGCAGCAATCCATGTTATTATCCTTACAGCTTTCTGTTCATGATTGTAGGGAACGAGAAGCATGCCAAAGCTTTACAAGCATATATACTTGTTTGCGAGAGATTATTCCAAGTTAAAAAAAATCAGAGTTTCAAGCTGGAAAGGGCAAGGTTTGTGTTGCCTTAATTTTTCTGTTCATATTACATTCAAGTCGAAAATGTCTGGGAGTGCGCATTGCTGCGTAGCCTCTGTTTATTATTTCTTGTATTTAATATTGTCTTAAATCTTTGATTGGTTTTTTCCTTCCTTTCTTAACAAGTTGTATGTGGGGTTTTTGCTTGCTTTGCAGATGAAAGTGAAATGCATCGAGAATCAGCCCTCCCATTGTTGACGTAGAAATCGGAAAACATTTGAGCGTTGGCGATTGCATTCTGAATAGAGGAGAATAATGCAACTGGTTAGCACCTAATAACTGGTTAATGTCATAGGATTGGGTGGACATGAACAAAGTCAGTGATGGAAAGGTTGAAGCCAATCTCATTACTGTGTTAAATTAAACTACGAATGGTGTATTGTTATTATGATACCACGTAGGGTTTACATCATCACTAATTTATTGTTATTACAGCATTTCTAATATATTGATCAATGTAAGACCGTTGTATTGTTATTATGATCCCATGTATGGGTTACTAGCAATTCATTGTAACAGAGGAATCATTATTGATATTCACAGCTGAAGCTTTCATTCTGAACGGCTTGTAGTCACATGGAAAATGCCCAAGTATGGAAAATGCCCGGCTTGTAGTCACTGTGGAATCTTATAACAGTCCTTGCTGTGATTCCACAGTCAAAGTAGCTTTGATTTTGCACAGATCTTCTGACAATAATTCTTCTTATATAAGTCATATTGGGTGTAATAAGTTATGTTTGGAGGAGCCTCCGTCGCCTCCACATTCTCCCGCTCGAGCGCCACTCACCTCGAGCCATCGTCGTCAACCTCGACTCCTCGCCGCACTCGACAACTCATCGCCTCCTCCGCTTGCCATTTCTGCTGTCTCCACCAGTCGAGCTCCGCCGGTCCCCATCGCAACGCCTGCCACCAGTCTTCTTCCTCCTTCTTCTTCCGCTCGAGCTCCGTCGCGTCGCCTCACCATCTCCCTCGACTGCTTCCTTTTCCGAACCCATCTTCCGTCGCTGCTCTCACTCAGTCGCCGCTCACGCCAGCGCCGCTGCCTGCAGCCCCTGCGCTCCTCGACCACCCCCTGTGCGTCGCCTCTCCCTGAGCGCGCCGCCGCCGGAGACTTCTCCCAGTCGTAGCGCCTATTCTCCCGCTCTTTCTCTCTCCCTCTCTCTCTGTCTAACTGTGAAGAAGAAGAAGGAGACGGAGTATTGGGATTGTTGCTGTTGTGTACTGGTGTAGTTGTGGTGTATTGGAGTTGGTGTTGTGAAGTGAGTTGGGGTTATTAATTACTGTTTGGTGTGTTAGTGTGTTGGGGGTTTACTGTTGTGTTGGAATCTGATTGTAGTGGAGTTGTTGTTAGGGGTGTTTGTTGTCTTGGAGTTTGTGAAGGAATTGCTGCTGTTTTGGAGAAAGGAGTTGTTTGCTATTTTGGAGTTTGCTTTGTGGAGTTACTGTTGCTATTTTGGCGTGGCTGCCACATATCTTGCACGTGTTCTAATGCCCGGGATTCTGATCCCGTTATTCTTGTTTCAATTTCATCGTCGCCAACTAACAGGCAAGTGTCTCTTGTACAATTCGTTTGTTCTAGTACAAGCTCCTTTGCAAAATACCGCAAGTATATTTCTTGACTCTATTCGTATTATACATAACCTATTGATCTCGTATTCGTACAAGATCACGAATACTTTGTTGTCATATGCATTACATAAGCACGATACACATATTTATACTCTTATAATTATACATGATGTTGTGCATGAATTGCTTGTTACTAGTTTGCATGTTGTTATAATATCTTTTATTCTTGATTAAGTTTGTTCATGCCATTGATCACATCAACATATTTTATAAACCCTGAAATATGTTTTCCTGCATTGCATAAGTCTTCATACTCGATCCTGCAATGTTACTCGTCCTTGTTGTTGCATATAGTTTTTGTTTAATGTTTAATTGTAATAAAAAGATAACAAGCAGGGGTATAAAGGAAAAAGATTTAGTAGTGGGCAATATAGAAGAGCGTACTCGGACGGGGGCTCGTGGTTCCTCGATGCAAATTGCAAGTTACAAGTTGCAAGTTTGCTAAATTACAGGTTTACATGTGCACGTTACAAGTTACACTACATGTTCCACATTGCACATATCTTGATACAAGATATACTTGACATGACATATTTTTCCGGGTACGTGACCTATAGAATCCATCACTAGTCTAAACGTTCACTTGATTGCGAGTAGCAACCATGTGGTATGGGACGCATGAAGTGCTACCTAGTTAGGTTAATAAAAGACATGACATTAACACGTACATTTGCATGATCCAATTACATGTTACATGTTCATGATGACTTGTTTACTTGTTTACATGTTACATGTTCATGTTGACACGTTACCTGCTTACTCGTTTACAAGTTACATGTTTCTATTGGATTTATTTACTTGTTTTTCATGCATACCACTTGTTCCATGATGTCTTATTTTCCTGTTTGCATGTTGTATTTATCCTATTATATGATTCTTGATTCTTTGCTCTTTCCCTGCTTTTGTTTTATTTTATGTCACGCCCCGCTTTCCAAAAATACGGAACACGAGTACGTAACAAAAGCCCAGCAAATGATTATTATCATTCTTAAGCTATTTCAAGAAATCTTTACAACATGTCACAGTAAAATCAGAGTCGGAAGCCTGAAAAATCAACCACATGCACATATGAACCAAATACCAACAAGAATAGTTGAAATAAAATGTATTAATCTCAAATAGTCATAATCTGAAATACACAAATAATCCTGGGTCACATCGCCCAAATACAAGAAATAAATACAAGTCTCAAAATACAATATTGTCCAAAATAAGCAACAAGAATAGTAATAGCAAATTTCAGCCTCTAGCCCATCATCTTGCCAATACCTTTAGGAACCTGTCCTCCAAAATCTGCAATTCACATAATGCAGGAAAAAGGAAAAGAGAAAACATAGTACCCGTCAATGGCAAGTCCGGATCATAAATAGAATAGGATACAAGCACATGGACACTATCTAACCACATGATATACTAACAGGTACAGGTAAACATATGTCAAGTGTCAACAGTTAAACAGGTAACATGTATAATTATCAGGTATTCAGGTAATCATGTAATCATGTATCAAGTATCAGGAAAACAGGTAACAGGAATATCAGGTAACAGGTAACAGGTATACAGGTAACAGGTAATCATGTATTAATATCTTGTATTATTACTATCTAGGTAACACTTCATGTGCCATCTTTTTATCACATGGTTGTTACAGTCAATGCAGTTTCGCTTTAGATTTCATACTGGACCATAGAGGGCAGTATACTCAGGTACAGGAAAACAGGTTCATGAATCATAACAGGTACACGAATCATCCGATTCATGTAGCAACAGGTTCATGAAGCAACAGGTACACGACCAACAGGTACGTGCAGCAACAGGTAACAGGTACACGACCAAAAGGTACGTGCATCAACAGGTACATGATCCCAAAGGTATCATGCATCAACATGGGAAACACGGGCCCCCTTCCGAGTACACGTTTCTGAATTATTCACTATTCGATCTTTTCCATAATCCCCGACTTGATTACTTTTATTATTAATGTCCAACATGCATGAGAGTGTACTAAATAATGTCAAACTAACAGGTTATAATCAGGTTTAGACTCAGGGAATTAAATCAGCAAGTATAGGTACCAAACATTCACAAATACGAGCAACTTAGCGTATGTATATAATCAGGACAGCAAGACCAGTCTGTACAAAAACAGTGATCCAAAGATTTACAGGCATGCAATTCATGATCCGTTGAAGGAACTGGAAACTAGACATCCACACGCTTCTAACGGGTATAATAATGATACACACTAGTTCATAACATCTCAGCTTAAAAGTCATTTCAACACAGATTTCCGGTACAGCCAGAAAACAGGGGAATAACTTAAACCACATGAAAACAGCATACAAAGTCATTAATTAAATCCACGAAAAATCTGGGGTAATCCCCTATATGTATAGTCTCAAAATATAAATTTTCATATTTTTACAGAAGGAATAGATATATTTTTAAAAATAGAAAATAACACATAACACAGTTTTGATGGATCTGGAATTCTTCAACACTACTGTACAAAATTATGCATATCTTGCACACAGCGCATCAAAATCCACTTCCGCCAAAACGGGGTGAAAGTATACACAATTACCCAACTTCCATATCTCACATAAAATATTCATACAGTAATTAGAAATAAGGTGAACACGGCATTCAACATACAATCACACGCAGTTTACAGCAAAAGCGATCTATAGAAAAGGGTGTAAGGCATCACTCAAAACTCATCTTTTAATTACCACAAAAATCAGAGAACTACCTAACATCATGGTGAAACACTGGACAAAATCTTGTGGCATGAAATTATATCTAACTTGGATCTTGAAAATAAATTGGTGATAAAGTCTACCCCGAAATGAATCTGGGAACTACCGGCATACAGTTACTAAAATAATCATAACTAATTCATACTAACTCCAAACGGGGTGAAACCAGTGGGATTAGAAATTAGATTCGATTCTCTACAAATTACTCAGAAATAGTCATGTTGAGATTCGGACTTTAATTCAGGTAAAAATAACAATCAATCCAGTACAACCCAAATTTCCAGATTTCTCAACTAAACTTCAAAACGTCATAACTTCCTCAAAAATCATCCAAACTCTTCCAAATTCGAAACGCAGCCTACCCATTATCTAAATATCATATCTAAGAGTTTCTATCATGTCAAAATTTAATATTTCTCATATGGATAATCAAACAGACACATGGAATACAATATGTCACATACGCGATCAAAATCGCGTTTGGGTGAATCCTAAGGCATAAACCTATCAAACTCCATGTTCTAAGTCATCTATGGCCTGTTTTAAACAATAGAGACGAAACCCACAATTAAAAATACGATCTTTGGCCGTCTCTAGTCTCAACCTATCCTATGTGTGAACTTTCGACTTGTATCAACCTAAGAAAATTATGTACAAGTTACTTGCCTTGTTGATGATGAACACGGCGCTACGAAGCCTAGCAATGAATACCCACGTGCAAAAGTCCTTCCACGCGTGATTCCAAGCGAACCCACGAACCGAATCTTGCCTACGATCGTCTTCTTGAAGCACGAACTCAAACGGACGCTACCCACAACTCCAAATCAGCAAGGGATGAAGAGGGGGGGGGGGGGGGGGGGGGGGGGGCTGTTCTTGAAGGTGGGTGCTGTTTTGGATAGGTTCGGCCACAAGAAAAGAGAAGGAGACGAGGTTATATGAAGCGGAGTTGTATATAATGATGTATGGAGATTATATAGGTGGTCAGCTATGGTAGGAGACTACAAGGGAAGGTCGGCCTGGGGTGTTTGTGTGCAAGCCGGATGATGGAAGGAAGGGGGAGGCCGGGTTACAAATAGGAGAGGAAAAGAAAGAGTAGGGTTTGTGATTAATTAGATGAGGGGTATTTATAGGGGATCATATGTGGGTTAATAGGTAGTGGATATCAATATGAAACAATAGGTATACAATTGGGTAATGGATATTGGATAGATTTCAACTGAGGATACAAAGTACAATGAATCCTATGGCTCCTAAAAATCTCCTTAAGGGCCAAAAATCTCAAATTGGCCAAAACACTTCTAAAAATTCATCATAATCCAAAAATAATTAACAAATATGAATGTGACCAAGAAAATGAGAAAAAGATCTCAAAATGGCGAAAAACGGACAAACGGTGCACAATCGGCACAAGGAGGTCAAAAATACAAGAAGAATAATATAATTTGAAAATAATCCAATAAGAAAATTAATACAATAATTAATAAATATAATTATGAAATAATCTAATTTTAACAATAAAAATAATTATTCAAATAACCACACTAGCAAAAATAATACGGATAGTAATAATATTACTAATAATAAAATGATAAAGATAATAAAGGTAGTAATAAAATTAATAAGAACTGTATTAAATACAAAAATTATAGAAAATTAGTTCAGCTAAAATTACGGATCAATAATAGATTTTAAATGGAAAATCCAATAATACATTTTGACAAAAGAATTTGAAAACCGGAAAAAAAAAAAAATTCGCAAAAATTTTTAAAATATAGAAAATACACAAAAATACATTTATAGGAAAACAGGGGTTACATTTTATATTTGTCCCGTTAGCTTGTACCACTTGCAGCCCGTGACTTGCATTAACGGGTACCTCTTTGTCTCTTCCTTTGTAATAATATACTTGCAGGCCCAGATGGAGAATTACCCGAAGGTGTTGCTGAGCAAAGATTCTAGTGTTGTTTATTTTCATGATATTTTAGTTCTTGTTTTATTAATGTACTCCTTGTTGTAATCCGGGCGTGTTTGACCCGTAACTATGTTTATTTTCCAGTTATTGGTTATGTCATGTATTATGTCATGTAATATGTCATGTACTTTGTTATCCTATTGTGATTTTACATACTTGCGTGGTTGATATTGTTACCTTGTTGAGTTAAATATACAACTTATGAATGATGTATCCGCATCATTCGCTAGGTCTCAGTTACGTGCATGTGTTTCCGTATTCTGGGAAGCGGGACGTGACAGTTATTTTCAATAACGATAACCTTAAGTTGATGCCGCTATTAAAAATAGTGGCACCAGTCTACTAATTGAGAGAAAGAAGAAAGAAAAGGAAAGAAAGAATGAATGAAGTGTGCGACCCCCAATAGACAGGTCTCTATCTCGAGCCTTGTGCAGCCCCCTATGGAGTGAATTTGTTTGCCCCACTCTCTTTTTCTTTATTGATTTGTTTCTCTCTCTCTTAAGGCATTTATTTCTAGAAAGAGAAAGAGAAAGAGAAAGAGAGGAATAGGAATAGAAGTAGGGAAATGGGTGCAAGTCCCAAAGTTAACAGACTTGGTTCTGTACTCCGTTGGGATCACAAGAGCTACATGTGAAGGGTTTTTAAAAATTGAGATGACGCGTGTGTATGTAGTGTTAATTGTGTTCGTTTAATTTAAAGAAGGATGTCACTTGGTTCTGTGTCCTCTCTCTCTCAATTATATTGGTGTTACTATTTTCAATATCGACATCAGTTTAAGGTCTCTCTCTCTCAATTATACTGGTGTTAGAGTATCAACAGTCATTTGCTTTTTTGCCATTTTTTTGTACTGTAGTGCACACAGTCGTTTGCTATTTTGTCATTTTTTGACAATTCGTCTACAATAGAAAGGAAGAAATAGCATTCGAAATAGCAAAATGCATATTATGGCAGACGAAACATCGTCTGAATTATTTAATTATATTTTTAATTGATCGGACGAAACATCATGATGTTCATCATGATGTTTCGTCCGAATTAAAAAAACGAAATAAATTAACTGGTTAAATGAATTTAAGGGTGTGAATGAACATCAAATGAACATGATGTTCATTCCCATGTGGGACGAAACAAACATCATGTTTTGTCCCAATCCATTTTTTTAAAAAAATAATTTTGTAAAATTTTAGATTGTTTTTGCAATTGTTAAATTATTTTTGCAAATTTACAGTTGTTTTTTTCAAAAAAAAATTTACAAACTATTTTTTAAAATTGTTGTTGCAATTTTCTTTGCAAAAAAAAACTTCCTTAAAATCCCGGCGAAACATGATGTTTCGTCCGGTTATTTTGAAATTTTTTTCTTCTTTGGGACGAAACATCATGTTCCGTCCCGTATTTTTTTTTCTTTCTAAGTTTCGTCTGTTCCTTTTTTAATGAACTTTTGCATTTTTTTAACCATTGGACGACTGCAGCGTTTCTTCGAAATGCATTGTCAAAATATGCATTTTACCATTTTTTCCATTGAACGACTGTGGATGCTCTTACTATTTTCAATATCGGCATCAGTGTAAGGTCTCTCTCTCTCTCTATCTCTCTCTCTCTCTCATATACTGGTGTTACTATTTTCAATATCGGCATCAGTTTAAGATTGCCGTTATTGAAAATAACGACAGCAGTTATAACATATTTTTCACTTACATTAAGACTATTCGTATGTGCTTTGACTCGATCAGTTATAAGATGATAATTAAAAATTGTTGGTCCAAATCCTTAAGTTAGTATATATATATATATATAGAATCATGCTATTATGAGATGGTGAGATGGAGTATTTTTTTGTGAGATGGGCGATTTGAATCATCCAAATCTTGATCACACCGTTCACATCATTCTACATGTCATCTAGATGGTGTGTACAAAATTTTAAGCCATTTGGAGACCTCTAGTCTTTGCATTAAAGCGTTCAACACATCATGAAGATGATGCGAAATACATATATATGCATTTATTTGAACGCTTTGATGCATAGTCTAGAGGTCTCCAAATCGCTTGAAATTTTGTACACACCATCTACATGATATGTAGAATGAGGTGAACGGTGTGATCGAGATTTGGATGATTCAAATCGCTCATCTCACAAAATACATTTTCATCTCACCCATCTCACCATCTCATATTAGCATTTTCCTATATATATATATATATAATAAAACACAAAGAAAGCTATCAAGTGGCTCTCCTTCAATCCCCCCAAAATCAAAGGCCCAGATCTAACCTCAAAAAACATATTTTCCCCCCAAAAGTTTCCCCCCAAAATTCAAATTTAAATCCCCCACCTAAAATAACTCATTTATTTATTTAATCATTTCTTTCTCTCTCTCTCTCTCTTTCTTTCTCTCTCTCTTCTATTCAAAAAATACAAAAAATAAAAATTTTAATTTTTTTAAAAAAAAATTTAAACCAAAAAATTTAAAATTTTAAAAACTTTAAAAATAATTTAAAAAAATTAAACAAAAATAAACAAAATATTAATTTTTTTAATTTAAAAATATTAATTTACATTTTTTTAAAGTAAATTTTTAAATTTTTTTGAAATTTTAGAAATAAAACTTTAAAATTTAAAAAATAAATGTTTAGATTATTGGTATTATAGATACCTTCACACCTACCATTGTATTTAGACATGCTCATAGTGGTTTTGGGATTAGAGTAAGCTCTATAAAACCTATATGATAATGTCCTTGCATAACTATTACAAGCATCTAAAATTGATGCTGAAGTTAAAAAAAACTCTATGGAGTGTTTCTAACAAACTATATGCATTTCAGGTAAGTTCAAGCTAATGATCAGGAAGACGATAATTGAGCTTAAAGGTAGATATATTGTTTCCTCATATAATATGTTTACTACTTCAATTAATTTGTTGGATCTCCAAAAATATTTTATATAATCAAACCAGGTGCACCGTTCTGAAGACGTGTCGTAGGCACGTGTCAACGGGCAAACCTAGTATACATAATAAATTACAAACAAAGCTATCAAGTGGCTCTCATTCAATCTCCCCTAAAATCAATGACCTCGATTGATTCTCTCAAAACATATTTTCCTGCCTAAAATTTCGAACCGAAAATTAAAATTTTCCCCTCAAAACTAAAAAACTCATTACTTTATTACTATCTCTCTTCTCTTTTCACTTTTTCATATTTCTCTCTCTCTCTCTCCCCCTCTCTCTCCCATTCTTTCTTAATTTATTTATAAATTTAGATTTTAAGATTTCGGGTTTGTAAAATTTTCAGAATTTTTATGATTTTTTATTGCACAGGTTATATTGAAAATAACAAATATCTCTTCAACAGTTAAATTTCATCATTTTCTACCCTTAAAGTTCTAAGAAGTTGGATTTTACACCCTCATTTATAATTATTTTTCAACATCTACTAATAGAAACATGGATTTTTATTTACAACTAATTATTGTCATACTATACAAACTTGAACTACATAATTATTGTTTTACTGTTTACATGACTTTTTGTGTGTTGTATCGTTCCGAAAACGTGCCGTAGGCACGTGTCCACGGGCAAATCTAGTATATATAATAAAACACAAAGAAAGCTATCAAGTGGCTCTCCTTCAATCCCCCCAAAATCAAAGGCTCAAATCTAACCTCATAAAATACATTTTCCCTTCCCCCCCCAACTCAAATTCAAATCCCCCCCCCCCCCCCCCCCCCCCCCCCCCCCCAAAACAACTCCTTTACTTTTATTTACAACTAATTATTGTCATACTATTTAAACTTGAGCTATATAATTGTTGATTTACTGTTTACAAAACTTTCATATATTGTATCGTTCTAAAGATGTGCCGTAGGCACGTGCCCACGGAAAAATCTAGTATATATATATATTTCCACCTGTAGTTCAATAGTCCCTTTCCAATGTACCCAGCTACTTCCGTAACTATCAACCATTTCCTAAGTTCCTCTGGTTTTAAAGTATAAATAGTCCATTGAATCAATTTTCTAAAGGATATTGTTCAATTTAAGTTAGTTTTTCCTTCTACGCTTAGCCTGGAACACAGGCAACTTTAAACAAGTGATTTAATCAATTGTGAGACGGTTCATCTGTTTTATAAATTTATATATATATTATTATTGAGATTTAAACCTAATCCTTGTTCAGCCAAATCGTAGAAATCCTAATATCCTGAGAGGAGTAGGCAAAACTGTTGGTTGTTTCTTTCCAAAACCAAGATTTCCTTCCTTATTTTTAGTCCCACATCGGTGGGAATATTTGCCATATGAGTGGTTATAATACAAACCATCCTTTACCCCATTGTAGACTTGTGTGGTGTGGAGAGAACCTGTGGGCCACACGCGCGCGCCGCCGCCCGGCCCGGCCCGCGTAGTGGGCACGGGTGTGCGCACCCGCATGCCTCCTTCTCTCTCAACGTTCACACGTTCTTGTGTCTATACATTCCAAGAACTCCCATTCTTCTACGCAGTGCGTTTCACGCGACTTTCTCATAGGCGGTAACTTCGTTTTAAATTTATTTTGTTTCTTATATACAATTGCGAAAGAAATCAAGGATTCGAGACAATTTCTACAACAATCTAAGAGTTGAGCCATATTGTTAATCTGATTAATTTAGTATTTGTTGTTAATTAAGCACATACATATTATCAATCTAATTAATTACTACATATAAACAGAATTGCCTTTTGTTAATCTGTTAATTAAGCACATACATATTGTTAATCTGATTAATTAGCACATATAAACAGAATTGCATATTGTTAATCTTTTAATTTGGCACACTCTGTTTGATTAAGATAACCTGATACATCATACTCAGTTTTGATTAAGATACACTACATTCTGTTTAATCGAGCTTGCATTGTGAACCATTCACTTGTGCAAGAACAGAATCTGCACTAGTTACTGGCTAATTGTCGGTTCATCAACAATTCTTAAGAACCAGATCTGCACTGCAAATTAGCATTGCTAAGACATTGATGTCAATGTTATACAATTTAGCATTGTTCATAAGACAGTGATTAAACTTGTACATATATATACACATATTCCTTTTTCCATAAAGTGTCGTTCATATCAATTATAGACCACATACCTTGTTATTAGCAAATTGAAGTATTGATAGATCACTATAAATTCCCACATTATAGAATATCTATAGCTTTAAAATCCTTACAGTCTTAATCTATTGTTGTTACTGCCAAATCTGGTGTGGGGGTAAACAGAGAGAATTTGTGAGTTCTCGGCAAAACCTGAATAGCAAACCTCTAACCTGTTCCGCCGGAGTTTGACCGTTGACTCCTGCCGTTCACCTGCAAAAAGTGCGAGACACCGGGGTTGTTCCCGGCGACGCACCCTCCGACGCTCAAGTCAGTAATCAAGAATGATTATGAAAGAGCGTAAATTGGCAAAAGATTGATTACCTCTTAATGGAGATGGATGGGGGGTATTTATAGGCGCCTTGGAGACCAGATTAGGAATGTAATCCCCGTGATCTGATAAGGAATGTAATCCCTAATCCCCAGTGAAAAGATAGATGTGAATCAGGGCCGTTGATTAGGAGTAATCAGAGACCTTGATTTTATCTTGCTGGACTGGGTGTGTTTCGGGTTGGAACCCGTACCCAGTTGAGGTGGATCCGTTCGTGGGTTACTGGGTCGTGAAGAAAGACCCAGTTCCCATTTCAGACCCGTTAGTAGGTGAAATTACCGTTTTACCCCTGAGTTTTAAGATTCGTGTCCGATGTGAACGGTCCCGATTTAATCCTATTTTTAGCCATATCATGAGCCCCCCACTCCTAGAGACTGAGTTTTTCAGTCTTTGAGGAGTAGTTTTGTTGTTCTAATGGCGTACGGGATTTTATCGGTGTTCTTAAGGGAGTTTGGATCTTGCTCGGGGGTGTAACAGTGTTATTCTGGGCTTGTAAAATACCCAAAAATGTCCTCAGAATTTTCTGAATTTTTGGTGATTTTTCCAATTTTTTCTGAATTTTTTATTCATTACCCGAATTAAATAATTAATTATCGAAAATGTTAAATAATTATATTTTTCAGAATTTTAAAATAATTTTTCTGAATTTATAATTATTTTTAGAATTTTTATTTAATTTTTTTCGATTTTTAAACATTTTTTCGGATTTTTTAAATAATTAAAACAAATAAATAAATAAATAAATAAAATATTACCTGGACACGTGGCGCGATCGTGTACGTTGATCATGATCAAGCGAGCGCGCATCGGGAGGAGGAAGAGGAGGCCATTTTTTGGTGTAACAGGGTCAGTTCCATGAATGCTCGGCAAAAAGTGGCGAAGTCCATGTGGACGCCACGTGGCAGTCAACTGTTGACTTTTTCCTTTATTTTTTTTTCTTTTCTCTTTCTTTCCCGCTGCTGCTCTTTCTCCTTGTTCTTGTTCGTTTCCTTCTCGTGCTCTCGCCCTCGTCTCTTTCTCTGACCCAATCTCCGAGCAGAGCCAGGCGGGAAGACTTGCGTCGTCGACCCCGAGCTTGAGGTTGGCTCAGTGTTTTTGATGGAGCTTGTTGTTGTAGGTTCGAAGCTTTTGGAGTTCGACGAGGCCATGGCGTGGGAGGAGCTCAACGTCGGTGATGAGAAGAGCATTCATTGACTGAGGGGGCTCGACGGAGGTTTGGCAAGTATGGCGAGGAGCTCGGCATCGGGGTGAGGAGTTCTGTAAAGTTCAGAGGCGGCAGTTCGGAGTTGAGGAGAGCTCGACAGCGGAGCGATGGGTTCGAAGCTCAGTCGAGGAGCTTGGTGACGGAGCTTTGGTGAAGGTGATGGAGCTCGGCGCAGTGGTGAGCTCGACAGGAGAGAAGGCAGAGCATAGTGAGGGCAAGCTCGACGCTGTGGGGGAGCTTGGCGATGAAGGAGGTGAAGTCGCAAGGAATGGAGCTCGGAGTTGAGGAGAGCTCGACAGCGGAGCGATGGGTTCGAAGCTCAGTCGAGGAGCTTGGTGACGGAGCTTTGGCGAAGGTGATGGAGCTTGGCGCAGTGATGAGCTCGTGAAGGGGGGAGCTCAACACAGTGACGAACGTCCGAGCTTCGTTGATGTGTTGGGTTTTGGAGAAGAAGGAATGAGCTGGCTTCCGTTTTTTTTTGGCGGGAAGGTGCTGAAGAGGAGAAGGGTATGGGTGTTCGGGTTTGGATCCCTTAACGGGTCCGAACCCGACTCTTGTGCTCCTATATTTTTTTTGTGTTGTTTGTTTGGTTGCTTGTATCTGAGCCATCGATCGCATTTGAGCACGAATTCCGAGGTAGAGAATTCCTCTTATTTGAGCTCCGGTGGTAAGTTGCTTCGGCGACATTGCCGACCCTCTCCAAATATGTGTTAAGAAGGAGGCCGAAGTCCAGGGGGGTTCGGGGTCTCCTGCCGAGGTGTAGAGATACTTCGGCGTGACGACACATGTAGAGAAGGGGTTCGGCGAGTCTTTGCCGGGGTCCGAAGTGAGTTTTTTCCATGCTTGTGGGTCGGTGGCAAGAGCGCTCGGCGGCTGGTGCCGAACCCCAACTTTTCCACGTAACAGGGCAGGTGTCAAGAGCGCTCGGCAGCTGGTGCCGAACCCCAATTTTTTCCCGTAACAGGGCCGGTGTCAAGAGCGCTCGGCAGCTGGTGCCGAACCCCAATTTTTCCCTGCAGAGTTCTTCTTGATGTTCCCGGTGCTACGGAGGTCGGCTCGGGGCGTGCAACCCCTTGTTTCGAAGCTAATTCGAAGATCTACAACTTCTCTTTAGGAGTGAGATGAAGATTCACCCTCCTTCATGGTCAAAATACTCAGGCAATATCCTTGTATTCATGAGGTTGAGGAGAGTTTTGGTCTTGGGGATTTTTGAAGAGGAGCTCCCCTCCTAGGGGCGGAGAAGATGTGCTGGGAAGACCCACGCTTTGAGGTGAGCAGAGCGAAGAGCTTGGCTCTAGGAGAGAGCCATTTGTGAGACGAGTGTGAGGGGGAACTCTAGGAGAGAGTTGTGAGCTCCGAACTCGTTGAGAAGAGGTCCGCTTCGGAGAGAGCCATTTGTGAGACGAGTGTGAGGAGGAACTCTAGGAGAGAGTTGTGAGCTCCGAACTCGTTGAGAATAGGTCCGCTTCGGAGGCGAGCGGAGCAAAGAGCTTGACCTTAGGGGAGAGCCATTTGTGAGACGAATGTGAGGAGGAACTCTAGGAGAGAGTTGTGAGCTCCGAACTCGTTGAGAAGAGGTCCGCTTCGGAGTTAAGCGGAGCGAAGAGCTTGACTTTGGAAGAGAGCCATTTGGGAGACGAGTTTGAGGAGCAACTCTAGGAGAGAGTTGTGAGCTCCGAACTCGTTGAGAAGAGGTCCGCTTCGGAGGCGAGCGGAGCAAAGAGCTTGACTCTAGGGGAGAGCCATTTGGGAGACGAGTTTGAGGAGCAACTCTAGGAGAGAGTTGGGAGCTCCGAACTCGTTGAGAAGAGGTCCGCTTTGAAGGCGAGCGAAGTGGAGAGCTTGACTCTGGAAGAAAGCCATTTGTGAGACAAGTTTGAGGAGCGACTCTAGGAGAGAGTTGTGAGCTTCGAACTCGTTGAGAAGAGGTCCGCTTTGAAGGCGAGCGGAGCGAAGAGCTTGACTCTAAGAGAGAGCCATTTGTGAGACGAGTGTGAGGAGGAACTCTAGGAGAGAGTTGCGAGCTCCGAACTTGTTGAGAAGAGGTCCGCTTCGGAGGTGAGCGGAGCGAAGAGCTTGACTCTGGAAGAGAGCCATTTGGGAGACGAGTTGTCACGCCCCGCTTCCCAAAACACGGAATGCAAGCACGTGACGTGGCCCAGCGAATGACTTACGTCACCCATAGGCTGTTAATGATCCAACTCAACAATATAACAAATAATGAAACAACCACGCATGCAAATAAGGAGCAATCACATAAATAACAATATTGGAAATTAATGCATAAAAATAACCAATATCAAATAACTCAACATCTGGAAATTAAATAAACAATATTAGGGTCGAAGCCCATATTACAAAGAAATAACACTTGTCCAAATTTATTTAAAGTCATTAAGTGAAACATGATTTATTTTAGCAGCGCAGTAATCATTTTCTTCACCATTACTGATCACCTATTCCATCAGGTAAATCTCCTTGGATACCTGTAAGTTGCTCATCTAAAAAAAAGAGGAAAAAGAGGTCCTTAGAGCAAGTCATGGACATGCAAGTGGAGAAACAGTGAAACAATGGAAATGGTGGCATTTCAATGAATTCAAATAAACAATGAAGTCGATAGAATTGAACAGTGTAAAAGAGATAACAGTATAATATGCATTAAATACGATTTACCATAATAACGATAAACAATACCAATAAGGGCAATAATAATGAGAGCACTGTTCATTAAGATAACAATATGCAATGATGATGTGAGGAGAGCCTTAAGTCTATTATTCATTTTTTTTATCCTAGCTAATGCACGTACTACTGTGTCCCATGTGTGCCGTACCACAGGTTCGATGCATACAATCAATTTTGCTTAGACTAAGGTGGTAGATTCTATAGTTCATGTACTCGGGAACATTATTCAATAATGACCGATGATCGAATCAATCGAGATACTGATGTCAGTAATCTGCAATTAACCGATGACCGATATAACCAATAACCAATAACCAATAACCAATAACCGATATACCGATAATTAGGGAAACACGGGCCCCTCTTCCGAGTACAGTCACTATGTCATCAACTACCTTAATCAACCCTTAACCCCGGCTTTGATTTATTCAGTTAACACACATTAATGCAATTAATAAAGGGCGCTAGAAAAAGGTGGCAACAACCCTAGGGTCATGCATTATACTCTATACAATTAAATACACTAAATATAACATTATAAACACAATTATACATTATAAAGCATAGAATCCCAATTCTGGACAGCAGGAGGTTGCTGTACCAAAATCAGTATTCCCGTTGCTACAGGACAGCAAATGTGGATCCGTCAGGTGGTCTAGAAACTAGACTCCCGCCCGGTTCCAACGCATACTTAAAAGTTACATTCTGACAACGGTAGCTAGGTGAAATTCAATAATCTTTATAGGTTTAAGTTTCTGGCTGGGTGTAGATGTTGTCTAATTTTAATTATAAAGGCAGTAAATAAATATTATAAAAATCAGTAAAAATACTTTTTAACACCCTAAATATGTTATTTACAAATCTGGAATTTATTTTGGTCATATATGATCAATAGTTCACTTAATTCATTAGCCTAAGTTGTTATGTGCGTGAATCTGTAATTTCAGCGCAGCTGTGGTAAAAGGTTCATAACTGGAGCAATATAACCCCGAATTCGAAAGTTTTGGTGTCTATCGACATCTAGACAGATAGGGCTACGATTTACTTTCAGGGAGTTTCTGATTTTAATGAAGTGTTCTAGGTCTAAACCGCCCGTTAAGGTTCAGATTAGCGTAATTTTCTGAATAGCCTATATGTTCTTTTTAAGTAAAATGGTAAAAATAAAGTTTAATAATAGTAAATTGGAGTTAATTAATCTTAATCGCAGCGAATCAACCTTAGGTGAACATGGTATTAATATAGGTGAGGTCTAACATTTTAATAATTCCAATTCAACAATTAGCAATAACAATCACATTAACGATCAACAAATTTCTACAATCTAATATAGCTATTTGTCATTTAATTTCATGATATGAAATGTGTCTATAGTTCCCTATTTTATAATCAATAGCTATAACTACATGGTGCATGAAAATCCCTATACTTTGGAGGCAAAAAGATGGCACGATGTCGAGACTACCACTTGGATTCGCTCGTGTAAATCCGTGGCATCTCGACGATTGATACAACAATATTTTACGATTTTTAATTAAGATCCACTTGCGGAATTTCAACAATAATTATCGAATATGATAAAAAAAAAATATTCGATAGAAGTGACTTGCCTTTTTGTAGTGGTCGATTCAAAATAGTTAAGAATAACGGGATCAGTATCCCGGGGAACAATCCCAAGAGGCACGCGCGAAGACCGTGCAAAGAAGCTAGCAAATAGCAATAATTTTCCTCACACTGGATCGGCCAGAACGCGAAACAGCGATCTGGATCTGCTACGCGCCGAACAGCGAACAGCAAGAGGCAGCCAATCAAATCGCAGCGCCACACCGGATCGCGCCGAACAGGGAACAGCAACGATGGATCTGCTGCGGACGAACAGCGGATAGCGAAGTCGACCAACCACCGATCGTCTTCTTCCTTCGAACAGGGAGAGAGAGAACGACGGCGCGAGGGGTTGACTCGACGACTGGCGTGGAGCGGTCGGCTGGTGGTGACTCTGACGGCGGCGTTGGTCGGGATGCGACGCAACGGCGGATCTTCGACGACGGTGCTCTGTTTCCGCGCTCGAAACAGAGGACGACGGAACTGGACTCCGATGAAGCTTGGGCGGCGATGACGAGGGCGGTAGGATATGTGGTGGACGTAGGGGGTGAGCGGAGAGGGTTCGGTTGACGGAGATGGCGGTTTCGGAGTTGGGTAATGGTGGAGTTGGGGAGTTAGTGGCTATGGCGGTGGTGCTTCGGTGGGGATGGCGAAGGAGTTGGGGACGACGGCAATGGAGTTGGAGTGGGTTGACGACGGTGGAGCGAAGGTGGTGGTGGGTTTTGTGGGTTCGACGGGGTGAGCGGGGAGGAAGAGAAGGTGAGTTTGGGTTTGGTTTTGTTTTGTTCTCTGTTGCTTTTGTTTTTGCTTTTCGTTTGTTTTGGCTTGATTTAACAGAGAAGGGGGAGAGAGGGTATAGGGTATAGGTTGTATTTGGTTGAAAAGGTAAGGGAGATATTAGAGGGCTAATGATCAGGGATTTATTTACCTAATTATTGGAAGTTACTGATTGTGGAGAATGATGGGAGTGATTAGGGGAAATTGATGTGATTAGCCGTTAGGGAGAGATTGGGGGTAGTATGGGTTAGTGGGTTTGGGTGAGATATCCATTAGGAGGTGGGTAATGGGCTATAGGTACAAGTGGGTCAAATTGAGGACAATTCACCACCCAAGAAGGCCACACAATTAATCTAAAATTAAATCCAAATTAAAAATACAAGAAGTAGATTTTTAATGAGCAATAGAGATGAAGAATAATAACATTCGACTAAATATTATTTAACACAAATGAAATGAATTTCGATTACAATCGAGACTACAATTGGAAATCAAAAATAGAAATAGGAAAGTGAAAACGGGAGTTACACGAGTTTGAGGAGCAGCTCTAGGAGAGAGTTGTGAGCTCCGACCTCGTTGTGAAGAGGTCTGCTTTGAAGGTAAGCGGAGCGAAGAGCTTGACTCTGGAAGAGAGCCATTTGGGAGACGAGTTTGAGGAGCAACTCTAGGAGAGAGTTATGAGCTCCGAACTCGTTGAGAAGAGGTCCGCTTCGGAGGCGAGCGGAGCGAAGAGCTTGACTCTAGGGGAGAGCCATTTGTGAGACGAGTGTGAGGAGGAACTCTAGGAGAGAGTTGTGAGCTCCGAACTCGTTGAGAAGAGGTCCGCTTCGGAGGCGAGCGGAGCAAAGAGCTTGACTCTAGGGGAGAGCCATTTGTGAGACGAGTGTGAGGAGGAACTCTAGGAGAGAGTTGTGAGCTCCGAACTAGTTGAGAAGAGGTCCGCTTCGGAGGCGAGCGGAGCAAAGAGCTTGACTCTAGGGGAGAGCCATTTGTGAGACGAGTGTGAGGAGGAACTCTAGGAGGGAGTTGTGAGCTCCGAACTCGTTGAGAAGAGGTTCGCTTTGAAGGCGAGCGGAGCGAAGAGCTTGACTCTAAGAGAGAGACGTTTGTGAGACGAGTGTGAGGAGGAACTCTAGGAGAGAGTTGCGAGCTCCGAACTCGTTGAGAAGAGGTCCGCTTCGGAGGCGAGCGGAGCGAAGAGCTTGACTCTGGAAAAGAGCCATTTGGGAGACGAGTTTGAGGAGCAACTCTAGGAGAGAGTTGTGAGCTCCGAACTCGTTGTGAAGAGGTCCGCTTTGAAGGTAAGCAGAGCGAAGAGCTTGACATTGGAAGAGAGCCATTTGGGAGACGAGTTTGAGGAGAAACTCTAGGAGAGAGTTGTGAGCTCCGAACTCATTGTGAAGAGGTCTGTTTTGAAGGTAAGCGGAGCGAAGAGCTTGACTCTGGAAGAGAGCCATTTGGGAGACGAGTTTGAGGAGCAACTCTAGGAGAGAGTTGTGAGCTCCGAACTCGTTGTGAAGAGGTCCGTTTTGAAGGTAAGCGGAGCGAAGAGCTTGACTCTGGAAGAGAGCCATTTGGGAGACGAGTTTGAGGAGCAACTCTAGGAGAGAGTTGGGAGCTCCGAACTCGTTGAGAAGAGGTCCACTTTGAAGGCGAGCGGAGTGGAGAGCTTGACTCTGGAAGAGAGCCATTTGTGAGACAAGTTTGAGGAGTGACTCTAGGAGAGATTTGTGAGCTCCGAACTCGTTGAGAAGAGGTCTGCTTTGAAGGCAAGCGGAGCGAAGAGCTTGACTCTAAGAGAGAGCCATTTGTGAGACGAGTTTGAGGAGCGACTCTAGGAGAGAGTTGTGAGCTCCGAACTCGTTGAGAAGAGGTCCGCTTTGAAGGCGAGCGGAGCGAAGAGCTTGACTCTAAGAGAGAGCCATTTGTGAGACGAGTGTGAGGAGGAACTCTAGGAGAGAGTTGTGAGCTCCGAACTTGTTGTTTAAGTGAGGTTATCAACGGTTGTGGGAGCAATTCCGAATGGCGAACCACTTATTTACCCGCTTATGAGCGAGTAATTTGAAGCAGAATCGAGCCAAGTGTTGGACTCCGGAACCATCGTTAGAGTTGTTCAACGGTCGTGGGAGCAATTCCGAATGGCGAACCACTTCTAGCTCGCTTAAGAGCGAGCTTGCGAAGTAGAATCGAACCAAGTGTTGGACTCCGGAACCATCGTTTGGTTTGTTCAACGGTTGTGGAAGCAATTCCGAATAGCGAACCACTTCTAGCTTGCTTAAGAGTGAGCTTGCGAAGTAGAATCGAACCAAGTGTTGGACTCCGGAACCATTGTTAGAGTTGTTCAACGGTCGTGGGAGCAATTCCGAATGGCGAACCACTTCTAACTCGCTTAAGAGCAAGTTATTTGAAGCGGAATCGAGCCAAGTGTTGGACTCCGCACTCGTTGTGAAGAGCTTAGTAAGTTGTGGGAGCAGCCATGTGGAAGAAGCTAGACTCCGAACTCACCATTTAGCGAGTCGTGACTCGGAGAGATAGAGATGGAGCGAGAGCAACAATTTTCAATGAAAAACGTAAGGTTTTATTGAAATAAGCTAAGTGGCTGCTTCAATAGGACGAGCCATTATTACATGCTATTGGCCGGATTACAAGCGTCGGCCTTATTGAAAATCAAGATTCTACTTCTACGATAAGGTGAAAACCTCTTGAGAGGAGCTGGGAGGTTCTGAGTCTTGAAGCTCGGCGGGCTTTTCTGTTCGTTTGTTGGCTCCTTAGTGGGGAAGCTCGGCCCCATCTTTTTGGACGAACTTGGTAAGGTGCCCCCGCTGTATGAGTTCTTCGGTCTCCTCCTTGTGAGCCCGACAATCATCCGTGTCGTGGCCGTGGTCCCTGTGAAAGCGGCACCACTTATCCTTGTTCCTCTTCTTGCTAGGTGTATTCATTCTAGGGAGAGCACGGAGTAGTCCTTCCTTATCCACCTCCATAAGAACTTCTGATATATTAGCAATGAGGAGGGTAAACTTTTCGAAACGTGGAGTCGGGCGGCGCTGGCCATTACTGTCCTTCTGGAATTTTTGGGTCCCCTATTCACTTGTAGTCTTCCGTTTGTTCCCGAAAGATGTCTCGTCAAGAGCAAGGGGGTCGAGGGCCTCTTCCGCCCGTATGTACTTCTCCACCCTAAGTAGGAGCTCTGAGAAGTCCCGAAGAGGCTCCTTGGCAAGGGATGCCCTGAGGTTGGCATTAGTGATGTTGCACTCGAATGCGGCAGAGGATACTGACTGGTTGAAGGAGGGAATGGACCGGGCTTCGGCGGTGAAGCGTCGAACGTAATCCCTTAGGCGTTCACCCTTTTCTTAGTTGAGGGTCACCAGAGATACACTTGTTTTCTCGGTCTGGCAGCTACTCACGAAATGTGTAAGGAAGAGCCCTTCGAACTGATCGAATGAAAAGATGGAGGCCGGGGCGAGTCGAGAGTACCATTCTCGTGCAGACCCCTTCAGCGTGGCAGGGAAGATCTTGCAGAGGAGGGCGTCTGAAGCATGGTGGATCATCATGAGAGTTTTAAAACTCTCTATGTGATCCGCGGGGTCTGACTCCCCGGTATATGATTCGAAGTGAGACGACTTGAAGTTCTCTGGAATGGGGGCCTCCATGATGGTGCGGGAGAATGGAGGTCTACTCGGACGGAGGTTTATCGCTCGTTGCTCTTCTTCCCTGTCAATTTGGCCGAGGCGCCTTTCCATCTCGTGGAGACGGCGGTAGACCGGATCTTCTCTTTGATCATACCTCGCCGAGCTCCGGGACTCTTCTTCGTACGAGGGCGGACTGGGGCTGCGGCGATGGTAGCTTGGAGATGGAGGAGGACTGAGAGTTTGAAGGCGATGACTCCTAGTTGGCTCATGAGTAGGTGGCCTCTGGTCGTTCTTTGGGGCGATATTGAGGGCCCTTAAGACTGTCGCTTGGAAGTCTTGGAGATCTGCCCTTGTGACTAGTGCCTCTCTAGCTTGGCGGTCCCTATGTGTGGCTCGGCTTATTGGAGAATGAGTTCTCCGCCGATGATGCTGAGGGGACTCTCTTTGCCTCCACGGGGGAGGGGATCTTCTAGTCCTCGGTCGGCGGGGGGTTCGGATTCTTGAAGCCCCTGAGTTCTCGGGTTGATGGACTCCACCAAGGGCTCGCCATCTATTCAGGCGAGTTCTGAGGTCGACCCCCTTTTGACGGTTGGCAATCACTTGACGAAGATCCCGCTCGGGAGGGCTTTGAGAGGCCACAGATTCAACTGAAGGATTGGGACCCGCGACTTGATCATGAGGAGGATGTTGCTTCGGACGACTCTGACGGGAGCACCCCTGGGTAGCCTCCCGAGATCCTGGAGGGGCCTGTTGAGTAGGAGCACCTTGAACTGGAGGAGGGAGAGGAGGAAGAGAAGTGGTTCTTCGGTTGGAGACCGCTGCCTTCCCCTTCTGTTTTGGATGCATGGCTGGAGAAGATCTGACCAACGGGAAGAGGGGAGGCTGCTATTCGTTTGTTTCCCACAGACGGCGCCAATCTGTTACCGCTAAATCTGGTGTGGGGGTAAACAGATAGAATTTGTGAGTTCTTGGAAAACCTGAATAGCAAACCTCTAACCTGTTCCGCCGGAGTTTGACCGTTGACTCCCGCCGTTCACCTGCAAAAAGTGCGAGACACCGGGGTTGTTCCCGGCGACGCACCCTCCGACGCTCAAGTCAGTAATCAGGAATGATTATGAAAGAGCGTAAATTGGCAAAAGATTGATTACCTCTTAATGGAGATGGATGGGGGGTATTTATAGGCGCCTTGGAGACCAGATTAGGAATGTAATCCCCGTGATCTGATAAGGAATGTAATTCCTAATCCCCAGTGAAAAGATAGATGTGAATCAGGGCCGTTGATTAGGATTAATCAGAGACCTTGATTTTATCTTGCTGGACTGGGTGTGTTTCGGGTTGGAACCCGTACCCAGTTGAGGTGGATCCATTCGTGGGTTATTGGGTCGTGAAGAAAGACCCAGTTCCCATTTCAGACCCGTTAGTAGGTGAAATTACCATTTTACCCCTGAGTTTTAAGATTCGTGTCCGATGTGAACGGTCCCGATTTAATCCTATTTTTAGCCATATCAATTGTTAATCACAATATTTGTTGGCACTAATTTGTGTTATTAGATTCACTTTAATATTCTCAAAGCCTTAGAATACTTCTCGCTGTACACTTGTTTTATTAACTTGCAATTTGCTAGTATAATTAAGTGTCTTATTATATTGTGAATAGCATTACTACCTGCATAACAATATCAAGACTATTATTAGTTTGTGGTGCTAGATATTTCTTGGTATCCTTTAAACATTTAGATAAAGGAATAGTTATTGTAGAACCCCATATTTTCAAATATTATTTTTAAATATTTGAAAATGAATTTAAATGATTTTTGAGGATTTAATAAATATTTTCAGGAAAATTTATCTTTTTACGCGTGCAAAACACGTGCAAATACTTTTTGAGAAGTTTGAAAGTTAAGTTTTCTTTATGAAAGATCATTATTTAATATTTGGGATTTATTTAGTATTTATCCAGATTTTTCTGAAATTAATTGGAACTATTTGCAAATTTTGAGAAAAGAATGACCTTTTTGCAAATTTGACATTTTAGGGGTTAAAATGTAAAATGTACATTCTGGACGTTTTGAACAGTGTTGGTTGAGATTTAGAATTATACTTTTCTTTTAAATCCAAATTTAAATGAATTTTGATTGAATTTCCAAGAATAGACCTATATATGTAAGTTGTATTTTGGAAAGGATTATTTTGCAAAATGGGTAAAACCCTAAACCTATTCCCGGATATTTAAAGGATTTTCTCCAGCCGTCATTACTGAAAAATACAGAATTTTGGTGATTTGTTTGGAGGAGCAAGAGGAAGTTTTGGATCTAGCAAAAAGGAAGGCTTTTTCGTTGGATCTTCTCAATTCAAAGGTGAGTGATATGAAATTGTTTTGTTTTGATTTGTCGTATGAATGATATGAACTTGGTATGGTGGTTTGATTGACATGATCGATTGTTATGTTGTTGGCTTAGCATGTATGTTATTTAGTATTTGCATGAGAACGATGCAAATGTTGTTATTTGTACCATGTTTGTAAAACTTAAGAATATTGAGTAGATCTTGATTTATGAAATTGTATTGCTAAAAAGCATGTTAAGATTTGAGCATGGTTATGATCGGATGATGAGCATCTGGATCTTATATTTGTAAATCAGATTTTGATTAAGGGTTGTGAAAGGAATTTAGAATTGAGAAACCCTAATAGAAGAATTAGAATTTAGAACATGAGAACTTGAGTCTTGACATATTTGATGTTTTGAGTAATGTATCCATAATGAGGAATTGTTGAGATTTGTCATTTTTCCTGAATACGAACTATTTCATGAACAAAGAATCTTTAGAAAAACTCCAGTTTTGATTTTGTATTCAGACCTAAATTATAAAAACTATAGGCCGACAGTCGACTGGTCTATGATTAATTCGACTGGTACGACCCTGCTGTTGTATCTTCAGTTCTTTTGAAATCCCCTCTGGACAGTTGACTAGACTCTTATGCAGTCGACTAGTGTCCTGAGACTTTATTTTGTAAAATTATTTCAGTCCTTCTGGACAGTCGACCATCACCTCTTTAAGTCGACTTATGTACTTAGAATATTTTCTTGAGAATTATTGGAATTTACCTCGGGTAAGTCGACTGTTAAACTTTTTAAGTCGACTTATATGACTTAGTATTTTTCTTAAAATTTTTTGGATATTGTCCTCTGGACAGTCGACTTACTACAGTATACATCGACTGGTACTGATGAGTTTTCACAAAGTTGAATGTCTTTCGAATGATTGGTCTTCAGATATTTTAGTCTATACTTTGTCTTCTGTTAAGCATATGATTTTAAGATATTCAGTTGAGCTATTTATGGTGGAAAGTTGGTTTAGACATTTGAGTTTGAGTCTCTAGAGGATGTGTGTGACCCTAGTATACCGGCGTTGAGTTATTTTGTTGAGGCCTGTTAAGGCATTTAGTTGTTCAGATATTGAGTAAAAGTCCGGTAGGGCACACCGACTCTAGGAGATTCGTTAAGTAATTAAATAACCCAAAAATGATAAGGACAGGCACTAGTGGTGATATGATGAACGGGAACATGGGTTATGCACCTCAGTATGGCTTTCGGTGTGAGATTAAATCTCCGGAATTATCCAAGTAAATTATTTTGGGTGTGGGATGTATCTCCGGAATTATCTCAGGTAAATTACCTGCGGTGTGGGATATATCTCCGGAATTATCCAAGTAGTTACTTTGGGTGTGGGATTGATCTCCGGAATTATCGGGGCAAGGGCTAGTACTCACAGTTTATCTTTATCTCGAAGTAGTCATCGTGTTAGAATTAGTTGCATAGCGGGAATTGAACCCTATAATGTGGAGACGTTAAGGGCTTGCACTGAACCTATGTAGAATGGGATGCATAGACTTTGACAAGTATGCATTAGAGAGTCCTTGACTTGGTTTTATGCATGTGGTTTTCCTGTTTTCTACACTTGACACTTAGTTTAGTTTCACTGGATATTTTCATGTTTCCCGGTCATTTCTTACTTCACATATTCTTATTTAGTACATGTTGTTTATGAATCCTTGCTTAATGTTCATTTATGTTGTTTATTGTTTTATGTCACTCACACCATTTATGGCTGACCCATTTAGTTTGGGGGTTAGGAATCATCTCTAGCCTCATGTGTTACAGGTTGTTGCTTAGAGCTTGGAGGTTGGGATGCTTGAGATAGTTTTGAGATATACTGGTGTAATAGAGCTTTGTGTAAAATTTTAGTAAAAGAAGTATTGTAAAAAGAATGTTGTAATTCAAGGTGTTTTGTATTCCGCTGTGTTGGTAAGAGATTATTGTAATAAGAATTTGGAATAAAATTATTTGTGTTTTTGGGCTATGTGTACTGTTACATTGAAGTTGATGCTGGTATTGTGCCACGTATTGTCTAAGATTTTTATATTAAAAATTCGGGGTGCTACAGTTATTGATTCTGCAAATTCCTTAAAAGAAATCTAAAGTTCTAAAAAGGAAAGATAAATTTAGGAACAAGCCAAAAGGGTCCTTCTGTCAACTGGGTGTAAACAGCCTTAAGCGACACGGTATTTAAGCGTCTTCGGACCACCGCTAGCTGGGAACCGACTCCTACAGTTAACCCAAGTAAATTAGAACTTGATAGACTAAAGATTTGTTTTGGAAGATTAGCAAGATCATTAACTATTGTCTAGAGCCCGTGACACCTTATTAAGTAGTTACAATATTATTCGTGTAGACTCTGGACTGCTATACTATTTTATCATGACTGGGAAAGAAGAGACTGCTTCTGCCAAGCCAGCCAAGTTTGATGGCACCCACTTCAAGAGGTGGCAGAGTCAGATGAAATTCTGGCTCACCACTTTAGGACTCCTTTCAGCAATTGATGGATCCACACCCAACACAACTGAGTCTGACAAATCTGAGTCTACCAAAGAAGTTTCTGAATCTCCTATTTCCTCTCAAACTCCTAAGGAATCCTCTAGTTCCCAAAAACCTAAAACCCCTAAGGAAATAGACTTTCACTGTTTTCATCGAATTCTAAGCGCCTTATCTAACTCTCTTTATGACATATTCTTTGAATATAAAAACGCTAAAGAACTTTGGGATGCTTTAGAAGATGAATATGGTTGTGATGATGCTGGAATTGAAAGATTCAATTCTTCAGCTTTCAATAGGTATTTCATGGTAGATAACAAGCTTATGAATGACCAAATCCATGAATTCCAAGAATATGTGAGGCATATTCAAGCCAAAGGCACAACATTTTCTACTGAATATAAGATAGCTTGCCTAATAGACAAACTCCCTCCTTCTTGATCTGATGTCAAGAAGGAACTCACTCATACTCAAGGTGAGCTTACCTTTGCCCAAGTCCTAAAGAAGATTAGAACAGAAGATCAACTTAGGCTTAGGTCCAACCCTAAAAATGAATCTAAAGCAAGGGTAAACCTTGTAGTTTCAACCCAAGGCAAATCCAAACCCAATAATCCTCACAGGCCTAAGAAAAATTCCTTCAAGAAAAAGAACTTTCAGCCTCATCACCAGAATTTCCAAAACCGCCAACACCAGCAAAACCACAGGACTAGAAACTTCGGTCAGACTCAGGATCAACAGAAGTTTTGTTTGGTGTGTGGAAGAACAAACCATCTATCCTTCAATTGCTTTCATAGGAAGAAGGAACCAATCAAGACTCCTTATAAGGGGAAAGGCCCTACCAAACCAGAAGCCAACATGATTCTGAATGGATCTTCTAGTTCCTTCAGGTCTGTGACTTACCAACCTTCTATTAATATTTCTTACCATTCTGATGACTGGTGGTTGGATTCTGGAGCTAATGTTCATGTTTCATTTGATCGCTCCTGTTTTTCAAACTATCAGGAATCATGTGGAGGAGGCATAACACTAGGAGATGGATCAACGGCACAGATTGTAGGAAGATGAAGAATAGATCTGAAAATGACATCAGGGAAAAATCTGCCTCTTCATGATGTACTTCATGTGCCGTCGGTGAGGGGAAACTTAGTTAGTGGTTCCCTTCTTGTAGCGTCAGGTTTCAAAATTGTAATGGAAGCAAATAAAGTTGTATTTTCTAAGAATGAATCTTTTGTTAGAAAAGGATATGTAAATGATGGTCTTTTCATTCTCAGCACTATAAATAAAATGTCAGATCTTTCTCCTGTTGTTTCAAATATAGAATCTTTCAATGTTTGGCATGGTAGACTAGGTCATGTGAATCTGGGTTCTCTTAGAAGGATGATGAACTTAGATCTTATTCCCAAGTCTCCTGTAGATAATAAACACAAATGTGAGATTTGTGTTCAAGCTAAACATTCTAGACTACCTTTCAAATCTATAGAGAGGAATTCTTATTCTCTAGAACTAGTTCATAGTGATGTTTGTGACTCAAATAGGGTTTTAACCCGAGGCGGTAGGAAATACTTTGTTACTTTTATAGATGTTTGTTCTAAGTATTGCTATACCTACCTTCTCAAAACCAAAGATGAAGTTCTAGATAGATTCAAGGTTTTCAAATCCGAAGTTGAGAACCAATTAGAGAAAAAGATTAAGATCCTTAGATCTGATCGTGGCGGAGAGTATACCTCAAACGAAATGACTAAATTCTGTGAAGAACACGGAATAATTCATGAGGTGACTGCTCCTTACTCACCACAGTCCAACGGAGTTGCTGAAAGGAAGAATCGAACTCTGTTAGACATGGTGAATGCCATGCTTCTCAGCTCAGGAGCTCCTGATAACTTGTGGGGAGAAGCCTTATTGACAGCCTGTTACATCCTAAACAGGATCCCTAGTAAGTCAAAGGATAAGACTCCCTATGAGTTATGGAAAGGTAGAACTCCTAGAGTCCATTACCTTAAGGTCTGGGGATGTCTAGCAAAAGTAGGAATCCCTGAACCTAAAAAGAGAAAGATTGGACCTAAGACTGTAGATGTTGTGTTCATAGGATATGCCTTAGATAGCAATGCCAATAGATTCTTAGTGACTCATTCTGAAGTAAATGAAATCTCTAATAATACCATCATAGAAGCTAGAGATGCAGTTTACTTTGAGAATATATTCCCTTTTAAAGATAGAATTTCTTCCAACCCCTCCTGTTATTCTCTACCACCTTCTACCAGTTCCCATTCTCAACCTTCTAGCTCTCAACCTGATCAAGACTCAGAACCTAGAAGAAGCAAAAGAGGTAGGATTGAAAGAAAGCTAGGAGAAGATTTCTTCACTTATTTGATAGAGGGTGATCCCTCAACTTACGAAGAAGCAATATCTTCTCCCGATGCACCTTTCTGGAAAGAAGCCATCAACAATGAGTACAACTCCATTATAGAGAACAGTACTTGGCATTTAGCAGACCTGCCTTTAGGTAGTAAACCCATAGGTTGCAAGTGGATCTTCAAAAAGAAACTTAGAGCTGACGGTTCAATAGAGAAATACAAAGCTAGATTAGTAGCCAAAGGTTTCACCCAGAAAAAGGGATTATATTATTTTGACACCTACTCTCATGTAGCTAGGATTGCCTCTATTAGAACTCTTCTAGCTTTAGCATCCATTCGTGACTTGATAATTCATCAAATGGATGTAAAGACAGCCTTTTTGAATGGAGACCTAGAGGAAGAAATCTACATGGAGCAACTTGAAGGTTTTATTGCTAAAGGTCAAGAAAAGAAAGTTTGCAGGTTAGTAAAATCTCTTTATGGCCTAAAGCAAGCTCCCAAGTAATGGCACAGCAAATTTGATAAAGTGACTTTAGAATATGGCTTCTTACCAAATGAGTATGACAAATGTATATACTCTAAAAACACTGATGGAAGTTGTGTCATTATATGCTTATATGTAGATGACATCCTCATTTTAGGATCAACACTTAAGTTAATAAATAATACTAAAGATTATTTATCTAGCATGTTTGATATGAAAGATCTAGGAGTAGCTAACCTGATTCTAGGAATGCAAGTATCCAAATCCAAGGAGGGCTATACTCTCTCTTTAGTACATTCTATTGAGAAAATGCTAAGGAAATTTGAGTACTTTGATAAGACACTTGCTCGTACTCCTTTTGACAGTAGTATCATTCTCAAGAAGAATGAAAGTTCACCTATAGAACAACATTGATACTCTCAAATGATAGGTTCTCTTATGTATATAACAAATAGAACTAGAATTGATATTGCATTTACTATTGGGAGACTTAGTAGATATACTAGTAACCCAAACCGGTCACATTGGTCAGTATTAGAAAGAGTATTTAGATATCTTAAGGGTACTATAGATTACAAACTTCATTATTCTAGACACCCTGATATCATAGAAGGTTACTCAGATGCAAACTGGGTAACTGACTCACATGATGTGAAATCCACAACTGGATATGTCTTTACCTTAGGAGGTGCTGCAATCTCCTGGGGTTCATGTAAACAAACCATCATAGCTAGAAGTACTATGGATTCTGAAATGATAGCTTTGGACACTACTTGTACAGAAGCTGAATGGCTTAGAAATTTGATTATGCATATACCTGTTACTAATTTTCCTGTTCCTGCTATTTCCATAAACTGTGATAATAAATCTGTTATAGAACTACTAAAGCATGATTCTGTGAATGCTAAGATGAACAGGCACCTGCAGCTGCGCTTCAAGTCAATCAAGAGCCTATTAGGCAAATATGTGTGTTACCGCTAAATCTGGTGTGGCGGTAAACAGATAGAATTTGTGAGTTCTTGGAAAACCTGAATAGCAAACCTCTAACCTGTTCCGCCGGAGTTTGACCGTTGACTCCCGCCGTTCACCTGCAAAAAGTGCGAGACACCGGGGTTGATTCCGGCGATGCACCCTCCGACGCTCAAGTCAGTAATCAGGAAGATTATGAAAGAGCGTGAATTGGCAAAAGATTGATTACCTCTTAATGGAGATGGATGGTGGGTATTATAGGCATCTTAGGGACTGGATTAGGAATGTAACCCCCGTGATCTGATAAGAAATATTCTCCTTGTAAACAGATTAGGAATGTAATCCCTAATTCCCAGTGGAAGGATAGGCATGAATCAGGGCCGTTGATTAGGACTTAATCAGAAATCCTAATTCTATCCTTCTGGATCGGGCTTTCTGCTGGTTGAAAACCGTACCCGATTGAGGTGGATCCGTTTGCGGGTTAGCGGGTTTTCGAAGAGGAAAACCAGTACCCGCTTCAGACCCATTGGTATGCAAAATTACCATTTTACCCCTGAACTTCAGGATTCGTGCCTGATTTGGACGGTTCCGATTAAACCCCATTTTTAGCCATATCATGAGCCCCCCACTCCCGAAGACTGAGCTTGATCGGCCTTTGAGGAGTAGCTTTACTGTTTCAATGGCTAGTGGAGTTGTATCGGAGTCAAAAAAGATCTAATATTACAAAACATATTTTCCCTCCAAAAATTCTCCTTAAAACTCAAATTCAAATCTTTCACCCAAAACAACTCCTATATTATTTTTTTCTCTCTCTCCCTCCCACTTTTATTCAAAAAATTAAGAAAATAAAAATTTTTAAATTTTTAAAAAATTAAAAAACTAAAAAATTCAAAAAATTTAAAAACTTCAAAAATAATTCAAAAAAATTTAAAAAAATGTAGAATATATTTTTTGCTCTATGTTTGCTACTTCAATTAATTTGCTGGACCTCCAAAACTATTTTATATGATCAAACAAGGTGTACCGTTCCGAAGACGTGTCGTAGGCACGTGTCAACGGGCAAATGGACCGTTGTGAATCCTTGAAGGGGGTAGTAGGGTGATTTTCCGAGTTGGTTGCACTTTGAGTAGCTTGTGGAGCCTTTTTTCATCCTTGTGAAGCGCCAATTCGTTGTTCAGGGGTCTTAGAAGATTGTTCTAGGCAATAATTACTTGCTTAGGGATTAGAAAAATGCTTCCCCAACTTTGCAACCATCCTCCAGGAGTTCTTCTTTGACTTCCCGAATTTTCGATTGTTTTTTCGCGATCTCTTGGTGGATGGCTCGGCAGTTTTCCTTCGTTGAGAGGCATACATGCTCGTATCACACTTCCGACCCCTTCCAGAGCTGGCTGGCCAGGAGGCCGAGGTCTGTAGGTGGTTCGGCACCTCTTTCCGAATAGGAAAAGGACCTCGGCTACGTTGTGAATGCTGCGATGGAGTTCGGCGGTGTCCGAGGTGGCCTTTTCCCACGTAACAGGGTCGGTGTCAAGAGCGCTCGGCAGCTGGTGCCGAGGTCCAACTTTCCCCTCTGACAGGGTCGGTGTCAAGAACGCTCGGCAGCTGGTGCCGAACCCCAGGTTTTCCCCGTAAAATGGTCGGTGTCAAGAACGCTCGGCAGCTGGTGCCGGGCCTCAAATCTTCCCCGTAAAACGGTCGGTATCAAGAACGCTCGGCAGCGGGTGCCGAGCCTCAAATCTTCCCCGTAAAACGGTCGGTATCAAGAACGCTCGGCAGCTGGTGCTGAGCCTCAAATCTTCCTCGTAAAACGGTCGGTATCAAGAACGCTCGCCAGCTGGTGCCGAGCCTCAAATCTTCCCCGTAAAACGGTCGGTATCAAGAATGCTCGGCAGCTGGTGCCGAGCCTCAAATCTTCCCCGTAAAACGGTCGATATCAAGAACGCTCGGCAGCTGGTGCCGAGGCCCGGACTTGTCGTTTTTTGTGGGGTTGACGGCTTCTGCACTTCTGACAGATGCGACGGCCCATGAGCTTCTGACAGATATGACACCTCCTGAGCCTCTGACAGATGGGACAGCTAGTAGACGGGATGGCCTCTGATGGAGGTGATGTTCATTTAATGCGGTGACCTCTGAGCTTCTGCCAGATGGGACCGCAATCAATGTTATTTACAGCTGGGCGTGGCGAACAAGGCGACGGTTTGGGTTGCCTCTGTCGTTTTGTGTGAATGGGCTGGCAGTACAGGCCCATTAACCTCGTTTGGCATGCTTCCCTCTATAAAACCCTTACCCCCCCCTCTCATTTTCCACTTCTCCACTTTTTTACTCAAGCGTTTGATTTTTTCTTAGCGAGAGCTCCCGGTGATCGCCGTTCGTTTTCCGGTGAAGTTTCCGACCACATCTCGTTAAGGTAACTTATACTTAGTTTCTTTTGAAGTATAGATATGTCTATCTCCGACTCGTCTTCTTGGTCCGAGCCCTCCCTTGAAGTCGTCGAAGCCCGGACTCCAAGTCAACCGGACAAGGGCAAGAAGGTGTTCGGCAAGGATTCGATTGTGGTGGAGCCGAAGCGTATGGGGGAGTTCGGCAGATTGCCGGGACAGCTGACAGGGCTTCACAGGGTCCGAGAGCTTCCGGAGGAACACGCCGAGCGCATTGTCCATGGGAGGGGGAGGACTTTTGAGGAGAACGAGGTGAGGGAGACAACTGAGGCGGATGATGCGGTGTCGATCCTACGCGAAGAGGACATGGGAGTGATCCGGGACAGTTTCCACATCCCGGCAGAGTACGAGCTTATGCTGCCGGGTCCTGGGGTTAGGACTAATTCGCCGCTGCCAGTGACAATGTGTTGTTGGCCGGTTGATGCCTTCCTCGCCGGGGCTCGGCTACCTCTCCATCCGTTCGCAACCCTCGTTCTGAGGTGGTTTGGGGTCAGCCCCATCCAACTTATGCCGAACGCATGGAGAGTCATAAATGGCTTTGTACTTCACTGCCAGGCAGCTGGGATCGAGCCAAGGCTGAACGTACTTCGGACGATCTACCGGCTCCACCAAGCGAACTGGTCGGAGTACCGGTACTATTTGGCTCCGAGGCATGGCAGTAGGCTCGTCGTATGCCCCGACTTCATCAAGCACTGGCATGAGAAGTTCTTGATAGTGCGGAGTGCGGAGGCCTGGCCTATCCCGTCCGGTTGGGTGGAAGGGGTGCCGAAGAGGGCGTTGGCGCTGCCCAAGCTTAGCCCTGAGGAAGACGAAGCAGTACAGACACTTCTCGATCGGCCGAAGTACGATTGGAGGGAGCTGACCGAGGATGTCTTGTTCAGGGGAGGGCTCGTTCGCGTAGATCCCAGTACGCGGCTTCTTTTATGCTTTCGTGCTTTGTTTTTCGCACTTTGCTTTTCATGACTTGCACGTTTTAACAAATTTTGCCTTTACTGCAGAGGCGATGGACTACCAGGCGGTGTTGGCTTTGAGGGCTGGCCTCACAAGCAAGGCGCCGAAGAAGCGCAAGAGGGTGGTCACTAAGCTGCCGACCGCCAAGGCTCCGAAGGTCACCGAGGTGGCCAGGGATGTAGAGACCCTCGGAAGCCCGGCCGCTACCGGAGGAGGTGCCTCGGGGTCAACCGCGGTCGGCGAGTTCCCCATCGCTGCAGCCCTTGGGATGGCGACGCCCCTGCTGACAGTGGTGGCCGAGGAGCTCTTGTCCGAAGAGCACAAGAGGATTCATGTTCCGGACTGGCAAGTCCGGAAACATGACGGGTTCCTCGGCAACTCTTTGGCGAGCATGCAGGCAGTCAAGCATTTGGCGACGCCGAAGGATCGCGCCGCCATGGAGGTCGGGCAAGAAGGTGACGATGTCATCGAGATTGCTCGCTCGGCGGTTTCGGTAAGTGTCGGATCCTTACCGTTGTTTTAAATTTCTTTAGCTGTAATTTTTCTAACTCTTTCAATTCTTCTTTCTTCGTTGCAGATCGTTGTCCATTTTGGGCACCTCACCGAGAGGTTGACAGCTCTGGAGAAGGAGCTAAAGCAGGAGTCCGACCAGGCTCGGAAGGAGAAGGCCCAGATGGGAAACGAGCTCGAAAAGCTCACGATCGAGTTCGAGGCGAAGTCGATGAGGGTCGCTTACCTCGAGGGGCAGGTCGCGAAGCTGGAGGGCGACCTTCTTCGCCAGAAGGAGGAGGCGTCCAAACAGTTGGCCGAAGCCGAAGGGGCCAAAGCCGCGGCGGTGAAGGAGGCGGAGGACGCGACCTTGGCAAAGGTGCAGGGCTTCCTTGCCCAGAACATGGCGCGAGCCTATGCCGATGCCCTCGACCGAGTGACGAAGGCATATCCTGACGTGGACTGCTCGGGGTGGAGATTGTTCCCGGGCCACGTCGAGGGCTTCGACCCCGAGTCGGAGGGAGAAGAAGAGGAAGGGGAGGAGGATGAGGACGAGCATGAAGTCAAAGTTACCGGCGAGGTCCCGAGTACCGTGGCTACCCCGCTGGCGGTGGTGCCCCCTTCGGAGACGTCGACCCCCACCCGCTCTCGCCGCCCTGGGAAAGAGGTCGCGCCCTGACTCCGCTCGTTTTTCCTTCTGTTTTTTTCTTTCTTTTTTGAAATGTAATGCCTAATAGCGGACTGGCCACCGCTGTTTTGAAATGAAAAAAAAACTAATCTTTTTGGGTTCGACTCTGTGTCTCTCTGTCTTTTTGAAAGTTTGAAAGTCTTGTTTGAAAGTGTTGAGCTTCGGCAGTGTTTGAAATTTAGTTGTCTATCTCGACTTCTTTTCAGCTCGCGGTGGTAGCTCAAGACGTCAGACCCGCTCGCTCGGATGACAATGCTCGAGCCGAGGCTGGCCTAGGGGCGACGAGGCTGTGCTTGGCGAGGTGCCGAGAGCGGCTTTATGAAGTCGAGCTGGGATTGCGCCGAGCCGAAAGCGAGCGGAACCATCTTCAGCTCATCCTAAATCGGCGAGACATCGAGATTCAGCATCTGGAGAGCAGGATCGCCGAGATGACTCCCGCAGGAGAGGACGAGGGCTCGCCGACTGCCTTTAGCAATGGGCTTCGGATCAAGTGCATTCAGCACAATTTGTCAAAAATAACGGCGGAGAGGGACGACCTACTTTCCGAGATCCGTCACCTGCGATCCGTGGAGACGGAGCTTCGGACGGAGGGAGAAGGGCTTCGGGCCGAGGTGGCCAGACTGACGGCCGAACGGGCCGAACTGACTGCCGAGGTCGATGCGCTGAAGAGGTCCACAGTGGATAAGAGCATCGAAGTCACCCACCTTCGGCGTCTTGTTGCGAGTCACTCCGGCGTTCCGAGCTCCGCGATTCCTCCTCGCTTCGTGGTCGATGTCAAAGATGACTCGTTGCGAGGCCGGATCTCAGAGCTGGAGGTGGAGGTGGCTCGCCTCAAACCGCGTTCGGGGCCGATCAATGTGAGGAGCACTTCGTGTGCTCGCGCGGAGAGCGATCATGGCATTTCGTTTTACGAGATGGCGACCCGTATGCCTCTTGGCCATCCGAGCCCGGGGGATGCGCAAAGCTCGGTGGCCATTTCGTCGAGCGGCGCATCCGTCGGCGTCCTGCTAGAGGCAGTGCCGAGGACACGTCCCAATTCGCTGGTTTGGGATCGGGCTCCGGAGGCAAACATCACAGACCTCGAGTGTCCTTGAAGAGGAACGTCCCCGCGCCTCGGAGGCACTGAAGATCTTTTTTGAAGCATTTTTATTTGGTCTAAGTGTAATGAGTCGGTATTGTAATTTTTGCTTTCAAAGCTTTATATTCTTGTTGTATGGAAGAGTCGCTTTGTACTGCGTTCCTACTATTAATAATATTTCTTTCTTTGACTCGCATGCTTTTCATTGCTCTGTATGGTTGCCTTGTTTGTGACTGCGTTCGTCGTGCCGAGGTCTAAGGTGCCTTGTTAGAGTAGTTCAACGGTTGTGGGAGCAATTCCGAATGGCGAACTACTTCTAGGTCGCTTAGGAGCGAACTTGTGAAGTAGAATCGAGCCAAGTGTTGGACTCCGAACCATCGTCAGAGTAGTTCAACGGTTGTGGGAGCAATTCCGAATGGCGACATACTTCTAGCTCGCTTAGGAGCGAACTTGCGAAGTAGAATCGAGCCAAGTGTTGGACTCCGAACCATCGTCAGAGTAGTTCAACGGTTGTGGGAGCAATTCCAAATGGCGACCTACATCTAGCTCGCTTAGGAGCGCACTTGCGAAGTAGAATCGAGCCAAGTGTTGGACTCCGAACCATCGTTAGATTAGTTCAACGGTTGTGGGAGCAATTCCGAATGGTGAACTACTTCTGGCTCGCTTAGGAGCGAACTTGCGAAGTAGAATCGAGCCAAGTGTTGGACTCCGAACCATCGTTAGATTAGTTCAACGGTTGTGGGAGCAATTCCGAATGGCGAACTACTTCTAACTCGCTTAGGAGAGAACTTGCGAAGTAGAATCGAGCCAAGTGTTGGACTCCGAACCATCGTTAGATTAGTTCAACGGTTGTGGGAGCAATTCCGAATGGCGAACTACTTCTGGCTCGCTTAGGAGCGAACTTGCGAAGTAGAATCGAGCCAAGTGTTAGACTTCGAACCATCGTTAGAGTAGTTCAACGGTTGTGGGAGCAATTCCGAATGGCAAACTACTTCTAGCTCGCTTAGGAGCGAACTTGCGAAGTAGAATCGAGCCAAGTGTTGGACTCCGAACCATCGTTAGAGTAGTTCAACGGTTGTGGGAGCAATTTCGAATGGCGAACTACTTCTAGCTCGCTTAGGAGCGAACTTGCAAAGTAGAATCGAGCCAAGTGTTGGACTCCGAACCATCGTTAGAGTAGTTCAAGGGTTGTGGGAGCAATTCCGAATGGCGAACTACTTCTAGCTCGCTTAAGAGCGAACTTGCGAAGTAGAATCGAGCCAAGTGTTGGACTCCGAACCATCGTTAGAGTAGTTCAACGGTTGTGGGAGCAATTCCGAATGGCAAACTACTTCTAGCGCGCTTAGGAGCGAACTTGCGAAGTAGAATCGAGCCAAGTGTTGGACTCCGAACCATCGTTAGAGTGAAGAACTTAAGGTAGAGAGATGTAAACCATAGTAAAGTATGAGAAAGCTTTCTTTATTAATGACTAATGGTTGGCTGCTTCTAAAGTTGCTAGCCGTTATTACAAAAGTGAAAACAAAATAAAAGCAAGACATGAAACAGGAGTGGAACGGTTCGATATCCCCAAAACACTTAGAGAGGCGTTGGTGCCTTCTCTTGGTATTTTAAGAGATGGTCGGCATTCCAAGTCCTAGGGATCTTCCTGCCTTCGAGATCCTCTAGTCTGTATGTGCCGGGGCGGACTACTTTGGTGACCTTGTAAGGTCCCTCCCAATTTGGGGCCAACTTGCTCTTCTGTCCTGGGAACGAGATGGCTAACTTCCTGAGGACCAGGTCCCCTTCTTTAAGGTCCGTAGGGCGGACCCTTTTGTTGTATGCCAACTCGATCTTTCTTCGGTAGCTTTGTTGACGAATGGCAGCTTTTTCTCTGATCTCATCTATCAGGTCTAGATTTGCTCTGAGCTCTCTGGCATTTTGCTCTTCTTCATAAGCTATTAGACGAGGAGAGGGTATTCCGACTTCTAAGGGGATGATGGCCTCGGACCCATAGGTGAGATTGAATGGGCACTCTCCTGTGGGGGTCTGTTTTGTGGTGCGGTAGTTCCACAGCACGTTGGGAAGCTGATCGACCCATACACCTTTGGAACACTTATCCAGTCTCTTCTTAATGCCAGAGAGGATCTGTCGGTTAGCATTTTCGGCTTGGCCATTCGACTAGGGATGTGAGACGGAGGAGAACCTGTGTTGGATGGCAAGGTCTTCGCATAGAGCTAGGAAGGCAGCCCCGGTGAACTGGGTTCCGTTGTCTATTATCAGGACCCGAGGGATGCCGAATCGGCAGATCACGCTCTTCCAAAAGAACTGAACAACCTTATTCTCGGTGATCGTGGCCAAGGGCTCGGCCTCTGTCCATTTTGAAAAGTAGTCGATCGCCACGACTAGGAATTTGAACTGTCTAGCAGCTGTCGGAAATGGCCCTAGTAAATCCATCCCCCACATTGCAAAGGGGATCGGACTTGATAGGGAAGTTAATGGAGCTTGCGGGAGGCGTCGAATGTCGGAGTACTTCTGACAGGAGCCGCATTGCCGGACGTGCCGTTCGGCGTCTCGTAGGAGAGTAGGCCAGAAATATCCGTAGTTCAACACTTTGCGGGCTAAGGCTCTAGATCTTGAATGTGCCCCGCCAATGCCCTCGTGAAGCTCTTGTAGGGCGTAGTCTGCTTGCTCGGGGGAGAGGCATCTCAAGTAAGGCCTGACGTCTACCTGTGTGAAAGAGCGTTTATACAGGATGCCCCCGATCAGTGTGTAACGCTCGGCTCGAGTTCTCACTCTTCGAGCTTCCTTGGGATCCTCGGGGAGGAGTCCATCCCTTAAGAATTTGACGAGGGGTTTCATCCAGTTGTCATCGAGTAGGATATTAGCGACTCCATAGAATTGGGGGTTTCGTCCTCAATGATCGGCTTCAGAAGGACCTCTATCAAGACGGTCTGCTCGAGACCTTGAAGGGAGGAAGAGGCTAGTTTGGAGAGGGCGTCGGCCTGAGCATTTTCTTCTCGGGGTATTCGTTGTATGAGGGCTTCTTCAAACAGTGCCATGAGGCTCCTGACCTTGGCTAAGTATTTAACCATCCTGTCATCACGCGCTTCATACTCGCCGAGGACTTGATTCACGACTAGCTGAGAGTCGCTAGAGATCCGGAGGCGTTGGGCCCCTGCATTGCGAGCCATTCCAAGGCCGGCTATAAGTGCCTCGTATTCTGCTTCGTTGTTCGAGGCCTTGAAGCTGATACGGAGGGAGTATTGGAGGATGAAGTCATATGGGCCTGCCAGAATGACCCCTGCCCCGCTTCCCTCATTGCAGGAGGATCCGTCCACATAAACCGACCAGACAGGTGGACCTTTCACAGTTTGGCTGGACTCGGGGATGGTACTTTCAACTATGAATTCTGCCAGGGCCTGAGCCTTGATCGCGGTTCGAGGCTGATAGGTTATATCATGCTGGCTTAGCTCGATTGACCACTTCATAAGGCGACCCGAGGACTCTGGCTTGTGGAGGACCTGCTTCAGCGGTTGGTCGGTAAGAACGACAACCGAGTGGGACTGAAAGTACGGGCGAAGCTTCCTTGCGGCCATCACCAGGGCATAAGCCATCTTTTCTATTCTCGGGTAGCGGAGCTCAGCGTCCCGAAGTACTTTGCTCACATAGTAGATGGGCTTTTGAGCCCGGTTTTCTTCCCTTACTAAAACGGCATTGAGGGTTTGTTCGGAGGCTGCCAGGTAGAGGTAAAGGGGTTCTCCAGGAATTGGTTTGCTGAGGAGAGGAGGATTGACGAGGTATGCCTTGAGCTGGTCGAAGGACTCCTGTTGTTGTTGACCCCATTCAAAACCTTTAGCCCCCCTGAGGGCCTTGAAGAAGGGGAGGCATTTCTCCCCGGACTTCGAGAGGAAGCGTCCAATGGCAGCTAAGCGGCCCGTTAACCTCCGAACTTCTTTAACATTTTTGGGAGGGGCCATGTCTAATATGGCCTTGATTTTCTCAGGGTTTGCTTCAATTCCCCGCTGGCTAACCATGAAGCCGAGAAACTTTCCTGACGAGACTCCGAACGCACACTTATTCGGATTGAGTCTCATGCTGTACTTTCTCAAAACATCGAACGCTTCTTCGAGGTCGGTCACATGGTCGGCACCTCGGATGCTTTTTACAAGCATGTCGTCAACATACACCTCCATGTTTCGGCCGATTTGAGCTTGGAAAACCTTATTGACGAGGCGTTGGTATGTGGCTCCTGCATTCTTCAGACCGAAGGGCATAATCCTGTAACAATAGAGGCCTTGGTTGGTCACAAACGAGGTCTTCGGGATATCTGGAGGGAACATTCGGATCTGATTGTAGCCTGAGAAGGTGTCCATGAAGCTGAGGAGCTCATGTCCCGAGGTTGCATCAATCAGAGTGTCAATACTCGGAAGAGGGAAGGGATCCTGGGACAGGCCTTGTTGAGATCGGTAAAATCAATACAAATCCTCTAAGTCCCATTGGACTTCTTCACCATTACTACATTCGACAGCCACTCGGGATAGTTCACCTCTTGTATAAACCGGGCCTTCAGGAGCTTGTCCACCTCCTCTTTTATAGCCAGCTGACGTTCGGGGGCGAACTTGCGCCTCTTCTGTTGAACCGGTTTGGCCCCCGGAACAACGCTGAGGTGGTGGACTAAGAGCTCTTCGGAAATTCTGGGCATGTCTGCAGCTAACCAAGCGAAGAGGTCTTGGTTCCTTCGGATGCACTGTACAATGTCCGAGCATAGGGCGGACGGGAGGGTTTTGCTAACAAGAAACTTGCGAGTTGGATCCTGCTCAGAGAAGAGCACTTTCTCCAATTCATCCACCGGCTCGGACGTCGGTCGGGCAGCATCTTGGGGGATTTCGAGAGTTTCTAAGGAGAGGACCGGTCCGAGGGTAGAGGTCATGTAGCACTTACGGGCCGTTTCCTGATTGCCCCTCGCTTCCCCCACTCCGGCCCGAGTGGGAAACTTCATTTTGAGGTGGTAGGCAGAAGGGACAGCTTCAAGGGCAGCTAGGCCGGGGTGACCCAGAATGACGTTGTAGGCTGCGGGGACATCTACGATCATGAAGTCCATCGACTCCGTTCAGGTGGTAGGAGTTTTGCCAGCGGTTACGTCGAGGGTGATTACCCCTTCAATAGTCACTGGCACTCCCGTGAACCCATGGAGCGTGTAGCCGGCGGGCTTGAGTCTGTCTCGGGAGAGCTTTAGACCTTTAAAAGCGGCGAGGAAGAGGATGTTAACGGAGCTGCCATTGTCCACTAGGATCCTCTCCACTTTGAAGTTCGCCATGTGGAGACTGATGACGAGTGCGTCACAATGAGGGATGCAGACACCTTCAAGGTCTTCGTCTGAGAACGTGACGGGCACTCCGAGACCTTTGGGAGGAGGGGTGGCGCGGACCGAATTGACTTCTCTTATAAATGCCTTTCGAGAGGAGTTGGAGGAGCCCCCTATTTGGCCCCCATGGATGAGGTGTAGGACACGCTCCTCTTCGAAGTCGGGTGTTTCATCGCATTCCGGATGCTTGTTAGCCCCCCGAGGCGGGGGAGGAAGGTCGGTTCGGTCCTTTCTCACGAATCTGGTTAGCTGTCCCCTTTGGATAAGGGCTTCTATCTCATTCTTCAGGACCCGACAATCGTTGGTGTCGTGGCCGTGGTCCCGATGATAACGGCACCACTTCTCTTTATCCCTCTTCTTGCCAGGGGTGTTTATTTTTGGTGCAGGAGGTATCACCCCCTCCTTCTCAACTTCCATGAGAATTGTGGAGATGTTGGCGTTAAGGGGAGTAAATTTTTCGAATCTGGGAGGAGGTCGGCGTTGGCCGGCATTATCCTTCAGAGTAGCGCAGTGGAAGCGTGGTGAGACGGGACATTTCATGTCTCAATGCTCCAAGCCACGGAATGGTAATCGCAATGCACCAATGCAGCAGACTGGGAAGAGACCGTACCAACCAGGGCGAGTATTTGCCTTGACGGAGGCTGATGCTGATGAAGCAGATCAGGTCATCTCTGGTACGAGGGCTGATGTCTAGAAGTTTTGTCATTTCTTTTTCCCGCTTATATTGTGAAACTGTTACGTAATGAGTGTGTATTATGTAACAGGAGAACTTTATCTTAATGGAATGAAAGCTGTTGTGTTGTTCGATACTGGATCCTCTCATACATTTGTGTCTCCTAAATTTGCTAAAGTGTTGAGAGTTGAACTGAAGATTTTTCCAGGCAAGATCTTAGCAGTAGCTACTCCATCAGGGGAAACTTTAACCACTGATCGGTATTATGCTGATTGCGAGATTGTGATTGGAGATCGAATCTTTGGCATTGATCTGATCGAGCTGACTATCTTGGGAGTCGATGTTATCATTGGCATTGATTGGATGTCGGTGTACATTGGCTGGTGCTGTCGGCTGTGTTCTCTGGGTGCTGGGTTCGAATCTTGCTCTCGGCAAGAATGTAAAAATAATTTTTTTTGGGTTTCTAAGTGTCAAAAAATTATGAGAAAAATATGTATATTCTTCTAAAAATATATGGGACTTTATAAAGATAGTTTGGGAATTATTCGCATGAAATAAAACATGATTTGAGAATAAAATGTATGTTTAGAACTATGGTTCTTTATTTATATTTTTGTAGAGTTATAGCTTGCAAAAATGACTTGAAATGAAGGATTAGAAGATTAAATTTGGCAAAAAGAAATTACATGATGTGATGTGAGGCAAATTATTCCTATGTGAGAATATTGTGAAAAGTATGGAATGCGAATATTTATTAGTGATGTGAAATTCAAAGTGAAATTGATAATTGATAAAGCATATGAATTCCATGTATAGTTATGGATTTTTGAACAAATTAGAGATCATGTTTGGAAAAGAGAATTGCTTTTGAGTATGATAACTCAACATGAACTTATGAGTTAGAAATGCTCATTTTTAGAATTGTGAATTGAAAATTGAAACAGGAAGAGTAGCTAAGTCTCCCCCGGCATTTGGAAAGAAATGAAATGGAAATTTGAAATGAAAGACCAAGGTTGGTCATGTTGAAATGAATGAATAAGTCCGGTTTAGTGGAGAGGCTAACTCTAGAGCTTTGATTTTTGTTCATGATTTTAATAAAAATTAAGGATTAGTACATAGTGGAGACGTGATGAAAGTAGGAGAAAAACACGAGTGAGGGCCATCGGATTTGCGGCGGAGAGTATTTCACAGGTTCTTCACGATGAGTCGTGACATGACGTAGATACGGCTCCAGAGTACCGTGGCGGCGGAGAGTATTTCACAGGTTCTTCACGATGAGTCGTGACATGACGTGGATACGGCTCTAGGGTACCGTCCCGGTGGTGACACTTGTAGGATGTTTGGTGACTGCATGAGGATCGTGTGCCATGAAGGAGGCTGAATTACCACAGGTTCTTCACGATGAGTCGTGACATGATGTGGGATTCCCCTCTAGGTTTTCTGTACACATGCTTGCACTCATAGATCATTTAAGATACCTACCGTAATTACAGTAGTAGATTAAGTCATAACGAGGGATCGAACCCTATAAAGTTGAAGAACGATTAAGGGCTTGCCCTCGGACCTATGTAGTATGGGATGCATAGAATCCGAACAAGTGCGCATTAGTGTCATCTAATATAAATAATTGCATTAAGGACTAAGTGCACAATCACAACACGACATCAATAGGGTGTCCCTTTAGTTTGATTGTGACAAGTTTGTGTTTGCTAAATATGAAAAATAAGTTATACTATTTCCGGCATAGAGAGGATGGCCGTGTATAATGATCGTCGGTTGAATAAACTGACGTACCCACAGTCTTATATGCAGGTTAATGGCTTGAGAAAGATTAAAGAGGAACAAATGCTTAAAGATTACTCAATGTTGTTGTATATTTATTTTCATTGTTGTAAAATTTTACTTCCGCTGTGCAATGTAAATGTAATATTGATGTAAACTCTGATGTAAAGTGAAAAGTTTAAATTTCCTTGTAAAATTGTACTAAAGAAAGCGGAAAGATCCTATAGAACATCTCGAATTCAGTGTATTTGGTATTCGGGGCGTTACAGAGTGGTATCAGACCTCCTGCGGTGACTTGCTTCAACTGTGGTGAGACGGGACATTTCATGTCTCAATGCTCCAAGCCACGGAATGGTAATCGCAATGCACCAATGCAGTAGACTGGGAAGAGACCGTACCAACCAGGACGAGTATTTGCCTTGACAGAGGCTGATGCTGATGAAGCAGATCAGGTCATCTCTGGTACGAGGGCTGATGTCTAGAAGTTTTGTCATTTCTTTTTCCCGCTTATATTGTGAAACTGTTACGTAATGAGTGTGTATTATGTAACAGGAGAACTTTATCTTAATGGAATGAAAGCTGTTGTGTTGTTCGATACTGGATCCTCTCTTACTTTTGTGTCTCCTAAATTTGCTAAAGTATTGGGAGTTGAACGGAAGATTTTTCCAGGCAAGATCTTAGCAGTAGCTACTCCATTAGAGGAAACTTTAACCACTGATCGGTATTACGCTGATTGCGAGATTGTGGTTGGAGATCGAATCTTTGGGATTGATCTGATCGAGCTGACTATCTTAGAAGTCGATGTTATCATTAGCATTGATTGGATGTCGGTGTACAGTGCAAGCATCGAGTGCAAGACCAAGACGGTAACAGTGAAGGCTCCAGGTGGACCTAAAGTCACTTTCCAAGGGAAGCAGAAGTGTTCTAAGCTGGTGGCAGCTATCCGCAAGGAAGAGACTCCTGTGAAAGTGCAAGAGATTCCTGTAGTTCAGGACTATCCGACTGTGTTCTTGGAAGATTTTCCTGGGTTACCCCCGCATCGTGATGTGGAGTTCAGCATCACTGTTCAACCGGGAAGTGCACCCATTTCTAAGGCACCTTATAGGATGGCTCCAGTGGAACAGGATGAGGTGAAACGGCAGATTGAGGAACTGTTGGAGAAAGGCTTTATTCAACCTAGTGCGTCACCTTGGGGAGCACCAGTGCTTTTGGTAAAGAAGAAGGATGGATCGATGAGAATGTGCATCGATTACCGGGAGCTGAATATGGTCACTGTTCAGAATAAGTATCTTATTCCTCGAATTGATGATTTGTTCGATCGTCTATAAGGAGCAGCTGTATTCTCCAAAATAGATCTTTGATCAGGATATCACCAACTTCGAGTGAAAGCTGAAGATGTGCACAAAACTGTATTTAGAACTCGACATGGGCATTATGAATTCTTAGTTATGCCATTTGGAGTGACGAATGCACCCGCAATCTTCATGGATTTGATGAACAGAGTTCTGAGGCCGTTCATTGATTCTTTCGTCGTAGTGTTCATCGACGATATTCTCGTGTACTCCAAGTCAGAGGAGGAGCACACCGAGCATCTGGCAGCAGTTTTGAAGAAGCTGGAAGAGCAGAAGTTGTATGCCAAGTTATCCAAGTGTGATTTCTGGAAATCTGAAGTGGCATTCCTAGGTCACATCCTTTCTAAGGAGGGAGTGGCAACTGACCCTTAGAAGATAGAGGCAGTGAGAGATTGGGCTAGGCCTACTACAGTGAAGGAAGTCAGAAGTTTCCTTGGAATGACTGGATACTACAGGAGATTCATTCAAGGTTATGCTCAGATAGTCATACCGCTTACTGGACTGACCAAGAAGAATGTGAACTTCAAGTGGACTGAGCAATGTGAGGCAAGCTTTCAGGAGTTGAAAGAGAAACTGACTACTGCACCTATTTTGGCTTTGCCTAGAGCAGGTGTTGAGTATGATGTTTACAGCGATGCTTCACATCGTGGGCTTGGTTGTGTCTTAATGCAAGAAGGAAGAGTAATCGCTTATGGGTCTAGGCAACTACGACCACATGAGAAGAATTACCCAACTCATGATCTAGAGTTGGCTGCGATTATCTTTGCCCTGAAGCAATGGAGGCACTACGTGTACGGTGAGAAGTTGAACATGTACACGGACCACAAGAGCTTGAAGTATATATATCAGCAGAGGGATCTGAACCTGAGGCAGCGGAGATGGTTGGAAGTGTTTGAAGACATGCGACCTGAGATCAAGTATCATCCTGGGAAGGCTAATGTTGTTGCAGATGCACTTAGTCGCAAGAGCAGCTTAGCCAGTTTGATTACAACTCAGAAGCATCTGATTGAGGAATTGGATCGAGCAGGTATTGAAGTTGTCTTGCAAGGATTGGGAGCATCTTTGGCTCAGTTGAGGCTTCAGCCTACATTGAATACAAGGATCATTGCAAGTCAGGAGGTTGATGCTGATATTTTGGAGATGAAGGAGCAGGTTGGTGCTGGCAGGTTGCCCGGATTTCAAATCAGGGATGGAGTGCTGTGGTTCGGAGATAGACTGTGTGTTCCAAATCAGGTGGACCTGAAAGAGAGTATTCTTCAGGAGGCACATGCTACTCTTTTGTCGGTACATCCTGGGAGTACTAAGATGTACAAAGACATCAAACAGTATTTCTGGTGGTCAGGTTTGAAGCGGGATGTGGCTGAATTTGTGGCAAAGTGTGAGATTTGTCAGCAAGTCAAAGCCGAAAATCAGAGACCCGGAGGTCTATTACAGCCGTTACCTATTTTGAAATGGAAGTGGGATAACATAAGTATGGATTTCATTACGGGATTGCCTAAGAGTTCTAAAAGCAATGATGCGATTTGGGTTATAGTCGATCGACTAACCAAATCCGCTCACTTTTTGGCGATGAAACTCACGGCTTCGATGGACAAGTTGGCTGAGTTGTATGTTGGCGAGATTGTCCGGCTTCATGGTGTTCCGTCAACTATTGTGTCTGATCGAGATGTGCGGTTTACTTCACATTTCTGGATGAGTCTTCAGACAGCTTTGGGTACCAAGATGGATTTCAGCACTGCTTTTCATCCGCAAACCGATGGGCAAACCGAGAGAGTCAACCGTATTCTTGAGAATATGCTTCGGTGTTGTATACTAGACTTTGGAGGCAGTTGGGAAAGGCATTTACCTTTGGTAGAGTTTTCCTACAACAACAGTTTTCAGACTAGCATTGGGATGGCGCCGTACGAAGCTTTGTATGGCAGAAAGAGCAGAACACCTGTTTGTTGGTTTGAAGTTGGGGAGCGTCAGTTGTTTGGTCCTGAGCTTGTACAGCAAACCTCTGAGAAGATTGTTCTAATCAGGAAAAGGTTGGTAGAAGCTCAGAGCAGGCAGAAAAGCTATGCAGACAACCGGAGAAGGGACCTTGAGTTTGAGGTTGGTGACTTCGTCTTTCTGAAAGTATCACCCAGTAAAGGTGTGGTTCGGTTTGGCAAAGGTGGAAAATTAGCTCCGAGGTTTATAGGTCTATACAAGATATTAAAAAGGATCGGGAAAACTGCTTACCGGCTTGAGTTACCGGAGAAGTTATCTCAGGTGCATAATGTCTTTCATGTGTCTATGCTGAGAGGTTATATTCCAGACCCGAGTCATCATTTGCCTGAAGTGCCGGAAGGTTTGCAGTTGGACCTGAATTACATCGAGTCTCCTGTCGAGATTGTTGATCGTCGAGAGAAAGTCTTGAGGAATAAGACGATACCGATGTTCAAGGTAGTCTGGAGAAACCATTTGGTTGAAGAGGCTACTTGGGAATCCGAGGAGAGGATATTGAAGGACTATCCTGAGCTTTTTGCTTGATTGTATCTTTGTATCTTTTTGTTCTTGTGTGAGTGTTGTATTTTTTTTCTCTCACTCTTGACTGTAGTTCTGGGGACGGAACTATTCTAAGGAGGGAGTGTTTTAATACCCTGATTTTTCAATTTATGAAAAATTATTTATTTTGCACGTAGTGTGCACGTGCAATATTTTTGGTTAATATTTTCATCAAGATGAGTAAAGATATTTCAATTTATGCATTTAATTATTTTATACAAAAGCCTTCTTTTAAATAGATGAAAAGCCTTTTATTTTAAAAAGTCCAAAGTGTAATTTATTTGATTTATTTTTTTAAAATAATTATTTTGGCCCAAAACTAAAGCCCATGGATTAATCTATTTTTATACAACTTGTCATGTAGAAGACAATTTAAAAACTATTTTATTTTTATACAAAAATAAAATGTACAATTTTGGACCTAGTGGCATGCACGTGCACTACACGTACACGTGCAATATGCACATTCTTCCCTAGGCCGGGAATGCTTCTTTGGAGGGAAACTCAAAAATTGTAATGGTGATCATGGTGGTGGTTACTTGGTTGTGGGTAGTTATTGCAACTCCTACTTTCATCCTAGTCCTCCATCTTACAACCAACCAATTGATCCTAGCCCTCCATTCTAGTTGATTTTTAGTATAAATACCCCCTCCCATGGCTAGTTATTTTTGTGCTTAATACTTTCTACAAACCTATAGTCTAAATTGCATTTATCTAGTAGTATTTTTGGGAGTTAAAAGATTGAGAGTGTGTGAGTTTGTGCTTGCAACATCAAGGAGAAGAAGGCCGGCTATTCTAAGGAGGGAAGCTTTCGGTTTTTTGGAGGCTTGGGCGCGCGTGTACTAGGAGGAGGAGGAGCATTCGTTACAAGGACATTCGTCTAGGAGGTGGTTAATTGTATCTTTCTTCAATAAGGTGGGTAAATTCTCCATATTTCTAAAGTAGAAATGCTAGATTAAATTGAATGAATGAAGCATGAAAATGATTAATAAGAATGCACATTAAATTAGGAAAATGATCCCTAATTGATTGAATTGTTGATATGGAATAGTATGTTGTTTTATTATTAAATTATAAGTTGTATGTGAATTGATTATGATCATGGATTGATTGAAGGAAATGCATTTATTACCATCAAAAAATTATATACAAAAGTTAGTAGTTTGTTAATGCTATTGCATGAGTTAAATAGATCTTTTGTGTTGATGTGAGAATGGATAAATTCAAATATAGATTTGTATGTTGGGTAAAAGATTAATAACAGAGAATTAATGTAAAAATTGTGGATAAAGAGATTAGAAGATCAATTGCTAAGAAATGTCGAAAAATGAGAAATATAGTAGTTATAATGTAAAATTCAAAGGAATTGTATGAAAATATATTTTTATTGGTACAAAAATTATTTTATGCATACTGGTATGAAAATCATGTGAGGGAAAATTAATCTGGAATTTTTCAGTAATTTCTATAAAAGCAAAATGAAATGAGGACTAGTTGAACATCGAAATGTTTTAATAACAGAAGGAATTGTTTTAAAAAGAATATCGACTTGTACTGGACAACCTGAGCATGTAGCTCAAGTGGTCGGAGTGCATGGCCTGTTTCCCTAAGGTTGCTAGTTCGAATCCCCTGGACAACTCATTTTTAGTTATGAATTTTTATAAAGAAGAATAACGGCGACCGAGAGCATATAATGCTCTCAGTCCGCCATTTGACGATTGGAGCAGCCGGCCTAGTGGCTGGTGCTGTCGGCTGTGTTCTCTGGGTGCTGGGTTCGAATCTTGCTCTCGGCAAGAATGTAAAAATAATTTTTTTTGGGTTTCTAAGTGTCAAAAAATTATGAGAAAAATATGTATATTCTTCTAAAAATATATGAGACTTTATAAAGATAGTTTGTGAATCATTCGCATGAAATAAAACATGATTTGAGATTAAAATGTATGATTAGAACTATGGTTCTTTATTTATATTTTTGTAGAGTTATAGCTTGCAAAAATGACTTGAAATGAAGGATTAGAAGATTAAATTTGGCAAAAAGAAATTACATGATGTGATGTGAGGCAAATTATTCCTATGTGAGAATATTGTGAAAAGTATGGAATGCGAATATTTATTAGTGATGTGAAATTCAAAGTGAAATTGATAATTGATAAAGCATATGAATTCCATGTATAGTTATGGATTTTTGAACAAATTAGAGATCATGTTTGGAAAAGAGAATTGCTTTTGAGTATGATAACTCAACATGAACTTATGAGTTAGAAATGCTCATTTTTAGAATTGTGAATTGAAAATTGAAACAGGAAGAGTAGCTAAGTCTCCCCCGGCATTTGGAAAGAAATGAAATGGAAATTTGAAATGAAAGACCAAGGTTGGTCATGTTGAAATGAATGAATAAGTCCGGTTTAGTGGAGAGGCTAACTCTAGAGCTTTGATTTTTGTTCATGATTTTAATAAAAATTAAGGATTAGTACATAGTGGAGACGTGATGAAAGTAGGAGAAAACCACGAGTGAGGGCCATCGGATTTGCGGCGGAGAGTATTTCACAGGTTCTTCACGATGAGTCGTGACATGACGTAGATACGGCTCCAGGGTACCGTGGCGGCGGAGAGTATTTCACAGGTTCTTCACGATGAGTCGTGACATGATGTGGATACGGCTCTAGGGTACCGTCCCGGTGGTGACACTTGTGGGATGTTTGGTGACTGCATGAGGATCGTGTGCCATGAAGGAGGCTGAATTACCACAGGTTCTTCACGATGAGTCGTGACATGACGTGGGATTCCCCTCCAGGTTTTCTGTACACGTGCTTGCACTCATAGATCATTTAAGATACCTACCGTAATTACAGTAGTAGATTAAGTCATAACGAGAGATCGAACCCTATAAAGTTGAAGAACGATTAAGGGCTTGCCCTCGGACCTATGTAGTATGGGATGCATAGAATCCGAACAAGTGCGCATTAGTGTCATCTAATATAAATAATTGCATTAAGGACTAAGTGCACAATCACAACACGACATCAATAGGGTAGTCCCTTTAGTTTGATTGTGACAAGTTTGTGTTTGCTAAATATGGAAAATAAGTTATACTATTTTCGGCATAGAGAGGATGGCCGTGTATAATGTTCGTGGTTGAATAAACTGACGTACCCACAGTCTTATATGCAGGTAAGTGGCATGATAAAGATTAAAGAGGAACAGATGCTTAAAGATTATTCAATGTTGTTGTACATTCATTTAAATGTTGTAATCTTACTTCCACTGTGCAGTGTAAAGTATAATGTTTTATGTAAACTCTGATGTAAAGTGAAAAGTTCAAATTTCCTTGTAAAATTGTACTAAAGGAAGCGGAAAGATCCTGTAGAACATCTCGAATTCAGTGTATTTGGGATTCGGGGCGTTATCTGGAGCTTCTTGGCTCCTTCCTCTTCTGTTGCTTTTCTCTTGAACCCGGAGGAAGACCCCTCCAAATCCGGGCGGTGCTTAGCTTCTTCGGCCCGAATATACTTTTCACTTCGGAGGAGGAGGTCAGAGAAGTTCTGAGGGGGTTTCTTGGCGAGGGAGGAGCAGAGGTTGGAATTGAGGACATTGGATTGAAATGCTGCTGCAGCGACCGACTGGTCGAGGGATGCTATGGATCTGGCTTCAGCTGTGAACCTCTTCACATAGTCTCTCAACTTCTCACCCTTCTTCTGGTGGAGATATAGTAGCGAAATGCTGGTCGTCTCAGTTCTACGGCTACTTACAAAATGGGTGATGAAGAGGGTCTTGAACTGTTCGAATGAGAATATCGAGGATGGGGCAAGGCGAGAGTACCATTCTCGAGCCGGGCCCTTGAGAGTTGCGGGGAAGGTCTTGCATAGCAGGGAATCGGAAGCTTGATGGATGAGCATGAGAGTCTTGAAGCTCTCAATGTGGTCAACGGGGTCAGTTTCCCCAGAGTAGGTCTCGAATTGAGGAGTTTTAAAGCCGATTGGCACTGGCGCATCCATTATGGTTCGGGAAAAAGGAGGTCGGCTTGGACGAAGGGTCCTTCCTCTAAACTCCTCTTCTTGGTGCAACTGACCCAAGCGCCTCTCCACCTCATGGAGGTGGCGATATACCGCATCATCCCTTCGATGGTAATCTGGCGAGGCTCTTGACTGGTCTTCATATGAGGGAGAGCGGGGGCTATGACGATGGTAGCTCCTGGAACGGTGAGGACTTGGTATGTAGCGGGGGTTGCTAGGAGCTTGTGGAGGAGTTAGGGACCGCTGGTGAGGATTCCGGACCGGAGGAGGAGAGGGAATCTTTGGAGCATTGGTATTGGGACGAAGATTGAGAGCCTGTAGGACGGTCGCTTGGAACTGCTGGAACTCGGCACGGGTGATTGGTGCCTCATCGTTCCTAGGTTGTTGCCGACCCGCGGGGGAGTGTGGTCTTCTTCTGTGATGTTCGGGGGACTCTCTCCGCCCCCTTCGGGTAGGGTACCTCCTGTATTCTCGGCGGCGAGGATATCGCTCATCCGGACAGTGTTGGCGGGAGGTTCCCCCTCGGGCCCGCTTTTCATCCAGACGGTGGCAAAGATCCACATCTTTCGGCCGATTTTGGACTTTTTGTTGGAAGTCAGAAGCTCGGGGATTATAGGAGGCCATAGAATCCGTAGAGGTATTGTGGATGGAGACATGGTCCGGGAGGAGAGGCTGTTTCTGAGGGTTGGGACCCTTAGGAGGGGGTTGGTTTTGAGGAGGAGGTAGGTCCTGTTGGAGTGGGTCTTCCGCTGGGTGAGAAAGTTGCCCTTACTGCGGAACGGGCTGGACGGGAATTTCTTGTTGCTGATCGGGGTTGGGTCCTCGGTTGGACCTCGGGATCTGACTTTCCTAGGAGGCATGGCTGGAGAAGGTCTGACCAACGGGGGGAGGATGCTATTCGTCTCTTTCCCACAGACGGTGCATCTGTTACCGCTAAATCTGGTGTGGGGGTAAACAGATAGAATTTGTGAGTTCTTGGAAAACCTGAATAGCAAACCTCTAACCTGTTCTGCCGGAGTTTGATCGTTGACTCCCGCCGTTCACCTGCAAAAAGTGCGAGACACCGTGGTTGATCCCGGCGACGCACCCTCCGACGCTCAAGTCAGTAATCAGGAAGATTATGAAAGAGCGTGAATTGGCAAAAGATTGATTACCTCTTAATGGAGATGGATGGTGGGTATTTATAGGCGTCTTAGGGACTGGATTAGGAATGTAACCCCCGTGATCTGATAAGGAATATTCTCCTTGTAAACAGATTAGGAATGTAATCCCTAATTTCCAGTGGAAGGATAGGCATGAATCAGGGCCGTTGATTAGGACTTAATCAGAAATCCTAATTCTATCCTTCTGGATCGGGCTTTCTGCTGGTTGAAAACCGTACCCGATTGAGGTGGATCCGTTTGTGGGTTAGCGGGTTTTCGAAGAGGAAAACCAGTACCCGCTTCAGACCCATTGGTATGCGAAATTACCATTTTACCCCTGGACTTCAGGATTCGTGTCCGATTTGGACGGTTCCGATTAAGCCCCATTTTTAGCCATATCAATGTAGTTCTTGACTATATAAAATCAGAAAAGAACCTTGCAGACCACTTGACAAAGGGTCTGTCTAGGATGTTGATCCTAGAATCATCGAGGGGGATGGGGTTAAGCCCATAAGTAAGTCACCAGCAGTGGCAACCCAACCGAGTCTGACTGGAGATCCCAAGAAGTCGGTTCAATGGGTAGAAACAAGCTGGACTTCGGTGACTATTATGGAACACTGACTCAGAGATTAAATTCTCATAAATTAATGCCCAGGTGGCAGTACGAGGTTGTACAATGATATCCCATCCCTATGGTGACAGTGTTCCTGTGTGATCTGGTCAGGATGAGTTCTAAACTCTTAATAGGTCCAAACATTATTATGTAGGGTTGACTCCGATCACAAACCCTTTGAGGACTTACCTATATGAGAGGTCGTGAAGGTCGCGACTATGGGACAGGGTGATCCCAGACAACTCTCATGAATATGGAAAAGTGCGCATGGCCATTCAAAAGCGCCACCCGATAGACCCAAGAACCTCTAGCGTACTATGTGTGCTATTTTCTGAATCTGATTCAAGAAGTCTGATTCAAGGCATAGTCCATCAAGTACTTCTTCAGACAAAGACAATAGTCACTACGTGAGATTCAAGGCTGTAGTCCATCTCATTTATGCATAGTATACTCTTGCCCAGAACTTCTACATCATTATTCTTTTGTTATCACTGTCTTTGGAACTTGGTTTTGGGGGGGGGGGGGGGGGATTGTTGGCTGTTTCTTTCCAAAACCAAGATTTCCTTCCTTATTTTTAGTCCCACATCGGTGGGAATGTTTGCCATATGAGTGGTTATAATACAAACCATCCTTTACCCCATTGTAGACTTGTATGGTGTGGAGAGAACCCGTGGGCCACACGCGCGCGCCGCCGCCGCCGCCAGGCCCGGTTCGGTTCGGCGCGCGTAGTGGGCACGGGTGTGCGCGCCCGCATCTGCGGACACGAATGCCGATCCGAAATTGCTCTTCGGGTTCGGGTTGAGGTCCAAAACTTCTTTTTGCTGTTTATTTTTTCCTTTTGACTAATTCCTCCTAAATGTTGGATTAGTTTTTCAGATCTGAAAAAACTGGCCTCCTTCTCTCCCAACGTTCACACGTTCTTGTGTCTATATATTCCAAACTCCCATTCTTCTACAACTACTGAAAAAATCAGATCAGATCCACATAAGAAATCTCCTTCTTCGCTGCTTCTACAAAACCTTCTCTGGTTCTCTGCTTCCACAAACTCTCCCTCTCTGTTTTCGCTTTCGTTCTGGGCAAGGACAAGTTCGGGTCAATCTCTCGACGTTGTGTGCGACAGCGAGACGCCGGTGATACCGGAGATTTTACCACTAGGAGCATCTGCGAAGAGTCTGCACATAAGACCGCGGATCAACTCTTAGGGCAGTGCGTTTCGCGCGACTTCCCCATAGGCCGGTAACTCCGTTTTAAATTTATTTTGTTTCTTATATACAGTTGCGAAAGAAATCAAGGATTCAAGACAACTTCTACAACAAAAACTACCTAAACAGATCAAGAATAAACAAAGAAGAAGACAGAAGCCAAACTTCGTTGAAGATTAACAAGAATAAGCTCATGTTGTTAGGGCATATATGAAAATACACATTTTTGAAGGACATATATGATATTAGCATATTTGTTAGGGACATACATGTTAAAAACCGTTTATTATTTTATCTTTTTCATCATGTTTTCTAGCCAAATTCGTTACTAATCTTATAAGTTTCAAATACATGTAGTTTGATGCAACTTTTAGGGGTAAATAAGAAATAAGCTCATGTTGTTAGGGGCATATATGAAAATACACATTTTTTGAAGGACATATATGATATTAGCATATTTGTTAGGGGCATACATGTTAAAAATCCATTAATATATAATCACAATTTTAGAACTACTCCAAATTTTTTTCATAATTCTCTGCTTGTATGTAGGTGTTTTAAAACTATCATGCCCTTTTCTTGATATCAAATTAACATGTACAACATCCTATTCTGTAGAAAATGTACTACTTTCAAGTTACAAATACCAAACAACTGAAGTATATATTTTTACTCCTTTTACAAATACAATCCTTCAGGGAACAATAATTCATCATTATTTCTCCAATCAAACAAGAAAAGGTTGAAACACAATTGATCAATTTTTAGAACTACATTAAAAATTAGTGTCACCAAAATAACTTGCTCTTTATTTCAAATTAACATGCACACTACATCTTGCAAGTTACAATTACCAAATACCTCATAGAATCCACTCCTGTTCAAGAAACACATTTCAACAATTAATACATCTAATTAGCACTCGATTCTTAATGTTCTTTACTGCTTCTCGATCCTTTGTTAACAATATTCTTCATATTCTTCTTGAACCTCGTCAGCATCATCATTCCTCATAATCATCACCAACATCGAATCTTGACCCATTGCCATACACGACAAAGTCGTCGGAATCCGTGCCAAGTCCAAACTTGTTGGACCCCTTGGACTTGGTCTTGGACTTGCCGGCCGGCTGGAGGTGGCAGGTCGTGCACATTGGCTTACAGCATTTGCCCGTAAATTTGGAGTGGTTGGTCGGCTTCGATGGCGCTCTCGTGAATACTCCAGCAGTGGTGGGTGATTCGAGACGATTCTTCACTAATCTTGATGAACTATGATCGGACGGTGGAGAGATGATGACATGGGTCCTGATAAGCCCGTGCTGCCTTCCCTCTCTTCTCATTGTGTTTGAAAGTTTGATTGCAAAGAGAAATTTGATGAGAGGGTTTATGAGGTTCGTTGGGTTATTTATATTAGCCTAGGTGTGGGTTTCTTGACAGCCAAGTTTGGAAATTGTCGGTAAATATCTTGTTATATTTCCTTGGTGGGCAAGGGATTGGTCAAATGCTTAGCTAATGATTAGAATAATAGATATTATTGAATTTGAAGGGAGATTTAACGGTTGGGATTTATCTGTAGATCAAAATCACAGTAATACATTAATTATTATTTTTTTAAAAATATTTTAAGACCCAAAACTAGAGGTTGATTTATTTTTAAACCCAATAAGTTGCAATGAGGGGTTGTTTGTTTTGGTTTTTAAAAACAGTTTTTAGTTTTGGGAAATGAAAATTGTAAAAAATGTTGTTTGGCTAGGTGTTTACGCACCAAAAACCCTCCCAAAATCGTCTCAAAATCTGCGGATTTCTTCACCAAATCTCTTCTACTTTCTAATTGATCCTAAAGTGAGTGAGGGTAGAAAAGGCCTTCGAAGATCCGGATTTTGAACACCTACTTCTTCCTAGGGTTTGTTCATGGTTTGTGAGACAAGATCTCGGTACAATCTTGTTTGCGAGGCCGACTCCAGTGTTTATTCTGGATGCTATGCTGGAGTTATATATATTCTGGTATTTTTTTTGTTACATCAAAGTTCAATTTGATAAATTTGCAGCAATCCATGTTATTATCCTGACAGCTTTCTGTTCATGATTGTAGGCAGGGGCGGAGCCACACCCAAGCAGGGGCGGAGCCCCCTGAGTTTATTGTTATTACAGCATTTCTAATATATTGATCAATGTAAGACCGTTGTATTGTTATTATGATCCCATGTATGGGTTACTAGCAATTCATTGTAATAGAGGAATCATTATTGATATTTACAGCTGAAGCTTTCATTCTGAACGGCTTGTAGTCACATGGAAAATGCCCAAGTATGGAAAATGCCCGGCTTGTAGTCACTGTGGAATCTTATAATAGTCCTTGCTGTGATTCCACAGTCAAAGTAGCTTTGATTTTGCACAGATCTTCTGACAATAATTCTTCAATTCTTTTGTTTCGCTTTCGGATGCTTACGTGACTTATTCAGTTTACGTGACTTATTCAGTTATATAAGTCATATTGGGTGTAATAAGCCATGTTTGGTATAATAGAGATGATTCTTCTTACTGGTCTACTTGTAGGACTATGCTCTGTAACCGCAGTAAAAAAAAATCTTCAGAAGAAAACAAATGCAAATTGATTTAAGCAAACGCCTTTTATATTCTCATTTTCCAAAAACTGTTTTTTTGAAATTTTGGAATTTTTTTTTAACCAAACGTCTTTTATACTTTCATTTTCAAAAAACTATTTTCAAAAAGACTGTTTTCCAAAAAACAGTTTTTAAAATGTGTTTTCAAAACAACAAACCAAACGCATAAAAGTTCCGGCTTCATAAAACCTATTATTTTTTAAACCCATTTCTCATTTTAAATTAAATTATTTACAGACTTAAATTTTTTCATTTCCTATTATTACCCTTTCTAAAAAGGAAGAAATTTTTATGGACTTCTTCCCTTCTCATTCTCACAAATAAAGATATTTAAAATCCTTAATTAAATAGAAATAAATTATTGAGGCAAGGAAAAAGTTGATGGTGGTAATGAAGGTACATCAAACCTCATGATCCATCCTCAAAATTATATTCCCATTATCTTTCTGCTGACTTTTTTTTAGTTTTTCGAAGAAGGATAAATAGTGGCGTTTACTTATCATTGGTATAAATACCTGTTACCCGGACCCGACCCGAATCCGACATTGGACCGAAATTGACCCGATCTATACAGGTTGGTCCTAAAATAAGACCTCATGCACTTCCATGTCCGGGTCCGGGTCATGGTCCGGGTCCGCTCAAAATAGAACCGACCCGGGCCCGGATCTGGACCCGAACTCGTTAAAAAGTACCCCACAAAATATGAAATTTGAATACTAGGATTATAGGGATATACATGTAAATAGTAATTATTGAAGATAGATGTGTAATATCATATTTATTCATGTACTTAAGTCCAAAAATTATTGGAACCATAAGGTATCAGGTGCAAAAATACTGAAGTGTGAATATTTATTCCCTGCAACCGGACCCGACGAGTAAACTTTTTAACTAGAACCCAGACCTGGTTCTCACAAGTCCGGATCTAATTATTGGACCCGTGAGGTACCGGGTCCGGTTTCGGATAGTGGAGGACCCGACCTGATACCTGCCTTATGTTTGATGGAGTACATGAAACCCTATTTATATACGTCGACTCCTCCTTTCATCTATTTTCTGGTAAGACTTAGATTCCCAAGTGAAATCATAATTAAGTAACTTTTTTTTTGTTGAGGAATTTGAAGTTCTTAATTTTATAGGTCTTTTAACTCAATATTGATTTCCATATAAATGTTATTGAGTATTATTGATTTATTCAATATGATTGAATAAAAATTGTTTGATAACACATGGGATTTTTCTAATTACACTTGTTTCTTTATATTGGATTATTCTTTCCATTTTTTGAAGGGTAGAATAGAAAATGCAAGTAAAGTTATTTAATTTAGTAAAATTATTATTTTAAAAAGGAGATTTGAGTCTAAAAATAATTAATTCTAGGGTGTTGGGTCTTTAAGTATTTATGAATTTCATTGGGTTTTTAAAATAAATCAATTTCTTGCTTTGGGCCTTCAAATAAAATTTCCTATCTTTTAATACATGAAACTATTTTCGTAATTTAGATGCTAATGGTGTCTTAAGCTTTAGCTAGAATTCTTCACAAAAAGCTTTTACTCATCTATTACCTTTACTTTTCTTTTTCTTTTCTTTCTTTTTATCTTGTTATTTTGTTGTTGTTTGGGGGTGGGGTGGTGGTGGTGGTGGATAAAAGATTAGAGTGTGTTTGTTTTGATATTGAGAGTTGTATATTCTCAATACTCTATTCAGAATAGGCGTTTGTTTAGAGTGTATTCTCAAAACAGTATTGAGAATAAAGATACCCCTTGAATTCGATATTCTCAACCCATCTCACGAGCTCTCTCTCTCTCTCACGACCTCTCTCTCTCTCCTCACTCACCAGATCTGGTTCTCCATTCGGTTGTCTTCTACATTCCCCTCTCTTCCAAACAATGTCTCCCCAACCCATCTCTCCTCTCTTCTCACTCACGAGATCTGGTCGACTCCGTTGTCTTCCACCTTCTTTGAAGAACCCAGATCTGATCTCTTTTCCCCCCCCCCCCCCCCCCCACACCCCAAATCCACGATTTCCCGAACGATTCAACTGTGAAATCGAGCGGAAAAGTGTGATTCTCTCGCTGGCGACTTCGATACCTGTCTATTTTTCTGTCGAATTGGTGAGGGGTTGAGGAGTTTTGGTAGGGGGTTAATGGTTTGCACTACCCGTGCTGCCTATCGGAGAAGAGATAGGGAACGAAGGGCTAATCGAATCAAAGAGCTACGCAAGGGTGAATCCTGTGCTGACAATTTCTTCCTTGTTAAAATCCAATCAAAGGTATGAAGACAGCGATTGTATTCTTTATTTGGTTGTTTTTCTTTACCAATTTGCGCCAAATTTTAATACCCTTTTTGCACCGAAATTTTTTTTTAATCACGGTCCAGACTGCACACAAACCAGCCGAATTCAATGTTGTGATTTTTTTGGGTGTCATCGGTTGCTACTTGCAACCTAGGATTATCCGATCAGATATTAAACTAATTGAAGGAATTTGGCAATTTTTTTTTTATTGGTGTTTGTTCAAAATAGATGAGTAATACGGGTAGGGAAAAGGAGAAGGCAGTGGAGAAGGATTATGGGTTGTGGTCTTCCCATATTACAGAATATTTTATCAACCTTATGGAGGCTGCAGTTGACAATGGTTTCCTAAAAAGCAACACATTCGAGGCTAAAACCTGGAGTAATTTTGCACAACAAATAAATCTTGTGTGTGGGCGTTCATTCTCGGTACCACAACTGAAGTCGAAATATGGACGACTTAAATCAGAATGGAAGGTGTTTGCTGATATGAGGAAACAGAGCGGTTTTGGTTGGGATGAAGCCAACGAAACCGTTACTTGTGAGGCTCCGGTTTGGGACCAATATGTTAAGGTTAATATATATAATCTCAAACTTTGATTTTTGTTTGTGAATCCTTTTTATTATACTTAATCTTCAATCTAATACTTGCATAGTAACAACATATTCTGTGAATAGATGCATCCTGCTGCAAAAAAATACCAATATAAGGGGTTGCCACATTTTGATGCATTGACAAAAATAATGGAGGAATCTGTAGCCCAGGGCAATGTGGCAAGGGCCTCCACACAAAGGGGGTTCGAGGATGAGGAGGCGCGGTGGATGAACTATGAGTTTGGCCACTCCCATCAATCACACGTAAATGTGATTGATGAGGCTGATGATGTGCCAATGGGTACGGGGTCGGGTTCACGTAAAAGAAAATCTAGTGCATCAAGTGGCCGCGAATCAATGATGTCAAAGATGGCGGAATATCTTGATGTCTGTAAGCAAACTCAAGAGGTCAAAAGAAGCAGGTACAAGAATAAAAATGAAGTGGACAGTGCTCCCTCGATTAACCCTGCTTTGGCCGAACAGGATCAATGCCAAGATATAATTGATTCGATGACAGGGCTTGATCCAATTGTAGCTTTAAAAGCAGGACACTACCTATTTCAAAATCCGAACATTTGTCATGCTTTCCTCCGTATGTCTCGAGAACGGCAGGAGTTGGCGGTGCATTATTATGCCACCCTGTAGTAATCCCATTCAGCCTAATGGGATGAACAAATCATGTTGTAGAAAATTTTTTATGATTATTTCCGTATTTGCTTGAGGTTGATTGTAGTATGACGGCTTTGACGGTGAACAAATTGCTTATTTAATTTAATTTAAATTTGTAATGTTATAATTTAAATTTAATTCCTGAAATAGATTTGCTAGTAGTAGTATACCTTGTTATCTTTTTTCAATCCTAGAGCTTGTGGAATTCTACCATCTCTCAATATGTTGTTTTCTGATTCCGTAAATCTCGTTACATATAGTCGTATTATTAAATGTGTGTGCACTTGATATGGGATTTTCCCAAAATGATTTCTATCTTCTTCTTTATAGTGAGTTACTACTGCAAGTGCATCCTCTGTTATGGATACTTCTTCATCCAGTAGTGACGATCTCGAAGAGGTGATGAATATAATCTTGGTAGCTGAATTATGTGAAGAACTTGACCGTACAAGGTCCACTAATAAAAAGCAAACGGGACGTGAATATTTGGATAATATGTTAGCGGGTTCCCAGGCCGAGTTTCATGGAATATTCCGTATGAACCAAGATTGTTTTATGACCTTGTGTGCTTTCCTGCAAGAAAGGAACTATTGCGAGGAAACAGCGGAGTCTTCAAGTCATAAGCGAGTTACTTTCGAGGAAAGCGTGGCTATTTTCCTGTATATTGTCGGTCATAGTTCAAGAATGCGACTAGCCAGTAGTACGTTAAACCACTCAACTCAAACAATCCAAAAGCACTTTAAAATTGTATTGAAAGGTCTGGCAAGAGCAGCACCATTCCTTATCAGACCTCCTGATTATACACTTGTACATCACAGAATCGCTAATTCAGAGGACTTTTACCCGTGGTTTCAGGTATTACGTCACCCTGATTGCGTCATGTATTATTAAATTTTTTTCCTAGTTTGGATTTGTGATATCTATTATTCGAATTAATAATCTGTAGGGAGCTATTGGTGCTGCTGATGGCACGTTAATCAAAGCTACAGTTCTCGCTAGTCGAAGCAATGCTTGTCGCTTTCGAAAGGGTATTGTAAGTCAAAATGTATTGGCAGCATGCGATTTTAACATGATGTTCACATTTGTTTACGCGGGATGGGAAGGCAGTGCGAACGATTCCCGTGTAATGCATACTGCATTAGCACAAAAACTGTTGCCAATCCCACCGAACGATAGATACTACTTAGTAGATTGTGGTTATACCAATATGCCTGGTTTTTTGGCGCCATACCGTGGTGAGCCATACCACTTACAGAACTTTCAAGGGGCCAACCATGCACCAACCCAACCTAGACAACTTTTTAATAAACAACATGCTAGGTTAAGGAATGTGATTGAGAGAACGTTCGGTGTATTCAAGAAGAGGTTTGCCATCTTCGAGAACATGCCAAACTACCTGTATACAAAACAAGTTATGATGGTCACAGCCTGTTGTGCACTCCACAATTTTATATGCCTGCACTCACAAAACGATGCATTTTTAGAGGAACTCGATGGTGAACAATTAGTACATCACCAACACACCGAAGATATCGCATCCACATCGCAGGGGTTGGATTTATCATCTTCCCAATTGAGACATATGAATAGGAAAAGGGATGATATTGCCATGGCAATGTGGGATGCTACACACTAATGTAATTTGAATGTAATATTGTTTCATTGTATTCTTTTTTCAAACTATTTAACGAATGTAATTTTTCTGCAAGGTGTGTGCTTTCATCGTGAAAATTTTTGGATGAACAGGTATTGGGCACGGATTCAATGTCGTGCACATGATTGGTTCGAAAAATGGTTGGAATTGTCGGTAGCTGTAAATAATCCAAATTTGATTTTTGAAAACCTAACAAAGATGATGTCGTTTTAGGCAATGAAGATAGGTTGTCATTCAATGTGGAATGTGTCCCTCCCCTACCCCGTTCCCGCTTTCTGCTTGATTGTATTGTCAAGCAACGGATATTGAGATTGGGGTATATGATTGAATAACCACTGAAATGATGTATAATACCCTTTAAACTGATCTGTGGTTGATGTTTGGAATGAACGGTATAGTAAGAATGAATCCATTGTGGTAAACAACCGATGATGATTTCAGTTATTGTTGACGGCATAGTGGGAATGGGACGGGAGGGGGGGGGTGAACATTGTACTCAGTGGCAGTCTGCGTTACTTAGTAAAGATGCAGCTCTGTCTTGAATTTTTTATCATTGAATTGAACAATCTGAGCCTACGACAAATATGATTTATTTTCAACAACCAGGAGTAAAAACTTGAGTTGGCAATAATCATAAGTGTTTTTTTTTTAAACAATATTACCAATATTGATATCCCCCACTGTATTGAGCAAAAAAGCTCCAATCCCCTCAAGGTTTTTTTCACATATAAGGATTCACAAATCAACATGCATCACAATGCAGATAGTTGTATCAGAGAACAAAGTAGAACCATGTGAATACAAGTGCAATTCAGCTGCAAAAATCAGATGCATTACCAATACATCAAAACACTATTCCGGTCTGCTTGTTCCAAGTTCATTTATTAAATTTGCTGAAGAAGAAATTTGCTGAGTTGGCCTTTGTTTTAACTGTTTTTGGTTGAAAAACTATTCAGAATACTACAAGAGCAGCAAGTGAACACATTTGTTTTTTAAAAATATCGAAGATGATGTCGCTATAGTCAATGATGAACGGATTATCTAGATCAATGCTTTGTACTAGTTGGCGTGGCATTGTAAAAAATGCAGCTCTAGTATGGAGTTTTTATCATTGATGCATCTGGAATCTGAGACTGCGATTAGGTTTGTATTTTTATCCGATTATGTTGTTTTTATGGTTTTGGGGGGTGCTGCTGATATGTTGTTATCAAAAAAACTGCTTTTTTGCTGCAAAACAGGTTGGGTTGTATCAGTATTGGTAATATTGTTTCCCAAAAATACTTTTAACAAAGGCCAACTCAGATTGTTACTTCAATATGTTTAAAAAATCGTGCTCTTGGAACAAGCAGACCAGAATAGTGTTTTCATGTATTATGATGCATCTGATTTTAAACTCTGAATTGCACGTGTATTCAGATGATTCTACTTTGATCTCTGATACAACAATCAGCATTGTGATGCATGTAGATTTGTTAATCCCTATATGTGAAAAAGTAAAGGGGGGGGATTGGAGCTTTTTTGCTCAATACAGTGGGGGGTATCAGTATTGGTAATATTGTTATCCAAAAAAACACTTATGATTATTGCCAACTCAATTTACTACCCCTGGTAGTTTTTTAAAATCATGCTCTTGGTACAAGCAGACCAGAATAGTGTATTCTTGTATTGGCAATGCATCTGATTTTTGCAGCTGAATTGCACTTGTATTCACATGGTTCTACTTTGTTCTCTGATACAACTATCTGCATTGTGATGCATGTTGATTTGTGAATCCTAATATGTGGAAAAAAAACCTTGAGGGGATTGGAGCTTTTTGGAAGAAACAGACCAGACTAGTATTTTCAGGTATTATGATGCCTCTAATTTTTGCAGCTGAATTGGTGTATTCACATGGTTCTACTTTGTGGTCTGATACAGCTATCTGATATTGTGGTGCATGTTTATTGTGAGTCCTTGTATGTGAAAAAGAAGGAGGGGATTGGAGCTTTTTGGCTCAATACAGTGGGGGGTATCCTCAGTATTGGTTATATTGTTGTCATCAGAATAACACTTTTGATTATTGCTAACTGAAGTTATTAGTCCTGGTTGTTTCCAAAAAAAAAATTTAACTAGGAACAAGCAGACCATTTTTAGTGTTTTCATGTATTTTGATGCATCTGATTTGTGCAGCTGTATTGCACTTGTATTCACAGGGTTCTACTTTGTGCTCTGATATAGTTATCTGATGTTGTGGTGCATGTTTTTTGTGAGTCCTTATATGTGAAAAAGAAGGAGGGAATTGGAGCTTTTGGCTCAATACAGTGGGGGGTATCCTCAGTATTGGTAATATTGTTGTCATCAAAAAACACTTTTGATTATTGCCAACTCTAGTTATTAGTCCTGGTTGTTTCCAAAATTAAAAATTGAACTTGGAACAAGCAGACCATTTTCATGTATTTTGATGCATCTGATTTGTGCAGCTGTATTGCACTTGTATTCACATGGTTCTACTTTGTGCTCTGATACAGCTATCTGATATTTCCTTATATGTTTTTTGTGAGTCCTTATATGTGAAAAAGAAGGAGGGGATTGGAGCTGTTTGGCTCAATACAGTGGGGGGTATCCTCAGTATTGGTAATATTGTTGTGATTCACAAAACACTTTTGATTATTGCCAACTGAAGTTATTAGTCCTGGTTGTTTCCAAAAAAAAAATTAAACTAGGAACAAGCAGACCATTTTGAGTGTTTTCATGTATTTTGATGCATCTGATTTGTGGAGCTGTATTGCACTTGTATTCACATGGTTCTCATTTGTGCTCTGATACAGCTATCTGATATTCTGGTGCATGTTTATTGTGAGTCCTTGTATGTGAAAAAGAAGGAGGGGATTGGAGCTTTTTGGCTCAATACAGTGGGGGGTATCCTCAGTATTGGTTATATTGTTGTCATCAGAAAAACACTTTTGATTATTGCCAACTGAAGTTATTAGTCCTGGTTGTTTCCAAAATTAAAAATTGAACTTGGAACAGGCAGACCATTTTCATGTATTTTGATGCATCTGATTTGTGCAGCTGTATTGCACTTGTATTCACATGGTTCTACTTTGTGCTCTGATACACCTATCTGATATTGTGGTGCATGTTTTTTGTGAGTCCTTATATTTGAAAAAGAAGGAGGGGATTGGAGCTTTTTGGCTCAATACAGTGGGGGGTATCCTCAGTATTGGTAATATTGTTTTCAAAAAGGGCCTGGTTCAAACAACCAAGCCAAGTTGTCACTATAGTCAATGATGAACGGATTTTCAGATAACAGTGCTTTGTACTAGTGGGCGTGGCATTGTAAAAAATGCAGCTCTAGTATGGAGTTTTTGTTATTGATGCATCTGGAATCTGAGACTGTGACTGGGTATTATTTTTCTGGCATTATGTTGTTTTGATGGTTTTGGGGGTGCTGCTGATATGTTCTCTGCAGTCAGGATGCTTTCAAGTCTTCTCATACTTAAGTCTCAAGTTGCAAAACAAAGAGGGCAACTGGGGGCTTTCTTAGCTGATTGCGATCAATAGAGGGTTGCTGCAAATGTTAGGTTAATCTTCTCTTTGATGCTTGTTTTTTTTTCCCTTTTTTTCCAGTGATTAATATAGCTGTTAAATTGACTACAGGTACAAATTTGCACAAGGAGTTAAGAATCAACAGCAGCAGCTGCAGGCAGCATAGTTACACTGGTTGGGCAACATTACTATTTTTTATTTTGTTACAATTTTGTATTGATTCAGCAAAATAAATTGTTGAAACTGTTATCAAAATATGTGTATTGATTCTGTGCCATTGTTCTACAATATTGATTGGGATTGTTGAACAATGTAAACAGTAGTAATGAAGTAAGCTTGTTTTCTTGAATAAATTGGTTGAGTATGTTAATTTGTGAATTGTTTGTAGTCCGATTATCTTCTCGTACATCCTATTTGATCTCACATGCAATATTTTATCCGATTACTGCTACTACTTGCTATCACATGCAATCTCAACAAAACAAACAAAAAAATACTTCTCATTTAAGACTGAAGAACTGCAATTACCAAAAGAGGTAATGATAACAGCAAAACATTGATCCAAATATAATAACTTATACATGAACTGCGAGTTGCTGCTTCACAATACCACTTACTGAATCTATATTATGTACATACAAGCTTTTGAAACGAAATTTTGTACTCTAACGTGAAGAATCAGTCGTGGAGATGATGGCGGCTGATTTTTGCTCGATTCACAGGATGCTCAGGTATTCTTGTTCTCATACTTGTACAACATTGCAATCTAACTGCAACAATTAAAAAAAATCAGCAAATGATAAATGCAAATTGATATTCTAAATTGTCAGAAACATAACCGAACAGCTTTTAAACTCCTTTTTCCACGAAAACAGCTTTTAGATAACAGTTTTCAGCAAGAAATATAACAGAACAGCTTTTAAACTCGTTTTTCCAGAAAAACAGCTTTCAGGTAACAGTTTTCAGCAAGAAATATAACAGAACAGCTTTTAAACTCTCTTTTTCAGAAAAACAGCTTTCAGATAACAGTTTTCAGCAAGAAATATAACAGAACAGCTTTTAAACTCGTTTTTCCAGGAAAACAGCTTTCAGATAACAGTTTTCAGCAAGAAATATAACAGAACAGTTTTTAAACTCGTTTTTCCAGAAAAACAGCTTTCAGATAACAGTTTTCAGCAAGAAATATAACAGAACAACTTTTAAACTCGTTTTTCCAGGAAAACGTGGCTTTCAGATAACAGTTTTCAGCAAGAAATATAACAGAACAGCTTTTAAACTCGTTTTTCCAGAAAAACAGCTTTCAGATAACAGTTTTCAGCAAGAAATATAACAGAACAGCTTTTAAACTCGTTTTTTCAGAAAAATAGCTTTCAGCTAACAGTTTTCAGCAAGAAATATAACAGAACAGCTTTTAAACTCTCTTTTTCAGAAAAACAGCTTTCAGATAACAGTTTTCAGCTAGAAATATAACAGAACAGCTTTTAAACTCGTTTTTCCAGAAAAACATCTTTCAGATAACAGTTTTCAGCAAGAAATATAACCGAACAGCTTTTAAACTCACTTTTTCAGAAAAATAGCTATCAGATAACAGTTTTCAGTAAGAAATATAACAGAACAGCTTTTAAACTCGTTTTTTCAGAAAAACAGCTTTCAGATAACAATTTTCAGCTAGAAATATAACAGAACAGCTTTTAAACTCGTTTTTCCAGAAAAACAGCTTTCAGATAACAGTTTTCAACAAGAAATATAACTGAACAGCTTTTAAACTCGCTTTTTCAGAAAAACAGCTATCAGATAACAGTTTTCAGTAAGAAATATAACAGAACAGCTTTTAAACTCGTTTTTCCAAAAAAACAGCTTTCAGATAACAGTTTTCAGCTAGAAATATAACAGAACAGCTTCTAAACTCTCTTTTTCAGATAAACAGCTTTCAGAATACAGTTTTCAGAATATAGTATAAACAAACAGCTTTTAAACTCATTTTCAGAATAACTCTATTCAGAAAACTCTATTCTAAATATCAAAACAAACGCAAGATTGGGAATAAATCTTTGTATGGTTTTAAACAGGCTTCTCGCAGTTGGTTTCACAAGTTCCATAATGCTATACAACAAGCGGGGTACCAACAATCCAAGGCTGACTATTCTTTATTCACTAGGGTATGTGGAAATTCCTTTACAGCTGTACTGATTTATGTGGATGACATAGTTATTACAGACAAAGACGATTCCACTATCATTATTAGCCATCGAGAAAGATTAACAAAATTGTCGTGCATCTCAAACTATTGCTTAAAATATCTTACTAATTTATTCGTAGACAAAATATATGCGCTTTCCGGCATTTTTTTAATCTTTCCCTGCGTTTTTAAACACAGAGAAAGATTATACCATCTTTTTCAAAATCACCGCCAAAAGGGCCGGCCAATTAAACCGGTGCCATAAAATATATATACTCTATCCCGGTGTTTTTTTATGGAAAAATGCTGGGATATGATTTTTTTCTTCATTTGTTTGTTTATATTGTAAAACAAAAATGCCTATATTTCAATTCACAATCATTTCCTGCAATTCATTTCAATAATTATCCACAAATCCAAAAAGCAAGCATAATAAACAATACAAAAGTGCTTTAGAGCACATATTCATTCCATTAATTATAAAAACTCATATAATCAAGCATAATACGCAATTCATTCAATAATCATCTACAAATTCAAAGAATGCAATAATTACATATTTGTACAACTGCTTAAGATCACAAAATCACATATATGGCAAAACAAGACATACATGTTTTACAAAAACTTAAGTTTCAATGCATGACAGTTAAATAATTGAGAACAAATGAAAAAATTGGTTCCAAACTACCACGTACGCCTTCTTCCACCAAGGTTGCTTCCACTGCCGCCATACTCATCAGTAGTTTCATTTCCATATTGCATGTGTAGATTGACATGACTTGAAACAGATGGTACTCTCTGGTTGACGTATGTAACATCCAAAATCCTCAAAAATTAGTAGGTGAAAATGCACATCAGTAATTTGTTAAGAGTTCTTTCTTATGTTCCCTTAATCATAGACAAAGGAGAGCCCACATGACATACATCTACCACTCCTATCGTTACTACCAACAATGACATCAATAGATTATTTCCTAATTTAGGTGAAGATGATGGAGGATATATATTAACTAATAGACTAATTATTTGCTAATTAGGGTTGATTGGGATGCCACATGATTTTCTAGCTTTAAACGTATCATTATACAAATAGATGTTTGTGATTTATCATCATGATCTTGAAACACGATCTTGAGAACAAGTTTTTTATATTTGTAAGATCGATCTATCTATATTAACAATTTTGTTATATGTAGTTATAGAGTTAGGCAAAAATTGTCAAATTAGAATTTATGAGTTAAATATTTTCAAATTATCATTTGGTATCTTCAATAAGAAAAAGATAAGTTATACTAACTTACTGGTGTCTACAACAAAGTTTCCTGATTGGAATTTTGTTGCCTGATAACAGCTGCAGGAAGTTCTCTAAGCTCACAAACATGTCCTCAATTGAGTCACCTCCTCGCTTCGAGCAATCCCAGATGTAGATGTAAGAGGACCGAAGACTTGAGAGGGCATTGGTCCTAAACCCAATCCACACACACGGCCATGACACTCTCTACCATTCACTTCTGACATAACTTCCATTTGAAGTGTTAATGGATCATAGGAAGAAATGGAAGATCTCTCTGCATGCATCTCTCTGGCCTTTTTATGCAAAAAAGACCAAATAAAAATTTAATGTTAACGTATTTATTTGAAATCAAATTTAAACATCAATCAAGCACACATGAGCTAAAAATTTACCACTATATCGTCTACCTCATCATCCATAAAGGTGCCATTTTTGGTGAGGTGGGTAGCTTCAAAAAAAATCTATCTCTCCGACTCTCTTACCCTCATGTGACTCTTTCTATAGATGCGTAAGACGCACTAATTAAGTCATGCGATATTTTATTGTGCAAAAGATGTGAAAACTCCGATGACCAAAAAACTTTAAACCTTTCAAAAAAACACTTCAAATGACGGAAATTGCATTTTACCAGTTGCTCTCGAACTACAGGAAAGCTATTACCGCCAGCGATATGCAGTATTTTATGTGAAGCTCAACAACTTTTGTCGGTTTCTTCTTTTTTCTATACTATTTAAAATTAATACTGCTCAATTAACATGAAGGAAAAAACTTGCGGATCAAGGCTTATATGGATATGAATATCTTCCCTTTCTCTAATTTTCAATAATTGACAAAGAATTGCCAATCTTGAGCACTGACATCGTGTGGAACATTTCTTGAATTTTCAACCTCATACTTCTTGGGATGAAAAACTTCCCTTTCAGAAAGCCTTTATAAAATCTCCACCTCTTGGAAACCAATTTGTCAACTGAAATTTCCATAACGCCAGGGTAAGAAAAATGTTACTGCAAAATAATATTCATTAAAGCCCTATATCAAACATAATGGCAGTTTCCTCCTCTCTCTCATCCCTTCTTTCTCCTTGAGAAACATACACAACTTCTAAACCTAGACACGAACGCATAAACAGAGACAGCAACAACAACAGCAAGAGCGCCGACAACAATAACAACAACGACAACCATAATAACAACTTCAACCAATTAACAATGTAAATTCCGCAAATAGCAAATCCTATATTCCATCAATTAACAAGGAAGCTAACACTAATAGCAACATCCATAATTAATCAATCAACAAGAACTAGCACAAATATAAGACCTTAGATTCAATCAGATGATCAAAGGAAGAATAAGATAATGGGTACCCGGTGGGAGTCTCGGTGGCTGTCGGTTTTGGGTAGGGAGATGGCTACACCGGTGGAGGTGATGATCGGCGTCGGGGGTCGGAAAATCAAGGAGGAAGGGAGGTCGGGCTGCTGGCATCGGGCTCAGGAATCGAGGAGTATGGGAGAGGAAAGGAGACGACGATGACGATGTGAGAAGACGACAACGGCGAGGAAAGGAGACTTGTAACGCCCCAGCCCTAAGCTTAGACAACTTATACAATTTATCAGATAAATTATTTATAGTATAGTACAACTGCCTACCACAGGTTGCCTCTCAAAAGGTGGTTAACCGGATTGGTGACTCTTGATCATAGGCTTTATTATTTATTATTATATTATTCTAGTAGAAATCCCGATATGAGACTATTTTAATTCCTCTCTCTCTACTTCTCTCTCGTGTACAACAGCCCCATGGCGGGTCCCCCGTCCACGTCAGTCGGAGAGAGTAAAGACAGCGTCTCCCCTGTCCTTCTCAAATACCGGGTAGCCCCCACATTGGGTGATGTCATCATACGCCACCAGCAAACAGCAAGGCTGTTTCCAAGCCGTAGGCCCCACCATACTGTTCACAATGTTTACCATAATGACAGCCCTCTTTTTATTATATATATGTGTACACTATATTTTTATAACTTTAGAAATTATGAGATGTTACATACACCCCCTTTAAAAATCAGCGTTCTCACTGAGCACGGGGCATGCACAATCTAGTGCATGATCTACTTTCTAGCCGATGTGGAGCATCTGCTCTTCTATCCACCCGATTAATCATGATTCTGGAATCCACTGTCCGATCAATCATAATCTCGGAATTAATTGAGCTGCCCTCCTATCCGCATGACTAATCATGAGCCCAGAATCCACCGCCCAATCAATCACAGTCCCGGATTTAATTGAGGGCTTGCCACAATCCCGGAATCCACTGCCCGACTATATAGACATGCTCCACACTTGGTGTCAAAAATCGGCACTTATACCATTTGTAACGCCCCTGCCCCAAGCTCAGACAATTTATACAATTTATCAGACAAATTATTTATAATATAGTACAATTGCCCACCACAGGCTGCCTCTCAAAAAGGTGGTTAACCGGATTGGTGACTCTTGATCATAGGCTTTATTATTTATTATTATATTATTCTAGTAGAAATCCCGATATGGGACTATTTTAATTCCTCTCTCTACTTCTCTCCCGTGTACAACAACCCCATGGTGGGTCCCCGTCCACGTCAGCCGAAGAGAGTAGAGACAGCGTCTCCCCTGTCCTTATCAAATATCGGGTGGCCCCCATATAGGGTAACGTCATCATACGCCACCAGCAAACAGCAAGGCTATTTCCAAGCCGTGGGCCCCACCCTACTGTTCACAATATTTACCATAATGTCATCCCTCTTTTTATTATATATATTTATATACTATATTTTTATAACTTTAGAAATTACGGGATGTTACAAGACTGACGGTGACGATAGGAATGTGAGAATTGGGGATTTGAGATTAGAGTGAAATGTTAGAATTGGTAATTTCAGGAAATGTTAAGAATTTAATGGAAGATATTCCAGTGTTCTGATTTGATTAATTTTGGGAAATTTTAGTTTTTTGCAAAAAAAATTCAACATTTTCATTCATCAATTGTACAAAAGCCTTTGGCATTTAACTTCTATTTAAGGGCAGCAATTGGCCCGAACCCGGCCCGACACTGCTTAGATCTGACATGGTTATTAACGGACTTGGGCTAATAATTTTTATTTTGGGCCATGCTCGGGCTCAAGTTTTTAGGCTTGAGGAAAATTCGGGCTAGGCATGGGATCAAGTACTTGGGCCCAAAGGCCCGAATCAAATTTTTGCATGTGCATGTGTATATCTATATAATAAAACACAAAGAAAGCTATCAAGTGGCTCTCCTTCAATCTCCCCAAAAATCAAAGGCCTAGATCTAATCTTACAAAACATATTTTCCCCCCAAAACTCAAATTCAAATCTCCCACCCAAACCAACTCCTATATATATATTTTTTTTCTCTCTCTCCCTCCCTCTTCTATTCAAAAAATTAAAAAAATAAAAATTAAAAAAAAATTAAAAAAATTAAAAAACTAAAAAAATTTAAAATTTTAAAAACTTTAAAAATAATTCCAAAAAAAATCAAAAAAATTATATAATATGTTTTTTGCTCTATGTTTGCTACTTCAATTAATTTGTTGGACCTCCAAAACTATTTTATATAATCAAATAAGGTGCACCGTTCCGAAGACGTGCCGTAGGCACGTGTCAACGGGCAAACCTAGTTTATGTACATATCATGTATATTTATAAGTTTTTTTAAAGAGCTTATTCATATATGTAAGTTGAAATGAGTATTAAATTTTATAGAAAGAGAAATTATGTCTTATATATAAAGTTAAGTTGAAAATAAGCAAATTTTATATGAAATATACAAAAATTTGAAGTAGTAATCCAATTATTGCTCTTTTTTTTATCATATACTATTCTCGAGATAGTTTTGTTTTCTTGGAATTATATTAAAACATGCATAAATAGTTCGGGCACACACCCGAACCTATTTTTGGGGCCTAATTTGGGCCGGGACTTGGGCCAATTTTTTAAAGCCGGGCGAGGCTTGGGCCCAGGTTCAAATGGAGAATTTAGAATGGTACTTCGAACTTAATCGTGACATGACTGGGCTTTACCGTTTTCTTTGCATTCAAACTAACATGTTCCTCAAAGCATATGCGTTCACATAGATTAATAGCATGGCTTACTGCCGACCCAAAATGCTCAGCAAACATAATGTGTATGATGTTTCGTAATGACAGTAACTCTATGTCCTTCTCTACTCAGATTGCAAGAATTCGTTTACCAAAAACTAAAGCATTATTCATGAAACTGACATGCATAACATCAACATCAAATAATAATTGTCAAATATCCAACTAAATTTTTCATCTATCAAAAATATTTTGCTTAATGTATCAGTTTTTTTTTTCTCTGAGTCAAAGATGATACAAAATGTATCATCCAGTTTCATTCCATTAATAAGACATTAAGTGAAACAGCATTACAACACCGCGAAAGAGAAGTGAGCTCATGGAGGTCCGAGCCAAACTCCAAAAATAGAGCTCCCATACATAATGTAAGAAAAAAATTAGTAATATCAGTAATTGCTCTGAAATGAAAAGAAAAGAAAAGAAAACTCTAACCATCAAACACTTTCCCGAAATAGTAATATACTAATATCCCAGACCCCCTACGTAAACCAGTTATCCCCCCCCCCCCCCCCCAACACACACACACACACACACTCTTGGACCCAATACAAAATTTCCATACAATATTTTATTGAGTATATTAAACCTATTCCACCACCTCTTTCTTGATCAGTTACCGTTCTTGAAATTATTTATTTTATTTGCCCAAAAAATGAAAAAAAATATACTTCAGAGGCGCCGTTGCCGGGGATCGAACCCGGGTCACCCGCGTGACAGGCGGGAATACTCACCACTATACTACAACGACTTTTCTGTCCTTAAACTATATAATGTATCTGTAAACGTGAAAGAATGCAATTGTGAATGATATTCCTTTTGTACATCTCTCATGTGATATCTTGTTAAACTCAAGAAAGAAGATACTTCCTTCAAAAGAAAATTAACCGATCGACTGAAAAACAAGAAAATGGAAAATAATTTGACACAATAATACAAGATGAGAACAGTATTACACTTCTTTTATTTTGTCTTCATCAATAGTAAGTATGTGTTCACGGAAACAGTCAATCGATATATATCAATTAAGGAAAGAAGTTACAAATAAATCAAACAATTGAAGTGAACGGATACAAATCAATCAATCAATCAATCAATCAATCCATCCATGCATATGCATTTAGAACTTGGACTGAATCCAGTAGATCGAACATCTTCTAGACTTGAAAGGCCCTCACAAGAACATCATTGCAAATGTCAGGGTTTGGTCCGAACACAGCATCAGCTATTGTGACCACACCTGGATTCTGGCTACTGAGCGAAGATACCGCCAGCTTTGACTTACCGATATTGAACTGAAAGTGTATGAGCCCTTTGGGGTACACGAAAACATCTCCCTGTCTGAGAACTTTGGTGAACAACTTGTTATCGGCCGGGGTTGGATGTGACAAAAATGACATAGAGCATGCCTTCTATGAGAGTCTGGATCTCGGTGGCCCGAGGGTATAAATGGGGTGGGTTGAGCCCATAGGGTTCATAGTCAACTCGGGCCATTGAGATGCCCAGCGTGTTGCGTCCAGGGATTATGGCTGCATTGAGTAGGGTCACCTTAGAATTGACTGCATTCGATGTATTTACCTGGCATGTCAAGGCCCGAGAAGAAGAAGTCTTCCTCTGTGACAAGTTTCGGGTCCTTGCAGACAAATCCATTCACAAACACTGCAAGAATCAAAAAAGAAGGAAACCAGTTACTTCAAAATAATAACGAAACTAAAAAGTTATTGCTGTAACAGGATGGGCTATTTTTTAATAAAGATATGTGTACATAAATGTACGTGGACTCTTGACCTTCCCTAGGCCCTTCCTATTCTTGACTCTTCCTATTCGAACTCTTAATATTCTTATTCTAAACTCTATTAGAAGTGGATTAGAGATACTTGGCCTTCCTGTAATGTCTATATATTCCAACTTGATTCAGTTGAACAAATATGCCATAATTCTATAATTATTTCAATTTCTTTACTTTTAGCGCACTTTTTGCTTAGAAAGGAACGGAAAATATAATACAAGTAGGTTATACAAGGGCAATCATTGTAAATGAAGTTACCTGTTGACATATTGTCTGCAATGCAAAAACCCTGAAGAGGACTGGGATGAGATAATTACAGATGTTGCATGGAGAGCAAGGAGAACGAAGAGGAGACGACGAACCATTTTGCAAAGTCTTAAGGAAAGAATGATATTCTTAGATATTAAGCCATTTGCTGTGTATATATAGATACTGAGATATAGAGATTGACTACATGATCATTGGAATACTTTTGAGTTAATGATCGCTAGACTTGGCTTGCGAAAACGAGTCATTTGGCATTGCCACAAAAAAAAAACAGAAAATATTGCTTTTGTGACCCTATTCTGGAACTTTAACTGTAGATTTCATATGATGATTGCTTCCGTAACTTTAACTTTAACTGATGCTTCATAAAATCTTGTTTCTAATATATGCTTCATAAAATCTTGTTTCTAATATATGCTTGGGCAGATCAAGTAGGGGCGAGGAAAAGGCTCCGCATGGAGGGAGCGGAGTAGCCCAGGGGGAGATTGCGGCAGTCACCACTTTTCTCCCAGAGTTTTGTGCGTTTATTGATGGAGGTTACTAGATTTTGGGGCCAGATATTTAGTTTATATAGTCTGCCAGTTGTTGTTGTTCTTATTTGAGTAACTTAGTGGACTGGATTAGACTTAGTTTGTAATATTTGTTATTCTTTGTTTCGTTAACTTTTCATTAATAGAACAGATGACTAAGGTCACTATTATCTACAAAAAAATAAAACTGTTAGGTATTGGCATCTCTGCTAAATTAACACATATCAAGTCCTTCATAACTGTCTCAATCAAATTTTATCTTGGCTTATAATCTTATCATTCTTCCTAAATCAATGTAGTAATTGATATTCTAGTGTCCATCATACATAAACTGTATTGGTAAAACAAATTTCCAGACTTTGGTTTGGGACATGGAAATTGGAAAGTAAGTTCATAAGGAAAATCGACCAAGTCTCTAGATTTTCTAGTATTGCTGTCTTCTTACTATCTCCACAATCCACATCTTTCCTCCTTAAAATATCTCTCACATCACTAGAGCCTTCATCCTCTTAATAGTTCAACAGCCAACTGTTCAAAACGAAGTACTAATGCTTCAAAACTTAACCTAACAAATAGAAAATGTCTCCAACTACCAAAGAAAATCTTGATAATATATAAGTCTTAGCTTGTAGCCATTTTCCCTTTGAGGATGAGAGCCAGACCATTTCTTAGTACTTTGTTTCTATAGTTTATCATATCCATCACTTAATCCACTTTATATTGTCATTAGTACAAGGAAACTAATTAATGAGTCCACAGCAGCCTCGCGTTTAAACCAGACTGTTTCAAGATAACCAAAGACTGTTTCAAGAGACTAACAAACCTTCTTAGTCACTTATTCCACAAGTTGTGTGGACTTGTACTACCACAAGTAAAGCATGTATCTTTTCATATCTTTTACTACCAACTTTATGTAAAACTGATAATTGACGTACTCAGATACCAATTGAAATCTTCCGTAACCTTTAGATAGGTCAAAAAACAGGTGCACATGCTTAAAAACACAGTCTAAATTTTTACATTGAGGAAGATTTATGCATAATTGTGACCTGTCTCTCAAACATTATTTTGATTGCCCAACATATAACGAAATTGTGTAATACACCACATGTAATCAAAGTATATATAATAAATCTCAACAAAGAGACACATTGACTACATGTCATACAATACTTGCATAAGGTTCATATTGAGTTCAAATTTGGAAAAAATCATATTTTCTAATTTCTTATTAGAAAATATGATTTTCTACTGTGTATCTCTTATATACACATTACATTCTTGGAGAAAGGGTACAATGGATTGAGGAGAAGATTAAGGAGATAAGAGATTTGAGGGAATCTGTTTTCTAATCTATAGGAAACAAAATGTACAGATTATTCTTACTATATTCCAACACTCTCCCTCAAGTTGGTGCATAGATATTGAACTTGCCCAACTTGTCCACAAATTTCAAGAAGAGCTGATTCAAAACTACCTTAGTAAGAATATCTGTAAGTTGACCTTCTGATTTCACCTTAGAAATCTCAATAATTTTCTCATCTAATTTTTCCTTAATGAAGAATCTATCAACCTCTACATGTTTCGTCCTATCATGTTGAACTGGGTTGGCAGCAATATCACACGCCGCTTAGCTGTCACAATACACCTTAATAGGATTATTCGGACCACAACATACATTTTGTAATAAAAGTTTAAGCCATAGAACTTCAGTTATACTTAATGCTACTCCGTGATACTCAGTCTCTACACTAGAGTGTGCAACGACATTTTATTTTTTGCTTCTCCATGTAACCAAAATTTCTCCAACAAAGGTAAAGTACCCTGAAGTGGAGCACCTATTATCAACAGATTATGCCCAATCAGCATCAGTATATGCCTCAACCTTCAAGTGACCATGTTTCGCAAACAAGACCCATTTCCTGGAGCAAACTTTATACATCTAAGAATTCTCATCACGGTATTCATATGTTGTTCACGATGTGCATGCATAAACTGACTCACTATACTTAAGGCATATGACAAATCCGATAGCGCATGCGCAAGATTACATCAGTCGTCCTACCAATCTCTGATATCTTCTCTTCTCACACGACACTTGATCATGATCATTCTAAAGTTTCAGCCCTTCTTCTAACGGTGTATCAATAGGCTAAAAAACAGACATTCCTACTTCCTTCAACAAATCAAGAACATACTTTCTTTAAGACAAAAAATACCCTTCTTAGAACAAGCAACTTCAATACCAAGAAAATACCTCAACGGGCTAAGATCCTTCATTTCGAACTCTTGCGACAAATAACTCTGTAGTCCTTTCTCTCTTCAGGATCATCTCCAGTTACTATCATATCATTCACATATATAATTAGAGCAGTATCTTACATTCTTTCATTTTTAGGAACAGAGTATGATCTGAATTACTTTGACAATGTCCGAATGCCCTCATTGATTTTGTAAATCTCCCAAACCAAGCTCTTGGCGACTGCTTAAAACCATACAGTGCTTTTTTTTTCAAACGACACACTTTATTGTTATGTTGGACGGGTCTGTTTGATCATGGTGGTAGATCCATATAAACCTCTTCTGTTAATTCTCCATGCAAAAAAGTCATTCTTCACATTAAATTGTTGTAACTATCAATCAAGGTTTGCAGCAAGTGACAGTAGCACTCGAACTGTGTTGAACATTGCTATCGGTGCAAATGTTTCATCATAATCAATTCCATAAGTTTGGGTGTACCCTTTGGCAACCAACCTTGCCTTGTATCGATCGCTCTATTGAACCATCAGACTTATACTTCACCGTATAAATCCATCTGCATTCTACCGGCTTCTTTCCAGCTGGCAGTTCGACTATCTCCCAAGTCTCATTCTTCTTCAAGGAATTCATCTCCTCATCCATAGCTGATTTTCACCTTGGGTTGGCTAAGGCTTCCTGCACACTGTTAGGAATATATGAAACAGATAATTAATTCACAAATAACTTATTTGATTCAGACAATCGGTGAGTGGACACATAATGACTCATGGGATACTTGACATTACTAGTGGGACCAAGCTCATAAGTAGGTTTTGGGATACCTCTAGTAGTACGATTTGGGAGTTCCCTGCTTGGAGCTTCAGACAACGAAGATTGGTTTTGGGATTCCGACGGTGCTGGTGGTGAAGAGGACACTAGCGATGGCATGGATCCCGACGACTCATCTTAGAGGAGGTTCAGCACCGATTGCAGTTCCTCGTGGAGGTCTACTCCCACTGATTGCAGTTCTTCGTGGGAGTTTTCTCCCTCAACCAAATCTTCATTCGAGTGATCGTCACTACTTACATCCACAATTTCACCTATTGTAACCAATTATTCACTCTGAATTGTAACCACTTCGTCATACGCAAGAGTCTGAACTTCATTTCGGTACTCCACCTGAAGTTCAACCTCAAAGAAAAAATACATCTCATTTTCATGGAACACAACATCTATTGTCACAAACATCATTTGAGTTGGTGGGTGATAACAACGATACACTTTTTTATTCATTGCATATCCCACGAAAACACATCACGCATGCCAATGAGTTAACTTATTTCGCTCGTGTTGATGAAGGTGAACAAATGTGACACACCCAAACACACGAGGTGACAAGTTGATGACTGTTGGGCATTCACAGTTCCAGATAATGTCTGAAATTACGTAATGACAATTTAGAATACTAGTGGGAACTCGGTTAAATAAGTATGCAGCAGAGGCAACAGCATCCCCCAATACATGAGTAACATATTGGCATGAATAAGGGAAGCACGAACCACCTCGAGCAAGTGTCTGTTTTTTTCTTTCTGCAACCTCATTCTATTGAGGTGTATACGAGCATGTAGTCTAGTCAACAATCCCATGTTCCATCAAATATTGCTACAAATTCAAACTCAGGTACTCGCCGCCATTATTGCTCCTAAGATTTTGAATCTACGCTTTATACTGATTCATAACCTGCTTGTGAAATTTCTGAAATAAACCACTACCTTCACTTTTAGACTTTATCAAACAAATCTAAGTCATACTAGTACAGTCATCAATAAATGTTACAACCCATTTTTCTCATCTAAAAGTAGTGTTTTTGGATGGACCCCAAATATCAGAATGAATAATTATAAATGGAAGAGAGTTTTTATTTAGATTTAGAGGAAAAGAGACTCAGTGACTTTTTGCTAGTTCACACACATCACACCGAAAATTAGAAACATCCAACTTCGAAAATAAACTTGGAAATAATTTATTTAAATTACCAAAAGAAGCATGCCCTAAACATCGATGTTATAGCAAAATCTCTGATTTCTTCTACTCCCCCTCGGATCCTTCCACACCAAAAACTTGACTCAACTTGCTTGAACTTTCATATACCAAGTTCAGGTAGCAGAGCTTCCCATGTCTAACCCCATGGCCAATCATCTTACGAGTCCAAATATCCTTAAACACACAATAAGATGGCAAAAAACCACAATACAATATAAGGCAGTAGTTATTTGAGCAATAGATAACATATTAAAATTCAAGGACGGCATAACTAGCACAGTATCTAAGGATAGGTTTTTTGTGAGAAATATGAAACCCTCGCCAATAACGGTAGTAGGATCTCCATTGGCAGTGAACACTCTGGATTTGGTGGATGGTTGTAAGGTTTGGACTTGTCTAGAATCAAAAGTCATATGATCGGTAGCACCCGAATCAATTATCCATGCATTATTTATAACAAAGGCAAAAACATTAAAGACCTTACCATCATTACCAACACTCTTCTTGTCAGCTCCATCGACAACTCCAATGACGATAGTGGGTTGGTTGCAATTCTTCTTCTGAGTATCCCTGTTATGATCCCAATTCTTCGGGTAGCCGATAATCTCATAACAGCGGGCTTTCGTGTGACCGATCTTTACTACAATGAGTACACTTTCTCAACTCATAAGATAGTTTTGGTCCAGATCGACCCGGGTGGCTCTTTGAAGAACGGTTTTGAGCTGCCATTGCATCTGGATCAGAGGGTTCTGAGGAATTGTTCATGGTGCTTTGTTGGCGAGCCTTATGGCGGACATATGCATAAGATGCCTCAAGATCAAAAATGAGATCCTTTAGCAAGATTTCTCCTCGAACCTGTTCAAACTCAACATCCATTCCTGTCAAGAAGATATGAACCCGCAAGCGCTTGATCGATTTCCAATACGTTTCAACATCTTTAGAATTCTTCATGATCACCTTGTCACGGTGGTCCAGCTCTTGAAAAATCTCAGTTAATTCTCCATAATAAATGGAGAGTGCCCTGCAATTTTTCTTTTTTTCGAAAAGGCTCTCTGGTTTAGAGCAAATACTTGAACCTCATCGGTTCCATCATAGAATGCCTTTGCTAGGGCATCACAAACATCACGAGCAGCATGCAATCGAATGTATCCCTTCATGATCTCGGGTTTCATGGACATCAATAACCAGCCTTTAACTTTCTGATTATCAGCATACCATTTGTCATAGGTAGCATCACCTTCATCAGGAACTGTATTCTTTTCCCAAATATATTGGATCTTCTCACGTTCAGCAATATGCATCTCCATCAACTGAGTTCAAATATCATAGTTTGTTTCATTAAGAGTTATCCGAGCATTGAAACCAGAATTGTCAGATAGTACAATAATCGATGCACTATCCTTAGTGTTCGAAGGTTCATCAGTTTGTCCCATGGTGTTGTTGTGACAGGATATATGGATATTGGGTTGACAAACGGAAAATCACGGTCAGATCAGTGATCGGAGTATGGCTGCAGCAGAGCAAGAGAACGAATCTATGCTCAAACACCAAACAGCGAAGTCCGTCAATGAAAAAATCAGATTTTTGGATTTGATTCTTCTCTGATCTGAGATCTATCGAGGGGACTATTGAGGCAGCGCCAGTGAGTCCAACATGCAGTAGATCTAAACAACAAAGAGTGTCGTCGGGGTGTGCAGGCGTCAGCGAGATGAGATCGGGGTTCGGGAGCTTCAGGTGGAGTTCGGTGACGGCGATGGCGGCTAGGGATTTGGAGGTGGGTTTTGGGAGTGCAGGATAGGGAGCCTTCGGCGAAGGTGGCTGATAGCGGTGAGATGCCAAGGGTTTCGGCGAGTAAGGAGGTGACGGGGATTCAGTCGAAGGTGAAGGGGATTCAGTCGCAGGTGAAGGGGATTCTGCGATGAGGCTGGGTGGTCGATGGTGGAGCAAGGAGCAGCGAGTGTCGGCGATTAAGGGCGACAGCGGAGCGGGAGCAACGCTGCTGGAGTCGGGGAGCGGCACTACGGGAGTCGCGCAGTGACGACTTCGGGGTTTCGAGAGTCGCGCGGTGGCAACTTCAGGGATCGAGAAAGAGACTGATGAACATCGCCTCTTCTTTTTCCTCTTCTTCATGTGGCCTAAGATATTTTAGGCTCTGATATCATATTGAAATCAGATTTGGGAAAAATAATATTTTCTTATTTTTTATTCTTCTACTGTGTATCTCTTTATATACATATGACATTCTTGGAGAAAGGGTACAATAGATTGAGGAGAAGATTAAGAAGATGAGAGATTTGAGAGAATCTGTTTTCTAATTTATAAGAAACAGAATGTACAGATTATTCTTACTATATTTCAACAGTTCATTAAAATAGGTTTCATGTTCAACAGAAATGTATTTTGTTCAGATTAAGCAAACAAAAGAAGTTCAGTCATAAAATACCGTCTTTCAAGATTGGTGGCAATTCACCAACCATTCTCTTTTAAAAACCAGGGTGATTCTCAATCTTAATAGCTTGCAAAAATCTGTAGATCTTAACGTCAAAAATTCAATGTTAGATAACATTTACCATCATAATTGTATGTGATGGAAAACAAAACAAAACAGAACAAAATCTATATAATAAAACACAAAGAAAGCTATCAAGTGGTTCTCCTTCAATCCTCTACAAAATCAAAGGCCCGGATCTAACCTCACAAAACATATTTTCCCCTCCAAAAGTTCCCTCCAAAACTCAAATTCAAATTCCTCAACCAAAACAACTTCTATATTATTTTTTTTCCTCTCTCTCTCCCTCCCTCCCTCTTCTATTCAAAAAATTAAGAAAATAAAAAATTTAACAAATTTAAAAAAATAAAAAAATTAAAAACTAAAAAAATTAAAAATTTAAAAGCTTTAAAAATAGTTCAAAAAATCAAAAAAATTATATAATATATTTTTTGCTGGATCCCGAATGTTTCTCATATAATATGTTTGCTGCTTCAATTAATTTGTTCGACCTCCAAAACTATTTTATATTATCAAATAAGCTGCACCGTTCCAAAAACGTGCCGTAGGCACGTCTTAACGGGCAAACCTAGTAATATGATATAATATAAAAATAAAATTTAAAAAAGGTGGAGTGCTGAGACAATCATCCACACAATCATATGGTCAGACCACATAATCGTGGAATATCTTCACGAAACACCCAGAGATAGCACAATAATATGCAAATGCCTTGACTAACTAAAATGCATGTTTTTCTAATCAAAAATAAAATTCATGTTTAACCAAGTTTCTGTGACATTACCATCAATAATAAGATCTATTCGTTTAAGAATACCAGATGTTTGTACCCTTGCAAATGCTAAATGAGGATATTACTCAGTCAAGCTTACCTAAATAGATTATGTCAAAGCTAACTACTAATGGTAATTCAGGAATTTAGGAAGTAAAAAAATTAAGGACAACACCTAACCTTGCAGATAATTCATTTGAATGAAAGACCATTTCAAAACCATTTCTTTCAAATATCCAAAATAAAAATTTCATCATATTTTTCCACTATATATACTCTTGATAACCTCCACCTTATGCCAACATCAAGTTTCTTATCTCTCAGATAACTACAACACATTCTTCAGAAAAAATGGCTGCTCCCATCCTTGTTCTTGCTCTTCTTGCCCTCACTTCCTCTCTCGCAATTGCTTCTGATCCAAGTCAACTACAAGACTTCTGTGTTGCTGATAATACTTCCTCCGGTAACTTTCTTGCATTTATATACTTCAAACATTTTTTTATACTTCACGCATGCAATAAATGGAAATAACCGAAGATTGAATTCAAACTTGTAAGTTTATATGTACGTTTTGCTATTTGGATATATTCATACTATGAATAGTTCATCAACACTATCTGTATACATCTAGATTTATAAGGAGAAGGATCACTGATCCAATTAACAGATACAAACTCAAATTAGATTAAACTGTTTGTATAAATTTGCACTGCTAATTGTGATATTATGATCACTGCAGTGTTTGTAAATGGGTTCGTCTGCAAGGATCCAAAGCTCGCGACAGCTCATGATTTCTTCTTTTCTGGGCTCGACAAACCGGGCAACACTAGCAATATACTAGGGTCTAAGGTAACTCTTGTCAGTGCATCTAATCTACCCGGCCTCAACACTCTCGGCATCTCCCTGGCCCGACTAGACTTTGCCCCACACGGGCTGAACCCGCTCCACACCCACCCACGAGCAACTGAGATCCTGACTGTGTTAGAAGGCACACTGTATGTCGGCTTTGTGACATCCAACCCTAACAAGCTCTTCACCAAGGTCCTTTACAAGGGTGATGTGTTTGTGTTTCCTCAAGGACTCATCCACTTTCAGTTCAATGTTGGCCATACAAATGCGATAGCAATTGCAGGTCTTAGTAGCCAGAACCCTGGTGTGATCACGATAGCTAATGCAGTGTTTGGGTCAACACCGCCAATTTCTGACGATGTATTGGCTAAGGCATTCCAATTGAACAAGAAGTTAGTCGACTGGCTCCAGGCTCAGTTCTGGTTGGATAATAACTAGAACATTGGCAATAGTTGATAATTTCTCTCTTCCAGTCTAAATAAGCAAACAGTCTGCTTTTGTTTGCATTTTGTTTTTGTTTGTTATATTGTTTGCATGTTGTTGGTAATAAAAGTCGCTGTGTATTAGAAACTTTGTTAGATGTTTGATTTGCATTACTATTTTTCCATTTCTCGAAACATTTCCCAGAGATACCAACTTTTTAATAATTTATTCTTGTGGCATTCTTCTGTCCAAATTAAAATGACAGAATGTCCAATTTTCTAAAGCTGTAGTACGCCATGCTCTTTAAAGCCACAATTCTGTACTGTGGCTTGTAAAGAGCATTCGAAGTGCAGTTTCTGCTAATCAAAGCATGTTTCCGACAAAAAGTAAAAAATGGTTAACAATAGTTAAAATAATAAATGCAACGAATCTACCCAGCTTATTAGACTCCTCCAATTCATCCTGAAAGAAACTACTGAACATGTTTAAAAACCTTTAAATTTCAGTCAAAAGGATCGATACACCTTGAAAAATGACGCGTCAGAATACTAAAATAGATAATCGACTCACCTTGGGCGCAAGCAGTTCAGCAGCCATCATAAGCTTTCCGTCCTACACTTTCATTTCATTCAACAAGCAGACTAGCTAGCTTCACCTTCAAAATGTGAGTAGCAACAATTCCAAAGAATGTTAAAATATTTTGGTATGGTATGAGCTGTATATTATGTTTCCTAATTTATAGGAACAGATTCCCTCAAATGTCTCATCTCCTTAATCTTCTCATCAATCACTTGTACCCCTTCTCCAAGAAACTAATGTATATAAAGAGATAAACAGTAGATGACGAATAATAAGAATAATATAATTTTTTCAGATCTGAATTCAATATGGTATCAGAGCCTAAATTATCCTAGGCTACCTGAAGAAGAAGAGGCGCTGTTCATCAGCCTCACCGATCCCCGAAGCCGCCACCACACGAACCCTGAAACTCCGAACCCACTCATGCTCCGTCGCGCTGTTCCGTTGTCACAGCGACCGCCGATCCAAGCACCACCGTCGCCCGAATCCCCGAAACCCCGAATCCACTCCTGCTCCGCCGCTCCGGTGTCGCAACATGCAAGCACCACCGTCTGCGTGCTACTACTGACGTCACCGTCGAAAGCCCCCACCGTCGCCCGAAACCACTGTCGTCTCCGTCGAAAACCCGAAACCCGAAACCATTGTTGTCTCCATCGAGAGTCCTCACCGCCACCTGAAATTGTTGCTGTCACCGTCAAAAGTCATCTTGATCCAGATCTGGAGTTACTGTTTAGGATCTTTGATTGGAGTTACTGTTGAATCTAGGGGTGTTCATCGGTTCAAAACCGAACCGAACCGAACAAAACCGAACCGAACCGAACTTTTCGGTTTGGTAAAATTGAAACCGAACTCCGAACCGAATATATACATTTCGGTTTTAACCGAACCGAAATATATCGTTTTGGTTCGGTTAATAACCATACTAACCGAACTTAAAAAAATGATTTCAGTTTTGAATGTTTATATTAGATTCTGAGTGAAAGATACATTATTCAATATTCATTAAGCAAACAACAACCAATTAGCATTGTACTCATAATTTATACACTACAAAATTACAGTAATAACTAGCAAAAAAACTTAATTTACAAGTTACAAATGATTACAATTTACAACCAATCAACTATATAAGCTTATATTTTACAATTTGAAATTACAAGTTTCTGACTTTCTGTAACACTGTTGTTGTTTGCAGGCCTCATCTGAGTCATCTCAACTCTCAAGCACACCAAAACAAATGAAGAAGCAAATCAACAAAAAACTTGAGCCTGCAGCACCAATCAAAACAATCAGCAATTGTCAATATGTTTTTTTTCAAAATAAATTGTCAAGATGTAATGTGGTTGTATAAGCACAGTACTTGTTCAATAACATTTGCTTGAGACTGTTCAATAAACAAACATAGAAGCTGTCTATAGACCTGATTGATTTGGTTAACATATCCTCTAAGAAAGCCTAGCACAGAAATAAATAATCAGAAGTTCAGAACAATAACAATTGTACAGATATCAAAACTTAAAGGTGCAGAAAAGAACATTTATCAATTTTTAGTATAGCAATAGAAAAAGAAATAGAAAGAACAATCATAATCAAAAAGTGTTGCAACTTCTTCCAATTCCAAACAACTTTTTACAAACAAGCAAACCCCATTTAACAAAAGAAGTACATCTGAATATGTATCCACATGAACAAATATTAACGATCACTAGCATCAGATAATGCAATTTACCAATCCGAATGCTCTATTTAAGCAAAATTCCATCAGGCAAAATGCAAATCCATGCAAGTCATTCCAGATACTACTATAATAGTAATGCACGAGTGCTCAAGTAAAGCAAGGGTCAGAACTTGCTTTAACAAACATTGAACACTATAACTATCAACATTGTAACTAATCTCCACCTACATGCAAACACTAGACCAATCATCAAAACTGAAACACATTTCCTTGAGCAATTTCTAACCTACACTATACTTGTAAGTAGTGCCAACAAATCAAAACCTTCCCAGAAATGTAAACAATCTTTCATCTTACTAATATGAAAAACCTGCAAACAGAGAGTACATCTGCAACACTTTGAACCTGATGTCTGGATAAGAATTAGGTTCATCTCCCTGAGGCAGAAAGCTAGCAGCCAACACTGAAGATCCAAATCCTGATCAGTGCAGACAATAAACCTATGTACCATTTTGATTGAAATACAGAAGCATTTACATCTCAAATGAATAAATATGCAAAGATCCTGTCAAACAAAGATAAATCCCCTGCATCTTAGATCCCTAAGAGCTGGCAGCTTGAAGCCAGCAATAACCATCAACTATATGATGCAGACTCTGCATACCACGCAGATCTATATTTAACTGTGAATGCATTTCACAGCAAGTAACATAATGACTAACAAACAAATTAATATGCTCACAGATCAACACAGCACATGAGAAACATATTAATATATATATATAGATATAGATTCACCAAAAGATTCATAAGTCGAAGAGAAGACTAACTTATACCTCAAACTTTGAAGGACAAGGAAGGACATCTCTGATCTACCTTCGACATCTTGAGAAGTGGAGATCGGGAGTCGACTCAGTCGAGAGCCAATGATGTAGATCGACTGATCGAGAGTCGAGATAGAGAGTCGAGACCGTCTAGGGTTAAAGAAATTGAGAATTGAGAGAGAGGAGAGGAATGGATCTGGAGTGGAGAAGAAGATGATAGATCGGGAGTGGAGAGGAATGGATCTGGAGTGGAGAAGAAGAAGATGAGAAGTGGAGAAGGAGAACTCTGGAGAAGTCAATTAATAGATAGTTGTACACTGAAGTTGAGAAGAAGATGATAAGTCAAGGATTAGGGCATCGCCGCATCGGTTTTCGATTTCGGCTGAAGACTGAAGTGATTCGTGAAAGGGGAAGTGGAAGGGCCGAAGGGAAGGGGACGGGGTAGGGTATTAATCTGAGAAGGAAAAAAAAAGTTCGGTTTTTTTTACGGTTCGGTTTTTTTAGAACCCAACCAAAAACCGACCCGAACTCTCTAACAAAACTATGGTTTGGATCAAAACCGAACCGAAAAACCAAAAAACCGAACCAAATTGACAAATTTCGGTTCGGTTCGGTTCGGTAATCGGTTTTAACCGAAGTATGAACAGCCCTAGTTGAATCATTGATTGGTGTTTGGTGTTGGTTACTGTTTTGGATCCTTGATCTGGAGTTTTTTGAGTTTGTTGTTTTCGATTGGGTATTATTGGTGTTTGTTGTTTGGCTCCATTAGTGTTTGGTGAGGTGTTATGCTGCTTGTTGTGTTGTTGTTAGCCTGTTAATAGTGCTTGCTGTGTTGCTATTTGTTATTCTTCACCATGGGACCAAAACTACCATATGAGTCAAGTGTACTCATTGTGGCAAGATCGGTCATACGAAAGCTCGTTGTTATAAGATTAACGGCTACCCGGAGAACTGGGATCATAGCAAGGATGCTCGGAAGAAGAACTGCAACCAATCCACTCTCGCCGTTGGAGTTTCCAATCGAGCGGAAAAGAGTATTAGATCAGCCTATACATTAGTTACTGCTACAGGTAATGATGGTAAGGTATTTAATATTTCTGCCTCTGTTATAAATAATGCATAGATAATTGATTCATGTGCTACCGACCATATAACTTTTGATTCTAGACAAATCCAAACCTTACGACCATCCACCAAATTTAGTGTGTCCACTACCAATGGTGATCCTGCCACCATTACTAGCGAGGGTCTCATATCTCTCACAAAAACCCTAACCTTAGATTATGTACTAGTTGTGTCATCCTTAAATTTTAATCTATTATTTGTTGCCCAAATAACTATTACTTTACATTGTATTGTGATTTTTGGGCCCTCCCATTGTGTATTTAAGGATATTCGGACTCGCAAGACAATTGGTTATGGGGTTAGACATGAAAAGCTCTACTACCTGGATTTAGATAATGATGGTAAGGTATTTAATATTTTTGCCTCTGTTATGAATAATGCATAGATAATTGATTCATGTGCTACCGACCATATGACTTTTGATTCTAGACAAATCCAAACCTTACGACCATCCACCAAATTTAGTGTGTCCACTACCAATGGTGATCCTACCACCATTACTGGCGAGGGTCTCATATCTCTCACAAAAGCCCTAACCTTGGATTATGTACTAGTTGTGTCATCCTTGAATTTTAATCTATTATTTATTGCCCAAATAACTACTACTTGACATTGTATTGTGATTTTTGGGCCCTCCCATTGTGTGTTTAAGGACATTCGGACTCGCAAGACAATTGGTTATGGGGTTAGACATGAAAAGCTCTACTACCTGGATTTAGAATCTGAAAGTTCAAGCAAGTTGACTCAAGCTCTATCTGTGGAAAAATCTGAGGGAGAGAAGAGAAAATCAGAGATTTGGCTATAGCATCGATGTCTGGGGCATACTTCTTTTGGATATTTGAATAAATTATTTTCAAGTTTATTTCCCGAAGTTGGATATTTCTACGTTTCGGTGTGATGTGCGTGAACTCGCAAAAAGTCACAGTGTCTCTTTTCCTCCAAATCTAAGTAAAAGCTCTCTCTCATTTATGATTATTCATTCTGATGTTTGGGGTCCATTCAAAAATACTACCTTTGGAAGAGAAAAATGGTTTGTGACATTTATTGATGATTGTACTCGTATGACTTGCATTTGTTTGATGAAGTCTCAAAGTTAGTGATTTATTTCAGAATTTTCACAAGTGGGTTATGATGCAGTATAAAGCTCAGATACAAGTTCTTAGGAGTGATAATGGCAGCAAGTACCTGAGTTCAAATCTGCAACAATATGTGGAACGCGAGATTGTTCACCAGACCACATGCTCGTATACACCACAACAGAATGGGGTTGCAGAAAGACAAAAACAGACGCTTGTTCGAGGAGGTCCGTGCTTCCCTTATTCAGGGCAATATGCCACTCATGTATTGGTGGGAAGTTCTTGCTTCCGCTGCATACTTAATCAACCGAGCTCCCTTTAGTATCCTGAATTTCATCACGCATTTCAGGCATTAAATGAAGCTGTGAATGCTCCAATAGTCGCCAACTTGCCACTTCGTGTGTTTGGGTGTGTTGCATTTGTCCACCTTCATCACATGAGCGAAATAAGTTAACTCCTCGAGCTGTACGATGTGTTTCCATGGGATATGCAAAGGATAAGAAAGGGTATCGGTGCTATCACCCACCAACTCAAAGGATGTCTGTAACTATGGATGTTGTGTTCCATGAAAATGAGATAAATTTTCCCTTTGAGGTTGAACTTCAAGGGGAGTACCGAAGTGAAGTATGACAAAGTGGTTACCATTCAGAATGAACAATTGAATACAAGGAGTGAAAATATGGATGTAAGTAGTGACGACCATTCAAATGAGAATTTGGTTGAGGGGGAAGATCTCCACGAGGAACTGCAATCAGTTCCGAACCTCCTCGAAGATGAGCCATCAAGATCCATGCCACCGCTAGTGTCATCTCCACCACCAGCACCGTCAGAACCATCTCCATCGCTAGTATCATTTCCACCACCAGCACCATTAAAACCCCAAAACCAATCGTCATCGTTGTCTGAAGCTCCAAGAAGAGAACTCCCAAATCGTACTACTAGAGGTATCCCAAAACCTACTTATGAGCCTTATCCCACTAGTAATGTCAAGTATCCCATGAGTCATTATGTGTCCACTCACCGATTGTCTGAATCAAATAAGTCTTTTGTGAATCAATTATCTGTTGTATCTATTCCTAACAGTGTGCTGGAAGCCTTAGCAAACCCAAGGTGGAAAGCAGCTATAAATGAGGAGATGAAGTCCTTTAAGAAGAACGAGACTTGGGAGATAGTAGAACTGCCAGCAGGAAAGAAGCCGGTAGAATGCAGATGAATTTATACAATGAAGTATATGTCTGATGGTTCAATAGAGGGATACAAGGTAAGGTTGGTGGCCAAAGGGGACACTTAAACTTATGGAATTGATTATGATGAAACATTTGTACCTGTGGCAAAGTTCAACACTGTTCGAGTTCTACTGTCACTTGCTGCAAACCTTGACTGGTCGTTAGAGCAATTTGATGTGAAGAATGCCTTTTTGCATGGAAAATTGACAGAAGAGGTTTATATGGATCTACCACCAGGATCAAATAGACCAGTCCAACACAGTAATAAAGTGTCGGTTGAAAAAAGCATTGTATGGTCTCAAGCAGTCGCCGAGAACTTGGTTTGGGAGATTTACAAAATCAATGAGGACATTCGGATATTGTTAGAGTAATTCAGATCATACCCTATTCCTGAAAAGGAAAAAAGGTAAGATTACCGCTCTCATTATATATGTGGATGATATGATAGTAACTGAAAATGATCCTGAGGAGAGAAATGCATTAAAGAGCTACTTGTCACAAGAGTTCGAAATGAAGGATCTTGGCCTTCTAAGATATTTTCTTGGTATTGAAGTTTCTCGCTCTAGAAAGGGTATATTTCTATCTTAAAGAAAATATGCTCTTAATTTGTTGAAGGAAACAAAAATGTCTACTTGTCAGCCTATTGATACACCATTAGAAGAAGGACTGAAACTGTGGAATGATCCTGATCAGGTGTTGTGTCATAAGAAAAGATATCAGAGATTGGTAGGACGACTAATGTATCTTGCACATACATGGCCAGATTTGTCATATACCTTAAGTGTGGTGAGTCAGTTTATGCATGCACTTAGTGGACAACATATGAATACGGTGATGAGAATACTGAGATATATAAAGTCTGCTACAGGAAAAGGGGTCTTATTTGCAAAACACGGTCACTTGAAGGTTGAGGCATATACTGATACCGATTGGGTAGGATCTGTTAATAATAGGCGCTCCACTTCAGGATACTTTACCTTTGTTGGAGAAAATTTGATTACATGGAGAAGAAAAAAGCAAAATTTTATTGTACGCTCTAGTGCAGAGGCTAAGTATCGTGGAGTAGCTCTGAGTATAACTGAAGTTTTATGTCTTAAACTTTTGTTCCAAGATTTATGTTATGGAACAACTGAGCCTATTAAGGTGTATTGTGACAGTCAAGCGGCATGTGATATTACAGCCAATCCAGTCCAACATGATAAGACGAAGCATGTAGAGATGAATAGATTCTTCATCAAGGAGAAATTAAATAAGAAAATTATTGAGATGTCTAAGGTGAAGTCAGATGACCAACTCGCAGATATTCTTACCAAGGCAATTTCGAATCAGCTCTTCTAAAAATTTGTGGACAAGTTGGGCATGTTCAATATCTATGCGCCAACTTGAGGGGGAGTGTTAAAAAATTTTGGTACGGTATGAGCTGTATATTCTGTTTCCTAATTTATAGGAACAGATTCCCTCAAATGTCTCATCCTCTTATTCTTCTCATCAGTCACTTGTACCCTTTCTCCAAAAAACTAATGTATATAAAGAGATAAACATAGATGAAGAATTCAAGAATAATATAGGTAAAATTTAAAAAAACATCACAAAACTTTGGGCCAGTTTAAAAAAAACGTCCCTAAACTTTTTCTTTTTAAAAAAACGATACAATGTTTAATTTTGAACTGACAGAGTTACCTACCGTTAACTTTCTTCTACGTGCACTGCACGTACCCTAATTATATGACGAAAATGCCCTTAAAAAAAGGCAAGATTTAAAAAAACTACACAAAACTTTTGGCCAGTTTTAAAAAACTACACTAAAGTTTTTATTTTTTTAAAAAAAGGACACAATGTTTAAATAAGGTCCACTGGGTTAGTTAGGGTTAGGGTTAGTTCAGGGGGTTTATTTAAACATCTGATTAGTTAAGTGATGTTTTTTTAAACACAAATAAACGATGTGTGGTTTTTTTAAACCCTATCCTAACCCAACCCAAACCCTAACCCTAACCCTAACTAACCCAGTGGACCTTATTTAAACATTGTGTCCTTTTTTTTTTTAAAAAAAAACTTTAGTGTAGTTTTTTTTAAACTGGCCAAAAGTTTTGTGTAGTTTTTTTAAATTACGGTAGGGAATTGGAGAAGGAGGAGAACAGAACTATTTTGGTCATATAATTAGAGTACGTGCAGTACACGTAGAAGAAAGTTAACGGTAGGTAACTCTGTCAATTCAAAGTTAAACATTGTGTCGTTTTTTTAAAAAGAAAAAATTTAGGGACATTTTTTTAAACTGGCCCAAAGTTTTGTGACGTTTTTTTAAATTTTGCCAATAATATAATTATTCCATATCTGAATTCAATAAAGAAATGAAAAGCCATATGGTACAAGTAGCTCTCGGATGGTAATCATAAAGATAACAAGAATGATATACTAAGGGAGTACTGTATGGATACAGACATAAGAATGGAGGTCGATAAGATACTGTGCTCTATTATGAACTGCTTTTGCAACTGAGATGCCAAGAGGTATCTAAACTCAGGTCATGATTGATTAAATCAGCTACGAATCTTTTCCAGAACTCTGATAGCAAGGCACTAAATACATTGACCATGGTATATGTCACTATTCTAATGTCTCTCTTTCTCTGCATATCTGTCGAAGTGAATACATTCGTCCATATATTTAGGGTAAATCTGACCAGTACCATTTAACTGACCAAAGAAAATAATGCTTTTAATCTTTGTAGATGTGAATGGTGCAGAACAAATATGAGTCGCCTATATAACTTTTATCCCATAGTGGATCACATCATTTAGTCTATTGTCAAATACAAAACACCTAGAACGCTAGATTTCAGCCAATGAAATGATTGATTAAATACTTATGCTTAAGGACACCCCAACTGTAAATTTTATTTGAACATCAAGTCTAATTTCACAACAGCTAAAAGCTTATTCCACTAATAAAACACTGACTTAGTTTGGTCACTAAAATCAGTGATAGTCAACTTGTCGTTGAGTTGATAGTTTTGGATGGAATTTATGCTATAATCTCTTCTCTAATTCTATACGACATAAGACATTGATAGAGTTCAAAATGTTCCAAGCCATTGCGACAGGTCTTTGAGATCGTCAAAAATATTAAATAACTTTCTTTTGTTCACTTACATCTGCCATATCTTTTGTAACTATCTCAATCCAAGTATCTGTTCAATCCAAGCATGAACAAGTATCTGTTCAGTTCATCTACACTTCTGAAATCCTACCACTCTTCTTAACTGGTGTCGTTACTACTCTTTAAAAGTTGTACATGAGCATAAACTATATTGATAAAATAAAATATTGACTGTTTCCTTTGACATGGAATGTGAAGGTTTATGAGAACAGACAAGATATGTAGATTTTCATGAGTGCCTTATCACTTCCACTAATTCCTGTTCTTTAGATCCTGATCATCATCCTCTGATAAATTCGATAGCCACCTGTTCAAAACCAAGAATTAGTGCTTCAAACATAACCTAATATATACATATATTCACCAACTAGTAAAGACAATTCTAGAATGTAAGAGTAAAGTATTGAGGAATATATATGTTGCCGCTAAATTTGGTGTGGGGGCAAACAGATGAATTTGTGGATTCTTAGGGAAACTGAATAGTAAACCTGTATACCTGTTCCGTCGGGCTTTGGTCGTCGATCCCGCCGTAGACCTGCAAAAAGTGCGAGACACCGGGGTTGTTCCCGGCGACGCACCCTCCGACGCTCAGGTCAGTAATCAGAAAGACTATGAGAGAGCGCAAAAACTGGTGAAAGATTGATTACCTCTTAATGGAGATGGATGGGGAGAATTTATAGGCGTCTTAGGGAACAGATTAGGCATGTAATTCCTGCGTATACAGATAAGGAATGTAATCCCTAATCCCAGTGAGAGGATAGATATGAATCAGGACCGTTGATTAAAATTAATCAGAAACCCTAATTCTATCCCGCTGGACCGGGTTTGTTGCGGGTTGAAACCCGCACCCAGTTGAGGTGGATCCGTTCGCAGGTTATTGGATCTGTGATAAGGAGACCCAGTACCTGTTTCAGACCCGTTTTGTAGGTAAAATTACCGTTTTACCCCTGAACTTCAGGATTCGTGCCCAATTCGGACGGTCTTGATTAAACCCCTATTTTTAGCCATATCACGAGCCCCCCACTCCTAAAGGCTGAGGAGAATCAGTCTTTGAGGAGTAGTTTGACTGTTTTGGTGGCTAGAGGAGTTGTATCGAAGTCCGAATGGGTGTTTTTGAATCCCGAAGTGGATGGTAAGGTAATTCCTTCTTCTTTCTTGAAGCAATATGGTGTATCGGGTCTTTGTCTATTTTTTCGGGCTATTTATTTAATTTTGCGATGCGTTAGCTAGTCGTTCGGGGGTTTTAGCCGTACATTCTAGGCAATAATTGTTCGTTCGGAGGCTCAAAAATGTCCCCCAAATTTTCAATTATTTCCTAGAATTTTTAGCTAATTTTTCCGAATTTTTAGCAATTTTTTCGCAATTTTTAAATAAATAAAACGATTTAAATAAATAAAAATCGATTTTTTAATATTTATTTATGACGTGGCGTCATCTGAGCCCTCGATCAGGGCGGAGCGCGAACTTCGGAACAATCAGACGGTCCCTGCTCCTCGGCAAGCTTTTTCGCCGTATTCGAGGGTCGGTACCCCGGCACCTCGGCTCGGCGATTCGACTCCCCGGCTAGATGGGTCGATGCCTCGGTTCGGAGGATCCGAGGTACGTGGCGTCATCTGGGCCGTCCATCTCAGCGTGGACCCCCATAAAACGCTATCTTGTCGTTTAGTGGACGTGGCCAAATCTGGGCCGTCCATCATGACGAGCACGTTTTTCCATAAGATCCAACGGCTGATATGGGTCGGTGCGATTTTTGGCCATATACGAGGGTCGGTACCCCGGCACCTCGGCTCGGCGCGTCAGGGCTGTTTGGCCGAGGTGCTGAGTTGGATGTTTTGAAGGAAGTATCTCTTGAGGGTTCCACCCCTCTGTGCCCAGTAGCTTGGCTGCTCGGCTGAGCTGTTCGGTAGCTCGGCTGGGCGAGCCGATGGCAGGCATCTCGGAAGATACGTGTGGCCAGATCTGGGCCGTTTATCATGGCGCGCATCACGAGGATGGGGTTCAGATCACGAGAAAACGTTATCTTGTCGTTTTGTGGGCGTGGCACGATCTGAACCGTCCATCAGATTCTGTCGCGAATTTTGAAGAGATCCGACGGTGACTTCGCCTCGGGACGATTTTTTGCCATATACGAGGGTCGGTACCCCGGTACCTCGGCTCGGCACGTCAGGGCTGTTTGGCCGAGGTGGTGAGTTGGATGTTTTGAAGGAAGTATCTCTTGAGGGTTCCACCCCTCTGTGCCCAGTAGCTCGGCTGCTCGGCTGAGCTGTTCGGTAGCTCGGCTGGGCGAGCCGATGGCAGGCGTCTCAGAAGATACGCGTGGCCGGATCTGGGCCGTTTATCATGGCGCGCATCACGAGGATGGGGTTCAGATCACGAGAAAATATTATCTTGTCGTTTTGTGGGCGTGGCACGATCTGAACCGTCCATCAGATTCTGTTGCGAATTTTGAAGAGATCTGACGGTGACTTCGCCTCGGGATGATTTTTTGCCATATACGAGGGTCGGTACCCCGGTACCTCGGCTCGGCGCGTCAGGGCTGTTTGGCCGAGGTGGTGAGTTGGATGTTTTGAAGGAGCGTAGTAGCTCGGTTGTTCGATAGCTCTGCCCGGCAGACCGATGGCCGAGTCGTTGACTTGGTATTTTGAAGAGTTTCTTGCTTCTCGTAACTTCGTGACTCTTCCGCTTGTTGCTTTGGCTTCTTAGTGGGCTTTTTGCGTTTCCCAAGGAGGCCCAACTTGTTAGGGGTTATAAGCTTTCACCCCCACTCTCAAGCTCATTTCTTACTTTTTACTCTCAAGTTTTTACTTTCGATCTCTAAGTTCTCTGCTAGTGGCGATTTTCTCTCCAAGGCGTTGCCGTTAGCTGTCGCGTGGGCCAGGCGATTTCCGGCGAGAGCACTCCGACCGTGAACGTCACTTCAAAAGGTCAGTTCACTTAGTCTAAATAATTTTTCTAGAGATGTCTCGAGTGAACTCGGGGAGTGGGGCCTCGTCCTCGGGCGATGATGGTGCCGAGGAGAGGAGGTGGTCGGAGATTCGGAGAAAAGGAAAACAGGTTGCCGAACCGTCTGTAGCCGAGACGAGGCGGGAGAAGAAGAAGAGGAGGGTGGAGACCCCATCTCCCGTAGTAGCGGTGATTGTGGAGAATCCGAAGCAAGCCCCCGAGATGGGACGATATCCTTCTGTCCTGTCCGGGCATTCGGGGGTCAGGCAGTACAAGGGCGACCTGCTGGAGAAGGCGATCTATGGGAAGTCTAAGATCGTCGAGGAACCTAACCCGACCCTTCCCACCGAAGCCGACGAGCTCATCTCGTTGTTGGCCGAGAAGGACCTACTTCGGGTTAGGAAGGCCTTCGCCATCCCTCCAAAGTACAAGCTGATCCTCCCCGGTCCCGGAATGCGAGCGAACTCCAAGTTGCCGTCGTCGGATATGTGTATGTTCGACGTCGACTCCTTGAATGCCGGGCTACGTTTCCCGCTGCACCCCTTCATTCTTGAGATCCTCGGCTGGTTCTGCCTTGCACCGACCCAATTCATGCCGAACACGTGGCGCCACGTGAACGCCTTTTTGCTTCAGTGCCACAGAGCCGAAGTAGAGCCGGACTTAACAGTCTTCCGAGGCATGTATCGGATAAACAGGAAGCACAAGACGGAGTATCGGTACTATTTGGGGCCGAGGAAGGGAGTTAAGATTGTAGAGAACCCTGACTCAATTAAGGGTTGGAAGGAGAAGTATTTTATAGTCAGGGGTGAGGCGATTCGGCACATTCCGAGCCGGTGGAAAGTGGAGGTGCCGAAATTTGCGCGAGCCGACCCTGTACTGCTCGAGGCCGAGGAGGAGGTGGCGAGGAAGATAATGGCCCTTCCGCTGTTGAGTTGGAGGGATTTGACGGAGGAGGTGTTGTTCGGGTCCGGCCTAAGCCCCATCGACCCGAGTATGCTCCTGACATCTCATTTGTTTTCATTTTTCTTTCAAGTTTTTAGTTCGACTCGCTAACTCGTCTCTTTTTTTGTGGCTCGACGCAGAAGCAATGAAGATCGACTTCAACTCCATGATGGCCGACAGGTCCAAGTTGGCCGGGGGGAGAAAGAGGAAGAGGGCGGCCGCGGCTGCCTCGTCGACTCCGCCACCCACTATCGCCTCGACCATCACCCCGCCCCCTCCGACTGTTGAGGCGCCCTCGGAGGTTGTCGTTGTTGAGGAGCCCTCGTCCCCTGTGGCCCCTGGCGTGATCGAGGGGGCCTTCGACGTAAACGCGGCGCTGTCGATCGAGGCACCACCGCTGACCAAGGCTGCCGAGGAGATTCTGACCGAGCAGCACAAGCAGCTGTTCGTGCCGAATTGGCGAGTGAAGAACCATGACGGGTTTCTCGGCAATTCGCAAATGTCAGTGCAGGTCGTCAAGCACTTGGCGACCCCGAAGGATCGAGCCGCGCTGAAGGCGGGGACGGTGGGTGACGACACATACGAGGTGGCTCGGTCACTCGTCTCGGTAAGTTTCTTCTTGCTAAGTTTTTTCCAAGTTTACTGGCCGGTTTGTTTAGCACGCTCACCGTTAGTCTTCGCAGGCTACCTGTCACTTCGGCCATCTCCTCGAGACATTCGCCGAGCAGGAGAAGGAATTGAGGGCGGCGAGCGACAAAGACAGGTTGGCGAAGGTCCGGGCGGTCAAGGAACTCGAGGCCGAGCAGAGGAGAGCCGAGGCCTTGGAAGTCCGGGTGGCCGACCTTGTTGCCGACCTGGAGAAAGTCAAGGGGAACCTCGAGGCGGAGTCTGCCAAGGCCGCCGAGGAGCTGGCTGCGGCGACGAAGTCCTTGGCCGAAGAGAAGGCGGAGAAGAAGGCTCTGGCGACGAAGATCAGGGCTGAGGTGGAGAAGGAGGTCGAGGCCGAGGCGAAGAAGCACATGGCCGAGAACATGGAGCGGTCTTATCAAACGGCGCTCGACCATGTCCAAGAACGGATCCCTGGCTTCGAGCGGGTCGGCTACCGCCTGTGGCCAGGGTCGCCTTCGGGCGGTGAGGAGGAGGGCGAAGGCGACGAGGCCGAAGGGGAGGACGAGGAGGAAGAGGCCGAAGAGCCCGCGGCGGACGGCCAGATCGAGGGGCGGATTGAGGGGCCATCCGTCGACGCGCCCGTGGTCGACGTGACGAAGAAGGTGGACCCCTGATCCCCACGTTAAGCTTTTTGTAGTTTTTCCTTGTTTTTTTTTTCGAGTATTGTAATGCCTTTTGCGGACTGGCCACCGCTTTTAGTGAATGAAAAATATTTTGACTCCGAAATTTGTCTAAGTGTTTGGTTCGGTAGTGTAGTATTTCAATGCTATCCCTTTCTCTTTTCAGATTGCCGAGCAGACCCCTATCACCTCGGCTGATCGGCGCCGAGCCAAGTTGTTTAAGCGATCTCGGGAGGATCGTCTCGAAGGTAAGGATCACTTGACGAGGAGGATACTTCACAACTTAGAGATTAGGCATAGTGAGGCTTTGGCCGAGCTGCACCATCTACGGATAGTCGAGGCCGAGCTATCCGCTAAGGAAGAGGAACTGGCGCGAGTTTCAGCAGAACGAGACGGCTTTGCAAAGAAGGTGGAAGAGCTGCAAAGGGTGACGGTCGACAAGAGTATCGAGGTGACCCACTTGCGCCGCGTTATATCCGACAGTGCTGAGTACCCCGGTTCGGCAAAACTTCCTCGGTTTAAAGTGATAGTAAAGGATGATACACTGAAGGATCGGATCGTCGAACTGGAGGAAGAGGTTGCTCGGCTCAAGCCTCAGCCGGTGAGGGCTAACGTGCGGAGCACTTCGTGCACTCGCGAAGAGATCGAGCAAGGGATCACGTTCTATCAAGCGGCGAGCCGGACTCCTATCGTAGGCAAGTCAGCAGCCGACACCCAGAGCGGTGTAGCGGTGTCCTCAAGCGGTGCTTCGGTCGGAGTGACTGTCAGGGTCAGCGACGAGGAGGCGTCTCGGTTCGTTGGACTGGATTCGAGCTCGGAGGTCAGGAAGCGCCGACCTAAAGTGTCACTGAACCGGAGCATACCTCTTCCTCGGAGGTAGTAGACGGGTCGTGTCTTGTTGTTGTAACCCATTTGCAAGTTTTTGTCGTTGTAATCCACTTTGTAACTTTGTCCAAGTTATTAATAGAATTGGAGTTGTTTTATCCGAGCCGTTCTCTGTTGTCCTCTTATTTGTGCTCTGGTCGCGCTAACTAGGGTAGGCTCGAAACGAACCGCAAGGCAGGCATTCGCATCGTCGAACTCCTTGGCCTCGAAGCCTTCTCTTTTGCTGCGCTTCTGAACCTAGCCGGGTCGCTTCCGGTGCGGCTCGGTTCGGCTGCTAAGGCGCAGTTGTTTCTCGACTGCGCCTATGTGGCCTGACCGTAGCTTGAAGACCGGGGTGACTTCTGTCGAGCGAAGTGAAGCGATCAGGGCCGTCTGATGTTTGCACGAATCTTGAGGCGGGTCCAGTTCCTAAGAAAACACTATCTTGTCGTTTTGTGGACACGTGGCCGAATGAGATCCGCTCATCACGCCCTAGCACATTTTCTGAGATGATCTGATGGTGGTTTCGTCTCGGGAGGTTTTTTTTGCCATATACGAGGGTCGGTACCTCGTCCGCTCGGCTCGACAGTCGCGGGGCGGGTTGTGATCGGAATCTAACTCCGGCCCGTTTGAGGTCGAGTCGGAGAGATAGAGTTGATCCATCCGATCGTTAGATCAGCTTAAGGGATGCAGGAGCAGTTCCGAATGGCGAGCTACTTCTAGCCCGCTTAGGATCGAACTTGCGAAGTAGAATCGAGCCAAGTGTTGGACTCCGATCCATTCAACGGCTGCAGGAGCAATTTCGAACGGCGATCTACTTCCGGCTTGTCAGCGTGCGAGCCGAGGAAGAAGAGTCGAGCCGAGTGCTGGACTTCGAACCATCGTGAGGTTAGTTTAAGGGATGCAGGAGCAGTTCCGAATGGCGAGCTACTTCTAGTCCGCTTAGGAGCGAACTTGCGAAGTAGAATCGAGCCAAGTGTTGGACTCCGATCCATTCAACGGCTGCAGGAGCAATTTCGAACGGCGATCTACTTCCGGCTCGTCAGTGTGCGAGCCGAGAAAGAAGAGTCGAGCCGAGTGCTGGACTCCGAACCATCGTGAGGTTAGTTTAAGGGATGCAGGAGCAGTTCCGAATGGCGAGCTACTTCTAGTCCGCTTAGGAGCGAACTTGCGAAGTAGAATCGAGCCAAGTGTTGGACTCTGATCCATTCAACGACTGCAGGAGCAATTTCGAAAGGCGATCTACTTCCGGCTCGTCAGCGTGCGAGCCGAGGAAGAAGGGTCGAGCAGAGTGCTGGACTCCGAACCATCGTGAGGTTAAAGAATTAAAGGCAGAGAGATGCAATAGTATCAAAAATATGAAAAAACTTTATTTATTAATATCAAATGATCGGCTGCTTCTAAAGTTGCTAGCCGTTATTACAATGAAAAAAATAAAGGAAAAATCAATACTAGTAACAGGAAGGGAATGGTTCGACATCTCGAGTTACTCAGAGAAGCGTAGTCGCTTTCTCTTGGTATTTCTAAAGATGGTCGGCATTCCAAGTCCTGGGAATTTCCCTGCCTTCAAGATCTTCGAGCTTGTATGTACCGGGGCGGATCACTTTCGAGATTTTGTATGGTCCCTCCCAATTCGGGGCCAGTTTGCCTTTCTGTCCGGGGAACAAGATGGCCAATTTTCGGAGGACTAGGTCCCCTTCTTTGAGGTCGGTTGGGCGGACTCTTTTGTTGTATGCGAGCTCAATTCTCCTTCGGTAACTTTGTTGCCGTATAGCAGCTCTTTCTCGGATTTCGTCTATCAAGTCTAGGCTTGCTCTGAGCTCCCTGGCATTCTACTCTTCTTCAAAGGCTATCAAACGAGGAGATGGTATCCCAACTTCTAAGGGAATGAGGGCCTCGGCCCCATAGGTGAGATTAAACGGGCTCTCACCTGTTGGGGTCCGCTTCGTGGTGCGGTAATTCCACAGAACGTTGGGCAGCTGATCGACCCACAAGCCCTTGGAGCACTTGTCTAGTCTTTTCTTGATGCCTGAGAGGATCTGTCGGTTGGCATTTTCGGCCTGGCCATTAGACTGGGGATGTGAGACGGAGGAGAAGCGGTGTTGTATGGCGAGGTCTTCACATAAGGCTCGGAAGGCGGCCCCGGCGAACTGCGTTCCGTTATCTGTAACTATGACCCGGGGAACGCCGAATCGGCAGATCACATTTTTTCAGAAGAATCGAATGACTCTATGCTCGGTGACTGTAGCCAGGGGCTCGGCCTCTATCCATTTCGAGAAATAGTCGACTGCCACGACTAGAAACTTTAGCTGTCCGGGAGCTGGCGAAAACGGTCCTAGTAAATCCATCCCCCACATTGCGAAGGGGATCGGACTTGATAGGGAGGCGAGTGGTGCTTGTGGAAGGCGTCGGATGTCGGAGTATTTCTGGCAGGAGCTGCATTGCCGAACGTGTTGTTCGGCGTCCCGTAGGAGAGTGGGCCAATAATACCCATAGTTCAACACTTTGCGCGCTAGGGCTCTGGAGCCAGAATGAGCCCCGCCAATGCCCTCATGGAGTTCTTGCAGGGCGTAGTCAGCTTGCCGGGGGGAGAGGCACCTTAGGTAGGGCCGACCGTCCACCTGGGTGAAGGAGCGTTTATACAGAATGCCTTCGATTAATACATAACGCTCGGCTCGGGTTCTTATCCTTTGTGCCTCCTTCGGATCCTGGGGGAGGAGTCCGTCTCTTAGAAACTCGACGAGGGGCTTCATCCAATTGTCTTCGAGGAGGACTGGTAGTGTTTCAACGGAGTCGAGCGCATCATCCTCTATGCTCGGCTTCAGGAGGACTTCTATCAGAACAGTTTGTTCGAGGCCTTGAAGGGAAGAGGAGGCTAATTTGGATAGGGCGTCGGCCTGAGCATTCTCTTCTCTGGGGATTCTAAGGATGAGGGCCTCCTCAAACAGCGCCATGAGGCTTTTCACTTTAGCCAAGTACTTAACCATCCTGTCATCACGGGATTCATATTCGCCGAGGACCTGATTGACGACCAACTGAGAGTCGCTGAAGATCCGCAGGCGTTGTGCCCCTGCATTTCGGGCCATTCCAAGGCCGACTATGAGCGCCTCGTATTCGGCTTCGTTGTTCGAGGCTTTGAAGTTTATACGGAGGGAGTATTGGAGGATGAAGTCATCTGGGCCTGCCAGAATGACCCCTGCCCCACTTCCTTCGTTACAAGAAGACCCGTTGATATAGACCGACCAGACGGGTGGTCCCTTCATTGTTTGGCTGGAGTCGGGGATGGTGGTTTCGACTATGAATTCGGCCAGTGCCTGTGCCTTGATCGCGGTCCGAGGCTGATATGTTATATCATGTTGGCTCAGCTCGATTGACCACTTCATAAGGCGACCGGACGTCTCGGGCTTGTGAAGGACCTGTTTCAGCGGCTGGTCGATAAGGACGACCACCGAATGGGACTGAAAGTAGGGTCGAAGCTTTCTCGCGGCCATTACCAGGGCATAGGCTATCTTCTCAATCTTCGGGTACCAGAGCTCGGCATCCCGAAGCACTTTGCTGACATAGTAAATGGGCTTCTAAGCCCTTTCTTCTTCTCTGACTAAGACCGCACTAAGCGTCTGTTCGGAAGCTGCCAGGTAGAGGTAGAGCGGTTCGCTAGGTATAGGTTTGCTGAGAAGAGGTGGATTGACGAGGTATGCTTTAAGCTGGTCGAATGAGCTTTGTTGCTGCTGCCCCCACTCAAATCCTTTAGCCCCCCTGAGGGCTTTAAAGAACGGGAGGCACTTCTCCCCGGACTTCGACAGAAAGCGCCCTATGGCAGCTAGGCGACCAGTCAACCTTTGAACTTCCTTGACATTTCTAAGAGGGGCCATGTCCAATATGGCCTTGATCTTTTCCGGATTTGCTTCTATTCCTCGTTGGCTAACCATAAAGCCGAGGAATTTCCCTGATGAGATGCCGAACGCACACTTGTTCGGGTTGAGCCTCATATTGTGCTTTCTTAAAACATCAAATGCTTCTTGGAGGTCAGCCACATGATCAACGCCTCGAATGCTTTTCACAAGCATGTCATCGACGTACACTTCCATGTTCCGGCCGATCTGGGCCTGGAAAACCTTGTTGACGAGGCGTTGGTATGTCGCCCCTGCATTCTTTAGGCCGAATGGCATGACTCTGTAGCAATAAAGGCCTTGGTCGGTTACAAAAGATGTCTTTGGGATATCCGGGGGGAACATTCTTATCTGATTGTAACCCGAGAAAGCGTCCATGAAGCTGAGGAGCTCATGTCCCGAGGTTGCGTCAATCAGAGTGTCGATGCTCGGCAGAGGGAAGGGATCTTTGGGGCAGGCCTTGTTGAGGTCGGTGAAATCAATACAAATTCTCCACGTCCCGTTGGACTTCTTCACCATTACTACGTTTGACAACCATTGTAACCCCTGTTTCCCCAAATACTTATTTTCTGTATATTTTTCTGTATTTAAAATTTGTTATCAATTAATATTTATTTATTTTATTTTATTTTTTTCCCGTTTTCAAATTCACTGTTAAAATGTATTATTGATCTTTTGCTAAAATCTACTTTTAACAAATTATTTTATTTGTAACTAGTTCCCATGATTCTTATATTATATTACAATTATTATTATTATCATTATTGCCTTGATTATTAAGGAAAATATGATTATTACTATTACTGTAAATTTTCATGAACATTTTTATTATGATTATTATTATTATTGCTACTTGATTAATTATTAAAAACCTAGTTCTATGTATTAATCACATTTGTACTCATTTCAAATAACTTCTACATTTTAATACAAATTACATCTTGTTTATAAACCCTATTTTCCCCACTGGATTTTACCCAATACCCATTTGCCCCTATTGGATTTTAATTATATAAATTGGTTTGTAAACCATACCCACTCTCTTATTGGGTCATCTACCCGTCAATACCCAAACCCAATAACCCACTATATATATACCCTTAACTAAACCCTAACTCTACCCTATTATACCTACTGTGTATACAGCCGCCAACCCCTTACTCCCCTCCTTCTCTCCCGACTCTTCATCTCCCATCCTCTTCATCTCCCTGCAGCGCGCTAGCACGCCTCCGCAGCGACTCCATCCCGTCGCACCCAGCCGCAGCACCAGGCCGGTCGCGATAGCCAACGACAGCGCAGCCAGTCCCGATGCCCTGCATCGCTGTCCTCGTGTCGTCGGCAGCCTGTGCCCCCGCATTCGCCCTTCAGCCAGCAAGCCACTGGCTTCTGCAGCGACCTCTTCTCCACTTCGACGACAATCCCGACGCTCCTCGACGTCTTCTCCCCGCAGCCCTTCCTGTGCTGTCGCCGCTCGCCAGCCCGTCAGCCCCATCGCAGTGCACAGCAACCCTCGCCTCGCCAGCCTGAGTAATGATCTCGCGGTGCAGCCTCCCTGCTCGCGACGCTGCATCACTGGCAGCCACCCTCACCGGCATTCCCCTTGTGCTCCGCCCGCCGCTCAGCAGGCCACAACAGCAGCACCATTGTTGGGTACTGTTGATCAAGTGGAACTTGATCATAATGGATGTAAGCCGTCCATTTCTTCGTGATCATGATCATTTGATTGATTGAATTCTGGCCGTTGATTTGATCATCACCATCCGATCGCATCTCAACCGTCCGATCGTCGATCATCTCGATCTCATCAGAGTCGGTATGATCTGATGGATTAGATCTGGACCATTCGATCTTGATCACCCATCATCTTGATCTTCGATCTCGGCCGTCGATTGGTTGATCAACTTGTTCTCGGCCTTGGATCGTCTCGTTCGTCCTTTGCTTGGTGAGTAAACATTTGATCTACTTTTGTTCTTATTCATCAATTGTCAATCATGATATATTTTGGTTCCCTTCTAATTCTCATATGTTTTATTTCCGATCTCGACCGTCGGATTCGCTGGATCTTCATCTTGATCGTGATCGTCATTGAGATCCGTGCCCGAGCGTGATTACGGTGATCGTTTGCTCGTCGCCGTCTCGCCGGGATTTCGATCCCGTTATTTTCAATACATCGGATCTAACGTCGTCCTAAAGGCAAGTCACTTCTATCGAATATTTTTTTTTTGTATCATATTCGATAATTATTGTTGAAATTCCGCAAGTGGATCTTATTTAAAAATCGTAAAATATTATTGTATCAATCGTCGAGATGCCACGGATTTACACGAGCGAATCCAAGTGGTAGTCTCGACATCGTGCTATCTTTTTGCCTCTAAAGTATAGAGATGTTCATACACCATATAGTTATAGTTATTGATTATAAAAATAGGGAATTGTAGACACATTTCATATCATGAAATTAAATGACAAATAGCTATAGTAGATTGTAGAAATTTGTTGATTGTTAATGTGATTGTTATTGCTAGATTGTTGAATTGGAATTATTGAAATGTTAGACATCACCTATATTAATACCAGGTTCACCTAAGGTTAATTCGCTGCGATTAAGATTAATTAAACTCCAATTTACTATTATTAAATTTTATTTTTACCATTTTTACTTAAAATGAACATATAGACTATTCAGAAAATTACGCTAATCTGAACCTTAACGTGCTGTTTAGGCCTAGAACACTTCATTAAAATCAGAAACTCTCTGAAAGTAAATCGTAGCCCAATCTGTCTAGATGTCGATAGACACCAAAACTTTCGAATTCGGAGTTATACTGCTCCAGTTATGAACCTTTTACCACAGCTGCGCTGTAATTCCATATTCACGTACATAACAACTTAGGCTAATGAATTAAGTGAACTATTAATCATATATGACCAAGATAAATCCCAGGTTTGTAGATAACATGTTTAGGGTGTTAAAAAGTATTTTTATTGATTTTTATAATATTTATTTACTGCCTTTATAATTAAAATTAGACAACATCTACACCCAGCCAGAAACTAAAACATATAAAGATCACCGAATTTCACTTAGCTACCGTCGTCGGAATATAACTTTTAAGTATGCGTTGGAACCGGGCGGGAGTTTAGTTTCTAGACCACCTGACGGATCCATAGTTGCTGTCCTGTAGCAACGGGAATACTGATTTTGGTACAGCAACCTACTGCTGTCCAGAATTGAGATTCTATGCTTTATAATGTACAATTGTATTTATAATGTTATATTTAGTGTATTTAATGGTATATAGTATATTGCATGATCTTAGGGTTGTTTTGTCACCTTTTCTAGCGTCCCTTATTAATTGTATTATTGTATGATAATTGAAAAAAGAAAGTAAAGCAAGCCGGGGTTAAGGGTTGATTAGGGTAGTTGACAATATAGTAAGTGTACTCGGATGATGGCCAGTGTTTTATCGTTAGCGGCATCGTGTAAGAAATTACACATGTCCCGTGTTTTATCGTTATCGGCATCGTGTAAGAAATTACACATGTCCCGTGTTTTATCGTTATCGGCATCGTGTAAGAAATTACACATGTCCCGTGTTTATCGCTATCGTCATCATTCCTAGTACATGAACTATAGAATCTACCATCTTAATCTAAACGAAATTGATTGTATGTATCGAACCTGTGGTACGGCACATATGGGACACAGTAGTACATGCATTAGCTAGGATAAAAGATTGAATAATAGACATAAGGCTCTCATCGCATTATCATTGTATATTGTTATCTTAATGAACAGTGTTCTCATTATTGTTGCCATTATTGGTATTGTTTATCGTTATCGTGGTAAATCGTATTTAATGCACATTATACCGTTATATCTTTTACACTGTTCCATGCTATCGATTTATCGTTTATTTGAATTCATTGCTATACCACCATTGTTATTGTTTCTCTGTTTCTCCACTTGCATGTCCACGACTTGCTCTAAGGACAAATTATTCTTTCTTTTTAGATGAACAAGTAACAGGTGTACAAGGAGAATTTTCAGAAGGCATTGATGAGCAGTTCTTTACGATTGGAGCTGGAGCCTATCTAGCTAATTGGTAAGTTCTTGTATTTCAGATTTGGTTATTGAATTTCATTATCGTTTATGTGATTATGTTTTCTGCGTGGTTGTGATTCATTTTTCTTATATTGTTGAGTTAAGACTAGTACAGCTTATGGATGATATGAGTTTGCGTATTTATATCATTCGCTGGGCCTCAGTTACGTGCCTGTGTTCCCGTATTCCAGGAAGCGGGGCGTGACAACCATTCAGGGTAATTTACCTCCTGTATGAATCGGGCCTTCAACAGCTTGTCCACCTCCTCTTTTATAGCGAGCTGACGCTCAGGGGCGAACTTGCGCCTCTTCTGCTAAACCGGTTTCGACCCCGGATCAACACTCAGGCGGTGGACTAAGAGTTCTTCGGAGATACCGGGCATGTCTGCAGCTGACCATGCAAAGAGGTCTTGATTGCTCCGGATGCATTTTACGATATCTGAGTATAGGGCGGACGGTAGGGTCTTGCTAACGAAGAACTTGTGGGTCGGCTCTTGCTCCGAGAAGAGCACCTCCTCCAACTCGTCCGCCGGCTCGGAAGTTGGCCGAGCGGCATCTTGGGGAATTTCCAATGTTTCTAAAGAGAGGACGGGTCCGAGGGTAGAGGTCATATAACACTTGCGGGCTTGCTCCTGATTGCCCCTTACTTCTCCTACTCCGGCCCGAGTGGGGAATTTCATTTTGAGATGATAGGCAGAAGGGACGGCTTCAAGGGCGGCTAGACCGGGCCGACCCAAAATGACATTGTAGGCTGCTGGGACATCTACGACCATGAAATCCATCGACTCCGTGCGGGTAGTAGGAGTTTTGCCAGCTGTGACATCGAAGGTAATTACCCCTTCAACAGTCACCGGCACTCCTGTGAACCAATGGAGTGTGTAGCCGGCGGGCTTGAGTCTGTCCCGGGAGAGCTTCAGGCCCTTAAAAGCGTCGAGGAAGAGGATGTTGACGGAGCTGCCGTTATCTACTAAGATCCTCTCCACTTTGAAATTGGCCATGTGGAGACTGATGACTAGTGCGTCACAATGAGGGGTGCGGACACCCTCGAGATCTTCATCAGAGAAGGTGACGGGCACTCCGAGGCCTTTGGGAGGAGGGGTGGTTCGGACTGAGTTGACTTCCCTGATAAATGCTTTTCGAGAGGAGTTCGAGGAGCCCCCCATTGGACCCCCATGGATGAGGTGGAGGACTCGCTCTTCCTCAAAGTCTGGCGTCTCTTCTCGTTCCGGACGCCTGTTAGCCCCCCGAGGCTAGGGTGGAAGTTCTGCTCGGTCCTTTTTTACAAATTTCGCCAGCTGCCCCCTCTGGATAAGGGCTTCGATCTCATTTCTCAGCGCATGGCAGTCGTTGGTGTCATGCCCATGGTCCCGGTGATAGCGGCACCATTTCTCTTTATCTCTTCTTTTGGCGGGGGTATTCATCCTCGGAGCTGGAGGCAGGATCCCTTCTTTTTCAACTTCCATGAAGATGGCGGAGATGTTAGTGGTGAGGGGAGTGAACTTCTCAAATCTAGGAGGAGGTCGGCGCTGGCCGGCATTATCTTTCTGGAGCTTCTTGGCTCCTTCTTCTTCCGTCCCCTTCCTCTTAAACCCGGAGGTAGACCCCTCCCAGTTGGGTTGTTGCTCGGCCTCTTCGGCCCGGATATACTTTTCAGTGCGAAGGAGAAGGTCGGAAAAGTCATGTGGTGGTTTCTTGGCGAGGGAGGAGCGGAGGTTGGAATTGAGGACATTGGATTGAAATGCTACCGTAGCGGCCGACTGGTCGAGGGATGCTATGGATCTAGCCTCGGCCGTGAACCTCTTCACGTAGTCTCTCAATTTTTCCCCCTTCTTCTGGTGGAGGTGCAATAGGGAGATGCTCGTCTTCTCAGCCCTTCGGCTGCTTACGAAATGTGTGACGAAGAGGGTTTCGAACTGTTCGAAGGAGAATATCGAGGAGGGGGCAAAACGAGAATACCACTCTCGGGCTGGTCCTTTGAGAGTTGCAGGGAAGGTTTTGCAGAGGAGGGCATCGGAAGCTTGATGTAGGAGCATCAGGGTCTTAAAACTTTCAATGTGATCAACTGGATCGGTTTCCCCGGTGTAAGTCTCAAATTGGGGAGGTTTGAAGCCGAACGGGACAGGTGCATCCACTATGGTTCGGGAGAAAGGGGGTCGGCTAGGATGTAGGGTCCTCCCCCTGAGCTCTTCTTCTCGGTTTATCTGACCCAGGCATCTTTCTACTTCATGAAGACGGCGGTTCATGGTGTCATCTCTCCGACGGTAATCTGCCAAGCCATGAGACTCGTCTTCGTATGAGGGAGAGCGAGGGCTACGGCGAGGGTAACTTCGGGAGCGGCGAGGACTTGGGGTACGCCGGGAGTTGCTAGGAGCAGGATGAGGAGATGGGGACCGTTGGTGAGGGCTTCGGACTGGAGGAGGGGATGGCACCTTCGGCTCATTAGGATTTTGACGAAGGTTGAGAGCCTGCAGGACGGTCGCTTGGAACTGCTGGAACTCGGCACGGGTGATTGGTGCCTCATTGTTCCTGGGCTGTTGCCGACCTGCGGGAGAGTGCCTTCTTCGGTAATGATCGGGGGACTCCTTCCTCCCTCTGCGGACGGGGGACCTGTGGTACCGGTGGCGAGGAGACCGCTTGCCCGGATAGTGTTGGCGGGAGGCTCCCTCTCGGGCCCGTTTTTCTTCCAGATGGCGGCGGAGATCATCCTCTTTCTGGCAGTTAGGGTCTGTATTGTGGCGACCAGAGGCTCGGGGGTGATGGGAGGCCATAGAGTCAGTGGAGGCGTTGCGGATGGAGACATGTTCTTGATGAAGGGGTTGTTTCTGAGGGTTAGGACCCTTTGAATCAGGAGGGGGAAGGTTCTGTTGGAGCGGGTCTTCCGCCGTAGGGGGAAGCTGCCCTTGTTGTTGAGCAGGATTGTTGGGAACTTCTTGCTGCTGATCAGGGTTGGGTCCTCGATTGGACCCCCTTGATCTGACTTTCCGAGGTGGCATGGCTGGAGAAAACCTGTTTTCGGGGAAGAGGAGAGGTTCCTATTCGTTAGTTTCCCACAGATGGCGCCAATCTGTTGCTGCTAAATTTGGTGTGGGGGCAAACAGATGAATTTGTGGATTCTTAGGGAAACTGAATAGTAAACCTGTATACCTGTTCCGTCGGGCTTTGGTCGTCGATCTCGCCGTAGACCTGCAAAAAGTGCGAGACACCGGGGTTGTTCCCGGCGATGCACCCTCCGACGCTCAAGTCAGTAATCAGAAAGACTATGAGAGAGCGCAAAAACTGGTGAAAGATTGATTACCTCTTAATGGAGATGGATGGGGGGTATTTATAGGCGTCTTAGGGAACAGATTAGGCATGTACTTCCTGCGTATACAGATAAGGAATGTAATCCCTAATCCCCAGTGAGAGGATAGATATGAATCAGGGCCGTTGATTAAAATTAATCAGAAACCCTAATTCTATCCCGCTGGATCGGGTTTGTTGCGGGTTGAAACCCGCACCCAGTTGAGGTGGATCCGTTCGCAGGTTATTGGATCTGTGAGAAGGAGACCCAGTACCTGTTTCAGACCCGTTTTGTAGGTAAAATTACCGTTTTACCCCTGAACTTCAGGATTCGTGCCCAATTCGGACGGTCTTGATTAAACCCCTATTTTTAGCCATATCAATATCTAACTCTGTATTCACTTTCCATTTAAATATGATGGACACACCATTTCGTAGCATTTCCCCATAAATCAAATTCATGCACCTCTTCATCCACTTTTGACAATTGGAACACAACAAATAAGCATTTCCCCATAAATCAAATTCATGCACCTCTTCATCCACTTTTGACAATTGGAACACAACAAATAAATAATGACTAACGAGTCAACAGCCCCATGTTTTTTTATAGAGAAAAAGTGACTGCGTCACCACTTTATTTATAAAGAATTAATAAAACAAAGTATTATATATACATTACTCCATAAACGGAACACCGGAAAATTATTGCACAGCTAAGTCTACAATATTAACTTGTCTCTCCTCAAGTTATACTTGTAGACGAAGACACCTGCAACCTGTTCTCCCACCTATAAGAACAGCCTCGTGTTAAAACCATAGACAAAGTCACCTAATTAGCTGCGGGAACTAATACTCTAGTGGTGCACCAGGACTGATTCTTCACGTGTGAAGTATCAATAAACTAACCCGCCAATGTAGAGACATCTTCCATGTAAATCTAACAGTTATAAACCATTTTATACTATGTTACCAAATCACCATTAACCAAAGCCCCCGTGATTATTAATTGGAATGCATGTTCCATACTACAGTGTGTTTGCAATTTGGAACGTAAAAATCCATTCCGAAATGCTGGCAACTCCTTAAGAGGCATTCATATGTATATCCTATGATTTGTCTCACTTTAGTTTGACTATTTAACCTATAATGAAATCATTTTGGTGGAATTCACCATTTACATTTATTAAACATCAACAGTGAGGCACAAATACATTTTGTGCAATCAAACTATATAAAATTAATGAACATTTCGTGTTCAAGATAAATATATCTTGTATTACTATTTATTGACAGAAGTTTACTCCTACCATAGCATGTTTTGAAATTTGAAATGTTAACTATCCACTAACCCATTTTCATTCCACATACGAATGCAATGCTCAACCTGGACATAAGACATAACCATCGACAATAAGCATTGTATACGTACCAGATCTTCTCTTATAAGAAAAAATAATAATAATGTATTATTTTTGTGAATTGTTGAAGTCTGAAATTAATTACGAAGATAAAATTTTAAAAAATAATGGCAAAAACCAAAGTACCCCCTCAACGTTAACCTAAATACAAAATGCCCATATGACGTTTGAAAAATACATTGTACTCATTCCTTCGTTAACTTAACCTCATCTGTTAAGTCAGAATTATTAAATTACGTTTGTATCCTTACCCTTTCATAATTAAATCATTCTTCTTCCTCCCCTAGTAATCAACCCACTCATTGAATCTATAGATAATCATAATTAAATGATGTCCCAACGCCTCGGACGCCTAGGCGCTTAGATGACGTCCGCCTTGACGTCCTAACGCCTAGTGTTCTAAATGGCGTCCGCCTTGGACACCTAGACGGCGCTTAGGCGCTCAAATGGAGGAGAACGAACCGCCTTTGCATTAGGCGGTGGTCTAGGCGGTTAGAGGCGATTAGGCGGCCGTCTTGTTGAGTATGCATCCGTGGCGCCGATCAGGCGTCCGCCTGATGTCCAATGCCCAGACATTTTTTTATTTTTTAAAATTTTAAATACTACAAAATAACACAAAAAAAAGAGAACTACTATTAATCTATTAATCTGTTATATACTATGTATGGATCTTAAATAGTAGTGGAATTGTTTTTACTTTTTTTAGTATTCTTGTTGATGGATTGTATATATTACACCTATTACACATATTAAAATAGCACATGTTACACATATTACATCTATTAGCATATTGCACATATTACAATTGGACAATTGTTTATTTTTAATTGAACATATTACACATTAATTGCACGAGGAAGTTTTTTTATGCATAAACATCCTTTAATTACACATTACACAAGAACATGATGAATATTTGCAATTGGATTACATAATTATACTTACGATTGAAGAATATGACTGAATTTAACTAAATCGGCAAAATAAATTCAACCGCCTAGGCGCCGCCTAGGCACCCTAGGCACTAGGCGTCCCTTGACCGAACCGCCACCGCCTAACGCCGTTTACAACCTTGAAATTTCCTTCTTATTTTGTTTCTGCTTGAAGACATATGGACTTGCTCTACTACGAATGCAATGTTTGCTTCAGTGACAAATCTTATTTTGTAAAACTATTGGTGCTATATGTTGCAATTGCATCATACAAATATATCACTGCTAACTATTTGATCAACATTGGACTTGCTCTACGGCGAATGCGATGTAGTATGGATTTTTATTCTTTCTTCTGCTTGAAATTGACGGACTCATGGCAGAGGTGAACTTTTTATGAAACTCTTGCGAAAGGTGTAATACCCCGCAAAATAGCATATGGCTATTTTGCACTGTAACCCGTGCATTGACTAAGTATTGCACACGATTATATTTTTCTTAGAAATTATCAGTTAAATTGAGAGATTTCAGACATACGAGCTGTTCTGAACCCGATGAGATAAACTCGGGATATCTTCTCAATTAAACTATAGTTTCGTCCCGATTATTTCGACCAGACAATTGTCGGGAGGAAGCTATAATTTCTACAAAACCCATATTTTATAGATTTTAATAAATGGGTTACTTTCAATTAAAGCTAGTGCTTGGATTAAATATAAATTGTATTTGTGCACTAGGGTTAGAATAGGAATATGGTGACCTAGGGTACCTTGACCTAACCTAGGGTTAGGAACCCTAGCATCACATCATGGCTTGGATCTTGATGAGATCCAATGGTGGGATTAATTTACCATGTGATAGTTGACTCATGAAGAAGGAAATTTCCTAGAAGCTTCAAGGAAGTTTCCAAGAAGACTAGGATGTGTTGGCACCCAATCCACCCTTCATTCCTTCACCCATTCTACTCTCCATCTCATCCCTACACCTCACCACCATCCCCCCCACACCCACCCTCCAAGGCCGGACCATATAAACCCCACCCCCATCTCACTTCACTCCATTTTTCAAACTCCATTTCATTCTCTTCCTAAAGCTTTCTCCACTCCTCCTTGTTCAAAAATATATATATATATATATATATATATATATATATATATATATATATATATATATATATGTATATGTAGGAAAAAGGAAGAAGTATATAAGAATAGAAGGAGTAGTAGAGAAGGAGAAGAAGAAGTGTAGGAGAAGGTGTTGGCCAAGGTACACAAGCACAAAGAGCAAAGAGAAAAACAAGCTAAGCCTACAAGGAGTGTTCTTGCAACTTCAAGTGGGTGATCTTTTGAACTCTTTGGTATTTATTTTGTTTTGGTATGAATGGATGTGTAGTAGTGATAGTTATGATTTGGTTACCATGATTGAGTATGAGTAGTGCTAGGAAAAGATAAATTGTATGGTAGAGAATTATTCTTTTGAGTTTGATTAAGTAGCATGATTGTGAGGGTATATTGGGAAATTTCTTACGCCCAAACGGTTTGGAATCTTGGGCTAAAATTCTGGGGTATTGTTCTTCTATGTATGTAGAGTATCCATGATTTTTTTTCATAATATTTGGATGCATTTTAGTAGCCCAAACAGCTGGTCCAACTCCGGACAGTAAGCAGCCAGAATGGCTACTGGCTGTGATAATTTTTGGGTGTCTTTCCGATTTTATATCTCGGAAATGACAGGGCATTTTGAGTTGAAAATTTTTTGTGGACACTTTTGTATGTGTATACAACCACAGTCTTAAATTTCGTAATTTTCCGAGGTCGTTTGATGCCCCGAAAAAATAGTAGAATGCGACTGATCCGTAGGTGTCGGCTGAAGCTGACTGTGCTTTGTGCTGAAGTTCAAAAAGCCATAACTTCGTGTACGTTTATTATTTTGCTACGAAATTTTGGGAGTAGCTTGGGGTATGAGTCTATTTGATGAATCTCAAATTTTAGAATTTTTAGAAGTTGATGAGGTTTCAAAGGTAATTAGTAAGGGGCAGTAAATACCCTGCAGAAAAAGAACAGCTGAAAATCGGGTTATGTTTGAGGAGTCGTAGATCGTTGTGTGAAATGAATCTGAATGTGAATTTTGGACACGATGAAATGGTATATGTGTAGATAGAGAATCTCAAATTTCATGATCGTTGGACTTAGGGATAATTTACTAGTGAATTTTAAAGTAGGGTACGTTCATCCTAGGACGAGTTGTCTAGTTCGTGGAGATAGATATTCCTAGACTTATCTGTTAAGAATTTGGGCGACTGGCCAACTAGTGATTGGCAGTAAGGAATCATAGCCTTCTAACCCAACTAGGATTTTGAAATTCCAGGTTGTAGGTTGGAAGTTATGATTTTCCAAAGTGGGACAAATTTGGCCTTGTCGAGAAAATGTTTACTAGAGAAATTAAACTTTTCCCTTGTCATGCACCCAATGGAAATTGGTACCTGTGAGAACCTTAAGAATTGAATCTGAGGACGTGTCCAAATAGGAATTTAAAGTAGACAATCCTACCTTCCCATAGGACCCGAAACGAGTAATTCCGATAACTAAGTGAACTCTTATGATATCGGACAAGTGCAGCAAGTGTGAAAAGGAACGTACTACTAAGAGTACATAAGGGTTATTGGATGACAAGACAATTGAATTTGAGGAAATAGTCAACTGGAAAGTTATAGACTAGGGTCTTACCTTTCCAGAATGGGAGATACCAAGCAATTCTGACTTATGTGCTGGAAATTATGGACATTATGAGTTTAGCAACCTATTGTCGAGACTGACTTCAAGCTTTGAGTTAACTCGGGGACTTGAGTCCTTTAAAAGAAATTGAGGGAATCATCGACTAGGGGATGACAACGGATCTTCTCACCCTTCTAGAAAATTCTGAGTGTATTGGTTTCCGATGAGTGTAGCTTGGGTCACAGCTACTGGTATTTCTTGACTGTTCCATCGGACAATTGATGAGGAACCATTTGCCTACCGCAATATGGTGATCGTGAGCTATCAGATTTAAAAGATGGGTTTTAGCGTTTCATTCGGAACTTAGGCAAGTTCCTGTGCATGTACTCATGGTGGACATGAGTGAGTTGGGATATAGCTATGTTGGATTGTATTGGGTGTCTCGATGCCTGAGTCTGTCAATAGTCAAGAATGGATAATTATGTGTGTACTTACCTTCACTAAATTGTATTACACCATCAGGGCACCGTTGGACCACTCACTGAGGGTCACGAGCCGGGATTATTTTGGGTCGCTGACCTACGAAGGTATTGGGAATCAGTGGATGTGATTCCGGGATGGTTGTTACCTTGACAGACCAGTCAGGCTCGACTTTATTGATCGACACCGAGTGTGGTTTGAATAACAACATATTTTCAGTGAACTGCATTGATTAGTTTTTCTTTTATTGTTTCGCTTGAAGACTGAATTGGTATTAGGGGTGATTCCCTATAATCCAACTTGTTCTGAGAGTTAGCACTAAGTGGTGATACTGGTTGTCTCTTCCTGTCATTAGGGATACGCACTGCGGTGCGTATCTTGCACTGTTAATTCCTGAAGTACCATGGTAAGAACAGGATGCTGATATCCTGGCGGATCGGGGGTATTTTAGGACCTCCGAGGTCGTCATGTTCTATGTTGGTGGACACGAACGGATCATAAAGGATCTTGCGCAATGGATATACCGCGGTATATCTGTAAGTTCGTCACAGCTTTCGAGGATGGTTCGACGCAGTAATTATTGGTGACTTCAGGGTAGCGCCCTGCATTATATTCTTTTATTTTATTTTCACCTCCTCAACCATGTCATACTATCAAGAACAGAAAGTAGACCAAATTAGAATGTATTGCATAGCGAGGGTTCTAATCCCTAAACATGGAGATAACGGCTTGATTTGAAAAGTATGTAGTATGGGATGCATACATTTCCAAAATCTCGCTTGCATTAGACTAAGTACGTTGGCTTGACCTAGGTCACATGTAGTATGGGATGCGTGTGCATCCAGAATCTTGCTGGCATTAGATTAAATACATCTGTTCTATACTCTGTATTGTTGCATTAGACTCAGGTCATGACATACACGAACACTAGGAAATCAGGATGCACGTTGAACTTTCCATTCAAGATGAATTTGTGAGTGTGATAGTTTGAGGATCGCTGTTTCCTTATCAGCATTGTGTCAGTAGAATTACTGACGTACCCCACCTTTTAGGTACATGGATATCAGGTCACGAGTATAGGAGAGCACCAGATCAGCAGGGCATCCAAGTAGTGGCAGTATGCACATCTACCCTTTGAGCGGGTACAGAATTGTCAGGGTCACGTAGCAGAAGGCTCAAGCCGAGGGGCAGGTCCCAGAGGGGGTAGATAGACCACTCAACGGAGTTTCGGCAGTTACCAAGGGATTGCCGATCTGAAAGACAGCCAATGGCTTCACAAGAAATGTTTAAGTATTCTTGTAGTCAGTTGTAATAAAGTTATGTAATTTGTATTCCTTGTCCAAGGACAGTTTGATATTTGTAATTATTAATGTAACAACTCTGATGGCAATAAAAATGTTTAAATTTCTATGTTATTTACTGTGTTGAGATGCATTTGAAGGCAATGATCTTGGTGATGTCACGGATGTCCGATAACGGGGATTCGGGTCGTTACAAAAGGCTTTCACTATTTTGTAAGTCAGGTCAGCCCTTCAATATGTTTATAGCAGTAGCTGTCAGGGACACCAGACAGTCGCCCATGATCGGAGTCGTCAGATTGATCTGCAACAAGCCATTAATAATCGCTGCAGATTGGTGTATCTGTTTGTTTGGTTTGGTTTGGTATCGTATCAGTTTTCTGTGCGTTGTGCACTCTTTTTGTATTTGAATTAGGCGGGAAGTTGGCGGGAGAGCGGAGAGTGCGCTATGCACATGTTTCTCTTTTCTTTGTATCCGCTTCTCTCCCAACGACCTGTAATACCCCTAGTATGTAATGTTTTTTTTTCCTTACAATGAAAATATATGTATGCATTGATTTTATATATGTGTGTGTGTGTGTGTGTGTGTGTGTGTGTGTGTGCGCATTGTTAATATTAGCATACACTATGGTAAGTTTCGTTTACCTGATGTGTTTTGTTTTTTTTTATTTTAAAAAGCCCAACTTTTTCTTTCTTAAAGCCCAACCCAACAATGTTTCCATAGGTAAGTGTAAATGTAAATGAATAAAGCTTAGGGGGGTAAAAGTAAAAAAGAATGATACCTAAGCTCCCTAGAAGTCTCCACACACACCCACATCTCTCTTTTCCTTCTCTTTTCTTCTGGTTTTTCTTCTGGCCGGAAATAACAGCAGACAGCAGCACCATTCTGCTCTCATTTACTCCTTTTCTATATATATGAGTGTTCCTTACTATTGTTTCCAAAACCTTACTTCTTTTATACAAAAACCCTAACCTAATTTTCTTCCATTCTCTTCTATCTGCCACACTTTAAAGCACCTATATATATATAGAGAGAGAGAGAGAGAGTTTTACAACTTTGGAAAAGCATAAAGCTAAGGAAGCTTTTGAAGCAAGGAAGAAGAAGCATATCTTTGAAGAAGAAAGTGGGTATTTTCCTTATTTCTTGATTACTTTTGTGACTTTTTTTTTATATAGAAGTTATGTTTGATAATATTGTGGTTTGAAAGTAGTAAAATTATGTTAAGAGATCTGCTTGTTAAAATTAGCTATTGTTGTTAATATGTTGTTAGTTACAAGTATTAGAAAATTTAGTCTATATAAAATAAATATAGCATCAGTAGTAGTAGTAGTAATATTAGTAGTATTATCGCATCAGTAGTAGTAGTAATATTAGTAGTATTATAGTATCAGTAGTAGTAGTAATATTAGTAGTATTATAGCATCAGTAGTAGTAATATTAGTAGTATTAATAGTGTCAGTAGTAGTAGTAATATTAGTAGTATTAATAGTATCAGTAGTAGTAGCAATAGTGGCAGCATTAATAGCAGCAGTAGGAGTAATAGTAGCAGTAGCAATAGTAATAGTAGCAGCACTAATAGTAGCAGTAGCAGTGATAGTAGTAGGCATCAGTAGTAGTGAATAATAGGCATCAAAAGGCATCAGTAGTGGTAATAGTAAGCAGTAATTTAAAGAAGAAGTAGTAATTCAAAATAAAACTTGTAAGTCACTTAAAGTAATGGCAGCAAAGTAGAAAGGAATAAAAGCTATAGTCGCATACTTAGCTAACTAAAATTTAAGATAGTTTAATAATGGTAGTAAGGTAGAAAAGCCACTTGTAGTTGTATGCTTAGCTAATCACAAATTTATGATAAGTAAAGTAGATCGTAGTAAAGTAAAGAAAAGACTGTAGGCATTAAAGACTTTATTAAACAAGTATGCATAAGTATATGCATATGGTGGTAGTATGCATAAGTATATGCATATGGTAGTGTTTGGTGACTTAAGTGCACTAGTGTTGATATGCATATGGTGATATCTAGTCACTAAGTGCCCTTTTGTTATACATATAGTGATAGTAAATACGTATTAAGTGAACTAGTTTTAGTATATGTCAATGACGAGTATCTAAGCTAAACCAACTCTTAGCTTAAACTGATAATTGCATTGAACCCATACTCAAGTTAGATAACTTGTTGTAAGACAAGATTAACCTTTGAATCTAGGTTTAAATTACCTAGTAGCCAACTATCATTGAATAAGAATAAATTAAATAGGAAATAAAGGACAACAATGATAATAAGATCGCATGACCAATAAAATAAGGACAGACACTAATTGGGAGTGTACTCACCTGTCAAGGGGACGCGTGCGACGTCTCATCTGGGACACGTGCAGCACAGTCTCGACTGTTGATTCCTGAGATTTAGTGATAGAGATGTCAAAATCTAGGGGAATGGACCCTTATGAGTACATTATGTTCTAAGTTATCCATATGAACAATGAGCAAGACTGTAACTCTCAGTCTCTGGAGGAGTAGGGAAAGGCCAGCCGATTCGCCCGATGTTCGGATAACTTATGGTAGAGGGTGTGGAGAAGGACCCCCGATTCTGACAGGATTACAACTGAGCTGAATGATCACCAACCTGTCGGGAGTGGAGAGAGACCACCGGCCGGTAGAGTGGAGAGCGACCACCAATTCTGATAGATCGGGGTGATCACCGACTTTTGGGAGTGGAGAAAGACCACCGATCTGATGCAGTAGACGGAATAGACAGTATTTACTGCAGCTCTACCAGTCACTAAATAAATGTCAGGAACAAGAAAGAGCATAAGAATAGGTTTGCATTGCGAGGGAGTAAACCCTATAATCTGAAGTACGCTCAAGCTTGACTAGGGTATATGTAGTATGGGATGCATATGTTTCCGAATCAAGTATGCATTAGAATAAGAGCAACGTGTGCATTTGAATTGTGCATTAGATCCTAGATCATAACATACACCAACACTCCTATTACATGAGTACCACGTTTCTTTCTTTCTACATTAAGAATTGTTTGTGGAGAATTAGGAAATTGCGGTTTTCATCCGTTTTGCGTCTGACGTGCCCACAGTTGGTTTGTAGGAATTGATCGTGGGAACAAAAGAATATTGAGCCGTGGAGTATGCCAAGTGGGAAGTAAAATTTTCCTGAATAATGTAAGTTTTAAATAACCTGTAATTTCTTTCTGTGTTATGTACTCATTTGAAGTAATGATCTTGGGTTGTATCACGAGTTTCCTGTATGTGGATCTCGAGGCGCTACACGACCTATATAAGGCCTTGTAATAACTTTTTTGCAATATCAATAAAAATCTAGATTGTTCTTCCTCTAATCCTTTCTCCTCGAACCCTAATTCTCCAAGTTCTTCCATCGATGACGAGGTCGCGAGCAAATCGCAACCCAAACTCTGGCAATCGGGTATCAGAGCCAGATAATCTCGACGGCGATGGGCGTGATGAAGGTAGTACGGCAATGGAGGGGGAAGTGGCGAATCTAAAAAGTCAGATGGTCGAAGCCCAGCTTCATAATGGGTATCTCACAGAAAGGGTGGAGGCGATAACAACAAACATCGGAGATAGGTTCTCCAGATTAGAGGCGATGATGACGATGATGCAGCAACCTCATTCACGACCACCCAATCTTCCCAACCCCCCGATACTCCAAAACCCTTCCCATCAAGGTCCCAACAGAGAGGTATTCCATCCTAACTCCATCTCCATTAATTCCACAAGGCATAGCGACGGCGGAAATTTGTTTAGAACTCCGTTCAAGGTGGAGTTTCCGATCTTCCAAGATGGGGATCCCACCGAATGGATTTGCGGGGTGGAGCAATTCCTAGAATTTTATGATATTCCCGATACCCAAAAATTGAAATATGCTTCGTTGAATTTAAGGGGGGGAGCTGCTCAGTGGTACCACAGGTACATTATACCAAGGATTCATAAAATTTCTTGGTCTGTATTTTTTGGAGTTAATAACCAGGTTTGGACCTACAATCTTCCAAGACTATGGAGGAATTCTTTCTAAGTTGCAACAGAGGATTGATCTAGAAGCTTACGTTCAAGAGTTTGATAGGCTATCCAATTTTGTAGAGGATTGGTCAGAAGCTCATCTTCTAAGCACATTTATAAGTGAGTTACGAGACGAAATTCGTTGGGATGTTAAGTCACAGAGGCCCAAGAGTGTAAATGAAGCTATTGGTTTAGCTAGGGGATTTGAAGAAAAATTATCTTGCTTGCAGAAGATTAATAAAACTCCTTTTGTATCCAAGCAGCCAGTCACAGCCAGCCCCATTACTGTACAATCTGCTAAACTGCCAACACCCTATGCTGCTACAAACTCCTCAAATAATTTTGTTCCTAGAAGAGTATTCAAGAGATGAGAGAAAGGAAGGCCAAAGGGTTGTGCTTCAACTATGACGAAAGATATACACAGGGACATTTATGTAAAGCTCAAAAATTTTACTTCTTAGAGTGCTTGGACGAAGAGGAGAGTGAAGTAGCAGAATTTGAAGCAGTCCATGTTGTCACTGCTGAAGAGCAAACTCAAAGTAACCTACTGACACCCACTCCAACCACACAACACCCTAAGATATCATTCCATGCCTTAGTGGGAACACAGGTTTACCCACAGGCCATGAGTGTTAAGGGGAGAATCAATGGAAGGGAGGTGAACATATTGATTGATATAGGTTCTACACATAATTACCTTGATCCACAGACAGCCATCACAGCCAACTTGTAGATCAGTAAGGAGCCCAGATATAAGGTCACGGTGGCCAATGGTCAGGTCATGCACAGTGAAGGGAAAGTAGAAAATGTTAAATTCTCAGTTCAAGGGGTGAACTTGCAAGTGGAATGTTGTTACTACCATTGGGGCCAACTCAAATGGTCTTAGGAGCCCATTGGTTACACTCATTGGGGTCAGTTACGATGGATTTCAGTGTGATGACTATGGATTTTAAAGTTGAAGGAATTATGAGAAGAGTGCAAGGGATTGTAAATCCTCAATTGCAGATGATGGAGGCTGAAGAGCTGGTGAGAATGGGAAACTGTGTGCCAAGCCTACATGATACAAGTGCAAGGTGTGTTAACAGAGACAAAGGAGAATGCAAGGGCCACATTGTCTAACTTAACACCTGCAGATATCCAAAGAATTTTACAAAACTTTCCTAAAGTATTCAATGAGAGAATGAGCTTACCACCACAGAGGAGTATAGATCACCAAATTCCCTTAATCGAGGGGCAAAAGCTTTGCATGAGGCCTTATAAACATCCACATTTTCATAAGAATGAGATTGAGAAACAGGGGAAGGAGATGTTAAATGCAGGATTCATCAAGCCAAGCAGCAGCCCTTATGCATCACATGTTATCTTAGTAAAGAAATCTGATGGCAGTTGGTGCATGTGTCGATTATAGAACCCTTAATAACCAAACCATCAAAGCTAAGTTCCTAATCCCTATCATCGATGAGTTGTTGGATGAGCTACATAGAGCCAAGTATTTCTCAAAAATTGACTTAAGGTCAAGATACCACCAAATCAGAGTGCACGATGAAGATATTTCCAAGACTAGCTTTAGAACTCACCATGGCCACTTCGGGTTTGTGGTGATGCCCTTTGGTCTCACCAATGCCCCAGCCACATTCCAGTCTCATGAATGAGGTCTTTAGAGAGTATCTCATAAGATTTGTTCTAGTTTTCTTCGATGACATCTTGATATACAGCCCTTCTTGGGAGAGTCATATCCAGCATTTATCCCAAGCTCTCACAGTGATGAGTAACAACTAGCTCTTAGCAAAGGCTAGTAAATGCAGTTTTGGCCAAGTCTCTGTAGGATACCTGGGGCACATTATCAGTGAAGAGGGAATTGCAGTGGATCCTACTAAGATCAAGGCAGTTGAAGGTTGGCCATAGCCCAGTACAGTCAAGGAATTGAGGGGAGTCCTTGGCTTAACAGGTTATTATCGTAGATTTGACAAGAATTATGGCAGTATCGCAGCTCCTCTCACCAATCTGTTGAAGAAGAATGCTTTTAAATGGTCATTGGCTACTTCTCAAGCTTTTAACTCTCTAAAGAAGGCCATTGCGATGCAGCTCCTCTCCCCATCCCTTGTTCGAAATCCCCTGAACCCATCATCGCCATTGCGACGAAGCTTCGCCGCTCGATAACCACCTCCAGCACCCACCTGCACCCCGTCCTCCATCCCGCTCCTTGACCCCGCTGCTTCCCCTTGTCTTCGTCGCCACCAACCACCAAAGTTCATCCCCTTGTCTTCGTGAACCCACCAACCGCTCGAACCCATCGCCTTGCATCCGCTGATCGCCACCATCGCCTCGTCAATCCACGACCTCGCCTTCACCCCGCAACCACCGCAGAACCACCCTCGTCGTCGTCGTCCTGAGCACCGAACACCCCCATCGTCTCCTCCCCTGTTTCGTCGCAAAACAGAGTGCCTCTCGAGCGTCCTTGCTCCCGTCGTAGCGTCGCTTCCCGATCGCAGTGCCGCGGCCAGTCACCGCGAGCGTCGCCGCCTTCGTCGTGGGTCACCGCAGTCGCAGTCGTCGCCTAGTGCCGCCATCGCCTCCCGCTGCGTTCTCTCTCTGTCGCTATGGAGAAGGAGGGAAAGTGGAGTAGGTGTTTGCTGTTGTGAGTGGGATTTGGAGTTTCATGTTGGCTGTTTTGTGGGTTTTGACAGGGTGTTTGCTGTTTGTGTAGTGGAGGTTGTTGTTTGGGGATCAGTAATTGTGTTTGGTGTTTTGTTGAGATTGAAGTTGGTGTTTTAATCCGATCGGGTGTTTGACGTTTTGTGTGGGTGTTGCACGTAGTTTGCACGTGTTTCCGTGCGTCCGTGGTTCGTGTTTCGTCACCCGGAATTCTCATCCCGTTATTCTTGCATATTCAAATTTACCGTCTAACAGGCAAGTCACCGTCCTCTTGAATTGTTAATTGTATCAAATTCAAGTTTTGTTGAAACTCTTACAAGTAGATCTCTTTGTTATCGTATTATTCATTGTTCATCTCTCTTTGTTGGGTCTATTGAGGGTTTACATAGCTAACCCCAATATTTACTACAACTACACCCTATTTTTGTCATTAATTGCCGCTAATTTAATGCTTCTTCTTTTTAACTTTTGGTAGGGTGATGAAGAACATGTTCAGTTAAAAGGCATTGTCCTGTTTGAAAGGTAATGGTTTCAAAACTCTTACTATTGTTTTAAAACTTTCATTGTTTTCACAAATTATTGTAAACTCTTACTATTTGTTTCAAATCTCTTATTGATTTTTTAGGCTCACTATGTAACGCCCCGAGTCCAGCTCAGCTGCGCACGCACACAATTAACTAAATTCTAGCCACGCCCACCACAGGCTGCCTCAAAAAGGTGTCCGGACGATTGGTACCTTTATCCTTGGCTTTTTCCTAATATATTCTCACTTCTCTTCCCTTCTATAGCCGATGTGGGATTAATCCCCTATGTCAAACCCAGTCAACACCACCCACACACTTACCAGCACACACTTCCATTCCTTCATTCATTTAATACCATCTATAGCCCCATAGATCATCTTATAGGCTCATCACACCATTAATACCTATAGGATCTTCTATAGTCCACAAGCAACTACTCATTTCCTTTCTTTCTTTTCCAAGCCACGTCACCATCCATCCTTTCTATTCTTTCTTTCTTAATACTATATACTATATATATACTATCCATATACTAGTATATATATATATATATATATATATATATATATATATATATATACTCTCTTAGAGATACGAGGTCTCACATTGGTGTAATACCCCGCAAAAATAGCATATGGCTATTTTGCATCGTAATCCGTGCGCAATTGAGAATTGCACACGATTATGTATTTTCTAATAACAATTGATTGTTATTGAGAAATATCAGATTTGTTGTCTACTTTATTTTATAATTTTGAAGGATTATTGCGAGGTAGTTTAATGTATTTTGTATTATTTGTAATCTTAAAGTAGAGATTTTTGGGTTTATTTGAAATGTATTTGAGACTAAGGGGCCTATGGGTAATATTCCCTATTATTATTATCTATGTAATTACTTATTTATTCCCTTAATTACAAGCCCCTCCCCACCTTTTTCCTTCTTCCTTCTCCTTCAATCTTTCTCCCGTTCCCTTCCCAAAACCGAAAGAAAAAGAACCCATGCCAAACCCTTCGGCCGATGCTTTCCCCACCCAAAATCCACCTCGTTTCTCTGTGGTTTTCAAATTAAATTGAGGGGTAGACTAATGGAAGGGTTCTCTACATCGTGGCGGTGTCCGTTTTTCGAAAGAATTTCAAAAAGGTAAACCCTATTTTATTTTATTGTATAAAATTAAGTGTTTTCTATTCCTATTAAGTAGGAATTTGGTAGTAGGGAGATTAGGAGGAGTTGGGTGTTATAGATACGAGAAGTTAGCAAATTGATAGAGGATTTGCAAGTTGTTAATAAATTGGGGTTTTGGGTTTGTAAAAGAGAACTATATGTGTATGGATTAGTTCTCGTATGGTAGTAGAAATTGTAGTTGGATTATTAGAATAATTTGGGAGTGGTTCTAGTAATTATTTAGAGATAAAAAAAATTCCATAGGCACTAGATTAGTACGTGCATCGCATGTGTGTATCCCAGGCGTTCAATAAAATGCCTGTGTGATATTAGAGTTAGTATTATCATTTTCTTGTAACTGGTTTGGATGCTTGAGCCTTGATTGCTTTGAATTTTGATGATAGGATATACTAGCGGCTTTGGAGGCGTGGTGGCGCTTCGAGTCTTCGCGGGACAATTTGTGAGTATGATATACGTTATTTTTACGCATATGGTGTGTTATGAAGATTTTAAATTACGATTTGCGGTGTATTTCTGCTTCCGTATCTTAGTGTAGCATGGGTGTTTGAACTAAGGATTTGTGTGGGCACTCTTGTATGTGTCCACACTATAGGTTAAATTTCATAAATTATCGAGGTTGGTTGATAACTCAAAATAAATTGTGGAGTGCAGCTGGTCTGAAAGGATAGAGCTGAAGCCGATTGCTTTTGGACCGAAGTCCGAAAGGTCATAACCAATTGTGTAGGTATGATCTTGCTATGAACCTTGAGAGTAGTTTTTGGTATGGGTTTATTTGATGATTCTCAAGTTTTAGAAATTCTAGAGTTCGTTTGGTCAAGGGTAGTAAACGCTCTGCCGAAGGAGTGGCTGAATTTGTGTGCTATGTTGGAAGTTGTGGTTGTTGTAAGTTTGGCACCCTGTTGTTGAGATTGACTTCAAGATTAAGTTAACTTAGGGACTTGAGCTCTTAAATAGCTGAGAGTCGCCCACTAGGGGATTGCTGGGGATCTCCCCACCCTTCTAGAAGTCTGATTGCGTTGAATTCCGATGAGCGTAGTCTGGGTTACAGCTACTGCTACTTCTTGAATTATTTCATCGGACAATTGATGAGGAGCCCTCTGCATATCGCAGTGTGGTGATTATGAGCTATCGGGTTTTAATGATGTTTTAGCATTTCATTTGGGACTTAGATAAGTTCCTGTACTTAGTACTCATCGTGGACACGAACGGGTCGTACGGACTGCGGTCCGATGAAATACGATGCTATAGGTATGCTGTGGTATATCTTTAAGTTCGTCACGGCTGTTGAATGGGATCCAGGTATATGCTAGTGGACACGAACGGGTCGTACGGGCTGCGGTCCGGTAAAATACGATGCTATAGGTATGCTGCGGTATATCTTTAAGTTCTTCACGGCTGTTAAATAGGATCCAGGTATATGCTAGTGGACATGAACGGGTCGTACGGGCTGCGGTCCGGTAAAATACGATGCTATAGGTATGCTGTGGTATATTTTTAAGTTCGTCACGGCTGTTAAATGGGATCCAGGTATATGCTAGTGGACACGAACGGGTCGTACGGGCTGCGGTCCGGTAAAATACGATGCTATAGGTATGCTGCGGTATATCTTTAAGTTCGTCACGGCTGTTGAAAGGGATCCAGGTATATGCTAGTGGACACGAACGGGTCGTACGGGCGGCGGTCCGGTAAAATACAATGCTATAGGTATGCTGCGGTATATCTTTAAGTTCGTCACGGCTGTTGAAAGGGATCCAGGTATATGCTAGTGGACACGAACGGGTCGTACGGGCTGCGTTCCGATAAAATACGATGCTATAGGTATGCTGCTATATCTTTAAGTTCATCACGGTTGTTAAATGGGATCCAGGTATATGCTAGTGGACACGAACGGGTCGTACGGGCTGCGGTACGGTAAAATACGATGCTATAGGTATGCTCCGGTATATCTTTAAGTTCGTCACAGCTTGAACCCAACCATGTCATACTATTAGGAACAGGAAGTAGACCAAATTAGAATGCATTGCATAGCGAGGGTTCGAATCCCTAAACTTAGAGACAACGGCTTGATTTGGAAAGTATGTAGTATGGGATGCATACATTTTCAAAGTCTCGCTTGCATTAGACTAAGTACTTTGGCTTTACCTGGGTCACATGTAGTATGGGATGCATGTGCATCCAGAATCTTGCTGACATTAGATTAAGTGCATATGTTCTATATTCTGTATTGTTGCATTAGACTCAGGTCATGGCATACACAAATACCAGGAAATTAGGATACACGTTTATTTTCCATTTAAGATGAATTATGAGTGTGAAAGTGATGTATTGCGAGATGTGATGATATATGTTGTAAGAAATGAATGAATGCGGTGTTATGTGATATGAGATTGGGAAAGAAGATAAGTCGTGAGTCTGTAATTGCAATGAATGGTAAATATGGTGCAGTTATGTGATAGTAGAGTATTTGTGAATGTAAAGCTTTATGAAAAAATAAAGCTATAGGAATGGTTGCTTAAGGCATAAAGTGATGGGCCTTAAGCGACAAATTGGAATGATTTCCAAACTTATGATAAGTATATTGTGAGCAGGTATGGATATACATACAGGAAGTGATGCAGTGAATATTTGATGTGAAATTCCATTTATGATATTTACATGTTCAGGTTTATCTTGGTATTCGTAAGTTCGTTCTGTTTACTTATAAAGTTTAATTTAGTTGCTTATTAATAAATTATACTCACACCAGAAATGGCTAACCCCTTAGTGTTTGGAGGGTTAGGGAGTCTCTGGACTACCTAGGCCCCTACTGTTACAGGTCCTCAGCGGTGCAGAGGTGAGGTGTAGATTCTGTGGAGTGGAGCTTCATTTTACAATTGTTGTTTAAGGTTATTTACGTGAATAGTGAAATTTATGCTTTAAACTGTATTTGTGATGTATAAGTATGTGGATGATGATGATGAGTATAGTGTGGGGTGGCATGCTATGTTGTTGACCCGTACCCACCTCGTTGTGGAGTACCGGGCCCTGTGGTATGTTTTATGAATTATTTTCTAAAAATCTTACTACGTTTTCAAAGGAATTTATGGTTTTTAATTGATATTTGATATTCTATTATGAGTTTGGCCCCCAGAGCATATATATATATTGCATGTGTGATTCTGCTCATTTTGGCCTGGGGAGCCCGTGATATTATTGCCTGTGATGTGAGCTACGGAATTTAGAGCAGAATTTCGTAAGCTTTTTGTGTTTCGGGGCAGAAATTTCACGGGAGACTGCCTGATTTTTCTTTGAAATATAACTATCTTAGTTTATGTTTAAAGTGATATAGAAATTGAAAGAATTGAGTTTGAAGTCAAAATGGGGGCATTACAGTTGATATGATAAATTGATATTCGTAAGTATTAATGTATAAACTCTGACGGCAATAAAAGTGTTTTAAATTTTCGTACTATTTACTGTGTTGAGATGCATTTGAAGGCAAAGATTCTGGTTGTGTCATGGATGTCCGATGACGGGGATCCAGGGCGTTACACACTATTTGGTCCCATTTTTGAAGACTTGAAGCATTGTGTTTTCTGACAACCGTGTAATTTTTTTTTCATCATTTATTTGGTTGGTGTATATTTTGCTGAAGGATGTAATAGTTGTAATATTTAGCATATTTTGAGATGATGTAAGTATATGTATATAATGATGATATAATATAGTTATGTTAATACCCGTACCCGCAAAGTTGTGGAATATTGGGTTCTGTGTTTGATTTTTGAAAGATTTTTCAAAGGTTTTTCTAAAAATCTGTTATGTTTTCAAACGAAATTTTGGTTTTTATTTTGTATCTTGCATTATATTATGATTTTTTCCCCAGAGCCTTATATATATGATGCATGTGTGATGTTGCTTGGCTTGGCCTGGGGAGAATTGATATTTATTGCATGTGATGTTATATTTTTAATTGTTAGCAGAATTTTGTAAGGAATTGCTGTAAACGGGCTAATATTTTAGGGGAGGTTCTTGCAAAATTTTTACTAAATTTCCTAAAATCTATTATGTTTTGAAACGATATCTTGGTTTTTATTTTGTATCTGTAGTCATATGAAGATTTTCCCCCCCAGAGCACTATATATATGATGTCTGTGTGATGTTGCTGGGATTTGCCTGGGGAGGATTGATATTTATTACCTGTGATATTAATTTTTAAATTTTGAGCAGAATTCCGTAAGGATTTGCTCTTAAAGAGCAGAATTCTTACGTTTTCAAACGAAATCTTCGTTTTTATTTTGTATCTTCGCTTATATGAAAATTTTAGGGAAAGATTAATATTAACTGCCTGTAAAATTTTAGACGAGATTGTCAAAGGAATCGGCCAAAATTACAATCAACCAAGATGCAATTCAGCCAAGATACAACTAAGCCAAGATACAATCAGCCATGATTATGATCAGCCAAGATACAATTCAGCCAAAATACAATCAGCTATAGATACAATCAGCCAAGATACAATTCAGCCAAGATACAATCAGCCAAGTTTACAATCAGCCAAGATACAATTCAGCCAATATACAATCAGCCAAGATACAATTCAGCCAGAATACAATTCAGACAATATACAATCTTCCACCAAAAGTGCTTACCATTAACACTTTGGCAAATGCACACACAAGGTAAAAACCCATAAGTATTTTGAAGAATCTCAGTAGGGTATACAACTGTATGTGAAAGATCAACCAATACAAAACCATCTATTTTTACACAAGAAATTTTGCTCATTTATGGTCCGAAATGGTCCAAACAATAATAGAATTGAAATATGAAATACACAATAACTAATTAACCTTGCTCAATAACCAACCAAAAGAAGAAGAAAAAAAATTATTATTATTTTTTTTGAATAAGTCCACTCAAAGCTAACAAGCAGCAATATTGATGGGGAGTTTTCCGTTACATACAAAAGGTATACATTACATCTGTTAATGTCCAAGCTTTTTCCATATATCATTTTTTTTGCACCAAGTGACTTCACTTTTCCAAAGACGAAGCCTATCTTCGTGGGCATTCCATCTACAAGGGAATTCTCATATATTTTCTTTGCACTCTTGAACCATGCGACATTTCCATCCATTGCATAAATCAGAATAAAGACCTATGTTACAAAAGCACTCCAGCATCCAAGCATTTAAAATGATCAAATGCACTCCAGAATCCAAGCATTTAAAATGATCCACGCATTACAGCAAATTTTTTAGTCATGCTTTTAGAAGCAAATGATCAAATGCTCACCTTTTTCGCATCTTTCCATCGTATTCCTTCACACAAACCTACATGCTTCTCGACAACCTCGAGCTGCAAATGAAGAATAAGCACGTGTTAAGGTACTTCTGAAGCATTTTATCCCAGTCCTACACAATCCAATTGGTTATAAGATTATAGTTAATTAATCTTATTTTCATTTGAATTGGAAACTTTTAGGGCGAAAGAAAGTCTGTAGAATGATTGAATCTTATGTCTCAAAGTTGTGTAGATACATAAATCTTCCGCCATGTACACAGTGAGATATAATACTTTATATTGCAAACATGCAACACATCTAACAAAATATGCAAAACAGATAAACATGAAGAAAAAAATATAAATAACAGCTATTACTACCATGGCATCAAGTCTCGGCAAATACCAGAATGCATTGGCAGAGACGAATAAAAAAATGGTCTATGAATACTTGCCCACAATAACAACTTAATTAATTAATCATTCTTCGCGATGACGTGCCGCAGGAAACAATATAAAGGTGAATGTATTAAAAAAAATTAAGAAACAATAAAATTTCGAAGGAGGCCTGTGTAGAGAAAATGGTTGTATTAGAAATGTGGTTGTATTTGTTTACACTCAGATTTTTTTTTTTTTGGCATAATGCATATTTTTAATGGATGTGCTCACATTTCTTGAAAAATAGTTATGTTTTAGGAGAAGTGGCTAAGTCAATATTGAGAAATTTAAGGGCAATAAAGATGAAATAATTAAAAAACTGAAGCAATTTAATGAAGGTTTGTTAAAGAGGTATAGTGAATGACTCCAAATAAATGCATAAATTTATATGCAGTTCATACAATCAAATTACTACAAATAAATTTATATGCAGTTCCGAATATGTGCCGTAGGCACGTGCCACTGGCATACCTAGTGTGTAAATATAAAGGGGAAAAAATTGGGGGCCCCTAAAATTGAGGGGAAAAGGGGGGGCCGAGGCAGCCAAAGACTCGCCGCGCTTTTCTCCTCAAGGAAATTGCATTTGACCTCGCCCACCAATGACAATAAGATTAAACTTAGGGCTCCCAGACAAATCTCATCTCACTTCTCCTTCTTCATGTCAGATGGCTTTCCTTAATTCCATCTTGGGCTACATGGAGACATTCTTGAACCAGTACATCATACATATCCACCTTCCAGGGATTAAAGTTGATCTTACTGTCGATTTGTTTGATCATTACGTAGTTGTGACCTGTCATCTTCACCAAGAGACTTATCAACTATAGCTATGATACCAGTTTTTAGGAATTTGGCGCAGCGGAGTTTGAGCTTTAGTAGTGAGAAGCAATAGCTGATCTAATGGACAACCAAACAAGTAGATCAAAGCACACAAAGCACACAAAGATTTGTCTCGGTTTGGGCGAACCCTAATCCAGGAAGAAATAAGGAAGATATTACTCAACTTAAAGAAAATTACAATAGTTACAAACTCTCACCAAGAACCTATCTATCTCTCGAGTCTCACTCAAAGATAATCTATTGATTACAATTGAGAATTCTCGGTGAAGTACTTCTTCTCTCAATCGAGGCTATTACAATATATAAAGATATAGAGAAACCCTAAGTTGTAGTCTTGATACAATAACCATATGAAATATGCTAAATAAAGAGACATACTTTAGGAGCCGTATGATCTGACTTGTAGAAGAAGCTGGGCCAATATATAAAGATATAGAGAAACCGTAAGTTGTAGTCTTGATACAATATGAACTGACACTAACTGTGAAGATAATTTTCTGGTTGATCTTTTTGGCAGTGTAGTGTCCATGCTTAGTTTGGAATTAGACGGGTGTTTGGATTTACAAAATTAGGGCAAATTTCATTAAATTTTCGGTTCCCCAGCCAAATAATGCATTACTATCTTCGGCCTTGCCAAAATATTTTGCAAATCTGATATGGGCCCCTCAGCATTTTTTGCAAATTGATTATGGCCTTTCTAACAATGCTCAAATTATGCAATTAATAATTTCTCGAGGAAAAATTGTACATCTCTAATATTTCTAATACCATAATGCGAGAGCTAGAGTTTAGTAATTTGTATAGACAACTATCTAATCTCAATCACTTAGTTTTAAGTGGAAGTTATATTAACCATCCATTTACTCAATTGATTACCATAATATCCTCAAAATTCCAATTTATATACGACATAATTATTTACAAAAGTGCAACTCACATAAAATAAAAATTGGTACTACTAAGGATAATTTGTAAAGAGTATGGTAAGAATTTGAGATTGATAAAGAGAGATCTCAGGTTCGAGGCCGAGGCCAGACTACGTCATAGTCTTTACTTAAAAATATATATATATATTAGGATGTGCACAGCAAATGCATATTATTATTTGCGATTACTAGTGATATGGCTAAAGATAGCATTAAATCAAGAGCGTTCAAATCGGGCACGAATCTTAAAGCTCTCAGGGGTAAAACGGTAATTTCACCTACAAACGGGTCTAAATTGGGAACTGTGTCTTTCTTCAAAGCCCAATAACCCAAAAACGGATTTGTCCTACTGGGTCAGAGTGATAACCCATTACAAACCATCCCAAGTCATTTAAAGAGTAATTCAAATTCATGGTTACGGTTAAAACCAAATCTCTTACCATGAAACGATTCAAACTCTACATCTTACCCAGAAACACCGGGACATAGGGATAAATGATTATCTCTAAACTATCTCTAAAGGCGACTATAAATACTCCTCTCCTTCCACCATATGAAAGGTAATTAATATTTTTCCACATAAAGCTCTTTCATAATCTTCCTGATTACCGACAAGAGCGTCGGAGGGTTCGTCGCCGGGATCCATCCTGGTGTATCGAATTTTTTGTAGGTTCACGGCAGCGGCAAGAAACCAGTCAAACACCAGTGAAAGTCAACATGTTTTCCTTTATTTCTAAAAGAATCCACAAATTCATCTATTTGCTCCCACACCAAAATCAACAGCAACAAATTGGTGTCGTATGTGGGGAAAAAAAAAAGCAATCCAACCTTACTTCGCAAGCAAAGTCAGTTTCTAACCATGCCTCCGAAAGAGAAGGGGAAGGCAGCAGCCTCCAGCCGAAGAGCCACTCCCCTTCCTCCTCCTTCAGTCCAAGATGTCCTTCCTCAACTTAATCAGCAAGTTCAGCAACCACAGCCTGAACAACCTCTTCCTCAACATCCTCCTCCTCAACAGCCCCCTCCTCAACAGGCTCCTCCAAGGTCTTGGGGGGTTGCCCCAGGGGGGCTCTCGTCAAAGTCGTCCAAAGCAACACCCTCATCATGACCATGTTTCGGTCCACAATCCCTCAACTGACTCTATGGCTTCTCAAAGTCCTCCAGGGCTGGATCACCATCAAGTAATTCTTAACCGTCAGTAGGGGGTCGACCTCCGAACTCGCTTGAATAAATGGCGAGCCCCTGAGGAAGTCTCTCAACCTAAGCACCCAGGGGCCTCGAGAGTCCGTACGCCCAGTAGACCGAGGACCAGAAGATCCCCTCCCCCGAGGAGGCGAAGAGAGTCCCCCCCACGTCGTCGGCGGAGAAGTCATACTCCGATAAGCTGCGCCACACCTAGGGACCGTCGAGCTGGAGGGGCATCAGTCACTCAGGCCGAGCTCCAGAACTTCAAACAAGATATCATGCGAGCTTTTAATATCGCCGCGAGTCAGGATCAGCGTGCGCCTAACCCTCGCCATACCGCCACTCATGAAAGAGTCCCGAGGGTCAACTAGATCTGACCGGAGGGATCACTTGGTCCACTGCCGTCTCCACGATATGGAGAGGCGCCTCAACAGGATCAATAATGAAGAAGAACAACGGACCAACAACTTCCGCCCAAGCAGACCTCCCTTTTTTAGGGCCATTATGGAAGCTCCGGTCCCCGAAGCCTTCAGGTCGCCCTGCTTTGAATCCTACAATGGGGAGTCAGACCCGGCCGATCATATCGAGAGTTTCAAAACTCTCATGATGATTCATCAAGCCTCGGATGCACTCCTCTCCAAGGCCTTCCAAGCAACGTTGAGGAGACCAGCAAGAGAGTGGTACTCCCGTCTATCTCCAGCCTCCATTTTCTCATTCGAACAGTTTGAGGAGCTCTTCCTTACCCACTTTGTGGGCAGTCGCCGAGCTAAGAAAACGAGTGCGTCATTGCTAGCCCTCAGCCAAAGAAAGGGTGAATGTCACACCCCGCTTTACAAAAATACGGAATACAAACACGTAACATTGGCCCAGCGAATGACTAACGTCATCCATAAGCTGTTTATCCGATCAACTCAACAATATAATCAATACAGAACAATTGTGCAGTCAGTAAAAATAATCTCATAAACAATAATACTTGGAATAAACAATATGAAATATCTAAATATAATAATAATCCAACATCTGGAAATAATAAAAAAATTCGGGACATAAGTCCAAAACAATAATAAATCCCAATACAATAGTAACAAATCTCAACACAATAAGTTCATTTAAGCAATAAGCAACTAAAAAGCATTAAATCTTCAGAATCTTTGTTCTCTAATTCCAGCAGGCAATTCTCCATCAGTACGTGTAAATACTTCATCTAAAAAGAGGGGAAAAATTATCCTTAGAGCAAGTCATGGACAGCAGGTAGAGAAAGCAGGAAACAATGGAATAACGGTATAACAATGAAGTCAATGGATCAATAGGAATCAATAACATGGGACAATCATGATAATCGATGCAATTGGCTATAAACAATGGTTCAATATTCGGTAACGGTAATCAATGATCAATAACGGTAACACATAGCTAATATTCGATATCACTAGAAACAATGAGGAACAATATGCAATGCTGGTGTTGTGTCAATCCTTAAGTCTATTAATTATTTTAATTCTAACTAATATAGCACTTCATGTGTCCCATCCATTTACCACATGGTTGCTATATACAAACAAGTTACATTTAGACTTAATGGTGGGATATATAGTTCATGTACTCGGCAACGATATTCAATAATGACCGATGATCGAATCAATCGAGATACTGTAGTCAGTAATATACAATTAATTGATAACCGATATGACCAATAGACCAATAGACCAATAGATATGGAAACACGGACCCCTCCTCCCAGTACAGTCCTTATATTGTCCACTACTAAAGTCAATCTCTTAAACCTCTGCTTGATTAACAATTTTATAAATGCAACAACACAATATGCGATCTAGAGACATTAGATGAACGATAGAAATAATAAGGGAACAATATAATGATAATTTGAATTGGACAATTAGAATGATGACAATATGACACTAGAATCATGCAATGCAACATACATACAATAATTCATACAATACTACGGCATAGGAATAATTAATTCAAGAAAATCTGAAAAGTATAATTCTGAAAATAAAAACACAACTGTAGTAAAACGGAAATAACTTTTTCTACAAAACTCGAAATTTAGAAATTCAAGATGTTCTGCAAACTAGAAAGATAATGCTACAATTCATATTCAGAAAGTATTTCATTTTAAAATCGTTTACTGGTTCGAAAATAGCAGTCAACATACAGGTCAGCAAGCAATATACATGTTCTAGGGTAGTTTTCATGAAATAATTAATTTAAACAAGATGGGTATCAATTCTATTAGTCAATAAATTTTGTAATCAACATGATGGGTGTCAAAACATGATAAATAAAATTAGAACACGCTCATACATCAATTTATCATCAATCAACCATCAATCGATCAAGCAACATACAACATATCAACTGTCTCTACAATAATTTATTTGTATGACGATTAAATGAACAACCCTATTATCAATTCTATATGCACTCATGAAAGATCCAAACTTTAGAGTCAAAAGTGGTACGATGTCAAGAATATTGGGCTTAGCCCGTGTAAACCCTCAATAGACCCAACGAAGAGACGAACAATGGATAATACGATAACAAAGAGATCTAATTGCAAGAGTTTCAACAAAACTTGAATTTAATACAATTAACAATCAAGTGGACGATGACTTGCCTTATAATCGGTGAAAATGAATACAAAGAATAATGGGATAAGAATCCCGAAGCAACGAACCCACGAACTAACAATTAATACGTACCCACGAACACATGAATAGCACGTGCAAATCACGTGCACAAAAGACCCAAAGCAAAACAGCACACAAAGAGAAAAAACAGCACAGTGCTCAACCACGACAGCAAGCAAGGCCAGCGGCGGCGGCGCTGGCTACCAGAGGCAGCGTCAACGGTGGAGCGCAACAGTGGCGGCGCTGGTGGTTCTGGTCAGCAATCGAACAGGGAAGAGCAGGGAAAGGTCAGTGTTGTTGGGTCCTGGCGTTGTCAAGCGAAGCCGAGAAGGGAGGAGACAGGAGGTTTCGGGGTTTGCGGGGCTTCAATTTTGGGTGTTGCTGGCGATCGGAAACAGAGCAAAGGTGAGGTCGGGGGTGTTTTGGCGGTGGTGACGTCGACAGGAGGTCTACGTGAGGGGGTGGCCACGAGGGGAGGTCACTGGAGTTGGGGGAAGGCGGGAGAAGGAGGTGCTATAGTGATTAGGCGGGAAAGTTTTGGATGGAGAGAAAGAAACAGGGAGGAAAGATAAAGAGGAGAAAGATTAGACGGCTAGGGTTTCAATTTGCACCATTTTTAGGGTTTGCATTAGATTTGTATTTATAGGGTACAATTAGGGTACTGGGTTAGTGAATTAGGATCCAATAAGAGTGGTTTTGGGTCAAGAACAAATGAAATTGGGTTTTAGGGTTCAATTAAGAGATAGATCAAAATCAATAGGGTTCAAATAAAAATATCTACAATTAAATAAAAGATAATAAGTTCAACAAGAAAAGCTCAATCAAGAAGAACGGAAATTTTTCATGAACAAATTTAATCAAAAAGAAAATAATCAAGAAAGAACGATAGGGTATTTTAAATATATATATATATATATATATATATATATATATATATATATATACACTAGGTTTGCCCGTTGACACGTGCCTACGGCACATCTTCGGAACGGTGCACCTTGTTTGATCATAGAAAATAGTTTTGGAGGTCCAACAAATTAATTGAAGGAGCAAACATGTTATATGAGAAACTTTTGGGGATCCAGCAAAAAACATATTATATGATTTTTTTGATTTTTTTGAATTATTTTTAAAGTTTTTAATTTTGTAATTTTTTTAGTTTTTTAGTTTTTATTTTATTTTTTAATTTTTTAAATAGAAGAGGGGGGGAGAGAGAGAGAAAGAGAGAGAGAATAATTAAATGAATATAGGAGTTGTTTTGGGTAGGAGATTTGAATTTGAGTTTTGGGAGGGAAAATATGTTTTGTGAGGTTAGATCTGGGCCTTTGATTTTTTGGGGGTTTGAAGGAGAGCCACTTGATAGCTTTCTTTGTATTTTATTATTATTATTATTATATATATATATATATATATATATATATATATATATATATGGGAAATGCTGCATTGAAAACGGGTTTGTTTTCACGGGTTGGAAAACACCAATCTGAGCCGTTTGATCACTTTTGATCGTGATCAGCGGCTCAGATCACCTCCGCCCATCACCTAATATCACTTAAGTGCCGGAGGGTTATTTTGGGAATTTCGTCCCAAATAACTCTTCGCCTGATGAAAAAATGATCAGCGAAGAGTTATTTGGGACGAAATTCCCAAAATAACCCTCCGCTGATCAATTGAAACAGGTTATGGGGAGCTCGATCTGAGCCGCTGATCACGATTATGAGCGATCCAACCGCTTAGATTGGTGCTTTCCAACCCGTGAAAACTAGACCCGTTTTCAATGGAGCATTTCCCTATATATATATATATATATATATATATATATATATATAGGGAAATGCTCCATTGAAAACGGGTCTAGTTTTCACGGGTTGAAAAACACCAATCTGAGACGTTAGATCACTTTTGATCGTGCAGCGGCTCAGATCGCCTCCGCCCATCACCCAATATCACTTAAGTGGCAGAGGGTTATTTTGGAAATTTCGTCCCAAATAACTCTTCACCTGATTCGCTCTGAAAAAATGAATATAACCTAGGCCGTTGTTGGAACAACGGCCTAGGTTATAAAAAATTTGGAACAACGGCTTTGTTCTAAATTTTTATAACCTAGACCGTTGTTCCCAACAATTTCGTTCCAAATAACTCTTCGCTGAACAGATTCTAAAAAAATTGATATAATCTAGGCCGTTGTTCCCAGGTTCTAAAAAATTGAATTATGTTTGGCCTTGTTCTAAATTTTTATAACCTAGGCCGTTGTTCCCAACAACGGCCTCGGCTATAAAGTTTCTATAAAATTTTATAGCCTAGGCCGTTGTTGGGAACAACGGCCTAGGTTATAAAAATTTAGAACAAGGCCAAACATAATTCAATTTTTTAGAACCTGGGAACAACGGCCTAGGTTATATCAATTTTTTTAGAATTTGTTCAGCGAAGAGTTATTTGGGACGAAATTCCCAAAATAACCCTTCGCTGATCAATTGAAACAGGTTATGCGGAGCTCGATCTGAGCCGTTGATCACGATCATGAGCGATCCAACGGCTCAGATTGGTGTTTTCCAACCAGTGAAAACTAGACCCATTTTCAATGGAGCATTTTCCACACATATATATATATATAGGGAAAGCTTCGGTTGTGCACTCCTCTAGTGCACACAGCCGTGTGCACTCGCGCTCAGCCGTCCGATCTAGGTTTTGATCATGATGCAGATCTAAAGGCTGCCATTCTCTCCCGCTCTTCTCACACTTACGGAGGGATATATGTGTATTTTATCCCTACCCTCAGACTCTACCCTCTCTTTCTCTCTACCTTTTCGATATGCCCTTTTTCCCCAAAAAACAGAAACCCTAATCTCCTATCGAGTGACCTCTCTCTCTCTTTCTCCATCGATGCGAAACCCTAATCTCCTAATCTCTCTCTCGAGCGACCTCTCTCAGTCTCTCCATCGACGCGAAACCCTACTCCTTCTCAGATCGATCGCTTCTCCTTCTCAGATTGCTCTACCTTTCTCTCCTCTAGTGAGACGATTACCCCACGTGTTCACCGAAACCTCCCTCTCTCTGTCTCTCTTGGTCGACGAACCTGCCCCTCTCTCGAGCGACGCTCCAATCTCAAGAATCGATACCCCAATGTATAAAATACTTTAAATTGAAACCCTAGTTCCTTCTTTTTTTAATCTTGTTAAAAAAAATTAGGGTAAGCTACAGAGCTTCATTAAATTAGATAGATTGGGGGATAGATTAGAGCAAGTAATTTGTCGCATTTTTAGATATGGTAAAAAAAATCTTCAAGCAGGTGATTTTATATTGGATAGCTATTTGATTATATATTGTGATAAATATTTGATTAGTAAATAAGATAGTAATTTGCAGACGTATACTGTGATAATAATCTGATTATATATTGGAATTTGTAATATGTATGGAGAGTGGAGAAGGTTGCTCACAACTCGGTGATAATTTTTTGTGTATTGTTATTAACTGACTTAAGATCATTAAGTTTGCTCAAATTCATGTATTTCGGTAGTTAACTGTCATTTTCATGCTTTTCAAACTTAGATTTATACCAAGCTTTTATTTTGTTTGATATGTGAAATGTGCGGGTTTTTCCGCAAATCATTGTTCATTGGGGGACAGATTAGGGATTGTTAGTTGGAAGATTATAGTTTCATTACTTACCTTTGGATTATTTGGAGAATTAGAAAATCGTTATAATTTTAAAATATGCTAATCTGGATCCGCAATTCTGACTTTGAGTATAGTTTAAATGATGACATACTATTAAACCTTACATGCATTTTTTTTGGTCAGTTAATAAATTGTGATTTGATAATGTGTTTAGTGGCTTAAACTTGTTAGAATCTTGTAGGATGGCATCGAACTTCTCTTCCAACCAAATTCACAATCACTATGATAGTAGCTCCCGGTCTTCCAGAGTCAGTTCAGGACCAAGATTTAAAGCTCCTAAATGTTTTTGTCAAATGCAGACAATGGTCAAATATTCTACTTCGGGGAAGAACCCAGGTAAAGCCTGCTACAATTGTCCTAATTTTCCTAATGGATGTGAATTTTTTTGTTGGGTAGAGAATTATGGGGAAGACGATGATAAAAATGCTACAATTAGAGAATTGTATGATGAGCTTGTTATTCAGTCAATGTTGAGGCCAGAAGATTGTGATGCTGCGAGGAAGAATGGTTACATGGCAGGTGCGAAGCATTATTCGATGTTAGGATTTCTCTGTGGTGTACTAGTGTCGATGGTGTTGTTTCATCTGTTCTTGAAGTAGTAGTGCGGTGGTGGTGGTGGTGGTGTGGTGGATGTGTCCCTTGAAGTATAAAGTTTCATTTTGGTATGTTGTACTGGTAATGTATTTTGGTGGATGTATATATCATCTATGTTGTGTTGTGCGCGGAATACAAAACTAATTAACCAATGCGGAATCAAAGAGAGAAACAGCGGAGAGAAACACAGAAAAAACAAACCAACACAAGGACACACAGATTTAATGTGGTTCGGCAAAACTCATGCCTACATCCACGGGGCGGTTGGGGTTTCTCCTTACTTCAAATAATCACCAATGGGCGAAAACAAACCCTTTACAAAAGATGACGGCTACAAAACCGAATAGGGGTCTCTAATTTCGTCACTGATTACAAAACCCTAACAAGTGTATTTATAAGAAAACTACTGGGCCATTTCGAATTGGGCCTTTTCTAGTTCAAAATCCCGTACACAGTCGACTGGTCATCTAAACAGTCGACTGGTCTTGTTCAGGACAGTCGACTGGGCAGTCGACTGCTGCTGCTGTATCCCAAGCCTTTGAAACTTCTCTGGACAGTCGCCTGATCCTCCAATTCAGTCGACTGATATACTGTAACTTTCATTTGCTGCAGATACTCCAAAACAATCTGAACCAGAATCGAGCCATTATCCTACAATCTCCACCTTGGCGAGATCTTCCAAGTATCCAACAATCTCCAATAAATACTCCAAAACAACTGCTCATCACCAAATGCAACAAAAAACCAAACTCCACCTTAGTATGATATCACATACTAAACAAACCAATAGCAAAGCACTATCCCAACCGCCCATGCCAAATTATCAAACATGCAAAATATTAGCCAGGTTCATGCAATGCTTGAACTTGGCTGCCCCAACAACTTTGGTCAACATATCAGCAGGATTATCAGCTGTTCCAATCTTCACCAAATGAATATCACCATCCTTTATCAAATCACGCACAAAATGATAACGAACATCAATATGTTTGGTCCTCGAATGATGAACTTGGTTCTTCGCTAAATGAATAGCACTCTGACTGTCACAGTGTACCTCCACCTTCTCCCGATGAATTCCCAAGCTCTTCAAAAGTCCATGAATCCAAATAGCTTCCTTCATGGCCTCAGCAACTGCCATGTATTCAGCCTCAGTAGTAGACAACGCTACAGTGGACTGCAAATTGGACCTCCAACTTATAGGTGCTCTAGCCATAGTAAACAAATAGCCTGTAGTAGACCGCCTCTTATCTAGATCACCTGCATAGTCAGAATCAACATAACCCACCAATAACCTGCTAATATTGTCATCTCTTTCAAACTTCAAACCCACATCTGTGGTGCCACTTATGTACCTCAAAATCCATTTAGCTGCTTGCCAATGCTCTTTGCCTGGATCATGCATATATCGACTAACCATACTCACCGCCTGAGAGATGTCTGGTCGAGTACACACCATGGCATACATCAAACTGCCAACCACACTAGTGTAAGGTACATTTGCCATATACTGTCTCTCTTCATCTGTACTTGGAGACTGAGAAGCACTAATTCTGAAATGAGGAGCTAAGGGTGTACTGACCGGTTTAGTTTTCTCATCTATACCGAACCGTTTCAGCACCTTCAAAAGATATTGCTTCTGTGTCAAACTCACTATGCCCTTTGCTCTGTCTCTAGCTATCTCCATCCCAAGTATCTTCTTGGCTTCACCAAGATCCTTCATCTCGAATTCAGAACTCAGCTGATTCTTCAAATTTTGAATCTCCTTAGCATTTCTAGAGGCAATCAACATGTCATCCACATATAATAACAAATATATGAAAGAACCATTCTGCAACTTCCTGAAGTAGACACAATGATCATACTCACTTCTGGAATATCCCTGCACTTTCATAAACTGATCAAACCTCAAATACCACTGCCTTGGAGATTGCTTCAACCCATAGAGAGACTTCTTCAACCTGCAAACACAATTTTCCTTCCCAGCTGTCTTAAACCCATCTGGCTGCAACATATAAATTTCTTCATCTAGATCCCCATGTAAGAACGCAGTCTTCACATCCATCTGTGTCAATTCAAGATCAAACTGTGCTACCAATGCCAACAAAATCCGAATAGAAGGATGCTTCACAACTGGAGAGAACACTTCATTATAGTCTATACCTTCCTGTTGAGCATACCCCTTTGCAACTAGTCTAGCCTTGAACCGAACACTACCTTTTGGACCTTCTTTCTTCGTATACACCCACTTGCAACCAATTGTTTTCTTCCCCTTTGGTAGTTGCACTAGATCCCAAGTCTTATTCTTATGAAGAGAGTTCATCTCTTCATCCATAGCAACTTTCCAATCTGCATTTTCAGAACTTCTAGTAGCTTCTTCGAAGTTGGAGGGAACTTCATCATCCACAATGGGAAGAGCAAATGCAACTGTATCTGTGAAACGAGATGGTCGTTTGATATCTCTTCTTTGCCTTCTTACTGCAATTGATTCTACCTGCTGGATAGGAACTTCTTCATCATTCTCAGAATCAACCACATCATCTTCATCTTGGACAGGAACAGGATTTTCAACTGAAAGCTTTTCTAACTCCACCTGTTGGAGAACTCTCCCATTCTGCTGCTGCTGTCGATCATCAGTCGACTGATACTGTACACCAGTCGACTGTCCCGAGCTTCTGCTGCTCACCTGTTGGAGAACTTTCCCGCTATTCTGCTGCTCACCAGTCGACTGTTCTCGACCACCAGTCGACTGTCCCGAGCCTATCATGCTGGTCTCATCAAAGGTCACATCCCTGCTGATTACTAACTTTTTCTGTTCTGGACACCACAACCTGTAACCTTTGACACCAGTACTAAAACCAACAAATATAGCCTTTTTGGCTCTTGCATCAAGTTTAGTTTCAGTTACATGAAAATAAGCAGGACAACCAAATATATGCAAAAAACTATAATCAGATGCAGGTTTACCACTCCATACCTCAATAGGCGTTTTGCCTTCAAGTGCTGCTGATGGTAAACGGTTGACAATGTGGCTTGCATATATAACAGCTTCTGCCCAAAATGTCTTCTTCAATCCAGACTGTGCTAACATACATCTCACCTTCTTAAGTAAGGTTCTGTTCATCCTTTCTGCAACCCCATTTTGCTGTGGAGTCTTCCTAACTGTGAAGTGCCTCTGGATCCCTTCATCTTCACACAATTTCAGAAACGGATCGTTCTTGTATTCCCCTCCATTATCTGACCTCAGAACCTTAATCTTCCTACCAGTCTGATTTTCAACTTTCTTCTTCCAACTTGTGAACAATGTCAAAACTTCATCTTTGTGCTTCATGGTATATACCCAAACTCGTCTGGAGTAATCATCAACAAAAGTAACAAACCAGTGTCTACCACTCATAGAAGGTGTCTGAGTAGGGCCCCAAACATCTGTGTGCACATAATCGAGGATACCCTTTGTTTGATGTACAGCTGTACCAAATTTCATCCTAGTTTGCTTACCCAAAACACAATGTTCACAAAATTCCAACTTGCACCCTTTAGCATCTTTAAGCAACCCTTGCTTCACAAGCCCCTGCAAGGCCTTTTCTCTTGCATGCCCGAGTCGCATATGCCACAACCTAGTAGAGTCGGGAACAACCTGTTTAGGCCTTTCAGTTACACTGGCAGCCTGACCCAAATATGTTTTTCCCTGCAAGAAAAACATATTCCTTTTCCTTTGCCCTTTCATCACCACGAGTGATCCGCTAGTCACCTTCAGAATGCCACCTTCACTAGCAAATTTCAATCCACTGGCCTCCAAAGCACCAAGTGAAATCAAATTCTTTTTCAAATCTGGAACATACCATATATCTGAAAGCTCCCTAATAAGACCATCGTGCATTAGCAATTCAATCTTCCCGATTCCTACCTTCTTACAAGGTGCATCATTTCCCATCAAAACTACACCACCATCCATATACTCTAAAGAGGTAAACCACTCCTTTCTCCAAGACATATGATAGGAGGCTGCTGTATCAAGAAACCATACTTCTTGATAAAGTGAGGGACTAGAAGCAAGTGCAAAAGAAAAATCCTCGCCACTATCTAAATTATCAACAGTCACATTTGCAGTCGAATTTTCCTTATTTCGTAGCTTTGGACAATCCTTTTTCCAATGCCCCCTTTCATGACAGAAAGCACATTCATCTTTGGCCGGTATTTTCCTGTCCTTCGAAACTCCTCTCGATTTGGAACGAGATTTGTTTCCCTTTTTCCCAGATTTGGACTCAGATCTGGTCTCAGTCCTGCCCCTAACAATCAATGCTTCAGAAGTTTCTCTATCAACCATTTTATCCCTTCTCCTAGTTTCATTATTCAACAAGGCATTTGCAACATCTTCATATTTAACAGTATCCTTTCCATATAGTAAAGTAGTTGCTAAATGATCATAACTTTCAGGTAATGAATTCAACAGAATTAGGGCTTTATCTTCATCTTTAATTTGCTCATCCAAATTTAACAAATCAGCCAATAATTTATTAAATGATTCAACATGAGCATTCATAGACATACCTTCCGTATAGGTGAAGCGAAAAAGTCTCTTCTTCAAATACAGCCGATTCTCCAAACTTTTCCTCATGTATTTGTCTTCGAGCTTCTTCCACAACACCGCAGCAATGGTATCCCTCATCAAATCGTACTTCTGAGCCTTTGCAATAAAGAGCCGAATAGTCCCACACGCAACTCGATTCAACTTCTTCCAATCTGCTTCGGACATATTCTTAGGTTTTTCTTTCTCCAAAGCAACATCTTGTTCTTGTTGAACAAGAACATCCAACACCTCACATTGCCACATCCCGAAATTGTTTGTCCCATCAAATTTTTCAACTTCAAATTTTGTGTTGTGAATCGTTGTTCTAGAAGAACTTGATCCCACAACATCCTTGGTTGCATCTGCATCACCCGCCATCTCCCTCTAGGTCGAACCAACAGCTCTGATACCACTTGTTGTGCGCGGAATACAAAACTAATTAACCAATGCGGAATCAAAGAGAGAAACAGCGGAGAGAAACACAAAAAAAACAAACCAACACAAGGACACACAGATTTAATGTGGTTCGGCAAAACTCATGCCTACATCCACAGGGCGGTTGGGGTTTCTCCTTACTTCAAATAATCACCAATGGGCGAAAACAAACCCTTTACAAAAGATGACGGCTACAAAACCGAATAGGGGTCTCTAATTTCGTCACTGATTACAAAACCCTAACAAGTGTATTTATAAGAAAACTACTGGGCCATTTCGAATTGGGCCTTTTCTAGTTCAAAATCCCGTACACAGTCGACTGGTCATCTAAACAGTCGACTGGTCTTGTTCAGGACAGTCGACTGGGCAGTCGACTGCTGCTGCTGTATCCCAAGCCTTTGAAACTTCTCTGGACAGTCGCCTGATCCTCCAATTCCGTCGACTGATATACTGTAACTTTCATTTGCTGCAGATACTCCAAAACAATCTGAACCAGAATCGAGCCATTATCCTACATGTTGTACTGGTGATGTATTTTGTTTCTTCTACTTTGTAATGTTCAATTATAAGTGAATTTGTCAAGGGTAGTGGAAAGTTAGTATGGATTTTGTATTGCATATTTCATATTTGGCTACTTGAATACCATTTTGTATATGTACACTCCTATCGTGTGTTATTTAATATTTTATGAGTTAAAATTCCTTTGTCTTTTAGTTTTGTAAGCTAACTTATTCAGCTATTCCAATTTACTTGCAATTGAAACCATATCTTTTTGATCAATTTCATGGAGTATGATAGCAGCTGTGATGAACTTTATACTGTGTGTTTTTGTGGAGCTACATTATAGTGGTTTTCCTAAACTGCCATGCATCATAGATACTGTAAGTTGTGTTTTGTAAGTTGTGTTTGTGATGAACTGTAACTTTGTGATGAACTGTAGTTTGTTTTTGCTTGTGTAAGTTGTGCTTTGTTGATGTGCATGATCAGGTGGAAAGTTATTTACTAAAGCAGTATGTGCTTTTGGTTGTTTCTTTGAGAAGGCTACATCTTGTTTGCCACAGACCAACTTCATCCTTCGCGAAGAACGCGAAGAACATAACCGGCACTGTTCAGAGCCCCCAAAACTTGAAAATCACCCAACTTGTATCCTCCATTGCCAAACATTGGAGTTCAGACTATACTTGCCAGTATAAACTCTAGCCAACATAGAGTAAGGTTGAGACTATAGCCTATTGCTCTGTTTACACGAACAAACTCCACAATAATAGGAAATCATAACTAAGAGTCTTTGAACAAAGTAATCAAAGAATGGTTGATGAAAATGTATGCAAGGTCTAGCAACACTGGAGAATAGCTGAATGAATCAAGAAAATGAAATGAAGTTTCATCACTAGAGAATAGCTGGATGTGTCCCTTCAACACTGAGAAGTTTCATCTCAACACAACCATAATTAAGTATCATCCCAACACTCAGAAATAACTCATAATTCATCTCGGAGCTTAGAAAATTAAGTTTCAAAAAAACTCAGCTCAATTCAGGCACAAAATTACAATGAGACTGTTTCTTCAACCATTTATTTGGTTACAAAATATCATGTTCTCACACTTTCAAATTGTATTACAAAAAAAAAATATCATCACTCACTGGATTTTTTGGCTACTGCTGCTGTATATGTTTTTTTGGCTACTGTTGCTGTTGTTCATGCTCCATGACATTGGATTGTACTACAAAATATCATCTTCTCAAACCGCTACTGCTGCTAATGCTGTTGCTGCTGCTGCTGTATTCTGATTGAAAATATCATCAATCAGGCATTAGTATAGGCTCAGAACAGAAATTTAGAAAATGGAGAGCATGTTTATGCTAATAACATGAAATGAAGTAGGCTCAGAAGTCACATGAATTCACAACACTAGGTTATTTCATATGTGTACAAGTGTATCAAGCATTCCACCAAGAAAGTGTATAGGTTAAGCACTACGGCTGCATTAGATTGCCACGCCTAATAGATGCAGCCTTCACAAACCCCCACATGTACCAAAATCAAATATATGCACTCTCTAAAAAACAACACAGCCATGCTGCATAGCAAACCCATTTTTGAAACAGAGGTCATTGTGAAACACAACTGAAACTGGAATTGTCCTCTTGCTAATATTTGAAGAGCTCAATAACCAAACTAATGTCAACCCATATCAATTTTTAAGTTCATTCAAAAAACAAATATTAACAGAGCTCAATAACCAAACATAGCTGAAGCTATCAAACAGAGATCCAGCTAGGGCAAAAGCTCCTATATAAAATGTACAGACTACCCCTCAGTAAGTGTGAAATGAGAGGGAGTGTTGCACAGCCACTAGATATGGATCAAGATCAAGATTAAGATCAGACGGCTGAGTAGGAGTGCACACAGCTGTGTGCACCACACACCAGCCCAGTATCTATATAAAAACAGAGAAGCACAAAGATATATTTGACTTGGTAGGTGGGGGAAAACAATAAATTCAACTTGACCATTTCATGCATTCATCACTGCCTATCGATTCATCCCCAAAATAAAAGACAGTAAGGCATCAAATTTACCAAATTGTTCGCGAATCAAATAATTCCCTCAATTCATATAGTCGTTACCATCCTCGGAACTATCTACAGTTGAAGAATTCACCTCTTCTTCAATGAATGCACTGCTGCGATTGAAAAGATGAAGCAAAAGTTAAAATGGAAATTTAAACAAATAATAAGAAAGTGTATGCTAAATTTAGATTTTCAAATATAGACAAGTTCATGCTATACCTATCAACCTTCTTTGGGCAAGTTCTCGCATCATGGCCTTGCCCGCGCAATCCGCAACAATTGCACTTTCTTGGTTTTCCTCTTAATTTCTCGCGCATTGGTTTCAACCTCTTCCCACTTGGTCTTTCCTTGGTTTTACATTGAAGAGGTTCCTCCACCGAAACTTGCGACAATACCACTTCCTTCCCGTGTAATCTTGTTGCACTACCTTTACCCACTCCAATACCTTCAGGTGCCATTAGATTGAATCCTTCAATACACTTGATCATATTGTCCCGCATGTACACGTACACTTCATTGGATCCTAATCCAATCTCAACTTGTCTTTTGGCTAGATTATTCAACTCACAATAGCGGAACCAAAATTCTCACTATTATTTCCTTCATCGATGCCAATTGGATTTGGGAATGTGTAGCTTCTTCTAATTACTGCTCGAGTCCATCTTCTTAAAATATATTGTTTTGGAAGTTCATTACAAATAGAAAACTTAAGAAAAGCCAGAAGATGCTTGCAAGGGACGCCAACAAATTCAAACATGGAGCATGAACACCCAAACTGAGTATACTTGGAATAAGTAATCATGGTCTCCTTTTTTGACCTACCAATGAATGTCACGGTATAATAATCATTAGCGGCATTGACGTCTACTTCCATCAAATTCACATTATATAATAGGCTTGCTTTGAGTTCCTTTTAGTAGACATAAAACAAAGCCAAAGTATATACACCTGGGCCATTTGTTCCTCCATATACCATACCAACTGGTTTTTAATTTAGGTTTTCGATCAAGTGTACGATGATTCTCTTTAAGTTCTTCTCTTTGCCTACCAATTACTCTTTCGAAGATCAAGGCAAATTAATGAAGTGAATACTTCTTTTGTGTGTGCTTCTTTAAGAAAGAATTCATTCCCTCACTTCTTTGGCTACTTGACATGCCGGCCCAAAAATGAGCCCTATGATATAGGGGGGCCATTTCTCTCGAATTTCAAAAATATCATTCAACCATTATTGTTTTCTGCCCCAAATTCCGCAAGCAAAGACTTTCATTGATCTTCAAAGCAAACACTATTATATGAATTCCAAATATTATCTTTAAATGCATCCATAAACTTCACATTTTGAACCAATTGAGGCACCTCCCCGGGGATCTTATCTAAAATATGCCATATGCAATATCTATGGCGAATTTGAGGAAAAACTTCTTTTATTGCAGCACCAATACCCCGGTCTTGATCCGTTACAATACCAAGAGGAGCTTTCTTCATGACTCCTAGCCATTTTTGAAATAACCAAACAAAAGATGAATCCGTTTCATTTGAGATGAAACCACAACCAAGAAAAACAGACTGCCAATGATGATTTATTCCAACAAATGGAACAAATAGCATTCCGTAACGGTTTGTACCGTGTGTTGCATCAAATGAAACTATATCACCAAATAGCTCATAATTCATCCGAGCAATCCCATCAACCCAAATACAATGAGACAATCTACCACACTCATCTTGCTCGAATGCATACAAAAAGGATGGATCTTTTACCTTTTGCCTTTTGAAAAAATCTACCAACATTTGACCATTGTGACCTTCAATGACTCCCTCAAGTCTCTTGCATGATTTCTAGCATCGGTTAGGGTAAATCCAACCCTATCATATCCCCCACTTGAACCTTCGAAAAAAATATTTGTTTGCATGTTGAAATATTAGCACCCGTAAGTTGCTCCATTATGACTTTATCGGAACTTGACACAACACGGTTACGCGGCAACAAATGTTGTCTGCCGGATGAGGTGAATGCATGATTGTGTACCTCATGAAAAGAATAAAAAGACCATGAATTCGTTTCTTTGTTTGATTTCACACGAACCAATGCATTGCAAGCAGTTCTAGATGTAGTACCCATTCGAATTTCATTATTTTTACTTTTCGACTACAAAGAAACGTTTTTTTTCCACTACCTCACGATTCTTCAGTTTATGAGGTCCCTTATACGCATTTGAAAACCAACACATTTCGCATAGCTATCATAATAATTTTCTGCTAGCTCAAGGGTATCAAATTTCATACCTAACTTTGGTATTAGATGCTCGTCAACAGTAGGTGTAAAGTCACCTTCTTGAATACACACAAAATTATCACCGAGTTGTGAGCAACCTTCCCCACTCTCCATACCTATTACAAATTCCAATATATAATCAGATTACTATCATAGTATACGTCTGCAAATTATTATCTTATTTACTAATCAAATATCTATCACAGTATATAATCAAATAGCTATCCAATATAAAATCACCTTCTTAAAGATTTTTTTACCATAATCTAAAAATGCTGCAAATTACTTTATCTAATCTATATCCCCCAATCTACCTAATTTAATGAAGCTCTGCAGCTCACCCTAATTTTTTTAACAAGATTAAAAAAAGAAGAAACTAGGGTTTCAATTTAAAGTAATTTATACCTTGGGGTTTCGATTCTTCAGATTGGAGCGTCGCTCGAGAGAGAGGAAGATTCGTCGACCAAGAGAGACAGAGAGAGGGAGGTTTCGGTGAACACCTGGGGTAATCGTCTCACTAGAGGAGAGAGAGGTAGAGCGATCTGAGAAGGAGAAGCGATCGATCTGAGAAGGAGTAGGGTTTCGCGTCGATGGAGAGACTGAGACAGGTCGCTCGAGAGAGAGATTAGGGTTTCGCATCGATGGAGAGAGAGAGGTCGCTCGATAGGAGATTAGGGTTTCTGTTTTTTGGGGGAAAGGGGCAGATCGAAAAGGTAGAAAGAAAGAGAGGGTAGAGTCTGAGGGCAAGGGTAAAATACACATATACCCCTTCGTAAGTGTGAGAAGAGCGAGAGAGAATGACAGCCTTTAGATTTGCATCATGATCAAAACCTAGATCGGACGGCTGAGCGCGAGTGCACACGGCTGTGTGCACTAGAGGAGTGCACAACCGAAGCTTTCCCTATATATATATATATATATATATATATATATATATATATATATATATATATATATATATATATATATATATATACACCTACACACACATTAAATCACATAGTGAAATGCATGTAAAATTGAGCATGTTCGAGCTTAAAACAAAATAATAATAATAATAATAATAATAACGATAAAAATAATAATACCGATAATAATAATAATAACAACAATAATAACAAATATTAATACCGGTAGCAATAAGAATAACAATAATAATAACAAATAACAATAACGATAATAATAATAATAATAATAATAAGAATATATAACAAAATATAAATTTATTAAAATAACCCAAATATCAATAATACATTTAAATTGAGCTCAAACACAAATAGCCGATCAATAAGATATAGAAAATAAGATCAAAATACACCACTTCGAAATGAATAAGATTTTCGATTAGAAAATACTTTAATAAAATCCGAAATGAATTTAGCACAAAATAACTTTATAAAAAACAAATTATAGAAAATACATGGAAAATACTTATTATCGGAAATGGGGGTTATAGTGAACGCCTAAGAGATTACGTCCGGCGCTTTACTACCGAAGCCCGGTCTATTACTTCCTTCAACCAATCAGTAGCCTCTGCGGCATTCAGGCACAACGTCACTAACGTCGACCTCAGGGTGTCCCTTGCCAAGAAGCCTCCTCGGGACTTCTCGGAACTCCTGCTTAGGAACGAGAAGTACATCCGAGCGGAAGAAACTCTCAACCCCCCCAGTCAAGAGGAGTCATCTTCCGGGGACAAACGGAAGAATACAAGCAAAGGACCCCAGAAATTTCAGAAAGATGACAATGGCCAGTGCCGCCCAGCTTCTCGTTTTGAGAAGTTCACCCCCCTCAATGCTAGTATATCAGCAGTTCTTATGGAGGTGGACAAGGAAGGGCTACTCCGCGGTCCCCCTAGAATGAATACCCCTGGCAAGAAAAGGAGCAGGGATAAGTGGTGTCGCTTTCATAAGGACCACGGCCACGATACGGATGATTGTCGGACCCTCAAAGAGGAGATCGAAGAACTCATACAGTGGGGACACTTGGCCAAGTTCGTTAGAAAAAACGAGGTTGATCCTCCACCCTGAGGAGCCAAGTTCGTCAGAAAAGACGGGGCTGATCCTCCACCCCGAGGAGCCAACAATCGAACTGAGAGGCACAACGAGTTCCAAGACTCCGAACCTGGGGCCATCCTCCACCTTATCCATGGAGGTCCAATGGGGGGAGAACCAAACTCCTTCCAAGAGGCCTTCACCCTATCATAGAAGTAGGTTTTCAGCTTTCAATAAGGTCGATGCTTGTAACACGGCCAAAAGTATGTAATAATGGCTCGCCCCATTTAGGGCTGCAAACGAGCCGAGTCGAGCCGAGTATCTTGAGGCTCGAGCTCGGCTCGTTAAGCAATCATGCTCAGTTTCGAGCTCGTTTCGAGCCGAGCTTTGACCGAGTTCGAGCCGAGTAGCTCGCGAGCTTAGCCTAATAATCACAAAAAGCCCAAGCTCTCGGCTTGTGCTCGTCTCGAGTCGAGCTTTAACCGAGCTCGAGCCGAGTAGCTCGGTTCATTTGCAGCCTTAGCCCCATTGATGCGGCCACTAATTATCTCAATAAAATTTAGCTTTTTTCTATTGAAAATTATTGTATTTGCCTCATTTCTATCTCTATGAGTCACATCTACGACTCGTTAAACGATAAGTTCGGAGTCCAGCTTGTCCTACAGCCTACAGGGCTGCTCCCACAACTTGCTAAGCTCAAAAAACGAGTTCGGAGTCCAACACTTGGTTCGACGCCACTTTAGCTGCTTCCAAACAAGCAAGTGCGGAGCAACTCACCATTCGGAATTGCTCCTACAACTCGTTAACCCCCACAAACAAGAAGTTTGGAGTCCAACACTTGGTTCGACGCCACTTTAGCCGCTTGCGAATGAGGACGTGCGAAGTAGCTCACCATTCGGAATTGCTCCTACAACTCGTTGAAGTTCTTAAAACAAGTTTGGAGTCCAACACTTGATTCGACGCCGCTTTAGCTGCTTGCAAACAAGCAAGTGCGGAGCAGCTCACCAATCGGAATTGCTCCTACAACTCGTTGATAACCCCGTAACAACTAGTTCGAAGTTCACAATCATAGTTCGAAATTGCCCGAACAGCTTGCAAGTATGCGATTTCGAGGCTCAAAACGAACATTCATACTACTCCCACTACTGGTTAAATTTTGCAACGAACAAGTTCAGAACTCAACTCTTCCCTAGAGTTGCTCCTCAAACTTGCCTCCCAAACGGCTCTCTCCTAGAGCCTGGTGATGCTCTTCGCTCTGCTCACCTCCTGAGCGGCTTTCTTCCAAAAGAGTTTGAAGCCTAACTCGTCTAGAGATGCTCTCTAAACCCACCTCTAAGAATGGATCTTCCCAAGAGTCATACAAAACACTTCTCAACTTCATGAAGACAAAAATGTTGCGGGACTATTTTGACCATGAAGAGAGATAATTCTTCAACTGACTTCTAAAGAGAAATTATAGATCTTTGGGTCAGCTTCGAAACGAAGGGTCACACGCCCCGATCCGACATCCGTAGCACCGGGAAAGTGGGTCACAACACAGCTGCGCCAAACGTAAAATAAAGAAAAAAACTTCGCCTCAAGATGCGCGTTTAATCCAGATGAATGGCTTAGATCTTGTCGCGTCCCTCGCATCCAAAATCCACACAAACGTGTCACTGAACGTGAAAATGGGGAAAACTTCGCCTCAAGATGTGCGTCTAATCCATATCAACGGCTCATATCTTGCCGCGTCCCTCGGATCCAAAATCCGAGCAAACGTGTCCCCGAACGTGAAAAAGGGGGAAAACTTTGCCTCAAGATGCGATCTTGATCCTGATCGACGGCTCAGATCTTGCCACGTCCTTCGGATCCAAAATTCGATCAGATCTGCCTCTAGATGCGAGCTTGATCCAGATCAATGGCTCAGATCTTGCCGCGTCCCTTGGATCTAAAATCCGAGCAAACGTTTCCCCGAACGTGAAAGTGGGAAAAAAACTTTGCCTCAAAATGCGATCTTGATCCTAATCGACCGTTCAGATTTTGCCACGTCCTTCGGATCCAAAATTCGATCAGATCTGCCTCCAAATGCGAACTTGATCCTGATCAATGGCTCAGATCTCGTCACGTCCTTCGGATACAAAATTTGATCAGATCTGCCTCCAGATGAGAGCCTGATCCAGATCGACGGCTCAGATCTCGCCACGTCCTTCGGGTCTAAAATCCGGTCAGATCTGCCTCCAGATGTGAGTCTGATCCAGATCGACAGCACAGATCTTGCCACGTCGCTCGGATCCAAAATCCTAAGCAAACGCGTCACTAAACTAAAAAACGGAAAAACACTCCACCTCAAGTTTTGTGCTCAATCTCGATCAACGGCTCAAATTTTCCGAAAAGAACATAAAAAAGGGAATAACAATTAAGCGGGTTAACAGGTTGGGTTCATACCCGCTTTGGACCCAAAACCCACAAAACTCCTCTTCTTCAAAACCGTCATCTTCAAAACCTCTACTTCGGAGTCGTTTCCTCGCCAACTCGTCGAGCTCCAAGGCAGAGCTCGAGATCTCTGTCGAACTCCGCCATCGAGCCCAAGCTCCCCCCGTCGCCAACCTTCTTTGTACTCCGACTCCCTCCTCACCTCCGTTCTCGCCGAAGCTCCAACACCTTCACCATCGTCAGCTCGACGTCCGCTGCCGAGCTCCTCCAACCTCGTCGAGCTTCTTCATCGAACCCCGAGCTCGAACTCCCTCGAACGAGCTCCATCGAGCTCTCCTCTCCACTGTCGATGAGCCACCTTCGTCAACTCTGCCGAAGCTCTCCTTCGCTGGCGTCGAGCTCTCCATGCCGAGCTCCAGCGCCCATCTTCGTCGGACACCGATCTCAAGCTCCCCTCCTCCGCCGGCTCGAACTCACAACCGAGCTCAAGCTCCCCTCCTTCGCCAATTCGAACTCGCGATCAGGCTCCCCACAGTCGAGCTCCCTCCTCTCCTCGCCCCCGAGCACTGCGAAAGCTCGACCACATGCCCAGCTCCAGAATCGTCGAGCCCCCTCCAGTGTGTTGAAGCTCCGTCGAAGCTCCTCACCGAGCTCTCTCCATTACCAACTCCAAGCTCCAACCGAGCTTCTTCTCCATCACCCTCGACGAGCTCCGTCTCCATCGCCGTCGATGAGCTCCTCTCGCCAAACCACGCCTTCGACGAGCCCCCACTCGTCGAGCTCCAGTGACGCCCTCGGAGAAATCGAATGTGAAGCCAAAGGAGGAAGAAGAGAGAAGGTGGGAAAGGAAAGAAAGAAAGAAAAAGAAAAAAAAAGTCCATGTGGCGGTCAACGATCAACGTTGACCGGCCACGTGGCGCCACCTCGTTGGTTCACAGTTCACCTTCGGCGGGATCCGCGCAAACAGGGATCCGAACGTGAAATTGGGGAAAACACCCCGCTTTGTGATGCGTGCTCGCTTGATCGTGATCAACGCACAAGATTGCACCACGTGTACAGATTGATACCGTTACACGTCAAGCAAGATCCAAAATCCCTCAAGAACTCCGATAAAATTTTGTACGCCATAAAAATAATAAAACTACTCCTCAAAGGCTGTTAAACTCAGTCTTCGGGAGTGGGGAACTCGTGATATGGCTAAAGATAGGATTAAATAGGGATCATTCAAATCGGGCACGAATCTTAAAACTCTCAGGGGTAAAATGGTAATTTCAACCTACAAACGGGTCCAAATTGGGAACTGGGTCTTTCTTCAAAGCCCAATAACCCAAAAACGGATCTGTCCGACTGGGTCGAGGTGACAAACCATTACAAACCAGCTCAAGTCATTTAAAGAGTATTCAAATTCATGGTCATCCCTAAGAGACGATTAAAACCAAATCTCTTATTATGAAACGATTTAAACTCTACATCTTATCCAGAAATACCAGGACATAAGAATAAATGATTATCTCTAAACTCTCTAAAGGCGACTATAAATACCCTTCTCCCCCCACCATAAAAAAGGTAATGAATATTTTTCCACATAAAGCTCTTTCATAATCTTCCTGATTACTCACAAGAGCGTCGGAGGGTTCGTCGCTGCGATTCATCCCGGTGTATCGAACTTTTTGCAGGTTCACGGCAGCGGCAAGAAACCAGTCAAATGCCGGTGAAAGTCAACAGATTTGCTTTTATTGTTTCTAAAAGAATCCACAAATTCATCTGTTTGCTCCCATACCAAAATCAGCAGCAACAACTAGTAGTTGCAATTGTTAGGTATATGAACACTACAGATCATCCCTAAAATAACATCTTGCTTACATTTAATTGATTTAGGAGGAATAAGACTGGCATGAACAAGGAAAACTGAAGCCATATGATAAGTAATTTTTAATGTAAATGAAACAGAATATAATTACTCCATAATCTAGCAATGTACATAAATAAAACAGATGGCATTCGAAATGCATACTAGTTAAATATCAGATTTACTTAATAGCAGGAAGGATGTATTTCCATCAACCATCATCATTAAAAACTACATAGATACCATACATGTCTTTTTGGCTGGAAATTTTCCTTAGATTTACATTCCATTGAGAGTAACCACAATTTTGCGAGGAGTTGCATGATCCCGATGCTCACATAGCCAGATACCCTGTTTCCACACAATTGCAGGTCGGTTAAAGGGAGAAGGAATAAAATATATCAAGGGATAGAATAAACAGGCCAAACTGATATGAACGATGCTTCAAAATTGTTAAAATAAGGAATAAATTTAAACATGTAATAAACATGTTGGTGATTTATGTACAATAGATTTAGGGTTTTTTTTTTTTTTGCATGGGGAGAAGGTACTACTGAACTTTGGGTGACTTAACTAAAGCCAATCATAATCGGGTTTTTTGGGGTATATTTGGTTAGTCTCCCAAAGATCCATATGTGAATATTACTCTCAAGAGGGTTCAACTTCATAAAAATTCCTCATGTAAATTGGGCATTTGAAGTTTTAAACTACTACCGTGTCTACATTTACTTTTCTATACTAGTGTAATCTTATCTCTTTTGTTTTCCTGTGACTCTAAAACATCTCTATTGGCCAAGTAGGTTGTTCAGTTAATATTATGAATTTGTTGCATATAGGACACTAAAACAATTCAACTGTTTTAAACTGGTTTTTGGAGTTTATAAAGAGAAGACATATATACGCATGATATTATCATTTAGTTATACACAAATTCTCCGACTTTGGCCAAATCACAAGCTCAGGCCACACAAACGCTTACTCATTTAATTGGAATCAACATACTATTCTGGCTTATCCTAAGGTGAAGAAATCTGGGATACATCTCAAGTACTGATCAGCCTGATCTATATCCAGCAAGTTAACTAGCTATATTACATGAAAGATTCCATACTTGATACATGATGTCAATCAGAAAATATGAAACCAAATCGTTGAACTCTAGTTTTGTATTTTCTTTCAATGAAAAAATTTGGAGCTCAATTCAATTTAAAACAGAAGGGTGAACATCTAAAGCAAAATTGGCATTACCTGCCAAGTTCCCATATTGAGCTGACCAGCAGTAATTGGAATCCTGAAAATAAACCAAGGTTGGTTTAGAAGGCAGTTGATTATGAAGCATACATTGCATGAACAAAAAAATTAACTAATATACATACGTCAGCGCACAACCAAACATTGAGGATTTAATATGTGCTGGCATGTCATCAGGACCTGTAGGAATATCAACAATGATTTATTTTTGTTAGCAGCAATAAGTTCAGACCTTGAGTGATTTAAAGTTTCTTCATTTCTTTCCATATAGTAAGACAACCTTCTTCAAAGAGAGAGAGAGAGAGAGAAAGAGATGAAAGATAAGATGCTTCAGCCTAACATTTCGAACGGTCTACTGAAATTATACATAACAGCAATATTACAACGGCACTGATAGAGAAACTTGTCCGCCACCAAAACATTTCCTTAATATGGGAACAACTTAGGGTTAATTAAGAGGTTTTCAACTTCTCATTGAAAAGGCTTTTCAAAATAGGGTTGTAAGAGATCTACTTCAGTATTATATAAAATCAATTTATGGTGTTATATACATTCATCTACAGTAAACTCAAGGGAAACAAAAGAGGATTAAATCTAAATCAATGAAAACACTGTAGATTTTTTACAGAGTAACAATCCCTTTACACTTATAGAAGCAGAATCTTTTTAGTCCATGGATAAATTAAATTCTGCAACATGGAGAAGGATATGCAAGCAGCACAAACCTTCAATTGTGTGCTTCCAAGGTGCAGATCGCCCCTGAAATCATATACCAACACAAAGAATTACACTCGAGTAATCCAATATCCATCCTGAAAATTTGTCATGTAACAAAAGAATGTAATTACCTCAGGGACTATCCTATTAAGAAAAGTTTCAGTGTCATCTTGAACATCCGAGTCATAATTCTCATTAATGGTGAGGGAAGCACTTGTATGTTGTACTGAAAGAAAAATTCATTTCATAAAACTTGAGCAAAAGATGATGAACATAGCTCAGAAAAATTCAGTGACATAGGTCACTTACAGAAAATATGAGCAAGGCCACACTTGAATCCTGACAAATCTTGCTCAATGTCCTTCATTATCTGAAAAGAATAGAATAAACTAAGAGGTAAGTTTTTAGATGACATGCAAAAATGGACCATATGTACAATGACTTGTACTATCTCCACCGAACAAACAATAAGATCACAATGACAGACTTCAACCGAGTACGCAAGAGAGTAAAATTTTTATGAGAAGCCCATTCAGAAATGCTTGATTCATATGAATTTACATTGAACATAACAAGTACATAAGTTGTCGAGAACATCTACCTTAGAATTTACTTTGATTTTTAACAGCTAAAATGATAAACAGTAGGAAATAAATTATTTAAATTAGCTTGTGCATTTGCCACATGTAACATCCGATAAAATGAATAAATTTGTTAAATTCTCCTAATTTCTCGAACTACCTTAACTTAATCAGAGTTTCTTATTACAATTATAAGTTACTTGATCATACAACTGCAAGAAAAGAAACCTATGCTTGCAAATATCAATGAATTGTTATGCAAAACATTGGACCATAAATAAACCAGTTGAAGCCATTAATTCATGTTGCCATCTCTTAAAGGAAACAGGAAACGAGATAATGCAATAAATTTTTGATATGTGAAAGATAAAAAAGAGAAAGTGCAATATGTGATATGTCAAAGATAAAGATTATCCAATATATACTGTTGACTCACACCCATCACTTAAAGCTTTTGGGTTAAGCAGCTAATCTGAAATTTTACGCAGCACCAATAATGAGGGCAGAGAGCAGATGCAACAGAGAATTGGGAGATCATGTAAACATATATACTGGATAACCAAGGTGAATCACATGCCTTCTACTTGAAGCTTCAATTGAATCACACAAATAGTTGCAACATTGAGCTTCACACCAAAAAGGAATTCTACTAGGCATAGAACTCGTTGAACATATCGTTACACTAACAACAGAAGATTGTCATTCTGAAGCATATAAAATTTTGCTTCAGAATTGTTGAAGGAAACAGGGTCTTTGGAAAATTAATTAAACTTTTTCACAAACACACAATTTGACACCACTCCATCTCTTCCATAAGTCCATAAATACAGTGAAGGACAAGAAGGTTACACTTAGGGTGCGTTTGGCCTAGCTTTTTTTAGCTTTAAAGCTACTTCAGAAGGAGAAGCTAGAAAGTACAGCTTTGAAATTAAAAGCTGAAGCTGTTTGGATAGTCAGCTTTTTTTTTAACTTTAAAGCTACTTTTAAGCTAAAATTTGTTTGGAAAAGTTTGGTTGAACAATCAGAGATAGAGCATGAAGTATCAAAACTTTTTTGATCATAATTTCTTCAAAATTATCCGATTACAAATCTGTAGAGTTAAGTCTACAAATTTATCGAAAATTTTCCAAACTTATTCTACACTAATGTTTTCATCTGCAGGCGATGGCATGGCTGGACTCGTGAAGGAACACTGTGATGAGCTTGAACGGAGTCAAGTGGACGGTCCACCATAACTACAATTACAAGCACAGAAAAGTTAAACCCTAGATTCCACAAAGAATCCCTAGTTAACGAAGATTCCAAATTCAAGAAGAAGAAGAAGAAATATCACAGTATACCGAGAGGATGACGACGGTGAAGATTCCGACCATGGCGATGAACACCTTCTGGTCATGCCGGCAGCAGTGCTTCAGCTCCCAATTCGCCATTTCCCCTTCCTCCTCTGCTTTAAGATTCGTGACACCGTACAAGTTCCCTCTGTCTTGCTAGAGAGAGTCTAGAGAGAGAGAGAGAGAGAGAGAGAGGAATCTGAGAGTTTTTGATTTTTGATCTGGCGAGGGAATGGAGGAAGGGGAAGGGGAAGGGGAAGGGGAATTTTTTTGATCTTTGGTTTTGGGTAAAAAAAAAGAAGAAAAGGAGAAGCCAGAAGCCAGAAGTAGATTTGGAGGGCTTCTTTTGGAGCTCCTTTTCTTAATAAAAAAAAAGCTACTTCTACTTTTTTTGGGCTTTTCAAAATATGTGTTTGGCCCAGCTTCTCCTTCTAAAGGAGAAGCTAAACTAATTTTAAGCTGGGCCAAACACTACCTTAATGTAGCAACTCTATGCAAAACAAACATCTAACCATGACTTTTAGGTTAATTTTGAGTCACATGACACATATTACAAGTTTACAACATACCAACACAACCAGAAACCAATAGTCAGATTATACTAAACGCACTACATCACCAAGGTGCCCTTAGAATACGTGAAAACGGTTGGAAATGTTGAAACCCTTAACTTTTTGGTTGCTTGTAGGAAAAATTAGAAAAGTAAAGTTTTCCTTAGAAGCATCTTGTTTGAATGGTGGATAATTTGCTGGACAACTTTTCTGAGAGTTAGGTTATATAAGTATATAAATAAAAAAACTTCTACGATGCTTTCCTAAGTTGTTCTCTAGGGAAGAAAGGGCGAGCAAAGTTGCAAGGTTGTGCAAACCATCAACCCCCTATCTACTAATGCCGAACCCCCCCCCCCCCTTTTTCTTTTTTTATTTTTCTTTTTCTTTTTGGGTCATTCGAATGTTGCATCCCGGATAGAGGGATTTTCCGATATCCAATTAATTTTGTCTAAGGTTGGAATCGTCCAACATGTGACCTCTCAGTTAAAAGTGGAAAGTCTTGCCACTTGCACTACAAGTATTTGGCGCAAAGTTCACAAACCTGAATATCCATTCACCTTAATTTTCATTTAAATTAAAAAAATATGTATCTGCTAAAATCGTTCAACTCTCAACAAATTGACCAGTCTGTGCGAAGTTTTGGTCATTCATCTAAGTTGAAGTTCCTAACCAACTGTTTTAAGTGACAAAAACATGAACAAAATATTAGCAATATTTGTATTTATTGAAATTTGAATTCTCTTGAGCATGAGTGTATGAGATTCAGGATCTTTCAGCTAGGTAAGATTTGTTTCAGATATTAGGGAATTGTTGTTAGGATTGTATGTTAGTAAGTTCCTATTTTCTAGGGAGGTTGAGATTCAATATGAAACTCACCTCTGTATAAGTTGTGTAATTTATGATTTCAGCATCAAGGAAAAGAATGAAGATCAACATATTTTTCAATTCTCTCATCCCTTTATGGTATCAGAGCTTTTAGCCTTTTTTTTCAAACCTCAAAGATCAACCGTCCCAAACTTTTGTTACCCCAACTCATAGTCTCCATTTATCCAATTGCACGTGTCGTAGCTTCAACTCCTAAAAGGCCTTCCACTATCATGATATAAATAACTCTTTCAATCAATCATTCAAAACATTAAACGCAACGGTGCCCACATCAAAACCACCAAGGCAGCCTACTCTGCTGCAACTCTTCCAACAATACAACATGGCTCTTGGACAGTGGTACTTCTCACCACGTGCCTTCCGAGCTGAGCAACATATCTCTTCATGCACCATACACCAGTTCCAACAACATTATGATTGGAGATGGCACGGGCCTTTCTATCACTCACACTGGTTCTACATCTCTTAAAACTTCTCACACTAGTTTTGCATTAAAAAAATGTCCTTTGTGTACCTAGCATGAAAAAGAACTTGATATCCATCTCTCAATTTTGTACCTTTAATAATGTTTCAATCGAATTCTTACCATCTTTATTTGTTGTGAAGGAACTTTGCATAGGGGCAATTCTTGTGGAGGGAAGAAAAACTAAGGATGGAGTGTATGAATGGCCGGTCCCAAATCAAAACTCTTCACCAATACTTACTTCCATTTTCTAGTGTCAAGACCACTTCGTCCGACTGGCACCATAGATTAGGACACCCTACTTTCCCTATTTTAAAACATATGGTTTCCAATTATAAGTTAGAGCTGTCATCTTCCATTTCGTCTGATTTTTTCTGCAATGCATGTAATTGCAATAAAAGCCACAAATTATCCTTTTCCAATTCATCTCTTATTTCTTCTCAACCACTTCAAATCATTTTCTCTGATGTGTGGACTTCACCTGTGCATTCATATGATGGTTTTAAATATTATGTTATATTTGTTGATCACTTCACCAAATATATTTGGTTTTATCCACTTAAACACAAATCGGAAGTAAAAAAACGTATTTATTAGATTTAAAACTATAGTGGAAAAATAAAATCATCACTCTTTACTCTGACAATGGCGGTGAATATTTGGTTCTTGACAATTTTCTTGCTATGAATGGCATCTCTCACCTCACCACACCCCCACATACTCCTGAACACAATGGGTATTCTGAAAGACGACGTCGTCACATTGTTGAAACTGGTCTCACCTTACTCTCTCATGCATCCCTTCCGTTGAAATTTTGGTCACATGCTTTTGCAACTGCTGTCTATCTGATTAATCGTATGCCCACTCCAACACTATCTTTCATCCCCATATGAAAACATTTTTGGCTCCACCCCAAATTACTCAAAACTTAGGATCTTTGGTTGTCTGTGTTACCCTTGGCTTTGACCATACTCCTCCCACAAACTTGATTCTCATTCCAAACCATGTATCTTTGTTGGGTACTCTCTTACTCAAATTGCTTATTTGTGCTTTGATTCTTCCACATCTAGAATTTTTGTCTCGCGTCATGTCAAGTTTGTTGAAAATGTCTTTCCTTTTACCTCTCATTCCAGTCAACCACTACACTCTGAATCCAACACTATAAACACTTGAGTTCCTCCAATGATCACCATCCCATCTATTAACAACCAGGTACCGCCACTTCCTACACCATCCAACGTTCAAACTTAAGAGCAGCCCCTATGCAATGCTCCGACAACATCCACCGCCATTGTACCTCCACTCTCAAACATACCGCAAATACCACATCAATCTCATACCCAACAAGCTCGCACAGACCCTCCCACCAATCCCCAAGATAATCCAATTTCTCCTACCCCTAGTGATTCCTCCCAACAACCTCCCACACACAATGACTACCAGGGCCAAGAACGATATCCACAAACCTGTTCAGAAACTAAACCTATCCACTCAACTTCCCATCATACTGAATTTGAACCCACCACAGAGACCCAAGCTCTCAAAACATCCAAAATGGCATCGGGCCATGTCTGAGGAGTATGATGCTCTTGTTTGAAATGGAACGTGGGAGCTAGTACCATCTGTTGGTAGTCAAAACACTGTTGGGCAAATGGATTTATCGAATTAAACGAAACTCTGATGGTTCTATTGACGGGGTTTAAAGCTCATTTGGTGGCGAAAGGCTTCCCTCAACGCCCTGGAGTCGACTATCATGAAACATTTAGTCCTGTGGTTAAGCCCACAACAGTTCGTCTTGTTCTTAGTCTTGCAGTTAGTCGTGGGTGGTCACTATGACAACTTGATGTTAACAACGCATTCTTGTAAGGTCATATTTCTAAAGATATCTATATGTCACAACCACCAGGTTTTGTTGATCCCGACTATCCATCTTATGTTTGCAAACTTCAAAAAGCTATCTATGGTTTCAAGCAAGCTCCCAGGGCCTGGTACCATGAGCTTCGTAATTTTCTTGTTGCTTATGGTTTTCAGAATCTCATGCTGATACATCTCTCTTTGTTCTCAACGTTGTTGGTCATCTAGTGTATCTTTTGGTCTATGTTGATTATATAAATTTTACCGGTGACAATGAAGAAATGGTTAACCGCTTTGTGGATTCACTTGCTGCCAGATTTTCTCTAAAAGATCTTGGGTCCTTGTCATACTTCCTTGGTGTGGACATTGTTCCTCATGAACATGGAATTTTACTTTCTCAAAGGCGTTATATTCTTGACATCCTTTCTCGCACCAACATGCTTGAAGCAAAACCGGTTCAAACACCTCTTCCTACTGCTCTCTCCATCTCCTTGCATTCTGGTTCTTCTCTAGCTAATCCTACTGAGTATCGAACTGTTGTTGGAAGCTTGCAATATTTCTCTTACTCAGCCTAATATATCTATCGCAGTAAACAAACCTTCTTAGTTTATGCATCGACCTACCACCGATCATTGGACTCTTGTAAAATGTGTCTTATGTTATCTTTGTGATATATTAAATGATGGAATCCTTTTATATCGATACTCACCATTATCTTTACATGTATTTTCTGATGCGGATTGGGCTGGTAATGTCGACGACTACTCATTTACTATTGCTTATGTTGTTTACCTTGGTCGGAATCCTATCTCCTGGAGTTCTTAAAAAGCAACGCACCATTGCTTGATCCTCGACAGAGACTGAATACTTGTCTGTTGCTTCTACAGTTGCTGAACTCAACTGGGTTTGTTCTCTTTTGTCTGATCTTGTTGTTTCTATCCCAAGAACTCCAGTGATATATTGTGACATTGTTGGGGCCACACATTTGTGTTCTAATTTTGTCTTCCATTCAAGAATGAAACATGTTGCCATTGATTTTCACTTCAATCGCGGTCTAGTCCAGAATGGCTCTCTTCGGGTTGCACATGTTTCATCTACTGATCAACTTGCTGATGCACTCACGAAACTGCTTCCTCGAATCAGATTTCTTCTTCTCAAGTACAAGATTGGACTCGCCTCTCACGCTCCATCTTGAGGAGGCATATTAGCAATATTTGTATTTATTTAAATTTGAATTCTCTTGAGCATGAGTGTAGGAGATTCAGGATCTTTCGGTTAGGTAAAATAATCATATTTATTTCAGATATTAAGGAATTGTTGTTAGGATTGTATGTTAGTAAGTTCATATTCTCTAGGGAGGTTGAGATTCAATTGAAACTCACCTCTATATATGTTGTGTAATTTATGATTTCAGCATCAAGGAAAAGAATGAAGATCAACATATTTTTCAATTCTCTCATCCCTTTACAAAATTGAATCTCTAATTTCGCCAACTTCCAGTTATCAATATACAACACAACTTCATCCCAACTAATCTAACAACTAACAAACACCTTAACAAAAATGTTCAAAGCTTCCACCTTTAAGAATTAGTTAGTTAATACCGAACCTAAATAAGTCGGAAACATGCAACTAATGATAAAAGCAAAAGTAATTATTAAAATAATCGTGTTCTTCAAGAAAAATACAGAGAGAAATTGGGGGTTTGTTTGACCTTGGAGGTGACGAGATGGCAGCCTCGTTTTTGCGGCGGGAGGACGACGGTCTTCTGGGCCCACTTGGCGGCCATAGATTTGGCGTCGGCGATGGTTAGGGTTTGATCGGAGAGTTGCGATTTGAGGCAAAGGTAATAAGAAGAAGAAGAAGAAGAGGTGAAGGGTTTGGCAAAAAAAGAAGGCGATGAGGAGAATACTGCCTGCATTGTTTTTGGCAAAATTGAGGTTTAGAGGGGTTAAGTAACGATAATAAGGAGGAGAATACTGCCTGCATTGTTTTTGGCAAAATTGAGGTTTAGAGGGGTTAAGTGAAAAGAGAATGACTACACCTACTACCAAATTTATCCCAAACATGAGTTTTTATCCGAAATATACAAAACATACATTATAGGATAATGCTACACCTACTACCAAATTTACTATCTTTTTCTTTACTAGTGGCACATTAGTATTGAATGTTCTGAATGTTCCTACCACCTACTCTACAATAACCTCCACTAATAGTGTGCCACTTAAGATAGTAAGGAGAAAGGTAGTAGATTTGGTAGTAGGTATAGCATTATCCTACATTATAAATGTATTGGAACCCACTTCTCACCAAAAGACAAGATTAAAACCTTGTCTTTTAGTGAGAAGTGGGCATCAATGCATTTATAATGTATGTTTGAGATAAAAACTCATGTATGTCTAGCATTTTGCAAATGAAAAGAGGTGGGTAATGCTACACCTACTATCAAATCTACTACATTTTCCTTTACTAACTTATGTGTCACATCACTATTGGATGTTTCTACGAACAACTCTACAATAACCTCTACTAATAATGTGTCACCTACGGTTGTAAAGAAAAATGTTGTAAATTTGGGTGTAGCATTACCCAAAATGCAAAAAAAAATGGTACGGATGCAGCTAGTAATAACAGGAACCGTTTTGGGTTTGGGACTTTATTGGACTTGTGGCTGGCATATAAGTTTCTCTTAAAAATTACTCTCTTCATTTCAAAATATAAGTCATTCTAGGTTTCTGCACGTATATTAAGAAAAAATCTATGATTAAAAAAAATATTAATATTCTTAATTTTTGAAGCTCATAAATGAGCTGTCAATTGTAAAATGTCCAATTTGCTATTCTCTATAATTTTAATATTACTTATTTTATTAAAAAAATAAGGATCAAATTGGAAATCTCATTAAAAAGGCTATAATGATTTATATTTTGAAACGGAGGGAGTATTTATTTTATTTTATTTTTATTTTTATTTGGGTTCTCTACAAGTATTGAAATTTCACTTGAGTGTCCCACAAATTCTTGTTTTCGTATTTGGCCCTGGAGCCGCTCCAAAAGTGGTCAATCTAAAACCTAAGTATACAAAAATCTGATACATCGAACTAACTTTGGCATGAAGAGCACTTTGTAGTGCAATTGGAGAAACTTTTCATCTTTGTGAAAGGTAATAAATTCAATTTTCGGCTTTAGACATAATTTATTTATGAACCTTGGATTTTTTGGCATAATACATAAACTATTCTCGTTTTGTAAATGTATTATTTTTTGGTATAATACATAAACTATTCTCGTTTATCCACTTAAGAACATGTTTGATTGAGACAAGAAACAAGACGAGATCAGCTGAGGGGACGAGCGATGAGGTGGATCATGGAAGGACGTAACGTGAACTACCTTGCAGGGAGAGGATGATGACCGCTCCTATTTTATCTTTTTTCTAATTTTCTTGCCTTATATTTTACCCCCGGATTGTGGGGGACCTGCCTACTTTAATGTATTATTATTTTTATTATTTTTTACTTGGATTCCTGTTGTTGATGTTTTAATCATTATTTATTTATTTTTTGGATATAAGATGACATCGCTATCGCTTCATTAATGAATGATTAACGGAACATAGTAAAACCAAGTACATATTACAAAATTCAGAAGTCTACAATAACCCAAAATACAAGCCTGAGATAAAACCATTAAAATCAACAACAAGATAAAAGGTACAGATAGATAGATACACTGTCCCCCGTGGATGGCTGCATCAGACTACTCTGCCTCTCTCATGCGTAGTCTCTTCTTTGCACCTACCGTATCAGCCCAATTGTGAATTAGTGAAAAAAATCTTATGCATCAAAAATGAAAATGAATGATTTATATGACGAAAACATAATGCGTTGCGATCGAGACACAGTCCTCACAAGGTGGCAGGCACAGTAATTTCCCAAGCCAACCTATTGTCTTTATTAGCTCTATCTACCCTCTATGCACCCCCAAACCTCCGAACTCGATGAAGGACACAATAAACCCCCAAAACCTAAACACACAACCTCCCAAGTGTTCCCTGCTCTAGGGCATAGGAAAAGCAAGTGATTAGTGTCTTCTTCTTCTTGATTACACCTGTCACATATTACATTTATGAGCGTATTTCTTTTTTTAAGGTTAGACTTGGATAGGATAGCGTCATTCTTTATCAACCACAAAAAAATTTTGACCTTCAAGGGAACGTTGATTGCCCAAATAATGTTCGTCTTCGCGCTACGCAGACCACCATCGTTCAACCACTCGTACATAGATTTGACTGAGAAAATCGAATTTGATTCCAAACCCCAACCCCTTTCATCTTCAGAATCATCTATGTACAAACCTTCCGTCCTAATGAAAGTACTGAGATTTTGGAGCTGAGCCAAACTTTATTGATTTAGGCTCTGAAGAACGTCTAAAGTTAGTGTTTGATTGTGCCAGACATCCGCCACTTGCGAGTCTGTGTTGATAGTAGTTGTAGCAGATGCAGGGAACAGACTAGCAAGGGTATTGCTTCCACACCACTTGTCCTTCCAAAATCTCGTATTTTTTCCATTTCCAATTCTGCATCGCGTATTAACATGAAAAAATGGCCTTACTCTGGCCACTCCTTTCCAGATAGTTGAAGTTTTTCCTTGCCCTCTCACTCCCCCAAATCAGTATTTATTTCTTTTCCTATATGAATCAAAGGACTTGCACCACCCGATATTCCTTTTATTCCTCATTTTCCACCACCACTTACAAACTAGTGCCTTGTTCATTGCTCTTAAGTCTAAGACCCCCAACCCTCCAAACTCTTTCCATTTACACACTCTACCCCATTGAATAAGATGAACACCTTTGCTACTATCCCCTGCTCCTTTCCACATAAACCTTTTCCTGTGAATATCAATTTTGTTAATGACCCATTTCGGAAGCTTGTACATAGACATCAAGTAGATGGGTATACAATTGCGAACTGGGTTAATGAGAGTCAATCTTCCTCCTAATGATAGATAGTGTCCCTTCCATCCGGACAACCACTTGCCTATTTTTTCAATTAGAAAAAGCCAATCCTCCCGTAGCAAAGCTTCGGGCCGCAAAGTCGTCCCCAATTATTTTAGGGGGAAAACTCCTACCGCACAACCCAATTTACCGCTGATGGTCGAGATCGGAGTGGAGATAGTGTCGTTAATAGGAATGACACAACTTTTAGACACGTCGACCTTCATCCCTAACCATGCTTCGAAACAGTTAATCAAAAGTCCCAATGCATTTGCTTCCTCCTCGTTTGCTTTCCCAAACATCCAAGTATCATCTACGTATTGCAGGATAGAAATGGGATCGAGAACACCTTTCACCTTGATCCCCACGATGATGCCCCCTTCTCTTCCTCTCTTAATGAATCTTTATTTTAATGCAATGATGTGGCATATGTCACTTTTATTATATAAAAAAAAATAAAGAAAAAAGAAACTTTCAGAGAAAATATTCAAACAAAGGATTTCATTCTCTTAGTCTCCTAAAATAGTATGTTTATCCTTACAATCTTATACACACCGCCAAACTTTACACTAAAAAAATAACAGTATTTTTTTTTTGAAGAAAAAGGTGGAGTCTGGCCACCCTGTTTCATTAATAAGTGATTAATAAAACAAACTCAGAGTACTGAGCCTACTACAAAATCCTACAAACAAAACAAAAAGTACATAAACTCCATCCCGAACATGGAGGGTGGGACAAAAGAAACATAGAGTAGCCGTAAAGAAATACATCATATCCCCCCAACAAACCCTGGGGTGGTGGGTATCAATGACCATAAGAGGCCGTGCTGGCTATCAATCGATCGTCGGCCCGATCTCGATCTCCTCATCATAAAACTCCTCTACCTGAAATACACTCGCAATCCTTCCCTTGGGACCTGCTGCTGCCAAATTAGCCCATAATGACATAAAATACATAATGTGGGTCAAATTGCCAGAAATACTATTGCAAGTTCTACGAAAGTAAAGATTATTTCTGTCTAGGCATAGAACCCAGGTCATTGCGGTGATAGCGATATACCACGCTTCTCTCATAGAACCCCTCTTCGACGCGAACTTTGGGCCTACCTACAGGTCCTCATATGTACTAGGGTATTGAGTTTTTCCTAGGGCACTGAGTACCTCTACGAGTACCGCTTTGCTCCTAGGACAGATGGTATCGAGTATCCAGGGCAGCGTAGCAGAACCCGCAATGAGAATCCACACTCTCCTGGCATTTAGCTAGGTTTTCCCTTGTCAAAATTGCATCATTTAGTACCAACCATAAGAAAGCTTTGATTTTTAGCGGGGCTTTTGTTTTCCAGATGACGGCTGACCATTTTGGGATACAACCCCTAAAATGGATGCGATTGTACATGAGGCGGACCGTGAACTTGCCGTTCTTCTCCAATCCCAGGATTTCTTATCGGGACTCTGAGAGCACCCAATTCCAGCGTTGGTGATGTAGGCCTGAAGTTCCGTTAATCTAAGCTGAGAGCCTAGGTCAAACGGTTGTTTGAAAGATGGCTTCCAGGCGTCTCTTTTCCAGGTTGCGGCCACCGTGCAATGTAGTTGTGCCGCCTGCTCATATAACTCGGGGAATAGGGATCTGAGTGTGTGATCAGCACACCACTTATCCCACTTATCTCCACATTCCCCCCCCCCCCCCCGCAACCAAAGGCTCCTAGCTCAAAAAAAATAACAGTATTGTTTAAAGATATTGTTGGATAGCTAGAACTTAGAAGATATATTTGCAAAATAATTTAAGAACGATAAGGATGTATATAGTAAATATATGAAAAGTAATAATGCACATATATTAGCTGTTACGGATGTAGAGCTCCTACCAACTCCCTTCTCCTCCCCTCCTTCAACAACAGCCGATGCCCCTCCTCTACCCAACCAAACTGACCCTACTTCGTCCTCTACTCTTCCCCCCCCCCCATCGTTTGCTCCCTACACCAACAACCACAACCTTCAATCCCCCCCCCCCTCTTCCTCTTCTTCGGTTTATCACCTGTCCAAAAACATTGTTTGTGATTACAATTTGAGCCTTATACCCCCGTCTACTAGTTGTGATCACAATTTGAGTCCTAGAGTCGAATCGGATATGTTATCGGAACTGGAGCTAAGTGGGTGCGGACCCATCGAGGGGGTCCGACACCCCCCCCCCAACCTTCACCTCTGCCACCCGCTGCAGATTGTCCCTCCAAAATCCCACTTGATGTCTCGATGGCTGCTACGACGGTTGGCACCACCGCCCACCCTGCCCCTGGCTACTCACCCCCTCGTGAAGAGGAGCCTCCTAGGCTCAGACGATCGCGCACTCTGCCGTGGGCACTCCGAAGTGCACCATTGCGGCATTTAGGGAGTGGCGACGTTCATCATCACCATCAGGAGTTATTTTCGAGAGAAAGGGCCCATAGAGGGGGTCCTTCTAGAAGCCACGGTGGGCGTAAAAGTAAACCCCCCTCGATCCAACAATTCTCTCGAACTCGAAGGTCTGAGTGACAGTACAGAGGTAGTCGCAGACCATCCTACCACAGTGGGAATCATAGAGACTTTCTATACAGCGAGAGAGAAGTTGCTAAGGAGTCATACATACAAGAAAAGCTCGCAACTAACTACAAGCTCCTTCACAGAGAAGCAAAGATGCAAGAATCTCACCATTATCACAGAGAGACTGTGCGGCCTTCCCCACCCCCCAGACCTTCTCTGGCCATGCACCACAACCCACCTCCAAACGCAACCACAATACCAACGGAACACAACATCACAAACCCAATGGAACCCAACAACAAGCACCATCGCCAATATATCGCCTCCTCCCTCCCCACAACTCCATCCAACCTCCACAAAGAGAGGTGGCTCTCAAACCTCCTAGGTCCTCCGTCGTATGGGCCCAAAGAAGGGGTCCAAACGAGGACCACAACGAGGGCGAGGGGCCACCTCTGATTGAAGAAGGGTCAGAGAAATGGCAGAAGGTCACGCACAAAGGGAAAAGAAAACCATCCTCCCTAAATCCAACAGTACAAGAACACAGAAAACACCAGAGGAGAGGTAAGCACAAACCGGCACCGTGCTTCAACTGCGGGGAGTTGGGACACTATCGGACGGAACGCACCAAAGAGGTGAGGTGTCTCAGGTGTATGATGTGGGGCCACATGTCCTACAATTGCACCAATGTTGTTGACTCCAGTGAAGACGAAGCACGGCGAGTTCACAGGGGAAAGTCTCCGGACAACCCAGCAACGATTAAATTAGCTCACAGCCTCGCGACGATAAAAAATGAAGAGAAGTGGCTTACTCAGTGGTGCGCTGTGGCACATGTGAGGAAGGGGCGACCATCGAAGGCTCATGTCCTCCAAGCGCTGAATGCCTCTTGGCCATTGAAAGCACATCGGGACTGGGTAGCCAAGAGAATGTCCCCCTTCCAGTTCTTAATTTCATTCTCATCGTCGCAAAAGCTGATAGAGGTTACCGGAATGCCAACGATGGATTTTGGACATTTCTCGATGGATTTTAAAGCTTGGTCACCGAGCTTTGGGGCTGAGCGACCACAGGGAGATAGTTTTTGGGTTTGGATCCATAACATTCCGTTGCATTTTTGGAAAAGAGAGGCCTTACAGGAAATTGTATTGGACTTCGGCACTGTGGAAGAAGTGGATGAGAAAACAGTACATCGGTCGGAGATAGTCTCGACCAGGGTCTTGATCAAAAGTATAGACATCACCGCAATGCCAAGATTCGCCAAAGTGTACTCCTATGAGGAGTCCTACCTAGTACGCTTTGTCCTCGACAAGCGTATAGATAGGGAGACGGCCCCCGCCTCCATCACTTCCCCCTCGCCTACATCCTCTCTCAGAGATGGCCGGAGCTACAAGCAAGTGGCCTCACTTACGTGGGAGCTCACCATAGATGGGACACACGAAGTTGAACGAGCCCACCGTGAGGTGATTCAAGCCACCAGAGAAATGGAAGCTCGCCGTCAGGCTATGGCGGAGGGATCAGAATGGCTGGGATCTGGGCGGGATGCTGGTGGTCAAGCGCGAAGCCAATCCAAGGGATCCAATGGCAAAGAAGTCCCACTCCCAGATTTGGTAAACTTCACCGAATCAGATGCTTATCAGAAAATGGGAAAGATGCAGATCCCCCAAAATGGCAAACAAAGGCAACCAACGGCTCAATTGACACATGCAGATAAGGTGGAACATGGGGTTGTGTACATAGGGAGAACAGGGATGGCAGACCCCAAAAATGGCAGTCTCCAACCCCTGAGCAATGAGCACGCTTCGGGAAAAGAGAGGTTGGTAGACAGCGCCAGCATGGGGAGCAAGAATGCGCGATCAACCAAGGAGTGGGTAGAGAAAGTTTGGAAAGCACCAGAGATGAAAAAGATGGCTTCTTTGGGTTAAAGGCGACAAGTATCAGAGCCCTCTTTAGGGATAACGACGAGCTCTGCGCTGCTCGATCGCAGAAATGGCAGAGCAAGGGAGAGCGAGCAGGTAGAGATCTCTACCGCTCTAAACGAGAGGGTCACTAGAAGTGGAAAAGAAGACAAAGAAGCCAACGTAGAAGATGGAAAAGCCTCAGCTTCATCGATTAAGAAGAAGGGCTTAGTGAAAATAGTGCCCAAAAACACCTCGATTCCCATGCCTGCCGATGTGGCAGCCAATGCGCTCTTGCCAGGTGGCAAGGGTGGTAAACTTACCGACCTCATAAACAGAGAGGCTCGCACGACACTCGAGACGTGGGATATGCTGAACCGCGGAGCACCATCGAGGGGTAAGACAGATGTGAGGCTTTCGAGTAGGCTAGAGCATGAGTCTTGTATAAGTGTGAATGGGCCTATAGAGGGGCCCAACGCGCTTATTTTAGCCCCTGAGACAAGTAAAGCTACATTTTCAAGCTCTCAATTGGACTATGGGCCCATCGAGGGGTCCATTACAGGAAACTCCGCTACTCCACATGAGACTGAGACAGTATGTGGGCTCACAGAGGAGTCCACAAGGAGAGAGCCTATTAAACCACTAGAAATTCAGATTGTAGAAAGCGATGAGGAACTGGAAGATCGATTAAATCTGGACGAAGAATTCTCGTTCACAGAAGACGACTCAGAGGATCTAGAATTTATTGCTGATACACAGAGGGAGATCTCCCCTGAGATGGTCTTGGCCACGATTCCAGATTCAGCATCGGGAGACAGTATTATCACATCTCGCAGGACAATGGGGGTCAGAGTGCAGCGATCATCGAAGAGGGCTCTCGTGGAGTCCTTGGATGACTATCTAGAGATAACGGAGGCAGCAAAAGCGGCAAAGTTCGATGATGGAGGTACGAGGAATGTTTTAGCATCTATTTTAAATTTCATGTCTGATTCTGAAGTTTTTTTACTTGCTAAGACATGTGGTTTGGAGGTATGTGACAAAGACCGAAATGCCTTGCTCCTCAATAAGATTAGGGGTTGGGAAACGGAAAGGGTTAAGTCTAGTTGTCAGGAAATAGTCAGTACAGGGTCACTAGTGGCAGGGGTAGATGAAACCTGCCCCACACCCACACACACGATCGAGCCAATCATGTTCCCCCAATGAATACACTTTTCTGAAATGTTAGGGGCCTGGGAGATAAGGGAAAGAGAGATATGGTCAGGGATGTTATCAACATCTCCAAGGCAGAGATCGTAGGGCTACACGAGACCAAACTTGGGCATGGATCCAAACTCAAACGGGTAGAGGGCTCCAGAATTAAGGAATGGGTTCTGCGGCCGTCCACAGGAGCATCGGGGGGAATCGCTATTGGATTCAACTTAGACACTCTTACCTGTACTGAAGTTTACAGTGGAACTTTCTCCTTGACTGCCCGACTGAAACGGCGATCTGATAATTGGCTACAGACAGTCACTGTCGTATATGAACCAAATGTGGTTACAGATCGCGATGCCTTATGGCAGGAGCTTGTCGATATTCGGGAACGATGGTCAGGAGCTTGGATCGTTGGGGGGACTTCAATATTACCAGATTCGCCTTTGAGCATAAGGGTAGAGGTTCCAGCGACAGGCACAGAGAAGAGTTCAATAGAGTGATCACGGATCTAGAACTCATTGATATCTCCATTAATGACAGACTTTTCACATGGTCTAACATGCAAGCTGCCCCGATCATGGAAAAATTGGACAAGATCCTCGTTTCGATGGATTGGGAGGCTAAGTTCCCATTAGCAACTGCCAAATCGATCCCTAGACCAACGTCAGATCATACCCCGATCCTCCTGGATATAGGAGTACGGGGAACTCAAAGGCCCAGGAAATTCAGATTTGAGAAGGCCTGGTTAGAAATTCAGGGGTTCCACCATATGGTGATGGAAAATTGGGCTCTCCCAACTACTGGTATGGACGCTGCAGCCCGCTGGTGTGAAAAGATCCGCAGGCTGAGGAAACGGCTGCATAGATGGAACCAGTCCAGATTCTCGACCATCTGGCGGGCTAAAGACGACCTTTTGGCAGGAATTGATGAACTTGACAGGTTGGAAGAAACGCGGGTCCTTGCACAGGATGAAAGAAACAGGCTACTTGAACTCCGAGAGAATATTGCCAACCTCTATAGATTGGAAAAAATCAAGTGGCAACAAAGGTCAAGAATTACGTGGCTCAAAGAGGGAGACGCGAATACAGCCTTCTTCCATAGAGTGGCAAGCGCAAGACGCAGATCAAACCTTATTTTGTCTTTACAGACGGACACGGGGACATCGCAGGAAGAAAAGGTGATTTCCACAACCTTTCAATCCTACTACAAGGACCTCTTCGGGAAGAAAAATGACTTCAGAGTCCCACTCAGCGAGGATTACTGGCAGGCTTACCGGAACAACTCAACCCAAACTTTGTCGACTTTGGAAGCCCCTTTCACGGAAGAGGAAGTTAAAAAGGCCATTTATCAAATGGGAGTAGACAAATCGCCAGGGCTAGATGGCTTCCCAATGATGTTCTTCCAAGTGTTTTGGGAAGAAATTAAAGGGGACATTATGGCACTGATGGATGAGTTTTTTAACAACAATCTCAGACTAGGCACGTTTAATTTTGCGGAAGTCGTCCTCATCCCTAAACGGGAGGAGTCCTTGAGAGTAGGGCATTTCCGACCAATCAGCCTGATAAACTGCTCGGCTAAGATTATCACTAAGGTCCTGGCCATCCGCCTGGGAAACATTATGGACAGCTTAGTCAGCAAAACCCAGGCGGGTTTCATCAAGGGTAGATGTATTCTAGACTGTGTGGCCACTGTGGAGCAAGTTATCCACTGCTGCCATACGAGCAACTCTAGGAACTTCCTCCTAAAGCTGGACTTTGAAGAGTGCCTGCTGGAAGCCCTTAGGGGGAGGGGATTCGGGGATAAATGGTTAAGATGGATCAGACAGTGTCTGCACTCTAGTAAAACGGCAATCTCGGTGAATGGGAGGGCAGGGCCGCCATTCCCGTGCAAGAAAGGACTTCGACAAGGGGACCCGCTATCACCACTTCTATTCACTATCGTTGCGGATGTGCTGAGGGGCATGCTTGAGAATTGCTTAAGTAAAGGTTGGATAACTCCAGCAGCCAGCAGCGCATCCAACCAAGGGTGTACGATTCTGCAGTACGCTGATGACACCCTGCTTTTTGGTAATGGGACCAGGTCAGAAACTATCTGCTTTAAAGGGGCACTCTACTGTTTTGAAGCCTGGTCAGGCCTCATAATCAACTTCCACAAGAGTGCTCTGATTCCAATCACTCTATCCGATGCCGATACACGGGAACATGCCACCATATTAAACTGCTTGACGGAGGAGTTCCCGATCAAATACCTAGGACTTCTGCTCAGACCAGGGAGGCTCACTAAAGCGGACTGGCTGCCCATCATTGACAGGGTGGAGGACAGACTGGCAGGTTGGAAAGGAAAAACTCTCTCTCTAGGGGGCAGGGTGGTACTTATAAACTCAGTTCTGTCTAATCTGCCCATTTACTACATGTCAGTCTTTGAGCTTCCTAAATGGGTTATCCAAAGGATTGACCAATCCGGAAAAAGTTTCTGTGGAAAGGAGCAGACTCGAATAAGGGAGGCTACCACCTAGTCAAATGGAGTGTCGCTTGCATGAAGAAGAAGCATGGAGGGCTAAGTATCATCGACCTAAGAGATATGAACCTTGCCCTGTTGGGGAAATGGTGGTGGAAGATATTTCAACACAGCGGGGAAGGTTGGCAGGAATTCATCCAACCATACCTCTGAGGAAAAGGTACGCGAAATTTAGGTTTCCGAGTAGGACCTAAAGTCTCGCGCTTCTGGAGAGGAATTACAAAAGCGAGCGGCCCGTTCAACTCGACAGTTACGTCGACAATCGGTAATGGACGGTCAACTAGATTTTGGTGGGACAAATGGTGTGGAGCCCATACCCTTAAGGAAGCTTTCCCTGAGCTGTTTGAGAAAATGATTAGGCCTAATATTTCTGTGGCTGAGACCTGGAAGAGGGGGAATTGGAGACCGCCGATCCGAGGAACTCTCTCCCCAGACTTACAGCAGCAATTGCTTGAACTGCAAGAACACATAACACGGACGGGTGTGATGTGCGCTCAAGGCCCAGACCAAATGCGATGGGGACTCGATACCAAGGGGGCATTCACGGTCAGATCACTGTACCACCGTATTCATTATCGAGGATGCAGGCCCAACTGGGCTAAGGTGCTATGGAAGGCAAAAGCCCCCCTTAAAGTCAGAGTCTTCCACTGACTGGTACTCAATAATGCAATCCTCACCAGAGAAAACCTTGCCAAAAGACAACCACAGATTGCGACCAACTGTGAGTTCTGTTCTAGGCATACGGAGAATTTGAACCACCTGTTTCTTCACTGCCCTAGGAGTAAGGCAACCATGGTGGAGGAATTACGAGCCTTATGTACCGGTGACTACCCTAGCGAATACGAGGATTTGTGGATTGATCCCAAATTTGCCTCGATTCGCCAAGAAATGAAGGATGCGTGGTACATTGCCATTGCGGCAACTACATGGGTGTTATGGCTAGACATAAATAACTTTTACTTCCGTGCTTCATGTAATACTATTTCTGGTAACCTTACTTATATTATGCATCTCATCTCTTTTTGAGCTACAGCTGCTGTCACTGGAGCGAGAGGGAGGATTGGCCGAGTCTTCCAAGTGGAAGAATTTGATGAAGAGGAGGTAGAGTTTGGGCTGACATTGGATTGAGGGAGGGCGCCATTCACCAAGCCGCTCATTTACAACCAGCTCTAAGGCTTCTTGTGTGTTGTATCGACCTACTGTACTCTTGGTAGTCTGATGCAGGGATAGTTAGACCCACCTCCCAGGGTTTGTTGGGGAGACATGTATGTTTTTATTTCCTGCACTGTTCTTTGTATTTCTCCCGGTACTCCGGGGTGTTTTGTTAACCTCTTATTAATGAAACAGGGTGGCGTTATCCCACATTTTTCCTAAAAAAAAATTTAAAAAAATAATGCACATATATAATTTTGTGACAAAACAAGTATATATATGCTCAAATTCCAAACATAAAAGAATTTAATTTTGCAAATAATCTAAGAACGATAAGAAAGTATATGCTATAGAGCACATATATAATTTTATGAAAATACAGGCATGCATATACTATATGCTAAAGTTCAAAATTAAAGTTAAAAAATTAGTTAGGTTGCGGTGAAGAAATGAAGGATGCGTGGTACATTGCCATTGCGGCAACTACATGGGTGTTATGGCTAGACATAAATAACTTTTACTTCCGTGCTTCATGTAATACTATTTCTGGTAACCTTACTTATATTATGCATCTCATCTCTTTTTGAGCTACAGCTGCTGTCACTGGAGCGAGAGGGAGGATCGGCCGAGTCTTCCAAGTGGAAGAATTTGATGAAGAGGAGGTAGAGTTTGGGCTGACATTGGATTGAGGGAGGGCGCCATTCACCAAGCCGCTCATTTACAACCAGCTCTAAGGCTTCTTGTGTGTTGTATCGACCTACTGTACTCTTGGTAGTCTGATGTAGGGATAGTTAGACCCACCTCCCAGGGTTTGTTGGGGAGACATGTATGTTTTTATTTCCTGCACTGTTCTTTGTATTTCTCCCGGTACTCCGGGGTGTTTTGTTAACCTCTTATTAATGAAACAGGGTGGCGTTATCCCACATTTTTCCTAAAAAAAAATTTAAAAAAATAATGCACATATATAATTTTGTGACAAAACAAGTATATATATGCTCAAATTCCAAACATAAAAGAATTTAATTTTGCAAATAATCTAAGAACGATTCTTTGTATTTCTCCCGGTACTCCGGGGTGTTTTGTTAAACTCTTATTAATGAAACAGGGTGACGTTATCCCACATTTTTCCTAAAAAAAAATTTAAAAAAATAATGCACATATATAATTTTGTGACAAAACAAGTATATATATGCTCAAATTCCAAACATAAAAGAATTTAATTTTGCAAATAATCTAAGAACGATAAGAAAGTATATGCTATAGAGCACATATATAATTTTATGAAAATACAGGCATGCATATACTATATGCTAAAGTTCAAAATTAAAGTTAAAAAACTAGTTAGGTTGCGGTGAACGTGGATCGAACACGTGACCTTCAGATCTTCAGTCTGACGCTCTCCCAACTGAGCTATCGCCGCAGTGTCATTATGAACAAAAGATCATTAATTGTTTCAAATACAATGCAGGTCGCTTCTAAATCGCCAACCGCTGAAACGTAGCAGCGGCTTCTTCTTCACCATCTGACTTCAATCAATCGCATCCCCTTTCTCTCTCTCTTCAATCTTAAAACCACCTACCTTAATTTAAAACCCTCCTTTTTTTCAAAAATGTTAATGGAGATCTCGCAACTTCTTCTTCTATTCGTCACACTCGCCCTGTTTAGGATTTCGAAGGGATCCGAACCAGAATTTCCTCACGTCGTATCTCGAATCGCTTTCGGTTCAGGCTCTAATCAGAGTGATCCTCAGGTTTTTGCTCTCACAAAATTACTGAATTTGCGATTTTCAATTTAATTTCATTTCAAATAATATTGCGAAGATGTGATATTTAGGCACTGTTTGGTTGGAGGGGAATGGAGGGAAGGGGAGGGGAGGGAAGGTTTTTTTTAATACTTTTCTTGTTTGGTTCAATTTTTAGGAGGGGAGGGGAGGGAAATGGGGGGGTGCAACACCCCTCCTGAGCCAATTTCTCTCTCTTTCTCCCTACTAGTAGCCGACTAATATCTAACTGTTGTATTGGTTGGTTATCTAGGCCTATCATTTAGTTCAGAAAAAAAGGTCCAACTTCGAGATTATGTTGCTGCTGCTAGTGATGATGTTACCCTTGTCTTTGTGGTATGCATGATATCCCACCTGGCTTCATTTTGACTCGAGTTTTGTTTTCATTATATTCATGTATCCTCACCTGAAAATATATTCAGGTCGGTGCTATGTCACATGGAAAGATCAACAATGATTATACCGATGATTTTATATCAAGTAAGTTTCCATTCCAATAAATAGTATGATATGATGTTTTTTAGATTCGTCTATGTTGGAATGTCCTAAGTAGTTAAAATTTAGCTTCCAATATGCATCTTATCAATACAGTAAATCTCCTTTGTATTTGATTAGCTCTTTCGTATCATTTTCCTTGAAATTAATTTTTTTTGCACTTGTTTCATTTATTTGTTCTGTTATTGGTGTATAACATTACCTTGATGATAACTTTTAGACTGAAAGAATTCACTTTTAGTATAATATTGAGGTTAAATCTTTTATAAAAATCATGCATGATGCATGGCACATCTTTGATACTGTTTCATACAGCACCTTCCTCCACCTTCCTCCACCTCCACCTCGACAACATGTTGCTTTATACACTTTGAGTATTGATACTGTTTCATACATCATTTTGTACACTGTCTCTAATTCGTTGTTGTTTCAATTCTTATTGTATGAAGTGGTTGTATGAATTTCTTATTATATGCAAAAGGGTATAAAAGTAATTTTATTATAAAATCCATTTCCTCCCCTTGTGAACTAAACAAGAAAATTATTATTTTCCCTCCCCTCCCCTCCTTTGAACCAAACCAAGTTTTCATTAAATCCCTCCCCTCCCTTTCCCTCCCCTTCCCTCCCCTCCATTAAAATCCCTCCCCTCCCCTCCCCTCCTTTGAACCAAACAGACCCTTAGGGATTATTTGAGACGGGAGCAACACATGCATTATTTATATTTTGTTCGATTTTAATTTAGCATTTATTTCAATCGACTAGTTGAAATTTGCCGTGCACTTGGTGTGCGTGGCTTCGTGAACGTCACTGTTGAATATTTTAATAATGTTTTATGTTGTTGAGAAATCAATCATAGAAGAAATATCATTAGGAATGCAAATAAATATATAGTATGATCACTGTATATTAATTATGTACACAAATCACTTAAAATTTTAATATTAACTCTAAATATTATACCCAGTCTTGAGTAAATACAAAATAACATATAAATAATTGTCTTATCTAAAACATAAAAGAGAAAACAAAAAGATTAGTGAATTCTAAACTCATATCATCGTTTTTTTTCATCGGATCAATAATCATTTTCGATTTTAACTTTGTTGACCTTAAAACTGCTCGTAACTTCTTATTTAGTTATATACAATTTGATGAGATTCATCTCAAAAAAGCAATTGGTTCTTATACTCCAAACTAATACATTTAACTCATAACAAGAGTAGAAACTACACTGGAATTCTTTTACCTAGCTGGTAAAGAGGGGACTAATTATATGTGGTTAAAATACATGATGGCCAGAAGATAGTGGATTGTGGTCAATTCCACAAATAATTAAGACCAGTGATGAACAATGTAGACAAACTGCAATCACCCACAAATATAGGAATGTGTTAGTAGAGTTCAACAACATAAAATAAATCATGCAAAATATAATATAATAAATCTGAATCCATAGTTTTCCTACAATTTTTAAAAAAGTAATCAAAGCAGAGCATAGCACAATAATATTATTGCCTAACTTCACATAGCCAAATAATATACATTTATGTTGAAGGTGCCAGCTTATGAATATGACCAAAAAATTATACACTTCCATCAACTTTTTGATCTCTTCTTCCCCTCTCATGTTCCCAATTTTTTTCGACAATTTCATCAGAGAAGCCAGTTTCAATATATTCAAACTCTATCCTTTTCTTTTACATCTATTTCTGTTTTTTTAGCCGTTTCCCTTTAATTACTACAACAACATTTATTAAAAAATCCATCTAGCTTTCAATTCTGATATGTGATGCACGGGTACTCCAAAACCCACCCCGTACAAGTATCGGGTACGTATCCGACCCGGATACGCCCCGATACGTCGCAGATACGTATCGGGTGTGTATCCGGGTATTAAAAAATAAAAAAATAACAAAAATTTATTCGGGTGCGGGTTGGGGATACGTATCGAGTCGTGGATACGTATCGGGTACGCGCAGTCAGTTTTTTATATCTATATAATAAAACACAAAGAAAGCTATCAAGTGGCTATCCTTCAATAGGGTTGAAATCAATGGTTCAGATCTAACCTCACAAAACATATTTTTCCGTCCCAAAGTTCCCCCCAAAACTCAAATTCAAACCCCCCCGAACAACTCCTTTATTTATTTATTTATTTATTTTTCTCTCTCTCTCATTCTCTCTCTATTTACTCAGAAATTTATATGTTCAGATTTCAGGTTTATAAATTTTCAGATTTTGTATGCGTTTTTTATTACTCAAGTTACATTGAAAATAGCAAATATCTCATCAACATTTAAATTTCATCATTTTCCACACTCAAAGTTCTAAGAAGTTGGATTTTACACCCCCATTTATAACTATTTTTCAACATATACTAATGGAAACATGGACTTATATTTACAACTAATTATTGTTTTACTATTTAAACTTGAGCTACATAAGTTGTTTTACTATTTACAAGACTTTCATATGCTGTATCGTTCCGAAGACATGCTGTAGGCACGTGCCCACAGGAAAATCTAGTAAAAAAATAAATAAAAAACCCAATCAATTACTTTCTCTTTCTCTCTCTCTCTTTACAAATCTCTCTCTCTCTCCCTCTTTCCTCTCGTTTTCGCTCTCGATCTCCCCCTTTCTAAAAAAATCCCTAATTTCACCCTTCGCCGTCGCCTAAGCCTTTGCCGTGCCTTCGAAGCCGCTGTTGCCTCTCTCCCCGTCACTTTCCTGCGCCTCGATTTATCTATCTCTCTCTCTCCCCTGAGAACGTTCCTCTCTCCCTGTGCCTTCGAAGCCGCCGCTACCTTCGCGTGCCTCTCTCCCCCGTGCCGCTGCTGCTGCTGCTGTACCTCTCTCAAACCCCACTGCTGCTGTGCCTTTGCCGTCCCCAGTGAACTCAATTAGACATAGCCTCTCTCTACCAAGGTTTGAATTTGTTGCATCCCTAATCCTAAGATACAAAAATAGATCACTGTTAATTGTTAATTGAGTTAATTGAGTTCACAAAAATAGATTGTTAGATTGTATACAAAAATAGATTGTTAGATTGTTAGATTGTTAATTGAGTTCACTGTTAAAATTATTGGAGTTGTTAATTGAGGCTTTCCTCCCTCAGTTTTATTTTGGATGTTGTTAAACTAAAATACTGAAGTTGAATAATTTGTTAACAGTGTTTAGTTTTGAGTGAATAGTAGTTTTATTCAACTACATTATTTAGTTCAAGAACACCTGTAATAGGAATCACACACTTTATGTTTACATTTTCAGTATACTAGCAAAATATTATAGTATGTTGTGATGTTCTCTAAACAATTAGATGTGATAGCTTTTAGATTATGTACTTAATAACTTATTTTGATCTTTTTTGTTTAGAAAACATGATCGTTGTCCTGTTTAAGTGGTAGTTTTCAAAATAGAGGTATGACTAGTTGATTACATTTATAATTTCTAGATTACAATCAATTTTCTAGTTATTATAGTTTTTTGGAATTTTATATTTTTTTAACATAATATATAATAAATTTATTATTTTTATATTCAACGTACCCTTAACGTACCCATATCCTAAATTTTTGAGAAATCACGTATTCGCGTACCCAAGTCGTGTCGTACCCGTATCCCGTACTCGTATCCCGTACCCGTGTCCGTGCTACATAGAATCTGATCAAGGAAAAAAACCCCAATTTTGGTCAGACTAAATCAAATTTTAGTTTTTTAAAGATAACTAATTTGGTCTATTACAAAAGTTGCATCTTTCTTCGTCCTCTTTGTATCTTAGGCACTTTACAACCACTCTATAAACTAAATTCGGAAATTCCAAGCGAATCCGTACACATTGTTCAATTTCCTCCAATATCTCAAATTATATCAATAACCAACAGTCCAGGACCAAAAGAAGACAACTTTCCTTCCAATTGTTTCAGATACGTCACAATTAGCTACAATTCTAATCAATTCAGCATTAAAACCTAATAAAAAAACTATTTTCGAATCACCATCGGTTCTAAGAAAACCAATCCACCATGTTCATGTAACGGTTCAATAGAGGTATAAGTGGAAGTTTACAAATCAATTCGTTACCTACAATTAATGTCCTTGGATTCCTTCTTTGTTTTTTTTTGTTTGACAATGAGCCGTAGCTCTTTCATTGAGAAAATGGACCACTCTCAATTGATATCCAAGCATTTTTTATGTGGATAGGGCAGTAGAGTAAATTGTGGATGCTGAATACTTTTATTTAGAGAAGCTAATATGTCATGGAAGTAATTTTTTTATCTGTAATAATAATTTAAGGTTGTGGAAATTAATCGTGGATTCTGTTTTTTTAGTATATGTTGTATAAATTTATCTACAACCAGAGGGATGACTTTACTTTTCCACCTATTTTCCTTTTTTAGTTAATCCCTTGTAATTAAAGATATATTTTGAAAGAAAATTGGGATTCATTTTTTTAAAAAAATTATACTGAAAATACGGAAACGTTCTGAATGAAATTTCCATATACAAATGGAAGGGCCAAAATCTCCATCCATGGTTGTTGCCAAGTAAAAACAACTATTCAACCCATTTGGGGTTAGAAAATTTAACAGAATTTTTTTTTGCAAAAAGCTACATTTTGTAATCCTCATTTGTTAAGCAACGAGCCATCTTGCTTCCTTCCCTAACAACTGCAACCTCTCACCCAATCTAGGAGTAAAATCTAGAGCCTCCTTTCACTAACTATATTTTGTAACTGCACCTATAGTGGAAGGATAATCAAGTCAATAACATTTTGCAACTCTACTTCCACAAATGCATCCCTTACCCTGCATCTCTTAGTTTGTTCTCATTGATAAAAAATAACTCCATCAACATATATAAGCACAACTATCCCCACTAAAACCATGGGAGTTTTTCAAAAGGAAGCCGACACTAGCCCCTCTATCTCCCCCTCCCAAAAGGTAACGAAGGAATTGACCCACCAAAAATATTCATTTACATACACATAGAATGACCAAAAAGTTATGCGATAATCAAGAAAAGAGAATAGTTTTGTTGCACAATTAGTATTAAAAAAAACAAAAAACATAAACTACACATTTAACAAAAAACATAAACTACACCAATTCAATATTGCTACAAAATTCATATATTTACAATGTATATATTTAATAAAGATAATTAGAAATAACTCACAGAAACATGACAATTCATTAAATAAAAAAATAAAAAAAGAAGAATTAAAGGATATTGAAGTTGACGTATATTATCATCTTCAAGAAAGGCTCCAATATATCAACAAAATATTGCTCAGGGCAATTCTGGAAGTGTTGGGGTTTGTGGATCCAAATACACAATAATGGGGTTGAAGAAGACGGACAAGAAGAAGAGTCGAAGATGGAGCAAGCAGCTCAAAGCAGCTGCAGGCAGGGTGCGGTCGATCGACTGCACAGTCAACCGTCCCACTCGTTGTTATAACCCCGTATTGCTGAAGGAACGACCGGTCGATCGCACAGTTGACTGACCCACTCTCTGTTAGATTCTATATAGTCAAGGCATGAATCGGTCGACCGTTCGAGAGTTGCAGTCGACCGTCGCGGCACTGATTGATCTGCGGCTGAGATTAGAACTTGTGAAAACCTATTTATATTGTATTGTGTACGATTTTAGGGTTAAGTGAAAAAAAATATATCTATCAGCTGTTACAGAGAGTGGGAGATAGAGAGAGACCCTACACATTGGGGGTGAGTTCTTGAGAGTTTTGTAAACTTGTTCGTCATATTTCTAATGAAAATAAATGAGTGCCTTTGCGCGGAAAGTAGCCATTGCATTGGGTGAACCTAAAAAAATCTCGTGTGTTCTTATGTGATTGCTTTTGATTGCTTTTTTGTTCTCTTGCTTTTGATTCTATTGTTTTGCATCTCGTTGGTGAGTTATTCCGCAGTTAGAACTCAACAGGAAGAACTCGACTAATTTTCAACTGCTTGTTCTTGTCTCCTATTGTTGATTTTGTAAAGGTTAAACAGTGCATCAAGGACCTATGACAAATAAATAAACAAAAAGATATATTAGTTGTTTGGGAATTAAGGACATATGACAAATCTAATCATAGAATCTTTGGATTTCAATAATATAATCTAGAACAAATCAGAGCAAAACATCGAATTCCGTTATTGAAACTTGAATCAACATAAAAAGTGGATACTCACTTCATTATGTATTTGAGATTCAAGAGACCCTTCACGGAGCTCAAGGTTTGGAATTAAATGCTTAACTGCATTGGAGCATCCACTATCATTTTCTAAAAGCTCAAAATTTAGCAATTGAGATAAAAAAAAATCCCTCACTATTGTTTGCTAAAAATCCAAAATTTAGAATAGGAGTGAACAGTCGATCGCTAAAGATAGCAGCGGCTTTAGAAAACTTCTAAATATAGAAGACGGAGGATGAAGCTCTGTCCGTTTAAATTTTTGTTTTTTAATATGGTCAGATCTTCCATCTGAAAACTTTTTCAGAAACTTTTCTCTAAAAATTACGAAAATGCCAATAAAATAATTACAAAAACGCCATTACTTATTTACAAAAATGACATTTTAAAAAAAGAAAAAAAATAGGACGGAAGAACTTCCGTCCGATCACTTCTCACTAAACTTTTCTTTCACATATTATGAAAATGCCATTTTACAATTAAAACAAAAATCGGACAGAAGATCTTCTTCCATCCGATCACTTCTTCCCTTTTTTTTCTTTCTCATATTACTAAAATGTCATTACTTATTTACAATGAAGCTATTAAAAAAAAGATAGACGGATGAAGATCATCTGTCTGATTTTTTAATATTTTTTTTCCAAATTTAGTAGAAATGATAGGAGCGCTCATCGACGAATGCTAAATGCTAAATGCTATATTTGGAATTTTTAGCCTAATCGATAGTGGATGCTCTTAGCACGCTGAAGATTCTCCAAACAGTTTAGTCGGTTGACAAATGATTGATACATTTAAGAATCTACAGTTGTTAAGAGGCATTTAACTAACATGTACATAAAAAAGGCTTGTAAGATTAGTAGTTATAAAATGAAATATTACTGTTAGAAGGATTGGAGGTTTTATCCTGTTAATCATTGGAAGTGTCGACCAAGCAAGCTTTGGGTACACATGTCAGATTTTACGATTGAGTCAGCTTGAGCAAACTCTAATAAAAGATCCTCTACTTTTTCAAGATATTCCCTTGCCACATCAGCACTGAATGATGATAACATTTGTGAAAGCAAACCAGAAGATGTAGTACTCCTAGGTCTGCCATTTAGAACACCAGATCCAGACAGCCCCGATGCAACCCCAGATGTTGAAGCTCCGTCATTGGAAGTAGTTGAACTCGCAGGTTGTGCTGGAATTCTTGTACTTGGTTTCCTTGGTAATTTTATATTAGGATCTAAGCTTCCAATTTCTCTTTCATGTCTTGAGACCTCTGCAAATAAATTAGAGAACTGTGTTTCAAATCTCACTTTACAAGAGTCAATTAAAACAATCAATTTCAGAGATAAACAGCAATCAATTGAATGAAAATTACCAGACCAAGATTTTTACAATTTAATTTTCTATAGGTTAAGCAAAACAAAATAATTCGAAGTCTTACTGTTTAGAGAAAAACTTGATGATATTCTTTAACTGCAGATAAATTATTTACAAATGTATGCAGGTATAACATATTCAACTACATAAGAACAAAAATTGTGTTACATTGATGCAAGTATCATACTGAATTTTTGAATGTGTGAATTGTCGAAACGAACAAAAGTAAATTATGCAGTATTTATCATGAAAAGGATATCAAATGGTTAATATAACTAAATTAGCAAATGTAAAGATGAGTAACTACAGTAACTGTTAACTGACATAAAAGTCAAAAATTTTGTACCTTAACTTTGATCACATACTTTGCACATTCATAGCCAAAAATTATTTTAATTACATCTTACATGCATTCCACATTCAAGATTTCAAACTTCAGTGTAAATGCGTACTGTAAATGCGTACAGACATCCGTCCAATCGGCCAGGATCCTCTCAATTATCAATCTAGGATTGCATAAATCGACATTGATAAAATAGAGAAAGAAGGCGAAAAAATACAAAGCGGGGATCTTTGAGGAGGTGACGGGGACGAGGCAGGAGTGGCCGTAGTGGACGAGGAGGTTGCAGCTGAAGGAATCGACTGCCAAGTCATCGACGCAGCAAGCACCGTAGGTGGGCTCGGCCAAAACGATGACGTCAACTTTGGAAAGGAGCGGATGATGTCGGCAGTGGGGAGGGAGTACATAAGGAGGCCATCAGGGAACTGGAGCGCGACGAGGGAGGCGGCGAAGGGTTTTGTGGTACTCGACAGAGTAGTTGGGAGGGAGGAGGAAGATCGTGAAGGAGAGGGCGGGGCTGGTGAGGAGGGAGACCGGGATTTGGGGAAGCGTTTGGGTTGGGATTCTTTGGGGCGATAGGTTTGGAGAAAGAAAGAGAGTAGAGGGAGAGAAGGGTTTGGGTGGGTATTAGTGAATTTATTTGAGAAATTTGTATGATCATGATTATATCTCAGAATAAAATGTGTGTTCCAGATCTTAAGTATTTGAGAGATTTGTATGGCCCATATTAAATCTAAAGTATAATGAGAATTAGATGTGTGGTCTAGATGGGTAGATTTATTCTTGCTTTTATATAATAGAAATAGATTATATAACCAATAGTTTAATTGGTGCAGTTATATTATTCCAACATTAATCCGTACACATTACACCATGTTTTTTTTAGATTGGTATCCATTTTTGTTCGAATCAGTCCATGCGATGCAATTTTTTCATGATAATACTTGACTATAACACATGAAAATTTCTCACATTTATATTGTGCTTTGACGAAAAAATTATAGCAACTTCAACATGATGCTCTAAAAAAACTCATTAGGCTAATTTAGATGCCTAAGTGATGCTAGGTGTCAGCTTGACCAAATGCGTGAACCTTGCTCTTCTTAAGTGCTGCTATCAAGACGTTTATTTATAACAATGCTTATAAGTTTTCATTTATGAATGAACATTCTTAACATCTGTTGAATATAAGAAATTCTGCGATTTTATTTTGAAAAAAAAATAGATATTGTTTTAATTAAATTTTAATTGACAAAATGGATGTATGTATGTTGATTAATAGCACGTTTTTCAAAAAAATGCGTTAACCAGTTTTAATAATATGAGAAATCGGAATCTCAAACTTATAGGAGATAATTTCCTCCTATAAAGTGTTTGTAATTACTTTGTGGGAACCTGTATGGATGATCGGCATTGTCCATTTTGTTTTTTATGCTATAGTATGTAAGCTTATAAAATATCAAGGGGTGTGAAGATTGTTTATCCATGCTTTAAATGGTCACAAAATGAACAGGTTTTTTAATAACATAACAATTGGCACACACAATGTGATGCATGGGTTACAAACCTCCAAACAGCTTGATTTTTAGTACACCACGTGTTTTGTAACATTATTAACATAATGAAGAGTATGTATCGTCCCTATAAAGTCCCGACGTATGAGTACAAGTACTCTATATGAGGAAGTTTTCCTCCAAGTAAGAGGCTCCCTTTCCTCCAATAATATTGAGTTTTAAGTTACTGAATACAGATGCTGGTATTTTATATGCAGCCCATACGAAATGCAATAAATTATTTCGACCGTCAGATCTTTATTTGGCTAGGAGAATGTCTATGGAGATATCCAGCGCCCTTTCAGTAGTTTTAGAAAGGAGAAGACTATTGACCCATGGAAGAATGCACAACATGACCAAGAGAAATCCAGGATATTCTGCACTGAGGCAAAGGAGTAAGGTAAATTAACTTCCTCCCTTAGCTACATCAAATTATTTGAACATATTTCCTTGATATTTAGTTTCAGTGGAACAGTATATTGCTTCTTTACCAATGCCAATTATACCTTTGGGGCTAAATTTGACTATGGGATGGATAGATTCCAAAAAGAAATCTGCAAAAGCTTGACCTTTCCATTTAATTTATAAGTGAAAACACACGATTCTATCAGATGGAAATAAAATATAATACCATATAATAAAATATAATAAATAAAAAATCTAAGGAAAGCCTACTGCCATAATAATACTTCTTGATAATGTGATTTGGAGTATATATCTCACATTGACCTACACTATTTATATATTTTTCTTCTTCTTCTAGCTTTTGCTTTATACTTTATACTATTAGTGCTAATTGAATACTGCAGGTTCTTGGAACATGGGATGATCATGATTATGGATTAAATGATGCAGGGAAGGAATTTAGTAGAAAAAGTACAACTCAGAAGCTTCTCTTGGGTTTCTTAGACAAAGCTGAAGATAGCCCCAGGTTAGTAGCCTCATAAAAGTTTTATGTTTTTCATGTAGATGTGAAATGTTACCAGTTACTGCTACTTATTTGAAAAATACTCTTGACCCCATACCTAAATGAGTGACACATACTTGCATCGAACTCAACAATTTTGTAATATAAACAATTAGGAGAGTATAGTGTGTGATACAGAAATTTCAAACTATTGATAAACAATATACAACTTTAAAGTAGGGTTGGTTCCTGATAAAAAACTCAACTATGAATAGTAAATGTTTTGGAAATGAGAATATGAACATGGAATAATCTAATTGCTAATGTTTGTCATTTTCCTGTCCAAGTAACTCTAGAACCACTAAACATGTCTAAAGTAAAATGTCATAAGCATAAATTCTGCATTTAGCCTGTGTATTTGTTCTTGTAGGCGAAAACAAGCGGGTGGGTATGCTTCATATTTGTTTGCCACTACAGAAAGGCAAGTAAAGGTCTGTAAATGGCATTTTCCATTGTTACATTATTTTGCACATCTTTCCAATAGAAATTGCTAATTTATTTTGTTTAGTATGCAACTGCATCTCATTTCATAGATTTCTAGATCACTAAGAAAAATGTAGAGTCGATAACCAATGGATGGCTGTTATATTGACAGTAGAAGACATTGTCTTCACATTCATTTCGGCTATTGACATTGTATGCTACTATTACATTTTAAGAAGTTTTCTGTATAATTTCCCTATTGATAATAAACTCAACTTACTTCGTATCACCAATTCATCATAGCATACATAATCTTGTTTGCTTATGGTCTGCACACTGGATATTCATTACTTAGTGATTTCACAAATTTTAACATGTATGGATTCTAGCTATTAATCTGGAATGTCTCTGCAGGTTATTCTCTTGGACACTAGATACCACTACACAGTGATGGAAGTTTATTAGGGGAGGCTCAGTGGGAAATGGTTGCGACAAGAGTTATATGGTCCTGGTTCCCATGTTACCATTATTGCATCATCTATTCAGGTGACTGTCTAATTTTTAATGAGCGAAAACAACTACCTAGTCCTTAATCCTTTTACTTTTTCGTATTGTATTTTGACTCAGGCCTTGTAAATTTACGCTTCCACATGGTTAATAAATTTTAGTTATAGTCAACTGTAGCAATGTTGTCGGTGTCATCTTTTGATCAGGACTTAATTCTTTTCCCAAGCTTGATTTGTTGAGTTATGTGTGCAACATATTTCGAAGCTTGGGGTAGCCAGCAAACTTAGTGTTCGCAGTAAAAGGTTGGGAATTGACAAAATCCACTTATTAAACGGAGAAGGTTTTAAGAAGTAGGGTGGTTGTGATTTTAATTTTATTTTGGTCAAATTTTGGAGGGGGTGGCTCTATCATTAGGGAGAATCAATTGAGGTGGCTTGGACACATACAAAAAAACTGATAAATGCCCTAAGTAGACAAATTTGTAGGATAGAAGTTAGGGGAGCAAAAAGGACTAGGGTTAGAACATGGGTAGAAGCTATAGATCGGATTTGGAATGTATTAATTTGACAAGGAGATGGACCACAATTGAGTTGAATGGAGGAGAAGGATTCATTAGCCGACCCCGAAAATTTGGGATAAAGGCTTTTTTGTTGTTGTTGTTTGGTTGCTGTATTATTACACTTTTTATAAATTGGTTGTAATTACTAGATTGACTATAATGATTGAGAAGTTTAAGCCCCTTCTCAGACCATTCTTATGTCTTGCACTTGTTAGATATTATAGTCCCATATTGGTGGTAGAGTTGTTTTGATATTTGTTCACCTCCTATATATAGGTGGTATTGTACTTGGTTAAACTCAATTCAATATTCAGTATTGTCTTCATTTCTCTCTGATTTATCTTAACATGGTATTAGAGCCAATTATCCAAATTTTCCTTTCTTAAAATTTTCTCATAAAAAATTTTCCAATTCCAACAACAGCCAAGTTATACAATTTTTTCCCGTTCTTCCCCAAACCCTAGAATTCCAAAAAAAAAAAAAAAAAACCCTTCTTCTTCAACTCCAGATCAGATCCGAATCTCCAGTTTCCCGTCGGCATACCGAGGTCGTCTTCTTCATCTACAAATCAGATCCGAACGTCATCTTCTTCAACCACAGTCATCTTCTCCGGCAAACCCTTCTTCAACTTCTCGCCAATCGCAACCACCTTCAACTTCGTCATCCGATTCCGCCGCCATCTCCAACTCCAGATTCCGCCGTCATCAAATCCAGCGCCGTCGACCTCTCTCACGCCGTCGTCCTTCAGATCCTCTGTCCTCGTTGTCTCTAACCCAGCGCCGACGCCGGGATCCGACCCATCTTTCTACTTGTCGGATCCGCTCAGTATTCTCTCGGCTTGTTTGGGTTTCTATCTTTCTACTTGTTTGGGTTTCTGAAGAGTCTTGCTGTCAAAAACAATTGGCTTGGTGGTCTTAGGGTTTCTTGTAATTTTTTTTTGTTTTTTTTTTGTGAAATGGTGTATTGTTAAAAACCCTAACATCAAATTCTCTCTCTCTCCAAAAAAAAAAAGAGTAAAAAAAAAGAGTCGAAAAAAAAGAAAAAGAAAAAAAGAAAAAGAAAAAAAAAGTCAAAAATAAAAATATATATATATATCTATATATTATTATTAATATTATTATTATTAATATTATTATTATTATTATTATTATTATATATATACAGGTCCTACAACTTGATGGCATCTCAGTCTCTTCCACATATTTCCGGCTCCACTGACTTCCCCGATGCAACCACCAGTCGTTCCTCCTCCAGATTCAACAAGCAGCAGCGCCATTTTCAGTCTTCCTCTGGCCTTCTACCTTCTTCTTACATCACACATCACCATACTCCACCTCTACTTCCGCCACCGGTAGCACCGCCCTACCCCCTACCTCGATCCAAGCACCGGCAACATCTCCCTCCACATTGTGCTCTCAGTCATAGCAGTGTTTCTCCTTGCAGTGCTTCTTCCCTCACATCCTCGGCCATGCCCGTCACTTCGGCCTTGCCGTCTCCTGCTGCTTGGGCTAATACTCAGCAACGCTTCACTCAGCTGGAACTACAGCTCATGGGTCAGTCTATCAATGCTGGCTTCTCTGCTCCTGCACTTTCTGCCACTCCTGGTATGAATTCGTTCTGGATTTTAGATTCTGGTGCATCACATCATCTCACTAGTAATCAGACACTATTCACCACCTGCACAACACTTTCCTCTCACTCTCCATCTCTACACACAGCTGATGGCTCACCACTTCTTATCACACACTCAGGGACAATTAACTCTCCTACTCTCACTTTACCATATGTTCTCTATGCTCCTCATTTATCAATAAACCTTATTTCTATTAGTGCGTTGTGCGATAGTGGTCTTGTCGTTACTTTTGACTCTTTAGGTTGTTCTATTACTGATTCCTCCACCGGTGAGGAGTTTGGGCGCGCTAGTCGTCAGGGTCGTCTATATTATCTAGATTTTCTTCGTGCACATCCATCTCCTTCTAGTTTTGCCGGTATTGTTTTCTCTGATGCTGATCTGTGGCACAGACGTTTAGGTCATATTAGCGCATCACGACTTCAGACTATAGCTCGTAGTGGTGCCCTTGGTTCTCACTTTTAAACATTTATCTGATTGTCAGGGTTGTCATTTGGCCAAACACATTGTCCTACCCTTTAGTCATAAAAGAACTTCTGAAACCACTCACCCTTTTCAACTTGTTCATTCCGACATATGGGGACCCTCTCCCGTACCATCGTGGAAAGGCTATCTCTATTATGTTACCTTCATCGATGACTTCACTAGACATACATGGGTTTTTCTTATGCGTCAGCGATCTGAGATACCTGATATTTACCGGGTCTTTACGACTATGATTCACACTTAGTTCGGTGTACGCATTAAGAATTTTCGATCGGACGGTGCACGTGAGTACACTTCTACCACTATGAGAACAATCCTTCAGTCTCACGGCACCCTGTTTCAGCAATCATGCCCTCACACACATGAGCAGAATGGTGTAGCTGAACGCAAGCACCGTCACATTCTTGAGACGGCTCGCGCTCTTTTACTCTCCTCTTCTGCTCCTCGTTCCTTCTGGGCTGAAGCTATCATGACCTCTGTTAGTCTCATCAACGTTACTCCCTCGTCTGCCCTAGCTGGTATGACGCCTTACGAGGCTCTTTATAATTCACCTCCCGACTACAGTATGCTCTGTACCTTTGGATGCACCTGTTACATCCTTCTCCCTCCTACTGAGCGCACGAAGCTCTCCGCTCGTGCTGCTAAGTGCGTTCACTTAGGTCTCAGTCCTGAACACAGGTTATCGTTGTTTTGATCCATCGGCGGGTCGTGTCCGCATTTCTCGACATGTCTCCTTTGTGGAAGACTCCCGTTACTACTTGACCCCCCCTCCCCGAGGATACTAGATTTCTCGATTCCCCAGTTGTTGCTAGCCCCCCGATTTTATTTTCCCGCATTCCTTTTGATCCCACTCCTCTGGCTCCATTCACATCTCCTGCAGTCCTTACACCTGTTGTTCCCCCTACCGAACCTCCACCTGCATCCCCACAGCAGCCATCACCAATCCCACCTACTTCCCCACTGACACATGCACCCACTCCACCGTCCTTACCCCCACACCCTGTCAGTCCACCACCTCTTCGTCAGTTTACCCGTTCCACTTCTGGTATTCCTCCGGCCCGTTATACACCTGATGCCACTGGTCCTTCTGACCAGTTTGGTTTTGCCACCCTAGCTTCCTACTCACCACAGTTTCATGCATATCTCACTGCTATACACTCTACACGTGAGCCCAGAACCTATCAAGACGCAACTCAATATCCTGAATGGAGGAAAGCCATTGCAGAGGAATTCAGTGCATTTGATTAGACTGACACTTGGGATGTTGTTCCTCTGCCAGAGGGCGTTCAGCCTATTAGCTGCAAGTGGATCTTCAAGGCCAAATATCAACCTGATGGATCTATTGAGCGGCACAAGGCCCGTCTAGTAGCCCGAGGGTTTATTCAGGAGCATGACATTGACTATGATGAGACCTTTGCTCCCGTTGCACAGATGACTACTGTTCGCACCCTTCTTGCTGTTGCAGCCATCCGACACTGGCAGTTATACCAGATGGACGTGAAGAATGCTTTTCTTCATGGTACCTTATCTGAGGTTGTTTATATGGATCCTCCTCCTGGCCTTCCTACTCCTCCTCGTCATGTTTGCCGGCTGCGTCGGGCTATATATGGTTTGAAGCAGGCCCCTCGAGCCTGGTTTGAGTGTTTTCGCCTTGTCATCACGAAGGCTGATTTTAGTCAGAGTTCTCAGGACCATTCTATGTTTGTGCGGTCATCACCGCATGGGAGGGTAATTCTACTACTATATGTTGATGATATGATCATTACTGGGGATGACTCCGCCGGCATTACATCCACCCAGAAATACCTTCACCAGCAGTTTCATATGAAAGACCTTGGTAAGCTACGTTACTTTCTTGGTTTAGAGATTGCTCATGGATTTCAGGGGATACTCATTTCTCAGCAGAAATACACATCAGATATTATTTTCGCTGCATGCCTCTCTGACAGTCGATCAGCTGATACACCCTTAGAGCTTCATGTGAAGCTTCGTCCCACAGATGGTGAGCTCCTTCCTGATCCCACTAGATATAGGCAGATTGTTGGACAGCTTGTCTATTTATGCATGACCAGACCCGATATTGCTCATGCAGTTAGTATTGTCAGCCAGTTTGTTTCTGCTCCTACATCAGTTCACTACGGTGCTCTTCTTCGGATCCTCAGATATCTTCGGGGCACTATCACTCGCTCATTATTCATGCCTTCTACATCCAAACTAGAGCTCAGTGCATATTCTGATTCAGATTGGATAGGGGATCCGACTACCAGAAGGTCTACCACAGGTTTCTGTCTATTTCTTGGTGATTCGTTGATCTCATGGCGAAGCAAGAAACAGGCAGTTGTTGCATGTTCTTCCACCGAGGCTGAGTACAGAGCAATGACAGCTACTACTAGAGAGATTGTTCATGTTCGTTGGTTGTTATCAGATATGGGTGTTACCCTTACAGGAGCTACTCCACTTTATTGTGATAACCGTAGTGCATTGCATATTGCAAGCAATCCGGTCTTTCATGAGCGAACGAAGCATATTGAGATTGATTGTCATTATGTTCGTGAGCGTTTTGAGGCAGGGACCATCTCTCTCCATTCTGTTACCTCTTCCCAGCAGACTGCCGACTTCTTCACCAAATCCCATACAGTTCAGAGATTTCGACACTTAGTAGGCAAACTCACATTGTTTGACCCATCGTGAGTTTGAGAGGGAGTGTTAGATATTATAGTCCCATATTGGTGGTAGAGTTGTTTTGATATTTGTTCACCTCCTATATATAGGTGGTATTGTACTTGGTTAAACTCAATTCAATATTCAGTATTGTCTTCATTTCTCTCTGATTTATCTTAACAGCACTACTTTTTCTATGTTCAGGAACTTGTAATATGTCCACGTCATATATTTTGTTCTTTTGATAATTATGTTGTGGATTGAAAAGATCATGAAGATTCTGTTGCCGATTAAATCTTATCTTCCTGAAGACCCTGACATGAATAATACATGAAGGATCAACTAAGCTTGACTGACATTTTAATCTCTATCTCTGTGATGTTCTTGAAAGAAATCCTTACCATCTTAATTTTTTCTCATATGATTTTTCTCCAAAAGCGCATGTAAACTACAGTAAAGAGGGATTATACCTTTCACCTCTTCGTGTCCGGTTGGTTGACAGAAAAAGCCACACATTGAACCCTTGTTCAGTGATCATGAAGCACAACGCCGAGTCCAGCTGCTTAACAGAAGAAGTGCCATTTATGCTATGCCCACCAGTCAGTGGACTACACACCCACACACTTTTTTTCTTCAGTAATTAAATTGATTCATCATCAAAACAAAGTTCAGGTACAGAGCATGGCTCAAAGTATCGATGAATTTTTGCTGCATTCCTGGATGTTTCATGTATGAGCAAGTGATGGTCAGTGATGGGGAGGTAGAATAAATTTACCTTTTTTGGGTATGTTGTTAAAACTCATGCAACCATAACCTTCGATATTTTCCAGAAAGCAGCTATTAACTTTTAGCGATTATAGGCAACAATTGTTTATGGAATCTTTACAACTGTATGGATGTTAGATGTGAGAACTTGTAGCAGGTCAACATTGTAAGAAGTTTACTATGAATCTTATATCTTACATGCTGCTCTCAAGTTTCGAATAGTGTATATTGTCAAATAGCTTTAAAGACGACTGTAGTTTGCCTGATGCCAATTACTGGTATCTTGACAGTAGTTGGCTGCTAAATTGTAATATGATTTTTTTTTTCTCGTTTAACGTTGTTCAACTCCTGCAGCTGAGAATTAAAAATTTTATGTTTCTCTTTTATTGAGGAAATTTAATATTTCTCCTTTAGTCTGCATTTGTCACAATCTATACTCCCTGGGAAGTATAAATAAGTACAAAGTCGTCATTTCATTTCTTCGGGTCCCCTAAACAGATTATATTATGAGGTGGAGTTATTTGAATAAATTTGTGAGTATGGTAACTATTTTCACAACACCATGGTTTACAATCTAGTTATGTTCCCTTCTACTACCTTGTTCTTTTTCGAACATGCAAAATTACATCCAATTTTGCCTACTTTATTCAGGTTCTATCAAATCTCTTAGCAATTACTGGTCCATTATTCTATATGGGATCGTCGGGACGTTTTCCAAAGGAGAGGAAGCGGCTGTTTGAATTGATAACTAATAGTAAGGTGCATTTACTTATGCTCTGTTGTCTTCTTGTGTGGACTGGACTTTTAGCTATTTGAATTATTTTGATACAACCTTAAAATGTTTCATATGATACTTTTCCCTTCTTATGAGTCGTATGCAAGCTTTTCTTTAAATTCATTCTCAAAAGCTCCGCATGTTGGCTTTCAAGATATGTTTCAGAAGAGACCAAATTTTGCCTAGCTTCTACAGCTTTTTGTCACTTTTAAAAGAGTAAATTTGTGGTCTGCAACACCAAATTCTTAGCAGATTCGGTCAGCCTATTATTTTTATAGTTTTTTTGAATCATTTTGTGCTCGACAACTATTTTTTGGGAAGTCGTCTTTCTGGAAGTATTTTTAAAGTATTCGAGTGCAATTTCAACAAGGGGTTCTTAGTTGTTTTAACATGCAGAGAAATGGAGTCCTCTTCTTAAGTGGTGATGTTCACTTTGGGGAGATGACACGATATGACTGTGGTGCTGATTATTCGTTGTACGAAATAACTGCAAGTGGGCTTACTCAAGCAGTTGAGAAAGCTGTGCCTCCGCCACTAGCTTTCTTTGTCAGAATTGGAGCATGGCTAATACCTTTTACCATAAGAATTTATTCCCCAAATTGCCCACGCAGATCATGCACATATGGTACAAATTGGAGAAATCACATAACTAGTATGTTATAAGTAGCATCTCATATTTGTTGGAGTCTAAAACTATCGAATATGTTTTCTTAGCAACTGTAAGTAGCATTTCATATTAGTTGAAACCTGAAGTATTGAATATGTTTTCTTAGCAACTGTAAGTAGCATTTCATATTAGTTGAAACCTAAAGTATTGAATATGTTTTCTTAGCAACTGTTATTTATCATTGTTTCAATATTCGTACTTCTTGTATATGATAGTTCAACACTATTTTTCATGGCTAATGTTGGCAATAAGTGCATCTTCTCAAGCTGACACCCATATTACATATGAAGCTCCAATTCAACGAAGTTTTTAGCTATCACTTATGTTGCTTAGAGTTAATATCATATGTTAGTATTGTTCTCTTCAAATTTATACCGTTCTTTTTGTTAACCATATATCAAATTTTCTTAGAAAAATGAATGAGTTCCGGAATCATTTTTATTCAGGACAGCCAAATTTTGGAGCAATTGAAATAGACTGGGATGCCAAACCAGGGTATCAAAATTGAAATTAGAGAATCCTGTTAACAGACTGGAGCTCTCGCTCTGTGAATTGCAGCCAGGGAATGCACATAGTACTTATCTAAAGGGAGAAGCATATCAGCATCACTGCACTTTGGAAATTAATCTTCCATGAATTCTTATTTATCGTTTAGCTTTTCTTTTGTTTGGAGTTTTGACTGGTTTGTGCTTCTTGGTATTTGCAGTTTTATTTCCAGATTGAATTTCTGATATTACCAATTTATCTTTTGTCATGCAACAATGCCTATTGCGTACCAAGCCCAATGTAATTCATCACTTTCAAGAGTGTGATGAATTATTTCCGAGAGGAGATGAATTATCATCCTTTTTTGCTTGATTCTCTTATTTGCTTTAACTTCTTCAAAAGATTTGATGTGTTTTTCCTATTCTACACTGTAATGCTCTAGCAAGTCCAATGCAGATTGTATCTATCTACACTGCTAGTATAAAATCAGTTTACCAGGATTAGTACAACATGTTCATGATTTTGTTTGTTTGAGATAGTTGATGGATGATGTGTATCATGACCTAAATATGAAAGATTTGCTGTACTGACCCACTTTTTGAAAATATTTTGGGGGTCTGATCCACTTTCGAAAATAATTAGCGATCTGACCCAGTTTTGGACACGTCAGCATAAGTCGGTATTGAAAATAACGACATAGGTTATTTATATGCCGTTATTTTCAATAACGGCATCATTTTACTTTTTTTTACATGCCGTTATTTGGAGTAACGACATCAGTATATTTCTCTTACGAGCGTGAATCTTCTGGCCTGGAAAAAGTTCCAAGTGTTGAAACAATTTATAAATAATGCTGTTATCCCCATGAACGACATTCGAATCACTGATGCCGTTAGTTATAATAAAATGAACTGTTGCCACCGTTCCAAACAAATGCAACAGTTCATTTTATTATAACTGATGCTGGCAACAGTCCAATAACGGTATCAGTAATTCGAATGTCATTCTTGGGGATAATGACATTATTTATAAGTTGTTTCAACACTTAGAATTTTTTCCAAGTCAGAAAATTCACACTCGTATGAGAAATATACTGATGCCGTTACTCCAAATAATGGCATGCAAAAAAAAATGTAAAATGATGCCGTTATTTTCAATAATGGTTTATGCTGACGTGTTCAAAACTGGGTCAGATTGCTAATTATTTTTGAAAGTGGGTTGCACCCCCAAATATTTTCAAAAAGTGGGTCAGTACGACAAAAAATTCCCTAAATATCTGATAACCGAAATTTTTGGGATTGATTTCCCAAACAGATGGTATGGTTTGGATGGAAATTGATCAATTTGGGTGCGTAATAATATTTTGAAACTACTGTCAACATCAGGAAAGCAACCTTTGATAGATAATAACTAGTAGAATCTCAAACTATTTGAAGGAAGCAATGAAGTCCTGTTTTGCTCCAAACTGGCATTAAGTGTTCTCTAAAGATCCTTCAGAACGATCATCATATTCACAACAACATCTATATATATAAAAAAAAAGAAACAAGAAACTGAAATTTTGAATTTCATTATGTGTTGCTGATTAAACATTTTCTTTTCTACTAAAATTTGATTTGATCTTTCATAAATGACGAAATTATATGTTTGGAGAAGTGAACCTAATGGTTCTTAGTTTAGGAGGATGACTTTATGAAATTTTCTCGATCACGAAGAAGCATTTGAAGTGATGCGTCTCTTTTTGTATTTCAGTAACTCTGTTGGTTTACTTGCTGTTACGGGAAGGCAAGTTTTTGAATTTTTTCCCAAACTGTCCCATTTTTTGAAAGTTTTTCCCAAACTGTCCTATTTTTTTAAAAAAATTTCAAACTGCCTCACTCGCTTTCTGAAAAAGTGAGTGTAGTTAATATCTCATCGCTTTTTCGGAAAGCGAGTGTGAGGCTTTTGATTTTCGAAAGCCTACACTCGCTTTCTGAAAAATCGAGAAGGTTTTAAACTTCGGATTGGGGCTTTTTAAGCTTCGACTGGGGCTTTTTAAGCTTCAAATCTCAATTTGGATCTCACTTTCTCTCCCTTTTTACTCTTGTTTATCTTCCTTAGTACTCTCTCCTTAACTCCAAAACTCAAAACCCTAGCTTCCCAAAATTGGCCTCCTACCCACTAAATCTTCTCTAAATCTAAATACATTCTTTTAATCTTTTCCAACCCTATCGCCTTCCACTCTCAAAATCCTAAACCCATATTTCGAAAGATCCATATTTTCGAATTTTGATAAACTTGAAAATGATAGCAACTTCAACTCTTCCACCCAACATCTACTACTTTATCCTTCCGAATAAGCTTGTGAAGGTATGATGCATATTGGCCTAATATTTTGTACATTTTTATAGGTTTTTTTTGTGGGTAGATAATAACTCGTATATTCGTATAAATATACGTATGTATGTATTACGATATTCCTATTTGATTATACTTTGGTGGTGAAATAATTCGTGATCCAAAGATAGGTTGTTATTATAGTGTCATTGATCATGAAATAGTTTGGGCACCTCGTACCATTACATTGGCAGAATTAGTTGAGAAAATTTATGAAGTTACTAATTGGGATAGGGAACAATAGAATGTGAAAATTTTAGCTCGGTATGCAGCAGGAAGAGGAGATAATCAGTATTTTATGACAGTGTCTGTATCTACTGATAATGCTATGAAGTCAATGATTGCTAGGACACTTGATCTCAATTGTACTTGGTCTGCATTAGAGTTATATACTCAGTAAATTCAAATTATGAATGCTCAGCCACATGATAATCCTAGTTCAAGCTTCGTACGAGAAGTACTGACACAGCAGATGAGGTCTAATCCCGTTCAAACTTCACAAGCAATCCACAAGAAGACACCTTCACAAATACAACAAACCCGGATTCTACAAATGTTGAGTTGTCACGCCAACCTAGTCCGGTTCATGACTATGTTCCAAATGACACTTTATTTGAATTATTTCAAAATGCTACCATTAACAACGACCTATTAGACGATGAAGAAGAAGAGGAAGAAACAGACGATGAAGTTGATGAGAGTGCAGAAAATAATGATGGGGACAAAGATGATGAATATGCAAACGTAAATCCTACGAACAGCAGTTCTAATGAAGTGAGAGCTACTAATAGCTATGCCAATGTTAATGCTCATGTTACCGAGGAGATGGCACAAGGTGCTAGAGTACATCAAGTTCCACAAGAGTCTTCCAGTTCATCCAATGTAGACGAATTGTACATTAGACAGGAGTTTGTAAGTAAAGAGTCAATTCAACAGGCTGTGAAACTGTATTCTATCAAGAAACATTGTGAATTCATCACATTGAAATCTTCACCGACACTGTACACTGTTAAATGTAAATTGGTACGTAGAAAACGTACAATTGAGGAGAGGGTGCAAAGTCCCCCAATAGTAAGTGATGGTGGCTGCCCTTGGAGATTACAATCAATTGTTTCAAAAGGCGGGACAAATTTCATAGTGAACAATATAGTTGGGCCTCATACTTGTACGAATCCCACGTTGAATCAGGACCACTGTAAAGTTGATTCTAACCTTGTTTGCAATTTGATTGTGAGTGTGGTGAAGTCTGAGATAGGTTTAACATCACGGGCCATTATTGAGAGAGTGAAAGTACAATATAATTATCAGATTTCATATAAGAAAGCTTGGATTGCAAAACAAAAGGCAATTGAGAGGTTGTTCGGTACCTTCGAAGAAGCATACACAAAGTTGCCTTTTCTTCTATCAGCAATACAAGCAGCAAATCCAGGAACCGTTATCCAATGGGATAAATATCAATCTAGTCCTGGCGAGAAAACATTCAAGGGAGTATTTTGGGCATTTCGTCCTTCGATTGAAGGTTTCAAGTCTTGCAGACCTGTTATTAGTGTTGACGGAACTCACTGTACGGTAAGTACAAGGGCTGTTTGTTAATTGTTGTTTCCCCAGATGCGAATGATAGCTTATTTCTCTTTGCATTTGCATTAGTTGATGGAGAGAGTATAAATACATGGACATGGTTCATGAGTTGCATTCGGTATTTTGTCACCGATCGTACTGAGTTGTGTGTTATCTCTGATCGTCATGCTGGTATTTTGTCTGCTGTGGAATTGCAAAATGGAGCTTGGAATGAACCTAATACATATCATCGTTATTGTATGCGTCATTTCGCTACAAATTTCTTTAGTAAATTTGGTAGCAAGGCATTGCGGAAAAAAGCCAAAATTATAGCGTGTCAAAACCAACCAAAAAAATTCAGGACCAAACTCGCTGAACTTGAAACCATCAATGTTGAGGCAGCTAATTGGTTGAAAGAGAAACCGGTTGAGAAATGGGCACTTTATGCAGATGAAGATCGAAGATACGACATAATGACTACGAACTTATCAGAAGTCTTCAATTCAGTCTTGAAAGGTGTCCATAGTTTACCGGTAACTGCTATTGTGAAGATGATCTTTTATCGTCTAAACTTTTACTTTAATACTCGTCGATAGGTAGCCAATAACTTTTATCCGAAGGGAATATTTTTGCTCGAAGAGTACATAAATTGATCGATAGTCACCGTGAGAGAGCAAACTGACATGAGGTTACAATGTTTCATCATGACCTGAAGTTTTTGCTGTCAAAACGGGTCTACGCATAGTAAGTGGAGAAAGGAAGGGTGGTAACTTGCACACTGTTAACTTGGGTACTAAAACATGTACATGTATGAAATTTTAACTATATCATATTCCATGTTCTCATGTATTGGCAGCTTGTGCATATTGTGCAATCGATCACAAGCCTTTTGTTGATAAATTTTACCTTGTAACATCATTAGCACAAACATGGGCTCCCCTCTTTCATCCAACTCTAGATCCAGCATATTGGCCTACTATTGATGGACTACGACTCGTACCTGATGCAAGTTTGCGACGTTCAAGGAAAGGCCGGCATAGATCTATGCGAATTCGCAACGATATGGATGTGAGAGATAGGTCTAGTAGGGGTACGGAAATGAAATGTTCGAAATGTGGGTTGCATGGACACAATAAGCGGCGATGTACTAATAGAGGATCTCAAAATATTTAATCCTTTGGCAAATTCGAATGTGTTTGTATTCGTAATTGTAATATGTAATTTGAACTTTGTACTAATTTGTATGAGTTTGAACTTTGTGCTAATTCGAATGTGTTATGTATGAGTGTGATTGTAGCGAGTTGAGTATTGGTGAAGTGGATTGTAGTGAAAATGATTGATTGAATAGTTGAGAATTGGTTGAGAGTTTTGTATATAGGGCAACTGCATTTGTAAATTGAAGTTGTATTTTATTAGGCCTAGACTCGCTTTTTCAGAAACCGAGTATAGTCTTCAGCTCCTTGCTTTCTGAGAAAGCGAGTTTTGAGCCTGTATGTTTTTTAACAAGCAGACCCAAGACTCGCTTTTTGAGAAAGCGAGTGTAATTAAAACTACATCGGTTTTTCTGAAAGCGATTGGGGAGTAGAGTGTTTTCCAGAGATCAAGCTGATCTCTGGAAAACTATCTACTCCACAGTCGCTTTTCGAGAAAGCGAGGAGTTTTCTACTAGACTCGCTTTCTGAGAAAGCGAGTGTTGAGCCTGTAACAAGCAAACCGAAGACTCGCTTTCTGAGAAAGAGAGAGTACTTGATCTCTGGAAAGCGACTGTGGAGTAGAGTCTTTTCCAGAGATCAATTACTCTCGCTTTCTCAGAAAGCGAGTCTTCGGTCTCCTTGTTAAAAAACATACAGGCTCAACACTCGCTTGCTCAGAAAGCGAGGAGCTGAAGACTATACTCGGTTTCTGAAAAAACGAGTCTAGGCCTAATAAAATACAACTTCAATTTACAAATGCAGTTGCCCCATATACAAAACTCTCAACCAATTCTCAACTATTCAACTTCACCAATTCTCAACTTTCAACAATGCAGAACTCAAATCTACCATACAGGCTCAAATCACCAATTCTCAACTTTCAACTTTCAAATCACCAATTCTCAACTTTCAACTTTCAACAATGCAGAACTCAAATCAACAATGCAGAACTATTCAACTTCACCAAACATACAGGCTCAACTTTCAACCTTTATAGAAAACATGATACCCATTTTCAACTTCACCAATACTAAAATCGCAACAATCTCAATCACACAAACATTCAGAACTTTGAAAAAATGAAACATTCACACACTCACACACTCCATACGAAATTGCATTACTTCATACATGTAATATTACAAAACATTAGAAAACAAGTTCACGATATTGAAAGAAACTTTCTTCCTATGAACTAATACAAACATTACATAATTAATACAAAATAAACTAATTCACACGATGCAATCATCTGCCAACCTATCCAACTCATTACGGAAGTACGTCAGTCATCTGTTGGGGTTGGCCGTCCATGTGAGATTGCTGGACCAGTACACACCGAGTGGAGGTAACATGTGCGGGTCCTCGGAGAGATGGACCCAATTAGGTGTTGCCTCCGCATTACGGGCCGACCCACATGAATACGCTCCCAACTCCAGATTTGTAGTAAGATAATTGGTCCATTCATCTGCACCGAACCAATACTATAGTTACACAGAGTCCGGTACAGGGACGACAATGTGGCATTACCCCAACTGTACTGTCTGACTCTTCCCAGATCGGTAATCAATGGGAGGTACATTAAGGAGACCGAATGACCAGTCGAATTTGGGAACATCACGTAGCCAAATAGTGTAAGGATGTAGGCCCTACAGTAGCACTGCACCTCCTCCTCATTGGAATCTTCATTCAATCGATTCTTGAAAGTGTCTTTCAACTACTTCAACTGAATAAATTTTCTATTTACTGCTCTGGTTTCCACTTCGACACCAAGGTACTGTTCCGCTAGATATACCGGCTCGAAGTCTATTGTGCCGGTCACTGCTTGCCCATCAATTGGAAGACCGGTGAGTACAGAGACGTCCTGTAGTGTCACGGTCATCTCCCCAACTGGCAAGTGAAAGGTGTGTGTTTTAGGCCGACATCTCTCAAGCAGTGCGGTAAGAAGAGGCCGATCACATTTGATGGAGCTCATCAGTGCAATACCATGTAATTCACAGTCACGTGGGATCTCCTGAATCTATGGGGCAGTGGATGCCCCCCCCCCCTAAATGTACATTTCTTGGATTTATCTTCCCATACATCCTTCGAACGGTGATGCGACTGGAGAGTAAGAAGTGTAGGGTCGAGGAGACCTGGACCTCCGGGAGGAATATAAGATGATGAAGGGGCTGAAGAAGAAGGACCCGCCTTATTTGGATTAGTTGGGACCTATACAACAACAACATTTATATCAAAAGACCCATATTACATTTTATTGTATGATAATCAAACTAATCAAATATAAACAATTATTCACTTACATTAGTACGCTCAGTTCCACCACGACGACCACCACGTCCACCGCGAGGAGGTGGGCCAAAAGAAGTACGTGGTCCATCGCCTCGAGGAGGTCTTCTACTCTATCCTTCCTCCACATTTCCCATCGTGCGTGCCATTTATAATAAAAGAGAGTATACTACAACTAAAAACAATCGTTATTAACTATATCAAAATATATAACCTACATATATTTACATATATCCAATTTTATCCCCAATTTTTACCTACATATATCTACATATATATACAACATTAAAAAAGCAAGAGTTTGATAAATATACCGCAAGCTTTATCCTCAAATTTGAAGCACTCCACCTCCACCGCAAACTTTACCCCCAAATTCGTAGCACTACACCGCAAGCTTTACCCCCAAATTCGAAGCGAGTACCAAATTCGAAGTGGAAAATCGAAAGAAGATGAGAAATGCGATTATTTTATGAGTGAATCGACGAATTTTGGTGGGTTAATGGCCGAAATTAGACTACGACTCGTATGGGTTTGGGTTTCGTTAGGAGAGGAGGAGGAAGATAGAGAGAGAAAATTTGAAAGTGAAATCTGATTTTGAGCGTGGGGACTAAAGACCCAATCGACACTTGCTTTTTCAAAAAAGGGGGTATAGGATAAATCCCCTCGCTTTTTGAGAAAGCGGGTGTAGGCAAGTGAAAAACTAAGCCCAACACTCGCTTTCTGAAAAAGCGATGAGGATTTACCAAACTCGCTTTTTCAGAAAGCGAGTAGGGCGTTTTCGGAATTTTAAAAAAAAGTAGGACAGTTTGGGAAAAACTTTTAAAAAGTGGGACAGTTTGGGAAAAAAATTCAAGTTTTTTGCCATTGTTACTGGTGTAGTTTACACAAGTACTACATGCCACAAAGGCCTGGTTCTGGTGTCCTTTGTCAGGGATTGGGTTGCGACTTGTGCGGGAACGAGCCATTAGAGGTTTGGGAAGAGGAGTTAGGTTTTAGAGATTGAGAATTGGGGAAGAACGATGTTGATTTTTATTCATAATCCAGCAAAATACAACTCAGGATCTATATATAGGTGAGAATGGGCAGTTTTGCTACAGGACAAAATAGTGTTAGCACGCTTAAAGTGCACGTTAACAACTCCCGCCATTCTCCCCTTTAAACGAAAAAGTGCACTATGCACGTAAAAAAACAGAGACAAGAACAACAACAGCAACAACTGATATAATTGAAGAACTTGAAGAATAACACCATGGCCCCTTCTCGACTGTGTCTGCCATTAACTCCGGCGCTGCAGGGACTCACACCGGCAACCCTGACAACTCTTCCCCCTTAAAAATGAACTTGCCCCAAGTTCAAAATTGGGAAAGTTGGAGCGCAACTCATCCACATCCACCCATGATGCACAATCTATTCCCGAATTTTTCCACTTAATCAGTAATTGAATTCCCACTCGATTCTGCTTCTTAAACACCCTGCGGTCCAAGATAACCTCTGGTTCATCTGTCGGAGAATTCTCCACCCACCAGTGAGGAAGCTCTGTGGAGACATTAGGAAGGTGACTTCCATGGCACTTTTTAAGTTTCGATACATGAAAGACGGGATGAATTGTAGCTTCATGAGGTAACTCCAGCCGATATGCCACAGCTCCGACTCTCTCTAATACTCGATAGGGCCCAAAAAATCTTGGAGACAATTTCCGCGGAACATGGTTCTTCATTGATGCTTGCTTATACGGTTGGATTTTAAGGAAGACTAAATCCCCAACTTCAAAAACTCTTTCAACCTTTTTCATATCAGCGAACCATTTCATACGGTTCTGAGCAACCGTAATGTTATCTTTCAGCAACATAAGAATGGCATCGCGCGACAATAACTGCTCTTCTGCTGCAGGTAAGCTGGACGTTCCTCGAGTGTAGTGAAGGAGAGTAGGAGGGGATCTGCCGTAAACTCCCTCAAAAGGAGTTACTCCGGTGGACACATGCCAGCAAGTATTGTACCAAAATTCAGCCCACGCAAGCCACTTGCACCACTCTGTTGGTTTTTTCCCACAAAAACACCTCAGATACATTTCCAAAGCCTTATTAACCACTTCTGTTTGTCCATCACTTTGGGGGTGGTACGCTGTTGAACGATTGAGTTTACAACCTTGCAAATTGAAGAATTCCTGCTAGAATTTATTGATAAAGATGGGGTCGCGATCGCTGACAATGCTCTTTGGCATTCCATGAAGTTTGTATACATTCTCCACAAAAATTTGGGCGATGGAGTGTGCAGTATAAGGGTGAGAAACAGCAATGAAGTGTGCATATTTGGTGAGACGATCCACCACAACCATCACCACATTCTTCCCTCCACTTTTTGGAAGTCCCTCTATGAAGTCCATTAAGATGTCCTCCCATATCCGATCTGGAATTGGCAGTGGTTGTAACAACCCCGCAGGCATCATCATTTCATACTTGTTCTGTTGACACACCAGACATTCCCTAATCATCCTCTTGTTATCCTTGCTCATCCCTTCCCACACAAATGCACGCTTAATTCTTTGTAAGGTTTTATGAAAACCTGAATGTCCTCCTTCGCTTGTAGCATGATGGTCATAGAAGATTAATCTCCTCACTTCGGCAGTAGCGCTGATCATGATCTTCCCTTTATAATACCAAATGCCATTTACTTCTCTATATTGAGTGTAATCTATCACTCCAGCCTGCAACTTCTCTTGTAAAGAGAGGAAATAAGGATCATCCTTCACCATTTGTTTAATCTCTTCTATCCACTGTGGTACTACAAACGTGACTTCGCAGCAAGTGCCTTGTGCATCTCTTAACCTGGACAACCCATCTGCGACCTTATTATCTACCCCTTTTTCATACTCTACAGTGAAAGAGAACCCCAACAGCTTCCATAACCACTTTTCTTGGATCTCAGTGTGGATGCGCTGATCTAGGATGTATTTGATGCTCCTATGATCAGTTTTGATGACGAAGGAGTTTCCCCAGAGGTATTGCTCACATTGCTTAATGGCCTGCAGTATAGCAAGGACTTCCTTCTCGTAGGTGGATAACACTAGAGTTTTCCCTTTCAATCCTTTACTCATATATGCTATGGGGTGAGAATCCTGCATAAGAACAACTCCGACACCTTCTTGAGAAGCGTCTGTCTCCACCACAAATGGCTTGGAAAAATCTAGGGGCTTTTAACACCGGAGTTGTAGTCATGGCTTTCTTGAGTGCTTCAAATGTAGAGGTGGCCTTGGCTGTCCAATGGAATGCATTTTTTTTTAACAGTTGAGTAAGGGGAGCAGCTATTCCTCCATAGTTTCTAACAAATCTTCGATAGTACCCTGTCAAGCCTAAGAACCCCCGCAACTCCTTAATATAATTGGGTGTTGGCCAACTCTCTACTGCCGAAATTTTGCTTTGATCAACTTAAATTCCCTATGCACTTATGATATGGCCTAAATAACCAATGGTTTGCTTGCCAAAACTACATTTGTTCTTGTTAGCCACCAACTGATAGGAGCTCAACACTGCCAGAGCTAACTTCAAATGTTGCAGATGATCCTCCAAGGATGGATTATAGATGAGTATATCATCGAAAAACACTAATACAAACTTCCTCAAATACTCCTTAAACACCTCATTCATAAGGCTTTGGAAAGTCGCAGGTGCGTTAGTGAGACCAAATGGCATTACCAAAAACTCGAAGTGTCCATGATGGGTTTGGAAAGCAGTCTTTGGTATGTCGCACTCCTTCACTCTTATCTGATGGTATCCCGACTTCAAGTCAATTTTAGAGAAATAACTTGCCCCATTTAACTCATCTAGCAGCTCATCTATCACTGGAATTGGAAACTTTGCTTTGATTGTTTGATTATTGAGCGCTCTATAATCTACACTCATTCGCCATCCTCCATCAGATTTTTTAACAAGTATGACAGGTGAAGCATACGTGCTACTACTTGGCCTGATATACCTAGATGAAAGCATCTCCCTAACTTGCCTTTCAATTTCATTCTTATGGTAGTAGGTGTGTTTGTAAGGTCTCACACAAACTGGCTTTTGGCCTGCGATTAATGGAATCTGATGATCCACTTCACGGTGTGGGGGTAAGCTCACTGGCTCCGTAAACACCTCTGGGAATTCATGAAGGACCTTCTGTACCTCATCCGATACAGGGGTGCACACTGCAGAGTTCACAGATCCTTCCTCATTGTTAGCGATACCCTCCACCTGAATCATGTAAGCTTGACAGACTACATTGCCTATTCGTGACAATTCCTCAGCCTCCATTAATTGAAGTTGTGGATTAACAATACCTTGCAACCTCATTACCACTCTCTCTACCTGAAATTCCATGGTCATAGAATTAAAATCCATTGTCACTGGTCCCAAAGAGTGCAACCAATGTGCCCCCAAGACCATTTGGGTAGGCCCCAAAGGCAAGAGCAACAGGTATGCATGTAGAGCAACTCCTGAACTCTGAAGCTAACTTGATCTACCTTCCCTTCACTATACATAATTTCTCCATTTGCAACTGTAACTTTGTAACGCGACTCACTCAAGATTTGTAGACTAGCTTGGACTGCAGTTTGAGGATCCAAATAGTTGTGCGTCGACCCCGTATCAATGAGGATACTAACCTCCTTCCCATTGATTCTACCTTTTATCCTCATAGTCTGTGGGTACACCTGTTTGCCAACAAGTGCATGGAAAGAAATCTCTGGTTGGAGAGTGGACTGGATGGGAGATGTAGGTTGGATTGGGGGCTGGATAGTAGTGAAGTGGGGCTCTTCTGCTTGAACTGCTTCATATGTAACTTCATCAACTTCTCCCTCCTCTATCCCTTCCAGATAGTAAAATTTTTAGGACTTGCATAGGTGCCCGGGTGTATATTTCTCCTCACAGTTAAAACATAATCCCCTAGCTCTTCTCTCCTTCATCTCCTGAATGTTCAAGCGTCGAGGGAAGGAATTGGGTGTTGTGTTGGATGCAGGTTAGGAACCACTTGGGGGTATATAGGAGTTTTGTGCTTTTGCAGGTGCTACCATAACCACAGGGGAAGACCTTGTGTAAATGGAGTTTTATACACTTTTTTCAAACAAGCTATCTTCTCTTCAAATCCACGAGCTAACCCAATCGCTTCATTTACATTTTTATGTCTCTGGGATCTAACATCCCGACGAATCTCATCTCTAAGCCCACTGATAAATATACTCAAGTAATGTGCTTCTGTCCAGTCGTCCATGAAATTAGAGCGCCTATCAAACTCTTGGATGTACAACTCAAGATCCCCCTTCTGTTGTAGTTTGGACAAAATGCCACTATAATCCTGAAATTCGGTGGGTCCAAATCTAGTGAGTATTTCCTCCAAGAACTCCGACCAAGAAACTTCATTAACCCTTGGTTTCAAATGTCTCCGAAACCACTGAGCTGCCCTCCCTCTCAGATTAAGCGCCGCATACTTCAACTTCTGTGACTATGGAATTTCATAGAACTCTAAGAATTGTTCCACCCCGCAGATCCACTCCGTCGGATCTCCCTCTTGGAATATTGGAAATTCCACTTTAAATGGGGCTCTAAACACATTCCCGTTATCATTGCGACTTGCAAAATTAACTGGGTTGGAGTGTGGATGCATTACCTCCCTATTTATGGGTTGTTAAGGTGGATTCGGCAGCAGGGGTGGATTTGAAGGTCGTGAGTGGGATTGCTGCATCATCTTCATCATCGCCTCCATCCTAGCTCCAATCGATGAGAATCTCTCCCCGATGCTAGTCACGATTGCTTCCACCCTTTCGGTGAGGTATCCATTATGGAGTTGAGCCTCGGCCATTTGACTCTGCAGATTCGCCACCGCCCCCTCCATTGCCGTGCTCCCTTCATCGCAACTATCATCATCCAAATTGCCTGGCTCTGATACCAGATTGTCAGGGATTGGGTTGCGACTTGTGCGGGAACGAGCCATTAGAGGTTTGGGAAGAGGAATTAGGTTTTAGAGATTGAGAATTGGGGAAGAACGATGTTGATTTTTATTCATAATCCAGCAAAATACAACTCAGGATCTATATATAGGTGAGAATGGGCGGTTTTGCTATAGGATAAAATAGTGTTAGCAAGCTTAAAGCGCACGTTAACAACTCCCGCCATTCTCCCCTTTAAACGAAAAAAGTGCACTATGCACGTAAGAAAACAGAGACAAGAACAACAATAGCAACAACTGATACACAACTGATACAATTGAAGAACTTGAAGAATAACACCATGGCTCCTTCTCGACTGTGTCTGCCATTAACTCCGGCGCTGCAGGGACTCACTCCGGCAACCCTGACATCCTTAATTCATTAGAAAAAAAGGTTCACCTTTTCTGTTCTATCCAAACTTTACATGTAGTTTGGATCAGAAAAAAAAGAGTTCACCTTTTCTGTTCTATCCTGAAGATAGATCAATCTCCTCGCCCAATCCAAACATGATTATCTGATATGTAAGTAGCAATAAAATTCCCTTTTTATTGTATTAAACAAATGAAAATTTTGCCTAGCCAGTGAGGTTTAAAATTTTTGTATATTATTTTTTCTACTTATTTTATTTTATTATCTTACTTCTGTAATGAACAATACTATTAAAGAAATGTTAAAAATTGAATAATTCAAAGCCCGGATACGAAATCATATTCTGGTATGCTTGAATGCTAGGCATATCCTTCATTTTTTAGTGGGTTTGATCGCCAAAGGGATGCTACAAAATTTTCCATCAAACTTGTGGTCACTTGCCACCGCTACCCATCGTTTTTATTTTCTATCTTTCAAGTTAACTATGTAACTATGTAATTATGTAATTATGTCATGTCCCGCTTCCTACTATACAGAAATATAGGCACGCAGCTGAGGTCCAATGAATGATATATATCATTCATAAGATGTACAATTATAAGCGCAACAAAATATTTATAACACATTCACGCAGGCAAATGTAATGATCACATGAGCTAGAAATAGAATAACCATCACCTGGGTAATACATCAACATCGGGTCAAGATGCCTGGGAATACAAGGTGCCCAAAGTAAAACAGTACGATAAGCAGTTCGCTATAACAACTAGATAAAATAGTGACTAAAAGAATAACAGGAAGTAGTAATAATGCAACAACGGTCATGTAGAAGGTCTGTTCGTTGGGTCCATCAGTACATGTATAATTATTAACTCAAGAAAAAATGGAAAAGTACCTGTTAGAGCAAGATTCGGGCAGCAAGTAGCAACAAGCAGTAAAATGGGTAATATAACAAGATATAATATGGAAGAAATAAGAAGTAGCAGTACAAATACAATATGAAAGAAAGCAAGGAACTGAGACAATATGATCATGTAAGTAATAACTGTAAACTAGTGTTCAAGACTTCAAAGTATAATCAATTGATAACCTAGGCTCAGTTAATTAATAATCATGTAATCAAGAATCATAATTAGTGAAAATCTCAAATTTATCTGTTTTTATTAACTCATCTAATGCACCCAATTCTGTGTCTCATACCACAAGTTCGGGTGCATATCAATCATATGACGTTTAGACTTAAGTAGTGAATTCTATAGGATTATGAATTCGGGTCTTTCAGTGATAGTATCAAGACATATAATCAAGAATCATGTAATTGAGAAATGTGTAATCAAGAATCAAGAATCACTATCACGGGAAACACGCGCCCCCTTCCGAATATACTCCCCTATATTGTCCACTACTAAGTCGTACCCTTATAACCCCGGCTTGTTATTCTTTTATAATTAATTATGAACATGCAGTTGGTACGACTAGTTGAACGGTAAAATCAAGACAGTTAATTAAGAATCAAGAAAAATATTAAGGGCAGTAATCATGGATATGGATGCGAAACGGGTACATGTATCGAGAGTAGTTATCATGAAATTATCAAGTGGTATAAAATGCATTATATGAAAAAATTTATCAATCTGTTATATCGATACAAGTTATTATTACAAGAACAACAATATATCTAGTTCAGTTCATTAAATATGAAAAATAACGAGTTTATATGCAAAAATGTCGAGATGAATTTCTAGACAGCAGCACATATCTGCGTTCAAATTCACTTTCCCGTTGCTACAGAAAAGAAAATCTAATTCCGTCAAAGATTCTAGAAAGTAGACTCTCTTCCGATTCCAACGCATATTCACACGATACATTCTAGAGACAGTAGCTACACATACAAATTCATTCTTTACTGGTTTCGATGTTTCGTGCACATTCTGAAAATTCAGGAGTCACGGTACTAAAACATCAATAACTTACAATCTATACATCGGATTGGGAAACCATAAGATGTTCTGGATTCTAGATTCGATTAGCTACGATTCTCATGTATGAAGTTCTTGTAACCAGTATCAAGAACATGGTCTAATTCTCAGTACAAGAGACATGGTAGTGATTTCGTACAGGTTCTGGAATTTACAATATGACAGTACTAAAATCATGATATCTCACAATCTATAAATCGGATTGTGAAACCGTAAGATGTTCTGTATTCTACATTCGATGGACTATGATTTTCATGTATAAAGTTCTTCGATCCAGTATCGAGAACATGGTCTAATTCTCTGTACAAGAGACAAAGCAGTGATTTCGTGCAGGTTCTGAAATTTACAATATGACAGTATTAAAATAATGATATCTCGCAATCTATAAATCGGATTGTAAAATAGTAAGATATTCTGGATTCTACACTCGATGGAAGACGATTTTCATGCATAAAGTTCTCAATTTCGATGAAGGAAACTAGGTCAAATTCTTAGTGCAATGTCAAGAAATTTTGAGATAGCAAAGTTGAATATTCGATATTCAATAACACGATTCAAAGTGTGTTAACGGTTCAAGATTTGAATTAATAGCATGGAATATGTAACTATACAAGAAAATATGACGATAACTAGGCTACTTGCTGAGAGTTCAAGAAAACGCTTGCCTTATACGACATTTACGATGTGCACGGCGGAAGGAACGAGAGACACGCGGTACACGGCAGCGACAACACAAGCAAGACACAGCAACAAAAGTTTCCCCTCACAAAACATATTTTCCCGCCCAAAAGTGTCCCCCCAAAACTCAAATTCAAAATCCCCCAAAACAGCTCCTTTATTTATTTACCTCCCTCTCTCTCTCTCATTCTCTTTATTTACGCAGAAATTTATATTTTCAGATTTCAAGTTTTTAAATTTTCAGATTTTTAATGCATTTTTTTATTGCTTATGTTACATTGAAAGTAGCAAATATCTCATCAACAGTTAAATTTCATCACTTTCCACACTCAAAGTTCTAAGAAGTTGGATTTTACACCCCCATTTATAATTATTTTTCAACATATACTAATGGAAACATGGATTTTTATTTACAACTAATTATTGTTTTACTATTCAAACTTGAGCTACATAATTATTGTTTTACTGTTTACAAGACTTTCATATGATGTATCGTTCCGAAGACGTGTCGTAGGCACGTGCCCACGGGCAAATCTAGTAGTAATATAGAGAGTACATCCACATTTTTTATTCCACAAAATCAAAACGCAGCATCAGATGCTCTCTTCTTTGAATTTTTTGCCTTCATAGGCCACTTTTTGAAAATATTTTCGTTTAAGGGACAATTTTCCAACTATTAGCGTTTGTAGGCTACTCTGTGTCACGTCAGCAGCGGCTGCTATTCCCAATAGCGGCCTCTTCATTTTCGAGGTCGCTAATAAAAATAGCGGCCTATGTTTTAATTTTTTTTGAATTTTTTGTTTGCTATCGTTATTCCCACTAGCGACCTTAGTATATATGAGGTCGCTGATGAGATTAACGACCTCAAATGAATGTATTAAGATACTTAGCGATATCTATACAACTTTTGCTCTTTTGGGAAAAAAATTTAAAATTGAGATCGCTATTGGGAATAGCGACCTTAGTATACTTCGGTCGTTATTCGCAACAGCGACCTCATTTTAATTTTTTTTTCCAAGAGAGCAAAAGCTTTTTAAAAATCACTAAGTGTCTTAATACAGTCATTTAAGGTTGCTAATCCCATTAGCGACCTCATATATATTAAGGTCGCTATTCCCAATAGCGACTTCAGTTTTATTTTTATTTTTATTTTCAAAAAGAGCAAAAGTTATCTAGATATTGCTAAGTGTCTCAATACATTCATTTAAGGTCGCTAATCCCATCAGCGACCTCATATATACTAAGGGGGCGTTTGGTACGCGGTAATGTATACGGGAATCTAAGATTACCCTCTTAATTATCTGGTTTGGTAAGACATATATATAGTTTTGTAAATAATCTTAAATTTCCAGGGTTATCAAAATAATTAGTTTGGAAGGATAAACATTCCCCTTGAAAAGGGTGGGATTTGTGGATTCCTCCACATAAAAAATGAGTGAGATTATTGCATACCCAAAACACCCTCTAGATTTCTGGCTTATCATATAACCCGCTCTTGTTCCCTCCAACCAAATTCACCCAAATCCTAAGACCCACTGTTCATCTGTCTTCCCCACCTTCCTCCGGCCATTTCTGCCGACCTCCCTGTTCGTCGATCTCCCGTCGTCAACCCCCCTTCATCGACACCCCTGTAGACGTCGGTGCCATTAAGAACCCCCCCGACCTCTTCCCTGTCCTCGACAAACGCCAGTCAAAACCCCAAATCCCAATTCTCCCTCCTCCTGGTCCCGTCGCGCCTCCACTGCGATGCCGCCGTCGCTCAGCCCGTCGTCGACCCTACCGTCGCGCCGCTGTCGTAGACGCCAGCGTTGCCGCCCCCTGGCTGCTATTGCTGCTGTCTCTTTGTTTGGCTGCTGTCCCTGCTGTCTCTTTGTGTGCTGTGTTAAATTGGGCTCTTTTGCACGTATATTGCACGTGTTGTTTTTCGATCGTAGGTGTTGGGTTCCTTTATGAATCTATATTATTTATTTATTTGGGATGGGGGTGCAAATGTCCAACTGCCTAGCATATTCTGAGTTCAATTCTTGTATGTTATTTTTTATTTAAAACTTGTTGAAATATGTGGAGTTGAAATTTGCTTCTATGAACTTTATTGTTTCATTTGTATATATTTAAGTACCTATGTCTCGTGTTAATAAATACATTTCATTTTTTCGTTTTGTATGTACTTCATCTAACTGGTTGAAATATATTTGAATCATAGTGTAATTTTTTTTAGTAATCTATTTGTTAATTTACTAAAGTTTTATGAGATATATATCAATATTGCTTTTGCACATGCATGCATATACATCAATTACTAAATTAGATAACTTTTATATTTATTTATTTTTAAATAAAGCCAAAAGGGTATTTTCGGTAATGTCTACTATAGAGATTGATTGATGTGAATGAATTGTTCTATACCAAATACGGTAATAAAGTATTCTCAGGTATGTAATGTCGTATACCAAACACAACATTGCAACATTCCCGAGAATCTTCATTCCCACCCTCATATTCCTGGGAATCCACTAATTCCTGGGAATTCTCCAATCCGCGTACTAAATGTCCCCTAAGGTCGCTAGTGGGAATAGCGACATTAAATAATTTTTTTAAAAAAAAATTAAAACCTAGGCCGCTATTCCCATTAGCGATCCTGAAAAAAAGGTCACTAATGAAAATAGTGACCGCTGCTAATGTGGCACATAGTAGCCCACAAAGGCTAAAATAGTTGGAAAAAACTGGCTCTTAAACGCAAATATTTTTAAAAAGTGGCATATGAAGGCAAAAAACAACTTCTTTAAGACTTTACCAGAAGTTGGAAAAACAATCTCAATCATCCAAATACACAAAAAATTGCCACCCAATCTAACGGTTCTAAAATAAGTCAGACCAAAAATTGTCCTCTGATCCAACGGTACACGATCGATCATCCGAAAGGCAGATCCAAACCCTAGACTATAATAAAATAAAATAGTATAAATAAATAAAGTAGTAGCAGAGGAAGAAGAAGGGAGTAGAAAAAAGGAAGAAAAAAAAAGAAAAGAAAATGTCCGATGAGGAACACAATTTCGAGTCGAAGGCCGATGCCGGAGCTTCTAAGACGTATCCTCAGCAAGCCGGAACTATTCGCAAGAATGGTTACCTCGTGATCAAAGGCCGCCCTTGCAAGGTGGTATTTTCTAGGGTTTTGTTACCATCAAGATTTGTTCTATGTATGTTTGATTCTAGGGTTTTGGATTTTTTTATTTTGTCTGATCATGAAGAAATTTATTCTCAATTTTTATTATTGGATGGTCTTCCATTTTTTTTGTTTTGCGGTGAACAAAGTAGATCCGATGGTTTCTATTGTCTATTCTTTAGCATTTGATTTCATCTTTGTAACTGTTACATAAAAATTATATGTTTTGTTAATGAAATTAGTACAAGTTTTGGCTGTGTTTGAGATAGTATAGTATGATTGGTGATATGTGTGGTTGTAAAGTTGTGATATTTGACTGTGTTTAGATTCTTTCCATGAAATAAATTCCTTTAAAGAAGACGGAAGAAGAGTTAATTTTCTACCTGATTTCTGAGTTGATGAACTTGCTTGAAAGTTTATAGGGTTTAAAGGATGGACTTGTTAATTAAATTGAAGAAAACATGATTATTGGTTAGTGAAATCGAATTGAGAGAGTGGGTTTGGAGGCAGTGGAGTGTGTGTTGGAGGAGAGGTAGTGTAGTGGTGGAGCTTACTTGGAGGAGAAAGAAGAATATTACACCATGACTTTTTACTTGTTAAAATGTTGGCTATATATATATAGAGAGAGAGAGTAATGTTCCGTTGTGCACTAGGCCTCCCTGTGCACTCGGCCTTCCCGGCTTCGTATCGACGATCCGAACCGTTCACATTGATCTACACGTCTAAATTAGTCTAAATATGTCAAATCAAATCATTTGAAATTAATTTGCCCATCCATCATGTGACTATAAAGAACAACAATTTTCAGGCATACAATTTTGTAACACTAAAATGGATGTGCAAATGAATTTCAAATGATTTGATATTATATATTTAGACTAATTTAGATGTGTAGATCAATGTTAACGGTTCGATCGTCGATACGAAGGCTGTAAGGCCGAGTGCACAATGGAACATTACTCTCTCTCACACGGAGGCCTAGTGCACAGCGGAACATCTCTCTCTCTCTATATATATAATTTACAGGTTTACATCTGTTTGTCTTGTAAGTTTCTTGATTAATTGAATTTATCTCAACTTCATCGCAGGTTGTTGAGGTTTCTACCTCCAAAACAGGCAAGCACGGTCACGCCAAGTGTCACTTTGTGGCAATTGATATCTTTAACTCAAAGAAGCTTGAGGATATTGTGCCTTCCTCTCATAACTGTGATGTAAATACCTTTTATTCTTTGTAGAAGCTTGAAAATTATGAATTCAGACAATATAATGTATTGTTTTTAATTTTGATAGGTTCCTCATGTTAATCGCACAGACTATCAGCTCATTGATATCTCCGAAGATGGTTTTGTAAGTTTCTTTACAATTGAAGTGCTAAGTTGCTTTGTCAAGTAACATGCTTCCTTGTGTTTATAATTGGAGTTTAATTTTCTTTTTTGTAGGTGAGCCTTTTGACTGAGAATGGAAACACAAAAGATGACCTGAGGCTTCCCACTGATGACAGTCTTCTTACTCAGGTTATTAAACTACTAAGCTTTCCTATTTCCCAAAAGGAGTTTTGCTTAATACTGTGTATCAATTTTTCAATGGTTACTGTGGTTTCTAATTTTCTATGTGCTTTAATGCTCTTTATGGTTTCTATTCTTACAATACCAAGCTAGTTTGCCATGTGCGCAGGTGTAGAGTGCACTAATTGTTCACTAATAAAATGTATCCCCCTTGTCCTGAAGTTTAAGATTTACGGGCACGTTGACTATAATTCTAGTTCTTTGTATGAATGCCTGTGTGAGAATTGATGGAGTTGGTTTTTTTTTTTTTTTTTTTTTTTTTTGGGGGGGGGGGGGGGGGTGTGAGAGATTGAAATGAATTATTTCTTTATGACTGTATACTTTACAGTTCCATGAAATTACAAAAAATGTATTAAAGTTAATGTGTTGATAGTTCAACGGTTAGTGGACACCGACGATAGGCCATTTATACACTCATTATGGAGTTATAGTCGTAGAGATGAATTTCTATTATATTATTTTATGAGATAAGCATACACAATGTCTGAGCTATTACGACAAAATTTAAGGCCTGTATTTATGTAGTAATCAACAGCGAGTAGTCTAGGCCACTTAAAATGCTTGGGCAATTCCAATAGGGGCATCATGAACTTAAAAAAAGTTAGTGGAAGGCTGCATACCTATGAAGCTGCAGGTAGAATAACAATATTGGCCAGGGTTCTTTCAAATTTGGGTTCTAATGGATTTTATTTATCCAGTCATTGTGTTCTAGCTTGCACATTATGAGAACAATGCTGGATACGTTATGTTAGGCTAAATTTGAAAAACACCCTTCAACTATGTATTTCTGATCAAACACTCCTCCCTTTTTTTCAACAAATGTCTACTTTTTCCTCAAAGAACACCCCTCAAAATGCAGAGTTGAGGGGGGTTTTCAAACATTAGTGAAAGTTTAGGGGTGATTTTTATATCACAAGTAAAAGTTGAGGTGGCGTTTTTTGTATCTTTAATATAGTTCTCAGGGTAGTTTTGTCAAACAAAAGTTCAATGGACGAAACCGAGAAAAAAGTTGAGGGGTCTTTGTTAAAAAAAGTTCGGGGTGTTTGATCGGAGAAATGCATATAGTTGAGGGGTGTTTGTTCAAATTTAGCTCTTTTTGTTGAAAGCATTTCTTATAAAGTGAGAATATTTTGGACTGATTTGATGGTGAACCCAGTAAATAGGATTATCAATTAAATTTAATGGTGGAGCTGTCTATGGCCTGTAGGCTGTAGTAGCTCTATATATATGGTAAACAGAGAACTAACTTTCCATGTCCATTGGTTTAATAAGTTCATCAGTAAGCTAACTTCAAATCTTATTGACATCACTACCAAATATTACCATTACCTTTTAGCAATATGCTAGAAGCAAATTCTTTGCAGGTTTATGATTTAATCTTACAATACAATCAAATAGAGGTATATAGCATCCAAACTTCAGCATAGAATATCATAACATAGTTGCATGGTTGTTATCTTTCTCTAAGGGAAATGAAGACAAAGTTCCTATTCTATAATTTCCATTTGAAGACTGTTAGGAGACTTGGTAAGTTACCTGATGTTTTTTCTTAACTTTTGGTTGGCTGCCTGCTAGTTGAGGCTAGACTATCGACATTTGTTTTAAATCATTTGTGAGGATTATTATATTGTTGGATCTCTTGCTACATCTGGTGCCAGGATATTGAGATTGTGGGTTTTGTGTTCACTTGCTGGGGTTTTGATTTTATAGAAATGACTTGAGAGTTTCTTGTTTCATACACCAGCCGATCTATACTAGAAATTAACCCAATAAAGTTGTCACTAATGTCACTCTACTTCGTTACTTGCACTATTCAAATTTAGAGTGCCTTGGAGAGTGCTTTAGAATAAATCTTATATCCATCAAAGTTTGAGGGTTGATTTGGGAAAGCCAAATGTGGGAGGTGGATTAATTGATGTTAAGTGAAAAGTTTGGGGGTTTCTAAATTTTAGCTTTTAAGATAATTACCCAACTTAACATATCTATTACATTTGTTGCAGATCAAGGATGGTTTTGGTGAAGGGAAGGATTTGGTTGTGACTGTTATGTCTGCTATGGGGGAGGAGCAGATCTGTGCTCTCAAGGACATTGGCCCCAGAAACTAAGCCTAATATAAAAAAATATTAATATCGGAACTCTTATTTAAGTCAACCTTGATGTATTTGTAATGAGGCGATGTGTGAGTTTGGTTGGCAGATATCTACTGGATTATGCTTGCAAGTAAAAGATGGCAACCTGCTTCCCGAACAATTGATGGACCTGGGAATAGCTGGATGCCTCTAAAACAAGATTTGCCGTAGTATCAACTTTTATTGGAAGACTGTATTGCTCTTTACTTTGTTTGTCATCAACTATTATAGAACATAAAACATGAGTTGTCCATGATAGTTACCTTTATTTATTTGTTCAGATTTATTTGCATGATGTTTGCATGATCTTATATTTAAGTTTTTGAAGTTGGTTCGCTTAACTCTGACCTGCTAAACTGGGTATGGAGTTTAATTGTTATTAGGATTAAAGTGCTATCCAGGGTATGAACGTCCTCACATCATTTTAATACAACATGTCAGGTTACTTTCTGAGATTCCGGTCACTCTTGTGGTTTCGTAGCTGATAGATTTTGTGGTTTCCACAAGTATTAGCTATGCAGGTCAGGATTGGTTCTATTACATGTTTTATATAACCGCAACATGTTTTTTTTAGCTGTGTTCTTCTCTCATGTTACCTCGTTTTGTTATTGCTTGTTAATAAACTAGGATTGCATTATGCCAAAGTTGAAGACAAAAGGACTCTTTCTTCAAAGGTGGTCCTGTATTTTATTTTCATCTTTTCTCTCTGTCCCGCCTTCAATTTACAGTTGCTGCTTTGATTATCGTTCTTATTTATGTAGCAGTGAAGAGGAAGTTCTTTAGAATAACAGGTTAATGGATTGAAAAGCTCCTGAATTATATATTCAGCATAGGGTAGTAATCAATTTTACGCAGAAGAGAAAGTAGTATTCAGAGGAATTAATTCCTCGAAGAAGACGAGTATCATTTTGGAAAGTTAGAATAAGTGCCTTGTGTTCAGAATCTTCAGATAGATACTTTCCAGTCAAAATATTTTTGCGCGCAAGTATTGGTGTAGCACAACAATAAAGCCTCTTGGTGCATCTCTTGGTCTTGGTCACAGACTTATTTGCAAGTCTCAAAAAATAAGGGAACAATATGAAACACAATTGTGGGTGGAAATGATTTGAATGTAGGATTTGGGACAGTAAAATTCTGAAGGTGCCTTGCAAAATCACGGCCATGAAATACCAATTGAGAATGTGAACTGATTATTAACCTATATTCTGGAGAGAAAAATTACAGGGATTTTACAAAAGATATATCTGAACTTGACTTGTTACGGGACTAACCTTCCGAACTTGAACTGCATTTTGATGTTAAGTTTGAATCAATTTGTTGAGATTTCATGCAGTGAAGAACAGGGAGTTAAATGAAGCAAAAAAAAGTCACTGGAGCCACTAAAGATTCAAGTCATCACTATGTCTGACACACCGTACGAGTTCGGTTCATGTTTGTCAACAAGTTCAAGACATGTCTCCAACTATACGGTTCCTTTCGTAGACTTCAAGTTTGAAAGGATTAACTGATCTAATAAGCCATTCTCCCTATCTCAAACTAACCTATTTCTAACATATTTCCTTTAGAGCTCTGAAATAAGAACTACGAAACTCCAAATAGTTTCCTTGGGTAGTTCAAAGTTTAAGAAAATTAATGTTTTGAGAGATAAATCAACAATAATTTCAGGATAAACTTAGGACTACAACAACAGAAATGAGAAACGAAACAAAATTTCCTGCAACTGAAAATATATACATCATTTACATCAAAAAAAAGAAAGAAAATATATACATCAAGATACCAACATAGTCTCACAAACAAAAGCATGAAGTAGCACAAATGTAAGTTCAACATATAGATAGATAACACTGGAAATCATACAAACCCATAATTATGCCATGCATCATTTTGGCCAAACCCATGATTACTTCATACGAGTGATCATCTTCTTCGACGACTTGAACCCAAAAGGTTGGCAAGCAACAAAATACAAGGTTACCTTGTTCTTGATTTTCCTAAGCAACAACATCTTCCCTTCACTCCAATTCACGACAGCAATAAACTTACCCTTCAAACTCCCCTTGTTAATCTCTTCATCACTACTTTCACCACTCACTTGCTCCTCTGCTTCCGTGTCGACATTCCATTGAAGTGGATAGCTCCTCAAAAATATTCTCCTAGAGCTATATCCTTCATCTCTGAAGCTCCCTCTCTTAATCCCTGCTTCTTCCTCTTCCATACTTGGGTTTTTTTTTTTTTTTGTTGCGTGAGAGAGAGAGAGGTAAAGTTAGACTATATAAAAAGTACTGTATAGGATCGAGATCCAGGGTATATAAGCTTTGTTTTTTGGTCAAATCAACATAGGAAAGACATCACACTAAATATAAAGGAGGAGTTGCTTTCCCGGCAATCCGTTGTAATTAATTAGATGATGATGATGATAGGAACTAATTAGAGGAATATAATGGGATATTAGTACTTGTTTTTCTAAGTAGAAGATTACAATTAGAAATATCAGAGTAGAGTGTGGAGAAGGGTCAACATGCCATTGTCTTTTTCACTCTTGAATTTGTATTGTCGCTGCCTTGTCATTAGATGTATGCCAGCTACAAGTAGATCAACTAACACGCAGGCTTAGTTAATTAGATATTAAGATTAATCTTTTTTTTTTTTAATATATTGAGTTAAAAGATGATCAAAATTGGCCATCCGATTGAGCGACATTGTGTCGACCAGTGTTTAACTAAATTTTTTGTTTTTAAATGGCAACCGCCAACTTGTTTAAAATACGACATCTGTTGGGAATGTACAAATTCATTTGGTTTTAACCATAACAATATATGAACGATGATCCAAATAATGTTTACTGTATGGTACTGCAGAGTTTTTAAAGTTGCTCACATGGTACTTCTCATGTTCATAGTAGATTAACAACAGTCGGAGTTTATTTAGGTTTTACTTGCTAGGAAAATTTTCAATATACCAATAAATTTCCCTCCAAGTGAGAACCCCAAAAGAAAAAAAGAGAAAGCTAAGAGTGAAAATGAAAGGCAAGAGAGATATAGTGCGCGAGAGTCCCCATTCCCCACATCAGAAGCACCTCCATCTCAGCAGCATCCACCATAGTTCCTCTGCTCATAGATACTCCAAGCCTGCAGAGCAAGAAGCTGATAGAGTTATGGCCAAAAGACGCAGGGAAGATGCCTTGGACAGGAGCAAGGGGAAGAGACAGGAAGCTAAAGGGGCCTTCGACAACTCGAATAGATCGAGAGGTCGATCTACTAACAGAGATCACCATTCTTCCCATAGAGGGAGGACTAGTGATTCCATTAGAGAGGATGAGGCTCGAGCTAAGGGAAAGATGAAGAGAGATGCTTCACATGATAAGGAAGTCGTCAGGGTCCATCAAGAGCGGGAGCGTCCTACGTATGTAGAAGTCGCCAGGGCAGCAGCGAGGAAGGCTTCTCCAACTAGGCGCAGAACAACATGGACCTCACCGCCGGAGAATACTAGGATCACCAAGAATGATGATGACGGAGAGTGGTTACTTGTACGATCCCGCAAGTCGATCAAGGAAGAGAAGAAGCAGGCTAGAGAGGGGTCGGCGTCGATTGGCTCAGGACAGCAGTGCCACAAATGCGCGCGCTGGGGCCACTCGATCGCACAATGTCCCAACCTATGGTTTTGCTACGCTTGCCGTAGATCCGACCACATCTCAAGAGATTGCCCCTACAGGAAGAAGCCATCGACTCCGTCATCCACTGCACCAAGAGCCATGTCGCCGACTAATAGAGTTCCACTTCCGCTCAACACGGAATCCAGCGAAACCCAAGAGAGTTACGCAGGGGGCAGAGCGATGATCAAGGCGCTGATCACTCCGACATCTCTTATGGCTGAGTTTGAACGCCGTTTTCGGATGTGCTGCGTGATCAAAGTGCAAAGCGGTAATCCTCTAGCGGAAGAAATCGAGAGCCTGCTTTACGCAAACACAAACACATCGGAGAATCTGCTATGGCGTGTCCAACGACTCAACATTAGCAACTTCTTCGTCCACTGTCACGACGAAGGTAGGCTAAACGAAGTTCTAGAGAAAAGAGGTTCGGGTACTAACGATTTCTTCGTCACCTTCTCCCAGTGGTCTCGCAACTACGGCGCGCTCAAAGCAAACGAACTTCCCTCAATCTGGCTGCGATTGTTCAACTTCCCTTTCCACTGTTGGCTCCGTTCGGGGTTCCAAAACCTTGTTCGTTCATTTGGGTTCCTACTTGAGGTGGACAAGAGCATTACTTCGCAGTCGAGGAGGGATTTCGCTCGTATTAGGGTGGGTTACGAGAACTTCTCAGACATTCCGTCGATGGTTCAAGCCGAGTTCGAAGGTGAATTCTTCGACGTCAAGGTTATTGTTGAGAAGAAGAAGAACGTATCCTTCGGCAAGGTATCGAGTAGAGAGGAAGAAGAGAGGTCTGATGACAGGAAAAGAGGCTCCAATTGGAAGCGATCGAAGGTTGAAGACGAAGGGGGGCCGTCCGATCTCGCAGCTCAGGATCATGGCCGCACATCATCTTTCAAGATTCAAGAGCCCATCCACATCGTTGACGAGTATGGATCTAATCTCGATGCAGCTCTTCGACAGGGTGTACGATTAGCGGAAAAGAAGGAGACATCGAAGGCTCCAGCGGTCCCTCAGCGGTGCGATGGGAGAGACGAACAGAACATCTGTACTTCGACTAAACCCAAGACGCTACGAAAGCCTGGGATTCTTAAGGTTGCATCTTCGGAGTCAGAGCGGATTTCGAGGGCGGTCCCAGGTTTCGCAGAGATGTCAAAGGACGAGTTGCAGTTGTCTATTCAGAAAGCTATCGATGAATTAGCGCGTAGAGCTGTAGTTGCCGCTCCTTTTCAAATCGCTGATTCTCAGGGGTTGGTTGAAGTGGGTTTGGATGAAGTTATCGCTACTCAAGGGCCCACTCTCCATTCCAGCATTATTACTAGGCCCAATTCTGAGACTATTGCTATTATTGAAGGAGATGGGCCTGCAGGGCTCGTTCACGGGATTGGGCTTCAGCAGATCAATACAGCGAAGGAGATTAGCTCTCGGGTGGAGCTAACTGGAGATAGTTCGCATGGAGGGCTGGATCTATTAGAGAGCATTGCTGTCCAACCAGATCACGTCCACTTAGATTCGGACGTCGACTTAGAGATAGATGATAACGTGGTGGTCCCCGAGGTATTGAATGGTATGATAGGAGCTCTAGAGGGACTATATAGCGGTGGCAGCACATACGACTCAGAGCACGAAAAATGGGCGAGACAGGTTAGAGAGTTGGCAGGAGGAGGCGTAGGGGAGGGCGACGGAGCGGGTGTGAACAAACAGCAGGTGGACTCACAGAGGAAAAGTAAGAGGCAGTTGGACAAATGCGGCTCGAGCGGCCCTAGTGAAGAGGATTTGATTAGAGCAGCGGCAAAAACTAGAGAACCTACCTCCGCCTGTCTAGGTAACTCTTTTGCTGATTTCTCAGTCTTAAATCTTTTAAATGATGACTCTCTTATTTACTTCGCTAGTCTTTACGGTCTAGCCATGGGTTCCAACAGAGAGGAGCAACTTTCTAGTGTTAATATTATTAGAGGGGTAAGCAAGAGTCAAATAGAGTAGAGATATAGCCGTGGTGTATAGAGTAGAGGTGCTCGACGTATAGTTAATTATGTTATACATCTTTTGGAATATTAGGAGGATGAGGCAGAAATCAAAAAAGAGACTCATTAGTGATACTATTGCTAGGCACAGGCCCAGTCTCTGTGCATTTCAGGAAACTAGTGTAGAATCTCCTTCCACGGTGGAGTTTCAGAACATTAAAGGAATAGGTGATTTTGAATGGAGGTTTAAAGCTTCGAGAGGCCTCTCAGGAGGCATAACTATTGGAGTAGATCCGAGATTGTTTGAGATCACTGATGAGATCGCGGGGTTATTTTCGGTTACGATCACAATTAGACGCCGTGCCGATAGTTGGATTCATACGGTCATCTCAGTTTACGGCCCGTACGAGTCCACTCAAAGGAGATTGCTCTGGGACGAGCTTAGGAGCATTAGAGGAAGGTGTAGGGGTCCTTGGGTGGTGGGAGGTGATTTCAACATCACGAGATTTCAACACGAACATCTTGGTAGAGGAGCGTCAAGGGGAGATAGGGAGGAGTTTAACGAAACTATCAATGCTCTAGAATTAGTGGAAATTGCCCCGACGAATAGGCAATTCACCTGGTCAAACCTCCAAGCCGCCCCCACTCTGGCAAAATTAGATCGCATTTTAGTGTCCACAGAGTGGGAAGACAAGTTCCCATTAGCTAGGGCTAAAGCCATGATCAGATTCACTTCAGATCATACTCCGCTCTCCTTGGACTGTGGAGATAGAGCAAGACGACATACACATCAATTTAGATTCGAAAAGTCTTGGACATTGTGCGAAGGACTACAGAAGATTATTGAGGATTGCTGGTTCGAACCAACAAGGCCCAACTCTGCGGTGGGCTGTTGGATTCAAAAAACTAGGAGACTAAGAGCTAAGCTGTCTCTTTGGGCCAGATCCGAATTCAGTCGGAACCAAAGGCTCAAAGATGAAATAGGGGAGAGAATAGAGCAATTATAACTTATAGAGGAAGAAAGAAATTTATTAGGGAGCGAATTTGACGAGCTATACAGCAAGAGACACGATATTCTACAAATTCAAAAGATGGAGGAATATTATTGGAAACAACGATCAAGAATTCAGTGGCTGAAAGAGGGGGATGCGAACACCAAATTTTTCCATAGGATTGCTAATGGACGAAGGCGCCAAAATCACATATCGGGGTTGATGATAGACGGAATCTGGTGCGAGAACGAGGATAGAATAAAGCTACACATCCACGAAAAATTTAAGATGCTGCTAGGTAAGAGAAAAGATCAGAGGTGTCTGATGAATCAGAACATGTGGCAGGAGTCCAGGATCAACAGATGCGATAGTATTGAAGGCAGCTTCAACGAAGAAGAAGTGGTTGCTGCTATCAACGGCCTAGGGCTGGATAGGGCGCCTGGTCCAGATGGATTTCCCCTTTTCTTCTACAAGCTTTATTGGAATATTATCAAAGGAGATTTCATGCGCATCGTCCTAGACTTCTTCAAAGGGGAAGCGGATTTGGATAGACTCAACTATGCCAACATTGTTCTCATCCTAAAGAAATCTGAGGTGATAGAGGTTGGAGACATGAGACCGATCAGCCTCCTTAATGGATCCTTTAAAAACATCACCAAGGTTTTGGCTAACAGACTGGCGCCTCATTTAAAGGATATCATCGGGGAATCTCAGAGTGGATTTATTAAAGGTCGCAACATTATGGATAGCATAGCCTCGGCGCATGAGATTGTTTTTAGGGCTAGCAAAGACAAAGCTGACGGATTCCTCTTTAAAGTGGATTTTCAAAAGGCTTACGACTCGGTAGAATGGGAGGCGGTGGACGAGGCATTGTTGTTGAAAGGATTCGGTGAAAGGTGGAGGAAATGGATTTTCCAGTGCATTAGAGGAGGCAAATCGTTCCCCATTGTAAACGGGGAACATGGTAAGGAAATTTCCTGCAAGAGAGGATTGAGACAAGGGGATCCGCTGTCCTCGATGTTATTTGCTATCGTAGCAGACGTGCTCGCGGAGATGATAGATAATGGCAGAAAAGAGAGGGCCAACTTCGGTATTAAAATCAAAGTATTCAAGGACCCGATCTCTATCCTCCAGTATGCTGATGACACTTTACTGTTTGGTTCGGCATCAAAAGAGGACATCATAGCCATGGGCTCAGTCTTAAAGTGCTTCGAGGCATGGTCGGGCATGAAAGTCAACTTCAATAATAGCTGTGTCATCCAACTCAGCGACATGTGTTCTGTTCCGATCTCATCGATCAAACAGATGCTAGGCTACAGTCAAGGGGAGTTCCCGCTTACTTACCTCGGGATTCCGATCAGGCCAGGGAAGCTTGTTAGGGAGGACTGGTAACCTCTTATCGATAGAATTGAGAGAAGACTAGCTGGATGGAAGGGCAGATTTCTAACTCTGGGGGGCAGGATCACTCTACTGAATTTTGTCATTAATAGTATCCCGATATATCTTATGTCCATTTACGAATTACCAGTCTGGGTAATTCACAAGATAGACAAGTGTAGAAGGAGATTCTTGTGGAAAGGAGCAAATGAAGGAAGCAAAGGGATCCACCTCATCAGCTGGGGGAGGGTTTGCAAAAGGAAAGAATTCGGTGGTCTGGGCATCATCAACCTCAGAGACATGAACATCGCTCTCCTTAGTAAGTGGTGGTGGAAGCTGGCTACCCGACGTAATAATTGGTGGTGCAAGTCCCTCACCAATTATCGAGCAAGGAAGAAGTTCAGATACGGGGGTAAAGGAATCCAAAGTAGGAAATCCTGCTTTTGGAAAGGGGTTTACAAGACGGGTGAGGCATTCCATGGCAATACCACATGTAGGGTCAAAAACGGCAAGTCTACAAGATTTTGGAAAGACAAGTGGTGCGGTAGTAATTCGCTGATGGGATTATTTCCTGCGGCTGCTAAGGCAGTCAACAACACTGACACTCTAGTGTCCGACGTATGGAAGAACAACAGGTTGAGACTAGAAGTCAAAGACTCTCTAGATCAGGATTCTATTTTCCAACTCCAACAGGTTAACAACTTCATCCACATAGAGGGACGCATCTCGCACCAGTCTGAAGACGAGAGAGGGTGGACATTGGAGGCAAATGGCAACTTCTCGGTATCTTCTCTATACCATCGACTGAACGACGAGGGTCTAAGAAGCGGGGTCGCGGCGGTTATATGGGGTATCAGCGTTCCATCGAAAGTTCAAGTCTTCCTGTGGTTGGTAGAGAATGACGCAATTCTGTCCAAAACAAATTTGAGGAAACAGGGGGTTCTGGATTGTGTTAACTGTAATAGATGCCTCATCCATGAAGAAGACACGAACCATATACTTTTCTATTGCATTAGAGCGAGATGGGTTTGGGTGCAACTTGGTCTAGTGTTCGGGGTAGGTTAGTGCCCAGGGTCTAGTGCAGATGTCTGGGGGGAATTTAGACTGCACAGGATTAGAAAGGGAGCTAGAATATATTGGGAATTAATAGCTGCATCAGCCATGTGGAACCTTTGGCTAGACCGTAACGACCTCTGTTTTAATAGCATTGATCATAGACTCTCATCTCTGATGCATAAAATTAAATTCTGCTGTTTCGAATGGATAGGGCTACTCAACTCAAGGAAGAAGATGCGACTGGAGGAGTAGTAGTTCCTTGGAGTGGGAGGGGCTATCTACCAGCTTTTGGGCTTTATGGATGTATTTCTATTTTGATGTTTTTGTTTTGTTCAGGCTGTAGTTTATACTAAGCTGAACTATGATGTTGCTCGCCTACGGGCTTAGTTTGTTATTTCGTCCTGTTTCGTTAATATCTTTTTAATGAAGCGATGACTCAGCCATCTTTTAATCAAAAAAAAACCCCAAATTTAAATTTAGAATTACCAAATTTAAATTCGTGGGCTACACTTTTTTAACATGAGTTTTTGCTTGTATATAGGTGATGTTGGCACACTCTTACATCTACACTTCTTTTAAATTACAAAATACAAAAAAGTGTTGACATTTCATGTGACAGGAAGTTAGGGAGTGAAGATAAGTTAACTATTATTTGTTGAAAATAGTAATTCAAATCAAGTTTGCATAGATAAGGATTAAAAATAAGTTTTGATTTAATTAAGAGTTGATTGGTTTCAAAGTCCAAGTTAAAGTTTGGTTAATAGTTAGTTAGGATAGCTATAGTTTTTGATAATCAACAGTTAGTTTTATAAGAGTTTGAATTATAGTTGAATTCTAAGTTAGTGGTGATATGTTGCCTATATAAATGCTACCATTAGTTATGTAATTAAGTAGAGAGAAAAAGATTAATAAGATAGAGATATATTAAGAATTCCGAGTTTAATAAAGTTTGAGAATAGTTTGCATGCTGCTATATTGAGAATAAAGATATAATAAAGTTGGAGTTTTTTATGGCTTCATATTAAGTTGTTTATTGCTCCATATTTTGTAGTTTGATATATCAGTAAAAAAACCGGTACTCTAAAACAAATACCAACGGTGATATTAGATCGGAAGATTTGTTAGAGGTAGAAGATCCGAGCAAGAAGATTGGAGTCGGAACATCTCATAATCACTGTGCAAAAGTTAGAGCAAGATGATCGTGTGATTGTAACAAGAGTTATAGAAGATATGTGGGAGAAGTTGGATTTATCAAACAACTTAAGATGGAGCGTCATGAAAAAATGCTATATTGAAATTTATAGCTTATGGGGAGCAGTTTATGAAGATGAGGATATATATTGGAAGTGCTCCAAGGGATCAAAGAAAAGAAAAGTAGAACGTGCATTAGAAATCCTCCGAGGGAGGAGGGTGCACACTCTGAAGGTTTGGAGTTAGTTGAAGGGCTGAAGTCTCCAACAGAAGTTTGGGAGAAACTTGAGGAGCTCGAAAGAAACAATAAAGGTATGATTTTTTTGCATACAAAAAATTATTTTGTTGATATCTATGATATTAATTTTGAATATGAATATAATGATGATGAGGAAGAAAATTATTAATCTCAAGATGATGAGTTTGAAGAAAAAAAATCTTGAAGAAAATAACATTGTTGAAGAGAGTTAATGTAAGACAGTTGAAAAAGATCAAGAAAAGAAAGTAACAGAAAAAGATGAAAACTTTGAAAGGAATGATGAACAAGAAAAGGTAGAGGAAGAGATAAACTATGAAAATTTTAAGTCTGAAGAAGATGTGAAACAAGAAGTAGTAGAAATGGAAGAAATTGCGAACAACAAGTACTAGAGGCATAAGAAGATGCGACACATAAAGTAGCAGCGACAGAAGAAGTTGTTGCAGAGAAAGCAAACAAGTTGAATTGTAAGGAGTGTTGGGATTGTATCTTGCAGTGTAACATGACTTATATGCAATGTCAACCAACCTCAATGGATATATACCTCCCTTACTAGATCTAAATGCACCAAAAAAAACTTGTAAATTGAAGTGAGTCAAAAATCGAAAAAGAAATCTTTCTTTATGGTTCAATGTGAAGAGAAGATGATAAATCGAGAAGATGTCGAAGCATCGCAGCGAGAAGAAGAACAGGCAACAGAAACAACAAGCAACAATTATTAGTCGACTGCGTTTGGATGCAGTCGGCTGTCCTGGCTCTCTAACTTGAGTCGAGCCAATTGCAGTCGACCGCCCTTGGGGGCAGTCGACCAACGACGACTAAAGATTGCGAACAGGTCGGATCTGGGTGATATGATTAAAGTCTGTCTTCAACTCCATGTTAGATCAAATGACTCCTATCGTGTAGCTTTCTCTACATGATATATCGGATGGTTATTGTATCAAGACTAAACTCAGGGTTTCTCTATAACTCTCTATATATTATTGTAAAGCCTCCTTTGAAAGGTAAGATATGTAGTTCATTGTAGAGAGATTGAGAATTCATCTTGAAAATAGCAAATTATCTTCTAGTGAGGCTTGAGATATATATAGGTTCTTGATGAGAGTGTTGCATCTCTTATATCTCCTCTAGTTGAATAATATCTTGGTTATTTCTCCCATGTATTAGGGTTCCCCCAATCCGAGACAAATGTTGTGTGCTTGATTTGATCTACTATTGCTTAGTGGTTTGTTTGTAGTGATTGGTTGTCGCAAATTCAGTAGCGAATTCCTAACAATTGGTATCAGAGCTTCATGTCGTAAATTTTCGCAGTTCACGAGTTGTTCGAGTTCCTTGGAGAAGATGACAGATTCGAGTTTCGCGAAGATCAAGTGGATTGACAGTAAGATCAACTTTAATCTCTTGAAGGAGGACATGCACTTCACACAGGTTCAACAGAGCTTGGATCTAGCCCTAAAAGGAGATAAAGGGAGATCAATCGACATAAAACATGAGAATTGAGAATAGATTTGTTCAAAAGCCTTGGGTTTATTTCGGATGTTTTCGATGAAATTGTTAGGTTTTGTGAGAAATTAACAACTGGGAATTAGGGTTAATATCTAGATCTAAGTTGCTTGAGATATTCACCCTAGGTATCAAGATTGGAATACCTATACTGCTATCACAAGCCAATATTTATCTTTAAATACTAGTTTAGGTATCGGATTATAAGCCCACAAATCCGCGTTCCAATATCCAATCAATTGTACGTTCATTACACGTATTACTCATATGCACATGCAATATTTATATAGGCAGTGGCGGAGGGAGGAAGAGGGGAGGGGGGATATTTGGGACCCCAAAAATTTTGTAAAACTCCTTAATATAGACCAAAATTTTTATTTGGCCCCCCAATTAAAAAAATTTTGGGACCCCCAAATCTAATCCACCTCTTATTAAAGGCTCAAAATAGCGGTATGAGCTTTGGGCTAAAAATTAACAGTGATACTTATTATTTGATCTGTATGATCTTTGGATAAAATTTTGAATAAGAAACAAGTGTGTACACAAGTTACAAGTATATTTATTCATTTGAGTCGTATCTCTTAGCCTCTAGTATTATAACAGTATAAATAGTGTAGTATGATTATTGATTAGTATTACTCTTACCAAATTTAGAGTACAACTCGTCAAGTGCGAAAAATACATGATACTAAAAATATAAATTCGAATATTTACTTTGATTATAATTTTATTTTGATCCAATTACTTTAATTCTTCAAAACAAAAGTAAAGAGATTTTCGGTAACAATTATGTCGATGCCGGGAGAAAAAAAATTTGGGACCCCCATTTTGATTTGTCTGGCTCCGCCACTGTATATAGAGAATATATACCAATATATCCAACAGAAACGGCGTCATGTGTAGAAGCACGACGAGTTTGTGAGCAAGACTCAAGACTGACTACTCGGAATCACCATTATAGGATCAGATGTACTGGAAGAGAAAACTGTTCAGTTACTCAGTGAAGAAAAGTATAGCTCTTCTAGATCATATAGAAGAAGTCAATTCGGGGTCAGCTGAATCGAAGGCGAAAACCGCAAATGATCGAAAATCTTTCAACTTGATAGATTCACTACCAGATTCATACAAGCATTTGACAACCACCATGCTAGATGGAGAGTCTGCCAATGAGAAGTTTTCAGTAGCAGAGGTGATTGAGGAGTTGGAGGTGGATAAACTTAGGAAGGACACTTAGAAATTAATGTCTATTTCTATAAGTTGCATCCGGCGAATGGTACTTCAGGTGGAAGAAAAAGTGCGCATAAGGGAAGGATCCATTGCCACCATTGCAGAGGGATTGAGCATTACAAGAGAGACTGTCGCAAGTGGTTGAAGCAGAAGAGCGTCGATATTGCTAGTGTTGTTAGTGTCGCTGAATCAGGTGATAACTTAGATTGTACTCTTGTCTCAAGTTCTATTGATGTGTATTTTGGATGGTTTCTTGATTCAAGTAGTTTCTATCATATTTGCTCCGAGAGGCAAATATTTTCCACTTACATGTCCACAGGAGATCGTTGTGTGAGAAAAGTTGTTAGTGAGATTTGTGAAGTAATGGGTGAGAAAACTGTTGAGTTGGAGATGCAAGACAAAAAATGATACACTCTAGAGAAAGTCATGCATATTCCTTTGTTGAAACAAAACTTCATATCCTTGGGAAGTCTAGAAGCACGGGGTTGGAGGTACACAGCTCAAGGTGAGGTTCTGTCAGTTTGGAAAGGTCGTCGTAAAGTGATGAAGCGAATGAGGGGTGTTTAGCACAACCTCTACATGTTTTGTGGGAACGGAATAACTTGGCCGAGTGTTTTAAAGCCTATCGTTCCTAGAGCATTATCTAGTATACCACCACTAGAATCATCGAAGTGAGACCGCGATGTTCGAATATCGTCAAGAGGTGGAGAGTGTCTTGGGGTTGGTGGAGTTCGTGCGGAGGGTGGTGCTTCCGTGTTAACGCCTTCTGGGGTTTGCCTTTGAGGGGCATACCAATTGAGGAAATAAATGTGGAGATAGATTCAACTAGCAGAAAAAGTCACTGAACCGAGTTCATTTACAAGATGATAATAAAAGAGTTTGGAGGCGATTAGTCACACATATATGGATTCATGAATATGCAATCCAAGGTGGAGATCGTTGAGATTGTATCTTGTATACTATGGTTCGATGTGAAGAGAAAATGATGAAGCGAGAAGAAATCAAGCGTCACAGCGAGAGTTAGAACAAGCATCAGTAACAAGCAGCAATTGACAGTCGACTGCGTTTGGATGCAGTCGACTGTCCTGGCTCTCTGACTTGAATCGAGCCTATTGCAGACCGAAGGCGTCTGAACACTGCAAACGGATCGGGTCGGGGTGATCTGATTAAAGTTCATCTTCAACTCTATGTTAGATCGTATGGTTCCTATCGTATGACTTTCTCTTCAGGATATATCGGACGGTTATTATATCAAGATTAAACCTAGAGTTTCCCTACAACGCTATATATATTATTGTAAAGTCTCATTTGAGAGATAAGAGAGTTAAAAACCCCAAATTAGTATTATTAGCACGTATATTGCTCATGCTTTGAAATAGTAGAAATTAAAGTGCGTCCATGAACATGTCAAGATCTCATTTGAGTCTAGGGAACCACACCCTTCCCACTACTGTCATATGGTAACCACACAATGACCTCACATTATAAAGTACCAATGCGGCGATATTGAAGCATTTCGACCCCTGTCCAATGTTAACAGAGTTGAGGGTGGCAACAAGTTGGATTCTGGTTGGAGAGTACAAGATTCACTACCAGATCAATTGAGATTTCGTAGTATCAGCTTGGAAATCCAAATCCATTAAGAAACGACGGATCAACTTGGGATCTAATCCAACTAAATTCTCTGATTAGGATTACCCAATTTCGGTATTATTTCAGAATATTTATAATTTATTTAACAAGAAAAATAATGCTGCGATTTGTATAAAAACAGTTAGTCAATACTTGTTCATTACTCTAAATCAAAACAACTAAATTACCAAACGATTTAGACACAGATTAAGAACAAAAACAAATCTCACATCTAGGCTTCATCCAACATTGGCTGAATTTCATGATGGACTCATAAGTGTTATCTGCAGTTTCAGTTTCAGTGAGAACATGCATTGCCACTTTGATTTTCTAAGTGATTGTGAATGCCCAGCCCGTTGTCAAGGCTATACACTATCTTCATCTCTACGTAAACTCTTAATTAACCAATTTCATAACCTAGATGGAAGAAAGCATCACCCTTACTCTTTTCAGTTTTCATCTAAGCAAAACATATATTAAGATTAGATCCCAAGTACAGACTGTATTTAGGTATAGAAATATAACATGGGCTGGTGATATGTTCCGAGCCCATATACAGCACATCTCTACTACTATAATGGGAAAAGGCCTTAGTGTAATTTATCCATCTACCAACCCATGCAACGCACGTGCATATTTAGATCAAATCCATACTATGTCTAAGTTTTTACTTTTAAAAAAACTATATTTATTAAGACGTGCATCGCACGTGTAAACTACTAGTCATAGTAAAGTCAAAAATAGCAAAAGAAAACTCTGAAAAGTATAGTGTTAAAAGAGTATAATCAGTAGGTCAGCAGCAGAGACACTTAAAAATTTTGAGTCAGCAGATTATGCACAAGTGCTGCAGAAACTCAAGTATAATACTTCGGAAGATTTAAGTGCAATTGCCTATCTTTGCCAATTGGTCAGCCATCATATAATGTTTTCCTCACGATAGTAGGAGACTCCAGTCGATGCAAAATGAGAAAGAAGTGAATGGATCATATCAAGGAAACCCCAGTCAAGCCAATTTGCAGAATAATGACCATTCATTCAAATACTTGATGGTAACCTGAGTCTCCTTCAAGGCAAGTCTTTACCAGATGCACATTCTGTGAGACTGTAGTTCCCCTCGCATTTTACTTTGTGCCTCAATTTTGTTGCATATGTATAGTGCTAAGATAGTGCCTCAATAAGCCGGATTCAGAAAGTTCTTGAAAGATATTACAAAAGGTCACTCGAAAAGAAAGCACAAAGGAAATATAGAAGACAAACTACAAAATAACAGTCACTGCATGAAAGCTACAGAATGTAGAAGACAAAATCTATCAGTACTAGCATACTGGTCCAAATTTCTTCACAGCTCCATTCCTTAATTATATCCCATCAAAGCTGAGGCAGTGGCCACTCCTTGCTGTGGCAGGGGAGGATCACCGGACGCAGGGTTTAGTAGAGAAGATGCTGCATCTTTCAGAGGCTGTACATTGATTTTTGCCTCCTCTTTGTCAGGAACCAGATCTGACCAAAAACAAAAGTAAAACAAGCAATGAGCAAGGCAGTTAGCTAAAGTATAATGTTTCTTCAGGAACATGAGATTGTTTCTCTCTGTCCAAATAACCTACACTTTTTTCCTCCAAATATTCCACCAAGAGTATATAGTAACAGGAAACCCTGTAACTTCTTACAGTACAGTAAGATTCAAAATTCAGAGTTTTAGATTCAAAAAAACTAAAGGTGCCCTTCCTTTCATTCGCTGTCATCCTTACTGGTGAACCAGCCTTCAAACCCGCAAAATAGCACAAATATAAACAAGATTCAGTTGGGGTTTAGAAAGACTACCTCCCAAGACGAGTACCTAAGGCTGAGAGTAAACAGCATGGTGTCGATACGCAAAAAAGATTTCATTTTATAAAGTATTCTATGAGTCCATAAATTTGGAGTTCACTATGAAACATAGGTAACACATACATGAATCATGGAGTGTCATTCAGTGTCATCAGATTGGCCGAAATAATAACCTATTGTTTAGTCGGCTACTTCCTGGATAATCCAGAGATGTGAATTCATGATGAACTTTCTGAACTCAACTCAATTCACACACTAAAGAGGGCAAAAATAAATTTCAAAGTTAAAGTCGATTTTACTAAAGTGACAATTCTTTTAATTACTTGAGGAGATTTTACTAGATGTGACTTCATGAATGGCTTAGCTTGATTATGTTGACAAAGGCCTCTTCATCCTTGATCTGGGCCAAATTGTGAAGAAGGCCAAGGAAATGGGGTGAGAAAAAGGGAATAGAAAGTAATAAATAAAAGATTTAATCATTATTCTACAGCATTTAGAAAGATGCCATTTAATAGAAATAAGAACGTAGCTTTAGCAAGAAAAGCAGAAGCATACAACCACTTAACATCATTCAGATGACATAATACAAGAATACACCTTCTGTAAATCTGATTTAACAAAAGTTTCACCAGACGGAGTTCTGTTGACCCTATCTGCTGGCAGGTTTAATTGACGATCATTTTCTGGTGTCACCTGCAACGAGACCGATACAAACAAAAGAAATCAATGATGATGGAACCAATCCGCACTTTGATACATTTGTTTAATAGGGAACCCTAATTACTTGTTAACACTCTTACCAAAGTGCAATAGCACAGATTGTATGCCATCATAATCGACGGGTACAAAGAAGTAAAATCCAGTGTAGCAATAGGCTTTTCATAAAAGCCAGCGTTTGCCTCCAAAACCTGAAAGTGGAAGAGTCAAGTAGACAAAGGCATTGTCATTTATCGAGTTGATGTTTTGAAAGAATGAGAATGAATTGGCATGAGCAGAGGTTATGATGGCATCAAGCGTCAAGTTTATCTCATACATATTATACAATGCATAACCATCCTTCAAACATCAAGGTGATCTCATACATATGATACAATTTATACACCTAGGATAGGTCATATAGGCTAACAATTAACCAAACATTATGTTAATACAGTCTCTGAAGAGCTTCACCTCTCTATAAAGCATCAAGGATTACAAATGGCTTAGGTAAACCATGCTAAGAGCTGAATGTGTCTAATATGAACCCTCGTAAGAGTCGAAAACCTTAAAAGTAAAATGAGTTGTTCCAAATAAGGCAAAAAATACTCTTAAAAGGGGACAAGAACATATTCATTGTAATATTACAGGTAAAAGCTGCCATAGAACAGAAGACAACATTGAACTCTAAATATAGTTGGAAGAATCGGAAAGACATGTTTACAAATTTTGACGTACTTACAGTTGTTCCCTCATAAGTGTCTTGTCCAGATCCCTGCCCTTAAGCATGACTAGATTCCTCTGTCTAGCTTTCCTAAGAAGTTGAGAAAGAACCTGAAGGAGCATGTTTGCGTGTTAAAAATCATCGAGGCATTTTTGTAGTAGAATCATTTCCAATAGACATTCGTAAATGATACCTTAATACTTTGCCCCCTTGAAAGCAGGAAGGATATGGGTACGCCAGTTACTGATCATGCCATCTCTACATAATTGTATACCTACTGCAATGTGCCTAAAAGTCGTCGTGGAAGATAAGCATCCTAAAATGTCCAACAGAAAGATATTTCAAACCATTAAGAAGATAACTGATGATCTTTTTTAACAGTATATATTGGTAGCACAATCAGACAATTAACGGAGGGCAGGGGAGGGGAGGGATTTTATATCTGAGATGATGCAGATTTTGTTGCATAAATTATTAAGATTTTTGGCACCTGCAAATGCATGTTTCATGAAAGTGTAAATCCAAGATTTATATAGACCGAGAAGTATATGCATATTTTTTTAGTATTTCTTTAAACATATAAACTATTCGACGGATATAGACAAGTCAGATTTAAAAGAAAACTATCCCCTTTTAAAAAAGAGAGGAAAACATTAAAAAATGATTAAAATATCTTTTAAAAGATTTTATGGTTCACTTATTGTAATGGAACCTAGCTAAGATCAGTATTTTAAGAAAGTTTTTCTATCTTTGTCCACCAAACAAGAAAAATAATATTGGAACAATTTTCTAATTTTAAAATGACATCCAAATTTAACAAAAACTAGTAATTTGCACGTGCGATACACATTCTAATTATTTTTTTATATATATAGTAATAATAAGACGTAATATGATCTCAAACCTGAGACCTCCCTTTACTTATCACACATTTTTTACAAATTACCCGCACTTTTGTAAATAATTATGTCATAAATAAATTTGAACTTTCAAGGTGTTATGATAACTAACAATAGTTGAGTAAATGAATGGTTAATATAAGGGGGCGTTTGGTACAAGGAATTTTTTCCGACTCCCAGAAATCATAAATCTCGGGATTCATAATTCCTAGGATTTATGATTCCTAAGAATCATAAAACATGTTTGGTAGATCTTAAACATCTCTGGGATGTTAGTTGGAAACTTAATTTCCTATGTTTGGTTGAGCTACATATTTTCTGGAAATATCAATCTTATTATCCAAAATAGCCCCCTCATCCTCAAATAACAAAACATGAATCTAATGATCTGATCTGCTGCGGATCCTGATGAAGCTGAATCTGATCTGATTTGATGCTGCTCTTGATGTTCGATCAAGATGATGAAGAGGATCAAGGTGATCAAGTGCGCGACGATGTTGGTGGAGGGTGAGGGGTTCGCGACTGGCTTGGTTGAAGGGCGAGGAGACTGGGGATGGCGGCGAGATGATGATGACGAGGTGGAGCAGCGATGGGTTTCGATAGTTGATGGATGGAGGTGAGTCGAGGCTCGAGCGACGGGTTGGAGGTGATGGGTCGATAGAGAAAACAAGGGGGCGATGGGGGCTCAACGACGATGATGGAGGGTGAGCCGAGCAGTGGAGAGTCGAGGAAACAACGACGAGGAAGGGATCGATGAGGAGGGCGGTGGATGGGTTCGGGGAGCACGAAACAGAGGAGCGGGGAACAGGGAAGGTCGGGGGAGAGAGAGAGATGACGGCTGTGAATTTAGATTAAGAGGGGCATACTTGTATTTTTTAAGGAAGTAACATTTTTCCAAGCACTTGGGAATCTAAACATCCCCCCCCCCTCAATGGGAAAATTTTTGTGGGAATTGTGGCAAAAAAAAATCCTAGGAATCTTTTAGTTTCATGAGAATCTGATTTTAAAAATTAACATACCAAAATGGAAAACTAGATTCCCAAGTTAAGATTCCCAGGAAATAAAAAAATAAAAAATCATTGTATCAAACGCCCCCTAACTTCTGCTAAAAAATGAATGGTTGAATGTAGATTAGAGACAAAATGTTTCCATTTTTCTACTTATCAAATACTGTAAGAGCATCCACAGTCGTGTGCTATTTATGCATAAAATGCTTTTTATAGCAAACGACGAGCAGCAGTCGTTTGCTATTTATGCATTTTATGCATAAATTGCTACAGTAGATTGCTATATATGGCTACAGTAGATTGCTATATATGGCACAAGATATAGCTATATGCATAATATACGAGACGAAACTTGAAGTTGCGTCCGACGAAAAAAAATAATTTTTAAATTCGTCAGACGCAACTTGAAGTTGTGTTCGACGAAAAAAATAATTTCTTAATTCGTCAGACGCAACTTGAAGTTGCGTCCGACGACTTTTTGAATTAAAAAAACATTTAATAAAAATTCCAGAGACCTGGGCCTCCTTGGACGCAACTTGATGTTGCGTCCAACGGAGGGGCCCACTATTAAAAAAAAAAACTTAAATAACGTTTTTAATTAATAAAAAAATCATAAAAAATCCTAAAAATTTGTCCGACGCAACTTGAAGTTCCGTCTGGTTTTTTATTATATTAAATTGGTAAAAAACACCAATCGACGACTGCAACGAATTGGTCAAATGCTATATGCATGTTTTAAACAATGACGACTATGGATGCTCTAAGCCTTGAAAACCAGTCTCTTTTTTCAGATTTCTTCCTTCTCTAATTCATCCACCTTACTATATTTCTTGGTTGATGAGTCATATGTACATGATATAATATAAGTAGCGGAATGCTTTGGTGGTCAGCCAAGCCCCCTCTTTGACCATGACGAGATCTGGCAGTTTAGTTCCACTTTATTGTTGGTTTTCATGCCGTTTCCTTTTCTCACAAACCCGGGAACTATGTGTACGATGTTTATTGGGGAAAAAATATCAATTATTCTCCTTCTCCTACGTCTTCTTATCTCTGCTGAACTTGAATTTGAATCTCTATACGAGCCCAATGTTTGATTCATCTTCGTAAATTGTTGTCACCAATTCTGTGTCTACCCACACAATTTCCAAATTTGTAGAAGCCATTTCTCTTTTAGAATAAGCCACTGTTTTTGTTACAAAAGGGAAAATAGGTATCTATGTTAATTTTCATGAAAGCAATTGTAGCAAAAGCAAATGCTTCTATTAGAGTAGTATAAGAGCAGAATCATTGATCACCATCTAGCTTCTAGGAAATATGCAATTGAAGGTGAGCGCGGCAGTCGAAAAAAGCCAAATTTAGAAGAGACGGAAGATGTTCTTCCGTTTAATCATTTTTTGCAGTTTTTTTTTGGTTTAGTATAATGGCATTCTCGTAATTAACTTGATGGCGTTTTGGTAAATGTGTTTTAAAAAAAATTGGTGGACGGATGAACTTCATCTGTCCCACCATTTTTTTTGTTTTTTTTTAATTTTTTTAAAATTAAAATGGTATTTTTGTAATAAAATGGGTGGCATTTTAGTAAATATTTTTTGAAAAATTTTGTGGGACGGTGCTTCTTCATCCGTCCCACCAGTTTTTTATAATTTTTTTATAAAAAATATTAAAATAGCATTTTTGTAATGAAATGGGTGACATTTGCGTAATTAAATGTTGGTGGACGGATGATCTTCATCCGTCCATTCTAAATAATAATAATAATAATAATGAGACGGAGCTTCATCTTCCGTCTTCTATATTTAGCATTTCTCTATATCCGCTTCTAAGTTTAACGAAGCACTGTTCACTCCTATTCTAATAAAGGGTTTTTAGCAAACGACTGTGGCACTCTTTTCTAACTCGATTGCAATTTTTTGGGTATTTAGAAAATGATAGTGGATGCTCTAACCCTGTGCAATATTGCACATAATTTTTTTTAAAAAGAGAAAATAACAAAAACTATTTTTAAAAAAAATATCTAATAACGCCTAAACAACATTACACGATTTTTAATGTTTGATTAATAGATATGATTGCAGTTCAAAATTTGGATGAAGAAATAGTAGAGGGGTGCCTCCTACATTTACTCTCCTAATTTTGTTTTAAAAAGATAAAAAAAAGATAAAAAACATTGAACTAAAAGTGGTCATAACATAATATATTATATAGAATAGTACTAGGTTTGCCCGTTGACACGTGCCTAAGGCACGTCTTCGGAACAGTGCATCTGGTTTGATTATAATGAGGGGGTTGGAACTTCTAAAGCAGCTGTGGTTGGAACCTGGAACATCCAGTTATAAGTGTTTTGAAATTATAATTTTCTTTAACTTGTTGGCATGATTTCAGTTAACAGAGTTATTGTACATTTATTAACTTTTAGGTTTGCAACTCATAACTTGCAAATCTTTATCTTCTGTCACTCACACCAACAACGTACATGAAAACTAGAAATTCAAGAACAAAAATGAGGGGGGAATAAAATTAAATATGAGAATACCTGATGGATCTCACTAGCAACCAGTGCCTCCCCCCCCCCCCCCCCCCCCCCCCCCCCCCCCCCCGAAAAATTATGAAAAAAATCTCTATATTTTTATATATAATCATAGAACTTTACCTTGGCCCTCCAGGTAAAATTGTTCTAGCTTCGCCCGTGCTAGCAACGATTTCCAAATCGTCACTGGGTGCATGATAAAGCCGACTACAATGATCTAGCGTTTCACTTTCGTTCCTATAATCCGAAATGCACTCACTGCAAATTGAGAACTGAGCATAATCAAACACTTCGCTCACTATACAAAACTAATCCTTACTAACTGCCAAAATGAAGTGGCTTAAGAACTAATTTAAGCAATTCAAGAAACCAAAAACTAAAGAAATCAAGAACCACGAAACCCTTACTCGACTTGGAGAAGAATCTTCTGAGACTCGACATGAAGCTCCTCATACTTCGTGCTTCCCTCTGCCGGCGATCCATCAAACAATTGTAAACCATATGAACATTTCATCCAAAAATATCAAAAGCTCAAAGAGCAAAACTATACAAACCTGATTTCCCCTGAATTCCCTCGAGCCACTTACCAAGCTCCAAATCACCACCATCGTCTCGAAACTCTGAACACCAACCCAAAAATCCAGCAACAACAACATGGGTGGGGTCAGTAAAGAAACAATTTATTTAACATTCTAAAAATTTATTTAAACATCTTTAACATCCTTTAAAAAAAAAGACCTGAAGAGATGAAGGGGTTGTTGGAAGGGGAGCCAGCAATACCAGCCTTGAGGTGGGCATAGTAGATGCAGAGCCTTCCAGCCCAAATCAGTGGGATTTCAATCAATGAACAACTCACACCACTACCACCATTCGATGGCCTCAAAGAGAGAGTTCTGATGTGATTGGTGGGCTTGGTGAGAAAAGATGGTAGGAATAGGGTTTTGGTTTGTTGGGTTTTCAGATTAGAGTAAGTGGAAGGATAGATTGGAGTGGAGTGAAGGAGGGTGAGAGGAGATGGAGAATCGGGGGGGGGGGGGGGGGGGGGGGGATTTCGGGGGGAGAGAAAGAGAGCGAGAGCGAGAGCGATGGAAGAGAGAGAGGGAGGGGATGTGTTTTGTGAAATTAGATCTGAGCCTTTAATTTTTGGGGATTGAAGGGGGGCACTTGATAGCTTTCTTTGTGTTTTATTAGATAGATAATCAAGTACAATATTGCACATAATTTTTCAAAAATGAGAAAATAAGTAAACTATTTTTTGAAACACATCCTTGTGTTTCAAAAACCACGATCTAATTTCTTTTAGTAGAGTGGTTTTACCCTAATTATATTTTAAGCTAATAGGACTCCCCTCTCTCTCCTGAAATAGAGAAAGGAGAGCAAAAGTAGGAGTTCAAACTTATCTTACCACGTGCAAACCACACCTTTAATAAAACAAAATTAAAAAATATACAAAACACAAAAAATTCTTTTTCCTCTCCCCAAATTCCCCCAACCCATCCTCGCCCAAAACGCACCTGTCACCGTTCGCCGTTCGCAAATCTGCCCCAATCCAAATCGTCGCCGTCCACCAGTCCACCCAAATACAAGCCATCCCCATTCATCTATCCTCGCCATCATCCCTAACCCAAAACTCAACCGTAATCGTTCGCCATTCGCCAGTCCGCCCAAATCCAAACAGCAGGCGTACGCCATACCCCCAATCCTGGCCGAGATTAATGTATTCAGGAAGTTGTAAGATCCTCTCTTATTTTGGATTATATATTTATTATTTTTTAGAATATTGAGAATATGAGATTAAGGTATTGATCAAGTTGTAACACCCTCTCTTATTTTGGATTGTATTTATAGTATAATTATTTGCTAAAGAGATTAAAATATGTGATGAATCTAAGAGTAATGTCGAAAGACCCTTTGGTTTATTATGTGTGGCTTGTCTTCCCATGTTAAATTCTTCAATCTTATCTCTATTTACTATATGCGCTCATCCTTTTTGATAAAATGCATGAATGAACGGAAAATATGTTAGTTGTAGGAGCCTGGTGTGTGGTGGGGGCATAAGGAACTCAAGTGGATGGATTTTATTTTTTTAATTTGATTTGGGATTTATACACCAATCTTCGAAATATAGGGTTCAGTGAGATACTTATAGATGTGGGAATGTTCAAATTTGGGTTCGGGAATATCTATAAGCATCTTACTGAACCCAAATTTGATTACACGAGGTGTTTATGAAAATGCTCAAAAGACCTTTATAATCATTTGTCATTATTTAGATTCAATTTAGTCATTCAAATTACCTTCTTTCAGGTGTTGTCTTGTCGACGGCTTTTAGATGGTTGACGAATGTAGATATAGAAGGTAAAAGTCTACTACTTAGCAATTATGTTTTTTTGTTCGATGGTTTCCTCTGTAGTTGTTTCTCAATACTGATGAACTTTGTCATATACTATATCTTTTGATCTATGCTCCAGTTTTATGGCGAGCATCTGTTGCCATTATGTAGGCGTGCAGAAAGGGGCTGCTTCGTCATGCGCATTGTATTAAAAGGATTAATGTAAGTCTCTTAAGCTAAAAACAATACATATATTTATACTTTGTCTGACTAGCATTAGCACCTTACCAAAGTTTATTGATGGTATTTCCGAAAAGGAAACATATATCTTGATTAAAGTTACTTTACTGTTTTACTTCAATTTTGGTTAAAGTTGCTTTCTTTTGCTGCAATCTCAATAATTTTTCTACTCAACATTGATCCATGACATAATTACTGTATTGGATTCTTACTTGATAAACTACGAAGATATATATAATCATCCGATCAAATATTGTTAAAATTAATTATTTTTAAAAACAAGGAGTCCAAGAAGAGCCACATCTCCACCTTTTACTGCATTGTAAGCTCAACTTCGGTAATTATTCAACTTTTTTTCTTTGCTTTAGAAATATAGAATGATGTTGGTTGATTTGAAAAATATGATTTTGTTAATTTGTAGATTTGTCATCTTTTAATTATATTGTGATCGAAATAGTTAAGAGACATCTCTAAATTTAGGGATCTAGGGTTTAACTATGTCTTAGTGTTATATCGGTGTTGAATAGGGTCACCTTCGTCCTTTAATGACCTTTATGTTTTTGTTTCAGAACTAAAGTTAATGTGCATATACATGATAATAAAACGATATGAACTAATGAAATCGCACTTAGTGGTTTCAAAGAATATGACCGAAACAGATAAAAATATCATATTTGGGTTTTCCAGACAAGAGTAGTACATGTTATTAAATAAGATAAATTGGAAAAAAAGACACAGTGCATATCATCATGTATTGTTTAAATTCCATATAATTTTATGAGTCTGTTAAAAGTATTTTAGTCTGTGCAATTTGCACAGGATAACACTAGTAACATTTTTATAATAGCTGTGTACGATTTTTAAGGTTTGATTAAGGGATAAGATTGTTGTTTAAAATTTTGATGGATAAAGAGTGGGTGGTTATTTCCTACATTTGCTCTCATTTATTTTTTTAAAAAAATTGAGAAAAATCATTGAACCAAAAGTGGTATAACATAATATATTGTATAAATAACCTCGTGCAATATGTTGCACAATATTTTTTAAAACTAAGAAAAAAAAAACTACGTTTGAAAAGTTCCCTAATAACATCTATAAAACATTGCTCGGTTTTTAAGGTTTGATTAAAGGATATGATTCCAATTAAGAATTTGGATGGAGAAAGAGTGGGGGGTTGCCTCCTAAAGTTGCTCTTTTTTTTTATTTTAAAAAGAAAAAAATAGAAAAATCATTGGACCAAAAGTGGTTTAGCGTAATATATTATAGTATTATAGTATAGCCCTGTGCAATATTACACATACTTCAAAATGATAGCGATAAAAATAATAAAAACCGCTCTAAAAAGTTACGTATAATTAATAGGTAAAATAAAAACATTAAAAACTATTTTCATTTTAAGCTATATTAGTTTTAAAGAGATTGCAAAGTTATCAATTAGACTTCTAAGTTATAGAAAGAAAATGAGTCGATAAGTTGAAACTCTTTACTCCTAAATTACAAAAAATAAGGTTGAGGATCTTGCCGTTGTTTTCCATGATTTTTACATTCCCGAAGGTTGAAGTAGGTTAATTATTTTTTCACTTATTTCCATTAGCAGAATCATTGATCACCATCTAGTTTGCTCGTAGATAGTGTAAGGCTGATAACATGTCTTGCTAAATAGTTAGAGCTTCTACAAGTCCAACGATGTTGGAGTTCACTTGCACAACTCATCACAAGGACCTTGCTTGTCACGATTTCTTACCTATGCAACAGTGACTGAATTTGACGTCACCATTACTAAGTGTTGTTGACTTTTAGGATACTATAGGCCATGCAAAGTGTAACGCCCCGGACCCGGCTCAGCTACGCACGCAGCTACGCGTGCGCGCATGCAAAAGAACAAATACAAAACTCTAGCCACACCCACCATAGGCACCATCAAAAGGTGGGTATACCCAATAGGTGACCTTTATCATATGGCTTTTCATATATACACACACACACACTCTCCTTTATAATTTTTCCCGATATGGGATTTAATCCCAAAGCCATCCACGTCACTTTCCAAACCATGCATGCACACTCATGCACAATTAATAGCCATAGGCCCATAATCCAATCCTATATGCCACCTTAGCCATTTAATTGATCCAAGTCCTATAAGATTTTTCTATGGACCAACAACCAACAACCATCTCATCTCTTATAATTATTATGTATATATACCCGCTTAAGTACGGGGTGTTACACACACCCCTCCTTAAGAACTTAGCGTCCTCACTGAGTCCGAGACCCACAAGCTAATACAGGGGTGTCTTTCTAGCAGATGTGGAGTGGAGTACCATGCTAGCGTACTGTCCCTGGTCTCTACCAGCGTACTGTCCTCAGCCAGGTGTACTTCTAACCCACTCTGACCCATAATCGGTGTTGAAAGTCGGCTCTGATACCATTTGTAATAACCGCGTGCGCAGCTGAGCTGGGTCCGGGGCATTACACAAAGTTACCACTCGAGCTTTTGGAAAGGTGATTTTTTAGAGAAAGATTTTAGAGGCACACAACTTAATAAAATAAGTCAATAATTGCATAAATGTGATTTTAGATTGGGTTTTAAATAAAATTAGTCAATAACTATATTAATGCGTATCTATATAGGTTTTTTTAAATTTCAAAATTTGGATATATTTTAAAAGTGAACAGAGAGAAATGAGTGGTGGTCTGAGTGGTCTCATACTTTTCCTCTTCTTTTTCCTTTTTTAATTGGAGAAATGAGAAAAATCTAGGATAAAAGTGGTTTAACATAATATATTGTATAGATATATAGATGTAGAGATAGTATACTAGTATAATCTTGTGCCTAAATTGCACATAATTTTCAAAAAATGAGAAAATAAGTAAACTGTTTTTGAAAAGTTCACCTATCTCTAATCTCTAATATTATAATGGGAGAAGACCTTAGTGTCATTTGTAAATCTACCAACAAGTGAATTGCACGTGCATAACTAATATGAAGGAGGTCTCGGGTTCGAGTCCTCACTACGTCAGATTTTTACTTTAATTTTTTTAATATATTAATTGTGCATCGCACGTGTAAATTACTATCTATCTATCTCTAAGCCCTATTTTCAGATTTTATTGTATTTTATTTTCTTTTGATTATTGTATTTGGATTCATTTGTCATAGTGTATTTTGTCTTTTTTTGGGTTCTTTTGTTCTCTCTTGATCGATCTGTGTTCTTTTGGTTGGATTCTGTTCTTTGCAAATTTTGCTCTTTCTATTTTGAGTTTGATTTGTTCTCCTTTGTGTTCGTCTCGTCTCATTGCACATTTTTCTCTTTTTGGAGCCAAAACCGATACCCAGAACCCACATAATCTCAACCCAAAACCCAATTTTTTTATCCCTATAAATACCCTATTAATTAAACCCTAACAATCTCTCTATCCCCGATCCCAAAACCCCTCTCTCTGTTTTGTTGCACCCTAACCCAAACCACAAAACCCTACCCCCGTCACCGTCTCCGATCGCCTTCGACCTCCGTCACCACCATCACCATCACCGTCTCCATCCCGTCACCCTCATCGCCATCTCATCGTCCCGTCATCACCCTCGTTCTCCTCACCGTAACCCAATCCACCGAACCTTCGCATCGCCGTTCCTTTCACTTCGTGCACCCCTTCATCTTTGCCGTCCCTCACCGATCACTGCAGGTTCCCTAGCATCGCCGTTCGAGTCCCCGAGCGTTGCTGTCGTCGCTCTCTGTTTCCAACCGCAAAATAGAGTTCGCTCGTCGAGGTTGTCGTCGCCGCCGTCGCTTCCCGACCGTGGTGCCGACATCTTCGCCGTGGTGCCCAGCTGTAGTGTCACTCCGTCGCATCGCAGTCGCCATAAAGATGCCACGCTTTCTCTCTCTCCTTGCCGAGGAAGGAGACGATCGCTGAGTGGTTGGCACTGCTATTCAGTGTTCGACCGTAACGGATCCCCATTAGCTGTCCCGTGTTTGGGCCGATCCGGTGTGAAGGAGGCCACCCATTGGACGATTTTGTTGTTCAGTGTTCTGGGTGCATCAGATCTCCGATTGCTGTTCTGTGTTCTGTCCCGATCCGGTATGAGGTTTTTCTCTTGGCTTTTGTTGTTGCTATTGGTTCTTCACACGTATTTTGCACGTGTCTTTGGAAGTTCGCCCGGAATTCTGATCCTGTTATTTTTATTAATTGTATCTGCAATATAATATGCAAGTCTCCTCTTGAACTAATATTTTAATCTGTTCAAGTTTATTTGATCTCCTGCAAGTAGATCCGTCTATTTTGTTATCAAACTACTTTTGACAATTCCGTTAAGATTATCGAGGGTTTACACAAGCTAACCCGGCATACTCTTAACATCGTGCTATCTCTTTGATCTAAAACCTAGTTCCTATTATTTCATGCATATGCACTTAAATAACTAGATGCATGCATAGGACTACTTGATAAATTGGACATATTGAATTGAACGTGCTAGATTGAGTTTGACTGATGAAATACTACCATGCCTGTGATAAATGTATCTTAAACCTTAAATGTATCTTAAACCTTAGAAATTGCATGTTGACACCTAGGATTCACTTGATTACCAATTTGCATGCTATATGTGATTATATGATTTATTTATTTGCCTGTTCATGTTAAGACAATTTATGGACTGCTAGTTACTTCATTTTGTATTAGATTTTCACCCATGTTAATGTCATAATTTGAATTTTCTTTACAAACATGAATTTTTAGCTCCTGATGTCTAGTTTAACATCCTTTTGACGGATCTAAGTTCTGCTGTGTCATTTGCTAGATATCAACATTTTAGTACAGCCATGTTAGGAATTTCAGACTTAGAATTCCATGTATAGGTATCACCCAGAATTTTTATAGATTTTATTAATGAGTTCTCTGACCTGTAATAATTAGTTGAACACAACCTACTGCATGCTGCCTGAACATAACCTGAATAAAATAGAGTTTTCATCCTAGTTCCTATATCTTTTATATGCCTTAATTATACTCGTTGGAACCGTGTGGAAGTCTACTTTCTAGGCCTTCCGGTGGATTCAGATTTGCTATTTTTTAGTGGATGTAATCTGTAATTTAGTACAGCGAGGTCATGCTGTCCTGATTTTGTAAAATGTGTTTATATGATGAGTTTGCCTCATGCTTTGTCTGTAATGCTTAGAATTAGTCACACATAGTAATATACAACATTGACACCTTCTTGCATGCTCACATAGGATTAAAATAAATTAATAATAAGTCGGGGTATCATGGGTAGACTTGTAGTGAACGATCGGAAACTGTACTCGATCGGACCCTACTGCCTGATCTGTACCGACCCGTACTGATTGTAGCGCCCTGAATTTCTAATATAATAACTTAGAAAATACGTGGCACAATTCCAGCATCAACTTCAATGTAATAGTACACATAGCCCAAAACACAAATAATTTTATTCCAAACTTTTATTACAACAATCTTTTTTTTTAAACACAGCAGAAATACAAACACCTTGAATTACAACTCTTCTTTCTACAACACCTCTTTACAATTTTTACACAAAGCTCTATTACATCAGTTTAACTCAAATCTATCTCAAGCATCCAAGCCTCCAAACTCTAAGCAACAACCTGTAACACATGAGGCTAAAGATGATCCCTAACCCCCAAACTAAAGGGGTCAGCCATAAATGGTGTGAGTGATATGAAAAACAAAACAACATAATTTAATCGTAAAACATAAAGTCATCAATAGCATGTATTAACCACAATGATAAATGAATGAGAAATACAAAGATGCAAAGCAGGGAAACATCATGGAATGAAAACAACAAGTAAATCTAGTCTAAGTGTCAAGTGTAGGAAAACTGGAAAACACATGCATAAAACCAAGTTAAGAAAACACAATTCCATATGCAACTATTCCCACTAAGGTGATGGGAAACAAGATTCAGAATACTCCACGAATAGGCGTCACCGCCCTCGACGCGCAAGCATCAAACAAGATAGCTCAATAACAATAACCGGAGAATCATCTCCCTGCTGTGTATCCCACAAATAGGCCTTCAAGACCCTCGACGTGCAAATACACCCGATACATTCCGTGAATAGGTCTGTCGACCCTCGACACGCAAATGCACCCTGCATGCTCCGTGAATAGGCCCGTAGGCCCTCGACACGTGAACATCTAAATATTATGTACCCCACGAATAGGCCTTCAAGACCCTCGACGTGCAGATACACCCGATACATTCCGTGAATAGGTCTACTGACCCTCAACACGCAAATGCATCCTGCATGCTCCGTGAATAGGTCCGTAGACCCTCAACACGCGAACACCTAAATATTATGTACCCCACGAATAGGCCTTCAAGACGCTCGATGTGCAGATACACCCGATACATTCCGTGAATAGGTCTGCCGACTCTCGACACGCAAATGCACCCTGCATGCTCCGTGAATAGGCCCGTAGACCCTCGACACGCGAACATCTAAATATTATGTACCCCATGAATAGGCCTTCAAGACCCTCAACGTGCAGATACACCCGATACATTCCGTGAATAGGTCTGCCGACCCTCGACACGCAAATGCACCCTGCATGCTCCGTGAATAGGCCCGTAGACCCTCGACACGCGAACACCTAAATATTATGTACCCCACGAATAGGCCTTCAAGACCCTCGACGTGCAGATACACCCGATACATTCCGTGAATAGGTCTGCCGACCCTCGACACGCAAATGCATCCTGCATGCTCCGTGAATAGGTCCGTAGACCCTCGACATGCGAACACCTAAATATCCTCTAGTTGGACTAACAAATCATGAGTCTACACTTACGTCGATTATTATCAAATACACCAAAAATCCTTATCTCTAGAGTTAGTGTATTCTGCTGGTTCGCATGACTCCCACTCAACTCCTAGAGATCTCAATGTGATCATAACTCACTATTCCATCGTCAAACGATCAAAGGAGAAATCTCTCCACTCAACAAAACTCAAGTCTTTAATAGATTCCATAATCCAAATCCAACCATAATATATATTGAAAGCGTATGTTCTGTAGAAGAATAATATTTATAAGGATAGGTTATAGACCCAAAACATTTAAAGAAATAGCCATTTAAAGAACATCAAAACACCTTAGAAAGTATCAGTACCAGTCGACTGCAAAAGGTCACTAGTCGACTGTCCAGAGTGAAAACTGACATCTTTAAGAAGTAAGATCTAAGTGTCTACAGTCGACTGCAAAACTCACCAGTCGACTGTCCAGAGGGAAATCCAGTAATTTTAAGAAAATAAGTTAAGTATTATAAGTTGACTTATAAAAATCATAAGTTGACTTACCATAGAATATAAGTTGACTTATAAAAGTCATAAGTTGATTTAAAAGAGATATAAGTTGACTTACAAAAATATAAATCGACTTACCAGATCATAAGTTGACTTATAAAAACATAAGTCGACTTGCCAGAGAGAACTTCCAGAAATCTTTAAGAAAATATTCTAAGAGTTATAAGTCGACTTGCAAGGTCATAAGTCGACTTAAAAGAGATTATAAGTCGACTTAAAAAGTCATAAGTCGACTTACCAGAGAAAAATCTACGATAACTTTGAAAAAATAAATTCTAAGTGTGCCAGTCGACTGAAAAGGGTCTAAGTCGACTGTCCAGAGCGGATTTTCAAGAAACTAAAGATACAGCAGCAGGGTCGTATCAGTCGACTGAAAAGTCTACCAGTCGACTGTCGGCCTACAGACTGCAAGGTTTTGGTTGTTCATGATAGTCAAAATTAGGGTTTTCCAAAAGCAATCATTGTTTACTAAAATAATTTGTATTCAAATAAAACAACAATCTCAAAGTATCCTCAGTTTGGATACATTTCCTCAAATCAACCAATATCTCAAAACTTAACTCTCATGTTCTTAACTCATAATTCTTCCATTAGGATTTCTCAATACTAAATATCTTCCACAACTCAAAACCAAATCTGATTTATATCTGCGAGATCCAGATGTTCATCCATCCGATCCCTTATTATCATAACCATGCTCAAATCTTAAACATGTTTTCAAGCAATAAAGGATTCATTAATCAAGATCTACTAAACATTCATAGATTTCACATACGTATCACAACAACAACTATTGTATCGTTCTCATACAAAATATACTAAATAAACAAACATTTAAAACAAACAACAAAACAATCGTTCACATAAATCAAATCACAAACAAGGTTCATATCACTCACCTTAGAAATGAAGAGATCCGACAAGAAAGTCTCCCTTTTTGTGAGATCCAAAATCCTCCTCTTCAATCACCAAGAAAATAATAATATAATGAAACTTGAGTTGTGCAGCGAAAGATGGCTGCACACTCTCTTTTATACAGGCCGGAAGTAAAGATTTAGGGTTTTAGAAATACATTTGCAAAATAGTCCTTCCAAAATATAAACTTACATATATACCCTTTTCTTAGTTAAAATAGATTAACTAAATCAAAACCAAATCAAATATTTTATCACTGAGTTGTCCAACAATCCAGATCAGCCCAGTAAACAAGAAAAATTCGGATTTACAACTCAGGGTGGCGATTTTACACAAAAGCCCTCCCTTTTGTAATATTTGCAAATACATCATAAAATATTCATAAAAATCCAGAAAAATCAGAACTAATATCTAATAATACATATTATATTTTCCAAATCAAAATATTTGACTTATACTTTCTAGAAAAATATTTGCATAAGATTCTACATAAATCCCATATTTGCAAAAACACCCTTTTTGTTTAAATCTTCACCAAATCGACTTTACATAAAATCTAAATATATTTAAATTCAAATGATAACCATGGAGAACCAAAATATTAGTAAAAACGAATTTTTATAACTGATTTCAGATCCAAACGCCTTTTTACATAAAAGCCCCTCTCTTTCGAGGTATTTATAAAAATAGTTTCTTTATTCAGAAAAATCCCAAAATTTAGAATATACTCCATTATAATTAGGAGAATTTACTAAAAATATAAAATTGGTTATTTACACCAAAAAATATTTGCACGTGTAAAAAGATAAATCTTTAGAAAATATTTATTAAATTTCTAGAAAATCATTTTAATTCATTTTCAAATATTTAAAATAATATTTGAAAATACAGGGTTCTACACTGATGGCCATAAAATACTGCCTGATAATTACTGTCCCTGAACATGAAATACTAATTACTAGGCTTAGTACACGGATCGAGGGCTCACCATCAGTCTAAAGCGTACACTGTGTGTTTGCGTCGAACCTGTGGAATGGGACGCAGTAGTACGTGCACTAGATAGATCAGTAAAATACTTAATAATCTGCATTTCCCGCTTGATCCTAACATCACTCATTACATGTGTGATTTACTGTAGACCTTTGATATTATTGCATGCTTTTTGCTTTGTTCTTTGACTTTGACCATGTCCTTATTCCTTGATATTCATGCTTTTCTTTATCCTTTATTTTCTCTACTTGCCGCCCACGACTTTCTTTAAGGGCACTCTTTTCTTTCTTTTAGATTAAGATTTTATAGGTGCTGAAGGATTTATTCCTGAAAGAATTGGTGAGCAACGTTTCTAAAGATGGATCCAGTCTCCGCTGCTTAGTTTTACTTGTTGCTAATTTTATTTCTTGAATATTATTATGACTTGTACTCTGTTTTGGGCTTTATGACCCGTAGTTTGTTTTGATCCCAGATGTTGGATATTTATATTGTTGGATTATTTCATTTATTATTGAAATTTTATCTTTAATTCATGTGGTTATTTTTCCTGCGTGGTTGTACATTGTTGTTCTTATAGATGAGTTAGTCTTGTACAGCTTATAAATGGTGTTTACATCATTCGCTGGGCCTACATTACGCACTCGTGTTCCGTATTTTGAGAAGCGGGGCGTAACAGGGTTTTTAGTCGTATCAAAGCCCAGGGTTGACTAATATATCAATCAAACATGACTATCTTTACGAGGGTTGGCTTTAATTGGTATATTAGTCAAGTTTGGCTCTAGCCGGGTTAACTCAGTGATTTGCACGCCACGATAATCACATGAATACTTGTATAATAACCAACATATGATATGGGTACTGACTATCTTTGATCGTGTTTCAGGTTATGGCTCATGGGAATTCTTCTTCTCGCTCGGGGGATGGGAAGCCGGACAACGCTGCTATTCTCTAGACGATTCAGCAGATGATGGCTCTTCAGTAGGGCACAATGAGCTGATGAGAGCCACTTTGGCAGCCAATGGTAATGTCACTGGACTTGCACCTGGGCCTCTGCCACCTAGGCTTGGTACAGTAGCGGATTTCATGAGGCTGCACTCGGATAAGTTTTTGGGTACTGAGTCGTCGTTGGAAGCCGAACAATGGCTTATCTGGACGGAGCAACTGCTGGTCGCCACTCGTGTTGCTGAGGAGGATCGTGTGAATGTGGTTCGCATCCAGCTGGTGGATCTCGCTCATATCTTGTGGCGGGTTGAATCCAAGAGGATATCGCGACCTATTGAGTGAGCCACTTTCTCTGAGAGCATCATGGCGAAGTTCTTTTCCAGTGTCACCAAGGCAGAGATGGAGCGACAATTTGTTTCCCTAACTCAGGGAAATCGTTCTGTGGACGAGTATGCTGCAGAGTTTACTCGACTCAGTCGATTCGCCCCTACCCTCGTTGCCACTGATAAGGCTCGGGCTAGTCATTTTCTGTTGGGCTTGAGCTTTTCCCCTAGGACCGTTTGGCTACTCTTTGGCTTCGTGCTTATTCCGATGTTCTGGATGCGGCTCGGATCCAAGAGTAGAATCTTAACAGATCTAATGTTCCTCAGAGGACTATTTCGCACCCCGTTGCAGCTCGGCCTTCCGGGGGGGCCAATTCGGAGGCCAGTTCCGACCTCTCTCGTGAGAGCATAGCCATACGCACCTGTTATCCCGAGGAATGTTGAGACTTGTGGCTACTGCTATAAGACTGGGTATTCATAGCGAGACTGTAGGATGGCCAACCAACAGTGCTTAGTGCGTGATAGCAGTGAGCATATGGTTCGTGACTGTCCGAGGAGCAGAGTTTCTGCACCGGTTGCTGGTGCTGCTCAGCTAGGAGCACCAACGCGTGGTTAAGGTAGACCGCCTCTTCCTCCACAGAGGCAAGTCTTTGATCAGAGGCATGTGGATCTTAGAGAAGGTCAGGTTGGTGGTCGTGGTCAGGTTTATAACCTGACAGCCGAGGAAGCGAAAGTTGCTGTTGGAGTGGTTGCAGGTATATCACAGTAGTTGTATTTTCTTTTTCTTTCTTTTAGTTTTCTGCATGCTATTATTTCTTTTCCCTCCTTTGTACAATTATTCGCGTATATATCCTGCTAGCACCTTATTCTTTGTTTGATCTTCTTCTAGGTGTGATTTTAGTCTTCTCTCTTCCAGCTCATGTGTTGTTTGATTCGGGTGCTACCCACTCTTTCATTTCTTCTCGCTTTGTCGATCAGCATGGTTTGGCTAGCGATGCAATGCCCGCAACTTGGGACATCACCACAGGTGGAGGTGTCGTTGTTTGTTCTAGGGTTTGCAAGCAGAGTTTGTTGCTGATTGGTGGTGTGGTCTTCTCGGCAGATTTGATTGTGATTCCCAACTCTGGTTTCGATGTCATTCTGGGCATGGACTGGTTGGGTGTTTCCTATGCCGTGATTGATTTTCGAGAGAAGAAAGTGACTTTCAGGCTTTCTGGTCAACCAGAATTTATTTTCCATGCGGGTGAGATACCATCAGGGCGTGTCAAGAACTCGATGGATCCCAAGGTTGTTTCTTTTGCATCGCTGGCTTCTGATGGGGTTGTTGAACCCTTAGTTGTGCGGGACTTTCTTGATGTGTTTCCCGAGGAATTGCCCGGTCTACCGCCAGTCCGAGATGTGGAGTTCAGCATTGACGTTCTGCCTGGTATGGCCCCTATTTCCAAGAGTCCGTATCGTATGGCGCCGGTTGAATTGGCAGAACAGAAGGTGCAAGTTCAGGAGCTGCTTGATAAGGGTTTTGTCAGACCTAGTGTTTTGCCATAGGGAGCCTCAGTTCTGTTGTCAGCAAGAAGGATGGAAGCTGCAGGCTTTGCATGGAATACAGGGAGTTGAACAATGTTACTGTCAAGAATCGGTATTCATTGCCAAGGATTGACGATTTATTCGACCAATTGGGAGGTGCTTCAGTATTCTCGAAGTTGGATCTTTGTTCCGGGTACCATCAAGTCAGGGTGAAGTCAGAGGATGTTCCGAAAATGGCTTTCTGAGCGAGATATGGGCATTACGAGTTCTTGGTGATGCCTTTCGGAGTGACTAATTCACCGGCTATGTTCATGAGTTTGATGAACCGTGTGTTTTTGCCATTCTTGGATCAGTTTGTCGTGGTCTTCATCGACGACATATTGGTGTACTCGCGGAATAGGGCAGATCATGTCGAGCATCTGAAGGTGGTCCTACAGACTTTTAGGGAGAACCAGCTGTGTAGGAAGCTCGATAAGTGCGAGTTCTGGCTGGATCAGGTTGCTTTTCTTAGCCACATTATTTCTGGTGCTGGTATTTCTGTGGATCCGTCGAAGATTTCTGCGGTCAAGGATTGACCTATTCCGAAGTCTGTTCCTGAGGTGCGAAGTTTCCTTGGTTGGTTGGTTACTATCGAAAGTTCGTTCAGGATTTCTTCAAAATCGCTGGACCCTTGACCAGTTTGACTAGGAAGGAGCAGAAGTTCGTCTGGGATGAAGCTTGTGATGAAGCTTTCACCGAGTTAAAGCATCGGTTGATGTCAGTGCCTGTGCTGACTGTACCCAACAGTTCTGGTGGTTTTGTGATCTTTTTTGATGCTTCGGGAAGAGGTCTGGGAGCAATGTTGATGCAGCGAGGCAGGGTTGTCGCTTATGCATCGAGGCAGTTGAGACCTCATGAGAAGAACTATCCTACGCATGATCTGGAACTTACAGCTGTGATCTTTTGCCTTGAAGTTGTGGAGGCACTATTTTCTTGGGGATGGAGTTGAGATTTTCACAGATCACAAGAGTCTTAAGTATGTGTTCACGTAAAAGAAATTGAACATGAGGCAGAGGAGATGGCTGGAATTGATGGCAGACTTTGACATCAATTTGGAGTATCACCCGGGCAGAGTTAATTCGGTGCCGAATGCTTTGAGTTGGAGGCCTACCGCTATGTTCCTCACTCAGCAGAAGGAACTAGTGGAGGACATGAGGAGGCTGGAGTTAGATGTATTGCTTCCCGAATCAGATTGGCAGCTTATGTTGTTGCAGTTGCAGTCGTTCTTGGTAGAGCAGATCAAGGCAGCTCAAGGGAGTGATAAGCAATTACAGGAGTTTCGGAGTGAGGTTGAAGCTGGTTTGAGATCTGATTTGGGTCTCTTCGGTTTGGCTCTAGGTTGTGTGTCCTAGGGGAGAAGTCAGGCAGAAGCTACTCAAGGAAGCTCATCAGTTCCCGTATTCTATTCATCCTGGTGGTACCAAGATGTAGAGGGACTTGAAACAGCATTTCTGGTGGCATGGTATGAAGCGGGATGTGGCTCGATTCGTCGCCCAGTGCCTAATCTGTCAGCAGGTGAAGGCGGAGCATCAGAGGACCGCAGGACTTTTGCAACTCCTTCCTATCCCTGAATGGAAGTGGGAGAATATCACAATGGACTTTGTGACAGATTTGCCAATGAGTCCTAGAGGTCATAATGCTATCTGGGTGATAGTGGATCGGTTGACGAAGTGTACTTACTTCATTCCTTTACGTGTAGGTCAGTCCACGGAGAGTTTGGCCGAGCAGTACGTTCAGGAGGTTATTCGTCTGCATGGAGTTCCTGTCAGCATCATATCGGATAGAGATACGAGGTTCAGATCTCAGTTCTGGGAGAGTTTGCAGAGGAGCTTGGGTACCAAGCTGAGCTACAGTACAACGTTCCATCCCCAGAAGGATGGGCAGTCAAAAAGGACAATTCAGACCCAAGAAGACATGTTGGGATCCTGCGTTCTTCAGTTTGGAGGTTCGTAGGAGGATCATCTTCACTTGGCCGAGTTCTCTTATAATAACAGTTACCAGGCGAGTCTCAAGGCTGCTCCATTCGAAGCTTTGTATGGGCGCAAGTGTAGATCGCCAGTCTGTTGAGATGATATCGGCGAGAAGAAGCTTTTAGGCCCTGAGTTAATCACAAAGACAGTTGATGCCGTGGCTCAGATCCGCAAGCATTTGTAGGTCGCTCAGGATCGGCAGAAGAGGTGGGATGATTGTCGTTGGAGACCTCTAGAGTTTGAGGTAGGTGAGCATGTGTTCCTCAAGGTATCGCCATGGAAAGGTATTATCCGTTTCAGCGGTGGACACAAGTTGAGTCCCCGATTCATCGGTCCATTCGATATTGTGGAACGTGTGGGCAAGGTAGCTTACAGGCTCGCATTACCATCAGCTTTAGCAGGTGTCCATGATGTATTCCATGTTTCTCATCTCAGGAAATACATCAGAGATGACAGTCATGTGGTTGACTACTCAGACTTGTCTGTGAGGCTGGATTTGTCCTGTGAAATTCGACCCGTCTCTATCTTAGACCGTCGAGAGAAGGTGCTAAGAATAGAGTCATCATGTTGGTCCGAGTTTCTTGGGATCCTCGCTCGCCAGGAGAGTCTATTTGGGAGTTCGAGGAAGAGATTCGGGAGAGGTTCCCTCATTTGTTTGAGTAAATTTTTTTTTTGCTTGTTTTGCTTTGTTGTTTCAGGGTTTGTCCTATGTACCACTTGTATGAATTTCGAAGACGAAATTCTTTTTGTAAGGTGGGTAGGATTTGTAAGCCCTATTTTCAGATTTTATTGTATTTTGTTTTCTTTTGATTATTGTATTTGGATTCATTTGTCATAGTGTATTTTGTCTTTTCTTGGGTTCTTTTGTTCTCTCTTGATCGATCTGCGTTCTTTTGGTTGGATTATGTTCTTTGCAAATTTTGCTCTTTCTATTTTGAGTTTGATTTGTTCTCCTTTGTGTTCGTCTCGTCTCATTGCATTCATTTTTTCTCTTTTTGGAGCCAAAACCGATACCCAGAACCCACATAATCTCAACCCAAAACCCAATTTCTTGATCCCTATAAATACCCTATTAATTAAACCCTAATAATCTCTCTCTCCCCGATCCCAAAACCCCTCTCTCTATTTCGTTGCACACCAACCCAAACCGCAAAACCCTACCCCGTCACCGTCTCCGATCGCCTTCGACCTCCGTCACCACCATCACCATCACCGTCTCCATCCCTTCGCCCTCATCGCCATCTCATCGTCCCGTCATCACCCCCGTTCACCTTACCGTAACCCAATCCACCGAACCTTTGCATTTCCGTTCCTCTACTTCATGCACCTCTTCGTCTTCGTCGTCCCTCACCGATCACCCTCGCGATCACCGCAGGACACCTAGCATCGCCGTTCGAGTCCCCAAGTGTTCCCGTCGTCGCTTTCTGTTTCCAACCGCAAAACAGAGTTCGCTCGTCGAGGTTGCCGTCGCAGCCGTCGCTTCCCGACCGTGGTGCCGACATCTTCGCTGTGGTGCCCCGCCGCAGTGCCGCCCCGTCCCGGCGTCTTGCCCCATCGCTTCGCAGTCGCCGTCACGACGCCATGCTCTCTCTCTCCTTGCTGAGGAAGGAGACGATCGCTGAGTGGTTGGCGCCGCTGTTCGATGTTCGGCCGTAGCGGATCCCCATTCACTATCCCGTGTTTGGGCCGATCCGGTGTGAAAGAGGCCACCCATTGGACAATTTTGCTGTTCCATGTTCTGGGCACATCAGATCCTCGATTGATGTTCTGTGTTCTATCCCAATCCGGTGTGAGGTTTTTCTCTTGGCTTTTGCTGTTGCTGTTGGTTCTTCGCACATATTTTGCACGTGTCTTAGGGAGTTCGCCCGGGATTCTGATCCCGTTATTCTTATTAATTGTATCTGCAATATAACAGGCAAGTCTCCTCTTGAACTAGTATTTTAATCTGTTCTAGTTTATTTGATCTCCTGCAAGTATATCCGTCCATTTTGTTATCAAACTGCTTTTGACAATTCTGTTAAGATTATCGAGGGTTTACACGAGCTAACCCGACATACTCTTAACATCGTGCTATCTCTTTGATCTAAAACCTAGTCCCTATTGTTTCATGCATATGCACTTAAATAACTAGATCCATGCATAGGACTACTTGATAAATTGGACATGTTGAATTGAACGTGCTAGGTTGAGTTTGACTGATAAAATACTACCATGCCTGTGATAAATGTATCTTAAACCTTAGAAATTTCATGCTGACACCTAGGATTCACTTGATTACCAATTTGCATGCTATATGTGATCATATGATTTATTTATTTGCCTGTTCATGTTAAGACAATTTTTGGACTGCTAGTTACTTCATTTTGTATTAGATTTTCACCCATGTTAATGTCATAATTTGAATTTCCTTTAAAAACTTGAATTTTTAGCCCATGATGTCTAGTTTAACATCATTTTGATGGATCTAAGTTCCGCTGTGTCATTTGCTAGATATCATCATTTTAGTACAACCACGTTAGGAATTTCAGACTCATAATTCCATGCATATCCTGCTGTTCTATATTTTATTTGAGCCTGTTTACAGTAAAAGAAAAATCTAAAATAAATTAGGCTGGACCTAGACATATATAGGTATCACCTAGAATTTTTAAAGATTTTATTAATGAGTTCTTTGACCTGTAATAATTAGTTGAACACAACCTACTGCATGCTGTCTGAACATAAAACCTGAATAGAATAGAGTTTTCACCCTAGTTCCTATATCTTTTGTATGCCTTAATTATACTCGTTGGAACTGTGTGGAAGTCTACTTTCTAGGCTTTCCGGCAGATTTAGATTTGCTATTTTTTAGTGGATGTAATATGTAATTTAGTACAGCAAGGTCATGCTGTCCTGATTTTGTGAAATGTGTTTATATGATGAGTTTGCCTTATGCTTTGTCTGTAATGCTTAAAATTAGTCACACATAGTAATATAAAACATTGACACCCTCTTGCATGCTCACATAGGATGAAAATAAATTAATAAAAACCCAAGGTATCATGGGTAGACTTGGTAGTGAACGATCGGAAACTGTACTCGGTCGGGCCCTACTGCCTGATCTGTACCGACCCGTACTGATGGCCATAAAATACTGCCCGATAATTATTGTCCCTGAACATGAAGTACTGATTACTAGTCCGAGTACACGGACCGAGGGCTCACCATCAGTCTAAAGCGTACACTGTGTGTTTGAGCGGAACCTGTGGAATGGGACGCAGTAGTACGTGCACTAGATAAATCAGTAAAATACTTAATAACCTGCATTTTCCGCTTGGTCCTGACATCACTAATTACATGCGTGACTTACTGTAGACCTTTGATATTATTGCCTGCTCTTTGCTTTGTTCTTTGACTTTGACCATGTCCTTGTTCCTTGATATTCATGCTTTCCTTTATCCTTTGTTTTCTCTACTGGCCATCCACGACTTGCTCTAAGGGCACTCTTTTCTTTCTTTTAGATCAAGATTTTACAGGTGCTGAAGGATCTATTCCTGAAGGAATTGGTGAGCAACGTTTCTAAAGATGGATCCAGTCTCCGCTGCTTAGTTTTACTTGTTGCTAATTTTATTTCTTGAATATTATTATGACTTGTACTCTGTTTTGGGCTTTATGACCCGTAGTTTGTTTTGATCCCAGATATTGGATATTTATATTGTGGAATTATTTCATTTATTATTGAAATTTCATCTTTAATTCATGTGGTTATTTTTCCTGCGTGGTTGTACATTGTTGTTCTTATTGCTGAGTTAGTCTGGTACAGCTTATGGATGGTGTTTACATCATTCGTTGGACCTACGTTACGCACTCGTGTTCCGTATTTTGGGAAGCGGGGCGTGACACTATCTATCTATCTTTCTATAATATAATATATAATAACTATTATAATGGAAGAGTTGGAGTTGTAAATCTACCTACTTACGTGCTACACACATGTAACTCAAACTCTCCGATTATAGTCTTCACATTTACTTTTAAAAATATATGATCCTATTTATTAAGTTATGCATCACACGTGTAAATCAGAGTTCTTATTTTAGATTTTTTAACTAAATTAATACGTGCATCGCGCGTGTATATTACTAGTTAATATATACTTCACGACTTTTGGTAATTGATTAAGGGATATGATTCCATTTCAAATTTTGGATGGAGAGAGTTAACTTCTACATTTGCTCACCTTTTTTGTTAGAAAAAAGAAGAAGAAAAATCATATACCGAAAATGGTCGTAGCATAATTACATTGTATAGATATGATTGTTCATCTCTATTTATCACACATGTTCGAGGAACAAAATTTCATGTAATGAGACAACAAATGGAACTCTTAAAACATAAAGCAGTTAGAATACACTTGATTATCATCCCTGATGCTGCTTGTTTTTTTGTGCGGGAGCAACATATGTGGGTTCTTGTAATTTGTAAAGTGGAACGGACAGATCTCAACCGCAAATTCGGATCTGCTTCTGGAGGTCGGCTCGGAAGAGTAGCTGGTAGCTAGCCGACCGGAGCACCTGCAAAAGACTTAGAAATACCGGGAGAAATTCCGGCGACAGACCCTCCGACGATCTAGTCAGTCACTGGAAAAGAAGAGGAAATTAGGGTTCATGTGAGAAATTTGAGATTACCTTGTGCAGGGAGAAGGGGGCGTGGTATTTATAGGCAAAGCAAAGCGGGTATCTGACCCTAATGGGCCGGGTTAGACCTGGGCCTGAAGTTGCAGAAGGCCCGTTAGACTTTTTAACCTAATGATGTGAGATAAGCGAATATCGAGGAGATCCGACGGCCCTGATTGGACAACATCCTTTATACCCACATCACATACCATATGTTCCAACCAATTCCATACCTATATTTTCGATATATATACAGAATTTTAGGCTAGCAATTTAGCATATATACAGAAAGAGAGAATTTTCGAAGATAATAAACAGAGAGAAGCATTAGAAAAATACTATGATGTAAGCGTGAGAACTATAGAAAAACAAGCCTGTATCTAATAATGGATGCAAAATAGTGAAATAAATTTCAACCATCTGTTACGAGACTCACCCTTAGTAAAATGTGGGTCATTTTGCATAGCAAGCCATTGCGATTGAAGAAGATAATAATTGAACCTTTTTATCATAACTGTAACCTGCCTCGTGTAAGTATATGCACGGAAAAAGTTGTTCTTGAATTTCATCCCATACTGAAAAGGAGGAAATACACATATTACAAATAAAGTTGATCATTTAAAAGGTTCAAGCGATCGAAAAGGATGGTGATGAATACATATCTACCTGCTTCAGTTTCGACAGGTTCAACACCATGATAAATAAGGAGGTGAACAATTGTTTCTTTCTTATTTAATATATATATATATATATATATATATATATATATATATATATATATATCAATGCATTTTTCAATCTGCGTTTTCACCTTAATGAGAAAAGAAAGAAGTGATGAGATGTTTAACAAATGGAAGCATTAAACATTAATTCACTTGAAAGAAGCAGGAAAACTATTATTAAATCGCCACGATTTCTCCAAAAATAAACTGAAACAAAATAAAACTAAAAATTAAAAATGATAATAACAATTTGAAATTTATAAAATTATATTTTGTTATCTTTGATGTTGGATATAGCGTAACATCAATCAATACGGATAATCATTGATGCTGGATATAGTGTAACATCAATCAATACAAAACTGGACTATAGAACCTACAATGGTGCCATTAACGAACAAGTTAGAGAAATCGGTGGTAGTGTTTGCCTTGCTGCTTATCGAGTCTTCAATTAAAATGTAGTTCCAGAGATATGCTTAGGTTTTATTTTTTATATTAAATGGCATAACATCTTACGTGTACTCTTAATTTGCAAGGAATTATGTTCATAAACTTGTATCTGGAAATATTTTAAACTGGTCTATATCAAATGAGAATTGCTTTATAAACCCATGGGATTGAAGAACGTTGCACAGTATTCCTTGTTAAATCTCCACGGACAGTTATTGATCCCAGTGAGGAAAAACAGTTAAACATTAGCTCAACCTAAATGATTCTAGAATTAGGCAAACGAATACAAAATTACAAAAATAAATGAGGGCGCCTCTTTGTGGCTCTACATTACCCAAGATAGATTATTTAATTTTCTTTGGTTAGGGTGAAACTGAGGTCAATGTAGTTGTTAAGATAAATCAGAGAGATAAAAACAATACTGATTATTGAAATGAGAAATAACTAAGTACAATATCTCATATATATATGTGTGAACCAAATACAAAACTAGCTCAATATCCAATGTGGAACTATAATATCTAACACCCCCTCTCAAACTCACGGTGAGTCAAACAGTGTGAGTTTGCCCACTAAATATTGAAATCTCTGAACAATATGAGATTCGGTGAAGAAGTCTATCGTCTGCTGTGACGAGGTAATAGAATGAAGTGAAATGGTCTCTGCTTCAAAGCGCTCACGAACATAATGACAATCAATCTCTATATGTTACGTTCGCTCATGAAAGACCGGGTTGCTTGCAATGTGTAGTGCACTCCGGTTATCACAATGAAGAGGAGTAACTCCTGAAAGAGTGACACACATATCTGATAACAACCAACGAACATGAACAATCTCTCTAGTAGTAGTTATTATTCCTCTGTACTTAGCTTCGGTCAAAGAACATGCGACAACTGTTTGTTTCTTACTTCGTCATGAGATCAGCGAATCACCAAGAAATAGACAGAAACCTGTGGTAGACCGTCTGGTAGTAGGATCACCTGTCCAATCTAAATCAGAATATGCACTCAACTATAGTTTGGATGTAGCAGGCATGAATAATGTCTCGACGATATCTGAGAATCCGAAGAAGAGCACCGTAGTGAACTGACGTAGGAGCGAAAACAAACTGACTGACAACACTAACTACGTGAGTAATATCGGCTCTGGTAGTGCATAAGTAAAAAAAGCCATCCAACAATTTGTATGTATCTAGTGGGATCGGGAAGGAGCTCGCCATCAGTGGGACAAAGCTTCACATGAAGCTCTAAAGGTGTATCGGCTGATCGACTGTCAGAAAAGCATGCAGTAGAGATAATATCTTATGTGTATTTCTATTGAAAAATGAGTATCCCCCGAGATGTGTAATGCCCCGACTTTCATGATTTTTTTTTTTATTTGTGCCCGTACAATTTTTGTAGTATATAAATATTATAATTATCTTCATTATGGGTAATGTGTATATGTATGCATATGTATATGTGTTCTCTAATTATTTTCATAAAGGCCCATCTTACTCAAATAAATAAAAGCCTTATTTTAGCACAAATCTAATTTATTTTGTAAAATATTATTTGGCCCATTAGATAAAGCCCATGAGCTATTTCTCTTTTTATTGCAACTTGTAATGTTAAATATTTTATAAGATTATTTTTAATGTAGAACTTTTTGGAGACTAGTGAGTGCACGTGCATTGCACGTACACGTGCATGAACACACCAAGTAGGGGCCGGTTTGTGCATAAGGAGTGGAAGAGTGTGTGGGTAGTTATTTTGAGTGTGTGGGTGGTTGCTATAACTCCTACTCTCATCCTAACCCTCCATCCTATAACCATCTATTTGATCCTAGCCCTCCAACCAACTCCTAAATTGTATATAAATACCCCTTCCATTTAATTGTTTTCTAGACTAAAAATCTATTAAGAGAAATTTTTAAGGAGTTGAGAGTGAGTGTTCCTTTGGAGGCCGGTCATCACTACAGGAAGAGTTCTCGGTTTTGGCAAGGAGCAAGGAGGAGGAGACGTACATCGCAACTAGGAAGCTCTAAAGGGATTTCGTTTTATTTCTTCAAAAATGTGGGTGTTTCTCATAACTTCTAGAATAGAATTCGTGCTAGGATTGAGATTGAATTGTCATTATGCGTGTGAAAAATTGGATTGATAGAATGATTGTTATATTGAAATTTTCCATGCTATATATAATGTGAAAATTTGAATGAATGGTAAAGAACTAAAGACATTTGAGAAACTGGAACTTACATGTACAGTCGACCGATCACGTCGAACAGTCGATTGGTCTGATGAAATAAAATATGTATAGTTTGAAATTCCATGAAATGATATGTTTAATGTGTGTTATTATCTTGACTTTTCTAGCATGCTAATTCGGAGTTAATATTCATCTCCGTAGACAAACAATGAGTAAAGGAAAAATGTATGGTTAGAAATCGCATATGTGTGAAAGAAAAACACTAGTCATGAGAATTCTACATCAAATTGTAAACTACGTTTATGATGATGGTAACTGGATAAAATTGCATGTTTGTATCGATATTGAACATACTGTAGTTTAACAAAAATGTTGTGTGCTAATCGAAAGAAAGAAGGAAGAAATATTTCCTTAATTCGAAATTTTAACTCTGATCAGTCGACCGAATAGATGTAGTAGTCGACTGTCCTGAACATTAAAAATCTTCGAATCAAAACCCTGTAGAACAGCCGACTGGTTTGAGTAACAGTCGACTGCCCCGTGATTGAAATTTTATAGTTGTAAACACTGCGGAATAGCCGACTGGTCATGTGCAGCAGTCGACTATTTCGAAACTTTTCTTGAATAATTTTCCTTGCTGAATAAGTCAACTGAGTATGTTCTAAGTCGATTGTCCGGATCTTTTTCGACAGAATTCTAGATTTACTTTCTAATAAATATTATGTATCTATTGTTGATGAATAAAGATTGGTTGTGACATTTTAGATCTGTCTCTGTATGAAATGAAGTAAATCATTCTATTGAATTTATGAAAAGTTTTATGATTGTGAAAGCTATGAACATGAAAAGGAAAACCTACTGTAATTATGAAAAATGAACTTATGAGCTTGAAAGGCTCAAATTCTTGGTAATTGTGAATTGGAATTAAAAACTAGAGGGTAGCTAAGTCTCACACCGGTAGTTGAGAAGAAATGAATTGAAATAAATTGTTGATATGAACGAACAAGGTTTGGGTCATGTTGAATGAATGATTAAGTCCGGTATAGTGGCGAGGCTAACTCTAGAAATTTGATTTTGTTCATGATTCTAATAAACTAAGGACTAGATATATAGTGGAGATGTGATGAAAGTAAGAGAAAAATACGAGTATGAGGGCCATCGGATTGGCGGTGTGAGAGTGATCCACAGGCTTCCTGCTTGATGCGTCAGGACATGGCGTGGGCACTACTCCAGAATTATCGTCCCGGTGGCGACGCTTGTGGGTTGTTTGAGTGGCTACGGGTGGTGCCATTGTTCCATGGCGGAGGCTGAATTGTCCATAGTCTGCCTGCTCGATGCGTCGTGTCAGTGCGTGGGATTCCCCTCCAGGCTGCCTGGACATGGGCTCGTAGATCATAGAACATCTAGGATACTTACCGTAGTTACCGTAGTAGATTAAGTCATGGCGAGGGGTTGAACCGTATAAAATGAAGTACGATTAAGGGCTTGCCCTCGGACCTATGTAGTATGGGATGCATAGAATCCAAACAAGTGTGCATTAGTATCATACAACATAATAACTGCATTAAGGACTAAGTGCACAATCACAACACGACATCAACAGGATAGTCCCTTTATCTTTGTTTGTGAACAAGTTTGTGGTTTGTTAAGAAATGAGAATCGTTATACTATTTCCGGCATAGAGATGATGGACGTGTATAATTTTCGTCGGTTGAATAAACTGACGTACCCACAGTTTTGTATGCAGGATAAATGGCTTGATAAAGATTAAAGGAGAATTGATGCTTAGAGATTATTCATTGTTGTATCTTTGTATAATGTTGTAAATTGCTTCCGCTGTCATTACATGTAAATTATTGTGATATATGCTTCCGCTGTAAAATTTAAAGTGTAAAGATCTCATGTAACTCTGATGTAAAGTGAAAAGTTTTTATTTCCTTGTAAAATTGTACTAAATGAAGTGTAAAAGATCCTATGGAACTCGAATTCGGTTGTAATTGGAATTTGGGGTGTTACAAGATGCATGAGCAATCTCTAGACCAAGAAAATAATGTAGTCTGCCAAGGTCTTTCATTTGGAACTACTGGTGAAGGTATTTCTGGGTGGATGTAATGCCTGCGGAGTCATCTTCAGTAATGGTCATATCATTAACATAGAGTAGTAGAAGTACCCTCCCCTGCGGTGATGACCATAAACATAGAATGGTCCTGGGAACTCTGACTAAAACCAGCCTTGGTGGTGACAAGGCGAAAACACTTAAATCAGGCTCGAGAGGCCTACTTCAAACCATATATAACCCGACGCAGCCGGCAAACATGACGATGAGGAGTAGGGAGGCTAGGAGTAGGATCCATATAAACAACCTTAGATAAGGTACCATGAAGAAAAGTATTCTTCACGTCCATCTGGTATAATGGCCACTGACGGATGGCTGCAACAGCAAGAAGAGTGCGAACAGTAGTCATCTGTGCAACGGGAGCAAATGTCTCATCATAATCAATGTCATACTCCTGAGTAAATCCTCGGGCTACTAGACGAGCCTTGTGCCGCTCAATAGATCCATCAGGTTGATATTTGACCTTGAAGATCCCCTTGCAGCTAATAGGCTGAACGCCCTTAGGCCGAGGAACGACATCCCAAATGCCAGTCTGATCAAATGTACTAAATTCCTCTGCAATTGCTTTTCTCCACTCGGGATATTGAATTGTGTCCTGATAGATTCTGGGCTCACGTGTAGAGTGTATAGCAGTGAGATGCATGGAACTGTGTTGAGTAGGAAGCTAGGGTGGCAAAACCAAACTAGTAAGAAGGACCAGTGGCATCAGATGAATAACGTGCCAGAGGGATACCAGAAGTGGAACGTGTAAACTGATGAAGTGGTGGTGGACTGACAGGGTGTGGGGGTGAGGAAGGTGAAATGGGTGCATGTGTCGGTGGGGAAGTAGGTGGGGTAGGTGCTGGCAGCTGTGGAGATGCCGGTGGTGTTTCAGTAGGAAGAACAATAGGTGTAAGGACTACAGGAGATGTGAATGGAGGTAGAGGGGTGGGATCAAAAGGAATGTGCGAAAATGAAGTCGGGGAGCTAGCAATAGCTGGGGAATCGAGAAACCTAGCATTCTCGGGAGAGGGGGGGGGGTCAGGTAGTAAGGAGAGTTTCCACAAAGGTTACATGTCGAGAAATACGGACACGACTCGCCGATGGATCGAAACAACAATAACCTTTGTGTTCGGGATTGAGACCTACGTGAACGCACTTAGCAGCACGAGTGGAGAGCTTCGTGCACTCAGTAGGAGGGAGAAGGACGTAACAGGTGCACCCAAAGGTACGGAGCATACTGTATTCGGGAGGTGAGTGATAAAGAGCCTCATAAGGCATCGTACCAGCTAGGGCAGACGAGGGAGTAATGTTAATAAGCCTAACAGAGGTCATGACAACTTCAACCCAGAAAGAACGATGAGCGGAAGAGGAGAGTAAAAGAGCGCGAGCCGTCCCAAGGATGTGGCGATGTTTGCGTTCAGCTACACCATTCTTCTTATGTGTGTGATGGCATGATTGCTGAAAAAGGGTGTCGCGAGACTGAAGGATCGATCTCATAGTGGTGGAAGTGAACCCACGAGCACCGTCCAATCGAAAATTCTTAATGGGCACACCGAACTGAGTGTGAATCATAGTCGTAAAGAACCGGTAAATATTAGGTATCTCAGATTGCTGACGTATAAGAAAAACACATGTATGTCTAGTGAAGTCATCAATGAAGGCAACATAATAGAGATAGCCTTTCTACGAAGGTACAGGAGAGGGTCCCCATATGCCAGAATGAACAAGTTGAAAATGATGGGTGGTTTGAGAAGTGATTTTGTGACTAAAGGGTAGAGCGATATGTTTGGCCAAATGACAACCTTGAAAATCAGATAGTGTTTAAAAGTAAGAGAACTAAGGGCACCACTACGAGCTAAAGTCTGGAGATGAGACGCACTAATATGACTTAAATGTATGTGCCACAGATCAACATCAGAGGAAACAATACCGGCAAAACTAGAAGGAGATTGATGTGCACGAAGAAAATCTAGATGATATAGACAATCCTGTAACGCCCTGAATTCTAAATACGACTGAATTCGAAGTTCCACAGGATCTTTACACTTCACTTCGTACAATTTTACAAGAAAATTTGAACTCTTTATAATACAATAGAGTCATTTACATTTAATTACACAGCGGAAGATAAAATGAAGTACAATAATAAAAAATTATACAATTGCAACATCTTTAACATGTAATTAATCAACATCATATCAACTTTGTATCTTCATGAAAATTCATCTTCTGCATATAAAACTGTGGACACGTCAGTTGCTTACAACCGACGAAAATGTTATACATGGTCATCATCTTTATGCCGAACATATAACGATCTTAATACTTTAACAAACCACAAACTTGAATGCAAAATAAAGTGTTAAAATGTGACTACTCTAAACATGTAAGTGTATGCAATGCCTTAATGCCTAATGCATATATTTTATACTAAGATGACACTAATGCATACTTGTTCGGATTCTATGCATCACATACTACATAGGTCCGAGGGCAAGCACCTACGTACTCCAAATTAAAGGGTTCGATCCCTCGCCATGAAAACTACCCAGTAATAAAAGCAAGGTTTAGACATCCCACGAGTACGGATCCCAGTCCCGAAGTATACCGCCCGATTGTTATACAGACTCCTCGTCGTGCGAACATCCCGTAAGCACCCCTCTAGCCCCAATATACGTATATACGCTGGAGTACGACAAACTATTCACCTGACCACGCATAGTTCCGAATTTAAAATAAAAGCTCGTCTCCATCGAAGCAACCTCAGTCCCGGAGCACACCGCTCGACTGGGTCTATAGTCCCAGAGTACACCGCCCGACTATATATAGTGCTCCACTTACGTTTGCCCAGGTTTACTACATCTTCACTTATGTGCCTAGTTCTTAAGTCCAAGACATGAATAAATTATCATACCTAGAGTTAGTTTTACCCCCTACCGAACTTAATCACAAATACCGAGATAGCTCCATGGCCATATCTCAAAATATAACTCAAATCTTTTAATTCAACAATGCCGATACCCGAGGTCTCACTAAACTTTAGATTACAATCTTTCATGTACAAGAATCCATGGGTACTCATACCCTTCAATAATCATGTATTAAACTCAATGTATTCTTATCTTCAACTTATTCACAATTTAACTAATGTCTTATCTTAGCATTACACATGATTCATTTATTCAATTACAATTCAAAATAAAACAATATTTCTTTTCATGAAGAATAGATTCATCCACTTTAAGTGTAAAACCCCGAATTCCAAATAAGACCGAATTCGAAGTTCCACAGAATCTTTACACTTCTCTTCGTACAATTTTACAAGGAATTAAAAACTTTTGTTATATTAGAGTTACATTTACATTACATATTTACAGCGGAAGCAATTTACAACAAATTACATGAATAGAAATGTACAACACTTGAATCATTCTTTAAGCAGTATGCATACTTTAGTCTTGTTAATCACTTTATCCTGCATAGAAACTGTAGGCACGTCAGTTCATTCAACTGACGCTAGGATATAATACATCAATTTTCTCTTGGAAAACACAAACTTGTCACAAACAGAACTATGAGGACTATCCTATTGATGTCGTGTTGTGCGGTGCATTTAGTCCTTAATGCAGTTATGTATGTTACATGAATGCGCACTTGTTCAGATTCTATGCATCCCATACTACATAGGTCTGAGGGCAAGCCTGTAACCCTTGTTTCCCGTTTCTTGTATTTTCTTTTTTCGTGTGTTTTTCTGTATTTAAAATTTTTATAACTTTCTTTTCGCTCTTAAAATCTTTTACAACCATTACATTTTCAATTGATCGAATTTTAACAAAATATTATTCCGGTTTCTAAGAAATTTTCTATTTCATTTATTATTCGAAAATTATATTTATGACGATGTATTTTAATTTTATTTTATGTTTCTAAGTGATCAACTACTTATATTATATATTATTACTGATTGAATTATTTTAATAATTTTGTTAAACTCGATTTTGCATTTTGATAAGCATGTGGTATTATTATTATTATTACTCTTATTACTCTTATTGTTATTATTACTAGTTGATTATTTGAATTATTTTGTGAAATCCAAAATCGAATTTAAGATTTCAACTTATTCTACATAAATGGTTTGATTTTGTTATTGTTATTATTATCGTAAATTTTTGCATTTAATAAGCATAAAGTTTAATCAATACTATAATATATTAATTGATTTATTTATTATTAAACCCTATTTTCTTTTGGATCTTGAATCTACAACCCAATAACCTATCCTACCCGCAACCCGTTAGCACCCCAAACCCAAACCCATCTGCATTACCCTATACATTTGCATCCGAAACCCAATACACCCTATCCCCTCATATATATTAACCCCTACATTTTTCCATGTTCATCTTTTGCTATTTACCCTAGCCGTCTTCAAACCACAGCCGCCTCTTTACTCTCGACCTCTCCTCCTTCCTGGTTTCCCCTCCCCCTGCGTCGTCGGCAATCCCCACTCGACAACAGCACCCTACGCCCCGTCGCGCCGCACCCTCACCTCGGCAGCACCCCCCACAGCGCGACCCCCCGTCGCACTGTCTCCCTCCCGATGCAGCAGCAAGCAAACTCCCCCCTGTCGCCCAGTCGCAACGTCGGCGTCCATCATCCTCGCGTGCCTTCCGGTGTGTCGCCCTGCACCTTCTGCAGTGCGCCGCCTTCGATAACCGTCCCGTGATGTCCTCTCGGCGATGCCGCCAGAGCATAGAGCTGTCTTCCCCTGCGCGTCGTCTCCCCTACGTCGCAGCCATCTGCGGCAGCCCCCCTGCCGTCCTTCGCCTTGTCGCCAGTCCCGCCATGCCGCCGCTAGCCGTTGCCGAAGCCAATGCAGCTCCATTGCTGGTTGATTGGGTTTGATCAACTTTGATTGTGGGCCGTCGGATCTACTTTGATCATCATCTTGATTATCACCATCGGGGTGATCTTGGCCGTTCGATCGCGATCATCATCAACTTCATCATCACCTTGATCTGGACCATCTGATCTTGTTGATCTTGATCTTGTTCTCATCCGTGTTGATTCACCCGATCGTTGTTTGATCATCTTGACCTTGATCTTCATCGTGATCCGTTCGTTGGTTTGTGTTCGTGATTGGTTCGTGTGTTCATTCGATCCGTTCGTTGTGTCCATGTCGGGATACGTTCCCGGTATCCTTTCATCGGATTCATCGTCTACACCCCAAGGCAAGTATCTTCTTGTACATTTCGTTTTCTAATACAAGCTTTTCCTTGAAAATACTGCAAATAGATTGTAAATGTGACTCCTCTTTGTTTATCGTTGATGATCTCATGTTTCTCCTTATCTTTTACATGATCTAAGAGTCACAACTATTCGTTGATACACTTGTTCACAACTAGTAAAATTTTGGATACATTTCATGCAAAAAAATGTCTTGTTTGGTTTCTGTTCTGTCTTGGCTTGCTGTTTCAACCCTGATAAAACCAGAATTTGAACTAAAGTCCTGAATATGATATGTATCCCCAAGTTTCTAGTTGCCAATAACATCAAGAATTTTCGAATTCCGAGTTACGGTTTGAGAGATATCGCAGTTTTACTACTGCTGTGTCTGTAATCGCATATTCATAAAAACTGCTGTACCACTTTGGTTTACAATCATTTTAACTATGATACCAGTAATTAAATGACTTGAAATTTTACATAATGATACTGGACACCCTAGAGAACATTCCCTAAATTTCTTAGAATTAATTATTGAAGTTTCAAACCTGATTCATATGTATAAACTCAGTTTTATAAATTCTGGCTGAACACAAATCCTGTATAGTTTACTGTTTTGACACATGTTATTACAACTTTTATGTATCTTAATTATATGCGTTGGAACCAGAAATGAGTCTAGTTTCTAGGCCTTCTCACGGATCCACATTTGCTATCTTGTAGTAACGGGAATCGCAGTTTTGGTGCAGCAACGTCATGCTATCCAGAACTGCAATTCGTGTAGTTCTTGATAATCTTAATTTATGTTGACCCTCGAATATGCTTTATAATAAACTTGTACCATGTTCTTGATCATGTTTACTTGACCTGTTTCACACACTTTCATGCTTGTTTGATGATAATAATAAATAATAAGCCGAGGTTTAAGGGAAAGACCATAGTAGTGGACAGTATAGGTAAGTGTACTTGGAAGGGGGCCCGTGTTTCCCACTTGATACATGCTTCATGAACTAGTTATATTATTATTCAATTCATGAACTAGTATATTATTTGATTCATGAACTAGTATATTATTATTCGATTCATGAACTAGTATATTATTTTATTCATGAACTAGTATATATTTGATTCGTGACTTGTCTTGTTATGACTTGACACATGAACTAGTTATATGATTACCCGATTCATGAGCATAGCTTGCTTGATACTTGATACCTGAGTACACCGCCCTATAGACTCCACCACTAGGCCTAAACAAAACTATTTGTATGTAGCAACCATGTAGTAAAAGTATGAATGCATGAAGTGCTACCTAGATAGAATTAAACATTAGACTTAAGATTAACTTGTCACTTGTACACACTTGATACCTTACTTGAGACTTGTTACTTGAGACCTGTTACTTGTTACTTAACACTTATACGTGATACTTGTTACTTGATACTTGATACCATTACATGTTCACTTGCCACTTGTTCTACTACTAGTACTTGTTACCCAATCTTGTCACTTGTGTTTTCTTTCTTGCTAGCTAGTTTCTTGAATCCCCTTGTTGCATCCCTATTATATTATATTATACATTCTTGATTTCAAATCTTGTTCCATATTTCTTACACTTGTTTTTATACCCTTGCTTGTACTATTTGCGGCCCTAACTTGCACTCAGGGCGTTTGTCTCGTTTCTTTTTTTTTCCTTTTATATATATATACAAACTTTGGAGATGAATTGCTTGGTGGAATTGGTGAGCAGACATTCTAGGCTTCGCTTGGAGAAAAGACTTGCTTTAAATATTTTGTTTTGAGTTATTTATTCCTTTTGCTACTTAAAACTTGTAACGAGCTTATAGTCCCGAGTTTTTATCTTTTGATCCAGATTTGAAAACTATTTGGGATATTATTATTTTGTTTCAATTGTTTTCTTTTGATTAATAAATTATTCATGCATGCGTGGTTGTGTACATTTTGTTATATTCTTGTTATGATGTTGAGTCGATCCTACAGTTTATGAATGATGAAAATCATTCGCTAGGCTTTGTCACGCGCTCGTATTCCGTATTTTTGGGAAGCGGGGTGTGACAAAGCCCTTAATCGTTCTTCATCTTGTAGGGTTCAACCCCTCGCTATGACTTAAACTACTCCGGTAACTACGATAAGTATTTTAGATGTTCTATGAGTTACGAGCTCATGTCCAGACAGCCTAGAGGAGAATCCCACGTCATGACACGACGCATCGTGTAGAACCTATGGACAATTCAGCCTCCGTCATGGGACATGATACCACTCGTAGTCACCAAACACCCCACAAGCGTCACCTGCGGTACGGACTCCTGAAGACATATCCATATCTTGACACGATGCATCGTGTAGACAGCCTGTGAATATTCTCACGCCGTAGCTCCGAGGCCCTCATACTCGTGTTTTTCTCTTACTTTCGTTACATCTCCACTATGTGTCTAGTCCTTAATTATTTGAATCATGAATAAAATCAATCCTCTAGAGTTAGCCCTTCCATCATACCGGTCTTAACCATTTATATAACATGACCCCAAATCTTGGTCTTTTCATTCAAATCTTATTTCAACAATATCTAGTTCTCAATTTCACTTCATAATCACAAAAAATGTGTTTTCATACTCATAAAGTCTTTTTCATAGCTCAACATGATTTCCACACTACAAAAGATACTCGATTTATCGGCGTTTTTTTACGTCTTTGCCGGCGTTTTTTTACGCCGGTGAAACCTTCACCGGCGTTTATAATAGCGCCGGTCCAAATGCCGCCGAAGCGAGCGTCGTGGAAAGGAAGGGGTCTACACCGGCGGTTTTAGTGGACGCCAGTAAATGTGACAACTACACCGGCGGCCAGAAAATGCCGGTGTATGCCGGTCTCTGAGTGCCGTTCTTTTACCCCAATATACATTCACCGGCGGTCATAAACCGCCAGTGTTTATACATTCACCGGCGTTTATAGAAATGCCGGTGTAGAATGAAAGTATACCGGCAGTCATAGATCGCCGGTGTATGTGCATTTATGAGTGCCCGGTTTTCCCTACTTACAAGCACCGGCGTGATAAAAAAACGCCGGTGTAGTTAGGTTCACCGGCGTTTTATAAAACGCCGGTGTTTCTTGGTACCGTTACAGCTAGCGGTATACACCGGCGTGTGTGGGAACGCCGGTATATCGTACACTGCAACTAATTCATTAGATAGACCGGCGTTTTATAAAACGCCGGTCTAGCTATGCCCGTTTGTTTTCCATTCTGCAGTTTTCCGTTCGATTTCAATTCGCAGTTTCATTTACAAAACCTGTAAACTAATTCACAACTGATTCAACCAATTTCGTTGCATATTAATGCGCAAATCACAACCAAACACAAGAATAATAAAGTTTCACACATGTCATATCCCAAATATCTCAACAAACTAATTAACAGTGTCATAATCACAACCAATCACAACCAAATTCACCGCAAAATTAACAGTGTCATAATTAACAAATTAATATAGTGACGAACATCCCAAATATCTCAACAAACCAGTCTGACAAATATCTCAAAAATCCCAAATTAACAGTCTGACATAACTCTCATAAAAAAAAACAGTCTGACATAACAGCAAGGAGGACATAAGAACAACAATCATACAGCAAGGAGGACATAAGAACAGCAAGGAGGACCACGGATTCATACCCCTCGAGTCGCTTCAGTTCTGATCATCAGAATTTCCTTCATCTGGGCAACCGCTCTGTGAAAAAAAAACAATAGTTTAATTCAACAGTAGACCACAATACAGAATATACATATTTTTTGAACTTGCAAAAAAATCTAACTGTATCTTAAATTATAAGATCAAAGTGCCAATTGCAAATGGAATTGTTAATGATATATAGAGAGGTAAAATAATTACATTGCAATGCTAAACATCTAGTACTTAATTTTGTTTTTAAATATATCTAAAATAACAAAACAAATGAAAATTCAGTATCTAACGTGAAACCTTTATATTCTCCTCTGATTGGGAATATCCACTATCTAAAACAGTAAAACAAATGAAAATTCAGTATCTAAGCATGTCTTTCATGGATTGTTCAGACAATCCATGAAACTGTCATCGTGGACGGAAACCAAATATAAGAAAAATAAGAAAAATAAGATAGGGCTCATATCAAGTGTATTTTTAGGGAACTGTCATCGTGGAAGGAAACCAAATATAGAAGCCAGAAATGGAAACAGAAAGAAGAATGGTAGAGACTTTGGATACACCAGGCTAACATAGCGGTATTTTCCTCATCTCTCTCTCATCCCTTGTTTCCCTTCAGCACATGAACACAAAGAGACATCAGCAACAACAGCAAGAGCGACAAGAACAACAATAATAATAAATTATTATGAACAAGATGTCTCTATATGGGTTTCCAGATCTCCACTCGAGCCCTCTCGTTCTAATCACAGCCCAATTAAGAACATAGACAACAGCCACTAAACAATCCAATCACAGCCCAAGATGACAATCAGATGCATGAAATCAGCTTCATTAACAGTGAAAGAAAATGAGGATGCTAGCAGCATACTTAGTTTGGAAGTGAACCCATTTTTGGTTAAAAAATCAAGCCAAAGATGGCAAACAGGTTACTTTAACAGTATCTTAAAATGAAAATTTCCATTATCTGAGCATATATGTTGCTCTACTAATTCTTGAGCCCAACTAAATCTAAAACTCAATTGTTGTACATATCCGGAGGATTTGGGCATACAGCTATACCATCCTCAGTTCACAGTGAACCCATTTTGGTCAAAAAAACATGCCAAGATGACAATCAGATGCATGAAATAAGCTTCATTAACAGTGAAAGAAGATGGAGATGCTAGCAGCATACTTAGTTTGGAAGTGAACCCATTTTTTGTTAAAAAATCATGCCAAAGAGGGCAAACAGGTTACTTTAACAGTATCTTAAAATGAAAATTTCCGTTATCTACGCATATATGTCGCTCTACTAATTCTTTAGCCCAACTAAATCTAAAACCCAATTGTTGTACATATCCGGAGGATTTTGGCATACAGCTATACCATCCTCAGTTCACAGTGAACCCATTTTGGTCCAAAAAACATGCCCAGATGACAATCAGATGCATGAAATAAGCTTCATTAACAGTGAAAGAAGATGGGGATGCTAGCAGCATACTTAGTTTGGAAGTGAACCCATTTTTGGTTAAAAAATCATGCCAAAGATGGCAAACAGGTTACTTCAACAGTATCTGAAAATGAAAATTTCCATTATCTGAGCATATATGTTGCTCTACTAATTCTTGAGCCCAACTAAATCTAAAACCCAATTGTTGTGCATATCCGGAGGATTTTGGCATACGTAACTATAGCATCCTCAGTTCACAGTGAACCCATTTTGGTCAAAAAAACATGCCAAGATGACAATCAGATGCATGAAATAAGCTTCATTAACAGTAAAAGAAGATGGGGATGCTAGCAGCATACTTAGTTTGGAAGTGAACCCATTTTTTGTTAAAAAATCATGCCAAAGAGGGCAAACAGGTTATTTTAACAGTATCTTAAAATGAAAATTTCCATTATCTGAGCATATATGTTGCTCTACTAATTCTTTAGCCCAACTAAATCTAAAACCCAATTGTTGTGCATATCCGGAGGATTTTGGCATACGTACCTATAACATCCTCATTTCACAGTGAACCCATTTTGGTCAAAAAAACATGCCAAGATGACAATCAGATGCATGAAATAAGATTCATTAACAGTAAAAGAAGATGGGGATGCTAGCAGCATACTTAGTTTGGAAGTGAACCCATTTTTTGTTAAAAAATCATGCCAAAGAGGGCAAACAGGTTACTTTAACAGTATCTTAAAAATAAAAATTTCCATTATCTGAGCTTATATGTTGCTCTACTAATTCTTTAGCCCAACTAAATCTAAAACCCAATTGTTGTGCATATCCGGAGGATTTTGGCATACGTACCTATAGTATCCTCAGTTCACAGTGAACCCATTTTGGTCAAAAAAACATGCCAAGATGACAATCAGATGCATGAAATAAGCTTCATTAACAGTAAAAGAAGATGGGGATGCTAGCAGCATACTTAGTTTGGAAGTGAACCCATTTTTTGTTAAAAAATCATGCCAAAGAGGGCAAACAGGTTACTTTAACAGTATCTTAAAATGAAAATTTCCATTATCTGAGCTTATATGTTGCTCTACTAATTCTTTAGTCCAACTAAATCTAAAACCCAATTGTTGTACATATCCGGAAGATTTTGGCATACGTACCTATACCATCCTCAGTTCACAGTGAACCCATTTTGGTCAAAAAAACATGCCAAGATGACAATCAGATGCATGAAATAAGCTTCATTAACAGTGAAAGAAGATGGGGATGCTAGCAGCATACTTAGTTTGGAAGTGAACCCATTTTTTGTTAAAAAATCATGCCAAAGAGGGCAAACAGGTTACTTTAACAGTATCTTAAACTGAAAATTTCCGTTATCTGAGCATATATGTCGCTCTACTAATTCTTTAGCCCAACTAAATCTAAAACCCAATTGTTGTACATATCCGGAGGATTTTGGCATACAGCTATACCATCCTCAGTTCACAGTGAACCCATTTTGGTCAAAAAAACATGCTAAGATGACAATCAGATGCATGAAATAAGCTTCATTAACAGTGAAAGAAGATGGGGATGCTAGCAGCATACTTAGTTTGGAAGTGAACCCATTTTTGGTTAAAAAATCATGCCAAAGACAAACAGGTTACTTTAACAGTATCTGAAAATGAAAATTTCCGTTATCTGAGCATATATGTTGCTCTACTAATTCTTGAGCCCAACTAAATCTAAAACCCAATTGTTGTGCATATCCGGAGGATTTTGGCATACAGCTATACCATCCTCAGTTCACAGTGAACCCATTTTGGTCAAAAAAACATGCCAAGATGACAATCAGATGCATGAAATAAGCTTCATTAACAGTGAAAGAAGATGGGGGATGCTAGCAGCATACTTAGTTTGGAAGTGAACCCATTTCTTGTTAAAAAATCATGCCAAAGATGGCAAACAGGTAACTTTAACAGTATCTTAAAATGAAAATTTCCATTATCTGAGCATATATGTTGCTCTACTAATTCTTGAGCCCAACTAAATCTAAAACCCAATTGTTGTACATATCCGGAGGATTTTGGCATACGTACCTATAGCATCCTCAGTTCACAGTGAACCCATTTTGGTCAAAAGACATGCCGAGATGACAATCATATGCATGAAATAAGCTTCATTAACAGTGAAAGAAGATGGGGATGCTAGCAGCATACTTAGTTTGGAAGTGAACCCATTTTTGGTTAAAAAATCATGCCAAAGATGGCAAACAGGTTACTTTAACAGTATCTTAAAATGAAAATTTCCATTATCTGAGCTTATATGTTGCTCTACTAATTCTTTAGCCCAACTAAATCTAAAACCCAATTGTTGTGCATATCCGGAGGATTTTGGCATACGTACCTATAGCATCCTCAGTTCACAGTGAACCCATTTTGGTCAAAAAAACATGCCAAGATGACAATCAGATGCATGAAATAAGCTTCATTAACAGTAAAAGAAGATGAGGATGCTAGCAGCATACTTAGTTTGGAAGTGAACCCATTTTTTGTTAAAAAATCATGCCAAAGAGGGCAAACAGGTTACTTTAACAGTATCTTAAAATGAAAATTTCCGTTATCTGAGCATATATGTTGCTCTACTAATTCTTTAGCCCAACTAAATCTAAAACCCAAATGTTGTACATATCCGGAGGATTTGGGCATACAGCTATACCATCCTCAGTTCACAGTGAACCCATTTTGGTCAAAAAAACATGCCAAGATGACAATCAGATGCATGAAATCAGCTTCTTTAACAGTAAAAGAACATGAAAATTTCCAGTACCTAAGTATATATTTTTCTATTAATTCTTCATCCCAACTAAACCATTCATGTTAAGGAAATCAAGATGCATCTACCTGAAAAAACATGCTAAGTTTCAAAAATAAGGGAAATCAAGAGATGATACCGAAGAGAGAGAGAGAGAGCGGGGCGACGAGCGCGGGGGGGAGGAGATAGAGAGAGGGCGGGGCGACACGGTGGTTTCCGATCGCCGATTCACCTCCAAATAGAGAGAGGGAGGAGGGAAATCGAAAATGACGAAGGGAAGAAGGGACGATGACGAAAGGTCGAAGGCTGTCGAAGAGGACGAAGCGGCGGAGGCAAACGCGCGGGAAGTAGAGCGAGGAAGGAGGGAAAACGAAGGCGCCCCCTTTTTTTTGGGTTTGGAAAAATGGCGAGCGAAAGATTAGGGTTCGCGGGATTTATCGCAGCTTATTCACCGGTGTTTCAATTAGACACGCCGGTGAATGTATCGTAATATTCACCGGCGTTTATTATTAGAACGCCAGTAAATAATACACTTCACCGGCGTTTTTAAATAAAACGCCGGTGAATACGAGGATTGCCCGGCGGTTTAAAGCGACCACCGGAGTATAACCATCCCATCTGGCGCCCCATTCCTATTCGCTCCCTACCCCGGCGCTACTAGTAAAACGCCGGGGAATATATGCCGGTAAATCGAGTATCTTTTGTAGTGCCATTTCATTTCTATGAGTCAATTTCTCACATAAAGTTCAATTCCGATTATAATTTTTTACATTCAAAATAATTTCAATAAATTCATTTAAATTTTGTACTATTATTTCTTTTCTTCAAAATCATATTTTTCATTCAACTTTCGAATGCATGACTTGCACAATTTATGCAATAAAATTCATGAATAAACACTCTTCAAATAAATTTTCTTTTCTCATACAAGATCTTCTTTATAAATTAGGTAGAATTTTCTCATGAATTAAAATCACATTTTATACTTATGCAAAAGTTCATTTATAGAAGCCTACTCAATTTTTACTTCTCAATATCTTTTATTTAAGTCAAAATAGTGTGTAAATATTTTTCATGAAGTCCATATATTTTTATAATAATTATAGTATTTTTTTTCGAATTTTTAAAAGTAAAAAATCAATTAAAACAAAAAAAACTGAAGAAAAAAACCCGTTTTATGCTGAACTCAGGAGTCGAACCAGCGATCCAAGGCCAAACCCACGCTACAGTGCAGTGCACTGTGGCGCCTGCGCAAACCAGAAAGGACAGAGCACAACCGCGACAGAGGGAGAGGTTTAAATCCCTAAAACTCGTTTTTCAGTTATTGGATTTTTTTCAAAAAAATAAAAAAAGGGCTAATGCGTAGTTTCGAACCCGAGACCCAAGACCAGACCCACGGCTACAGTAAGCGTACCCGAATGTACCAAATAACCAATAAGTCCAAGTGACTAACCTGAAATGGGTTGGGTTTTATGTGTTTTGATTCAAGTTTCTGATCACTTCGAATTTTTTCATAAAAACAATTATTTTAAAACTCCTTTCTTCTCCAATTTCATTCTAAAATTCCAGAATATAGTTTTTATGCATTTCTAATATGTCAGTAAAATAAAACTTAATTTTTGTCACAAAAAGTGTAATTTTCCTCTCTAAGTACATTTTTATCTACAATTTCGAAAATGTGCATAAAAGTGTAGTTTCTTTATAATTTTGCATTCAACCTTCTCATAGATCTCTTTCATTAATTTTTATTATTATTATACAATAATTTCAGTAACAAATATCTTTTTTTCATGCTACTAACAAGTGAATTAGTAAAAATCAAATTTTTGTATGGTTTTCATTTCAACTAACTAAACATACAATCATGTCTTCTTAGTTTAGCACATAACAATCAATTAAAGCATGGTAGCATGGTTAATTCTAAACTAATAATCACAGTTTTGCAATTAATTAACATTCTTTTAACATACATTCAAACCATTGCAATTTTGTCTCATTATCACAACACATGGCTGAATTGAATAAAGATTATTCTCAATTTTATCAACCATACTCTAGCATGATGTCTAATTAGAAGTTCGAGAAAATCACCCACCTCTAATGGAGAGAAAAACAAACAAAACTTCTAGGGATCTCCTACAATGAACAAGGCAAGCCTCCTCCTCCTAGTTTGAGCCACCAAGTCGATTCTCCTCCTAGCTTGATGATATGGGACTCCTCTTCTTGCTCCTTGGAATAGGCCGACCAACTTGGGGGAAGGAACACACAAAAATTTGCACTCCATCTTTTAAACTCACAATCTTCTCAATCTTTTATCTCACTAATTTTGTCTTTCTTTCTTTCTTTTCTTTTCTTTTCAATTCTTTAGGTGTGAGAATGAAGAGTGTAGGGTTATTTATAAAAATTTTGAGGGTAATTGGAGGGCTAGGATTAGTCCAATTGGTTAAGAATCAAGGGTCAAGATGAACTAGGAAGTTGTAGAAACTACCCATGATGAAGCAACCAACTTCCCACATCTCCCATCTCTCCCTCTCTCCTATGCACTATCCGGCCAAGGTCAAAAGGGTGCACATTGCACGCTCTAATGCATGCACGTGCCAAACTAGTATCCCCCTTTTACAAATTTGTTCATGTGAATTAATTAATTGTTCACTAAACTTGTCTACACTACAAGTTAGATTAGTAAAAAGAGAAATTAAGTTAAATTGGCTCACTAATAGGCCAATTAACCATGAGCTCTACTAATTAAATTAATTAATTAATTAAGATGGGCTAATAAGAGACAATTAGGCCTAGGATTTAATTAAGCTTTTAAAAATAGTCTTTTTGGAAAATGAAGATAACAATTACTTGTTCAAGCTATAAAGAAATATTTTTCTAGAAAAATATACATATGAAATTATACATGCAAGATACGTAAAATCACAACTCTTTATAAATAAAAAATTTAGGGTGTTACATTAAGTCTCATTAGCAATTTAAGCTCATAAAACAATTCATATCTCAACCCACATCAAGTATGTCTTAAATCAAATAAGTGTATAATCTCATCAAGAAAAATCAATTCACATGAATATTTTACTCTTCTTCTAAAATAAAATGTCATATACTCAAATAACAATTTTGAAATCAATAACTCACTTTCCATCTCAATTCCTCTTTTTACTTCTCAAAATATACTAGAAAAATTCTAAAACTATTTTTAGTAAATTCTAAATCATTTTATATGAATATTGGATATTTTTCCCAATTTTTATTCGCATGAAAACTCACTTAAATACACAAAAAAAATATTAAAAAAACAATTTGGCACCGTCGGGTTTCAAGCCCAGGCACCCCCGACCCACACAGTGAACACCCAAGGTCCACTCCGCTAGCCAAATAGTCCAAGTGAACTTAGTGTCATGAAGCCATAACTAAATCCCCATATACTTGTTCTCGGGTTCTGGATTTATTTAAACGAAATCAAAAATAAAATGTGTCCAGCAAGTTTCGAACCCAGGACCACCCACGGCAACAGTAATGACTTATGGTGCACCGACTAACCAATAAGTCCAAGTGCAATTTCTGATATCAAGTTATACTAATATGCTTTTGTTCAATCTTACTGTTATTCAATTATCTTCCCAAAACTCAATTTTTCATTTGATCTAATCTTTCATTAGACTGTAATTAGTTCATCTAGACTGAGTTTACTTTCTAACAGTAACTCATAAATTTATAATTCATATTTTAGACAAAATAACTAAATTTCAAATTATTTCTTCTTATTAATAAACATGAATTTGCATTTCTTCATTTTGATCAAAATAGCAATTTGTATCTCTTACAAACAATTTAAATGAATCTATGTGTACCAATTTAACTTTACAAAAATTCATTTTAACTACAAGGAAAAACTCAACAATTTTCATGCAATTATATATTTCGACATTTGTAAATTAAAATGCATATTTGTTCATGGTAATACTCATTGTTTCTTTTTATCATTTCTACTAACATGATGGCAATTAATTTCTTTTATCCAAGCAAAATTTCTACAATTCATGGTACACATAATAGCATGGATTTGTTCTACAATTATCACATCAAATTTATCTATACTACTCATTTAATATTACTAGCATGCATTTTCTACATTTAGAAAGCTCAAGATCACCCACCTCTTATGAAGAATTTGTAACAAAGAAGATGAGACACACTCCTAGATCAAACATGCAACTTCTACTCCTTCTCCTCCTATCAAGAGCACTCCAAAAAGCCTCCAATGCAGAAGAACACTCTCTAACTCTCTTTCTTTTTTCTCTCTTGATTTCTTTTGTTTTTGGTGTGAAAAGAGAAGAAAAACAAGGGTATTTATAGGACAAAATAATGTCTAAAATGCAAATTTCACCCACCTAATTAACTACCCACTTAATTGCCCACTCTCCCACTTCTCCACTACTCCACCTCTCCATCTTCTAACCCCCACTCCTGGCCTCTCTTCTCCCAAACCGGTTTCTCTCTTTCTCCTTCTCCACACATGCACACACACATATACAAAAATAAATACAAATCCTATAGTTCTAAAATGTGTATTAAAAGTTGTTACATGTCATGTGTGAGTCCATGCACAACAAAAAAATAGATTTACTTGATGGGCTTGTCTTGTGGACTTGCTTTTTAATTAATTAATTAATTAATTAGTCTAGTGGGCTAGAATCCATTCTTAGGCCTATGAGTTTAATGAAAGGCTAAATCAAAAGACTCATGCATGCTAGAATAAGAAATGAGAATAAGAAAAATAGAGATGGAAAAATTAGCACGTGCATCATACGTGCAAAAATTGAAAAATGTCTTTTTAACAAAAAAAATACGGGATGTTACAGATCCTGATGATTGGCACGCCCAAACTCCTCACTGGTGCATGAATCAGTAATAGAACAACCGCAAGAGTCAAAAGTAACGACAAGACCACTATCGCACAATGCACTAATAGAAATAAGGTTTATGGATAAATGAGGAGTATAAAGAACATATGGTAATGTGAAAGTAGAAGAGCTAATTTCTCCTGAGTGTGTAACGAGAAGTGGTGAGCCATCAGTAGTATGTAGAGATGGAAAGTGAGAGAGAAGTGCAGTAGGTGGTGAACAACATCTAATTACTAGTGGGATGATGTGATGCAACGAATTCATACCGAGAGTGGCAGAGAATGCATGAGAAGAGGAGCTAGTGTTGATAGACTGACCCATGACCTGTAATTCCAGCTGAGTGAGGCGTTGCTGAAGATTAACCCAATCAGCAGGAGACGACAAGGCTGGAGTGACGGGTATGGCCGAGGATGTAAGGGAAGAAGCAATGCGAGGAGGAATAAGACTAGTGTTGTTGTGACTGAGAGCACAATGAGAAGGGAGATGCTGTTGGTGTTTGGATCTGGGTAGGAGGCAGTAGCATTGGTATCGGGTCGGGTCCTTCACTTCCTGGACCCGGACCCGGTCCCCTACGGGTCCAAAATTGGACCCGACCCGGACCCGTGAGGACCGGGTCCAGTTTCGGTCTGGGTCCTATTAAAATATTTCTACCCATTCGGGTAGGAGCGGGAGTGTGAACGGGGAGCGGAGGCGGCGAGTGGAGGGTTTAGAATAGAGGAGAGAAGAAAAGGGCATGAGTTTTGAGTTTGGAAAAGGAATATTTAGAATTTAGGAGGAAGAAAGGAAGGGATGAGGATATAATATCTATTTTTATGTTGATTTTTTGGGTTTTTTTAACGGGTTCGGGTCCGGGTCGGGTCTCTTTTGAGCAGACCCGGACCCGGACCCGAACCCGAACCCGGACCCGGACCTGGACCCGAAGGTACAACAGGTCCCATTTTAGGATCTGGACCTGGACCCGGACCCGGATAGGCCGGATCGGTTCTGGTCCAATGCCGGGTCCGGGTCAGATCCGAATTTTGGGTATTTATAGCAATGCTAGGAGGCATGATGGTGGTACCAGTGTCAAAAGTAGAGGTGGAGTAGGGTAAGGAATGATCCTGGGAGAAGGTAAGAGGCCGGATGCAGAATGAAGGTGGTGCTGCTGCGGAAATATGTGGGAGATACTGAAATTCCATTAAGTAGCAGTACGTGTAAAAAAATTGAATTTTTTGAATTTTTTATTTTTTATTTATTTTTGATTTTATTTTTGGATTTTTGGATTTTTTGATTTTTTTTAAAAAACAGAAAACAGGTTAGGGTTTGGGTGTGGGTTCGGATTGGGTTTGGGTTGACAGAGTATGTAAATTTGGGTATTTGGAAAATAGGGAAATAGCAAAATAGGGTTTCGGGAAATGGCTTGCTACGATTTTGGAGTGAATGGGTTAAACAAGAAATTAGTATCAGGGTAATGGGTTTAGAAGCGAAATAGAGAAGTAGGGTTAGGGTTTGAGGTGGGAGAGGAGAGGGGCGGCGAGGGTTGGTGACGGCAGTGGAGGTCGGGGTGGCCAGAGGATTCAGGATGGATCTGGCATCTTCGATGGGTGACGACGATGGGGTTTGCTATGGTTTCGGAGTCGATCGGTGACGACAGATGTGATGGGTTCCGGAGTCGATTTTTGGGGTTTTGTGTATTTGCTTCTTGATGATGACAATGGGTCGTCGGGTGGCTTCTTCTTGATGGTGACGATGGGTCGATGTGCGGTCTGATGATGAGGAAGACTAGGAGTTTTTTTTTTTGGATTGGCTGTTGGAATTCTAGGGTTTTGGGAAGAGCAAAAAATTTGTATAACTTGTCTCTCACACCATGTTAAGATAAATCAGAGAGATGAAAACAATACTGATTATTGAATTGAGAAATAACTTAGTACAATATCTTCTATATATATAAGAGTGAACAAAATACAAAACTAGCCCAATATCCAATGTGGGACTATAATATCTAACAGTATTATATAGACTTAATAAAGATATTATGTCTTTGTAGGATACCCATGAAGTTGAACAAGAGGTGCATATGGCGGTTATTTAGTAGGCTAATTCTACATCTACTACCAAATCTACTACATTTCTCTTTACTATTTTAGGTGGTACATTATTAGTGGAGATTATTGTAAAGTAGGTGGTAGAAACATCTAATAGTAGTGTGTCACCTAAGGGAGTAAAGAGAAAAGTAGTAGATTTGATAGTAGGTGTAGCATTACCCTATTTAGTATATGGATAATTTAGCAAATGTCCCCATTCAAAATGTGGAAACTAGTATATACCCCCGCTATTTTAAAAACCAAAGAAATACCCCCATTTTAGGTGGAACCGTTAAAATTCCTGTTAAGTGAACTCACGTGTGTCACACGTGATATGTAAAATGACCTAAATACCCACGAAAAAAATGTATTTTAGCAAATGCCCCCAATCAGAATGTGGAAACTAGCAAATACCCCCACTATTTAAAAAAAAGATATTTGGAATATTTTAGCAAATGCCCCCATTCAATATGCGGAAACTAGCATATAACCCCACTATTTCAGTGTTAGGTGTTGTGAAAAATGTGTGTGTTAAGTGTTGTTACTCAGTTCGAACAACTTTCTTCCTGTACTGATGATAAAAATGTAATGAAAATATGTTATACGTCAAATTTTGACCCCAAAAAATACAAAAACCATCATCTATTACAATGAATTGTTGTGCGCCCTCACTAGTTTGTGCCATCATCTATTACAACAAATTGTGTGGTCTCCTATTCTACTCTAGAATGTGCATCATCATTTTCATCATCTTCATTCACAATAGGTTCAACAGTAGCTTGTGTATTACACATAGTCACAAATTCGTCATTTATAAATAATTCGACAAGATTTAATATTCGGAAATCAACAAAAATCTGACAAATTCGGAAAAAAATTTGGCAAAAGTTAAAAAATAAAGAAATACAAAATTTAATGCATCTAAGTTGTTAGTACTCATCACCTAAGTAAAATTATATATAAATTCATAAATATTTATTGTATAATTCACTAAATTCTCGAATTATTTGCGAAACATTCGGTTAATTTGAGATTTTCGTGAATAATTCGCGAACTGCGGGAATTAAATGCAAACCTGCAAATAATTCATGAATCTGTTCGGCAAATTATTTCTTCGTGAATAATTTGCGAATATAACGAATTATTCACAAACTTTGTTAATATGGTATTACCTACTATCACACCAGGTTGTGCATCATCTTCAACAACACCCAAGTTGAATGTGGAAAAAAAACATTGATGCTGACATTGATATTTTTTGTCAAAACAACAAACACGTATTATATAGTATTCAAAATCCTAAAACTGTTCCGTCCAAATTGACGGTATTTCTTAGTTTTTTTTAAAATAGTGGGGGTATATGCTAGTTTCTGCATTTTGAATGAGCCCCCCAAAATTAAAGACTCAAATCTATCCTTACAAAACATATTTCCCCCCCAAAACTCAAATTCAAATCCCCACCCAAAACAACTCCTTTATTTATTTAATTAATTCTCGCTCTCTCCTTTCTCTTTCTCTCTCTTCTATTCAAAAAATACAGAAAATAAAAAAATTAATTTAAAAAGAAATTAAAAATTAAAAAATTAAAATTTTAAAAACTTTAAAAATAATTCAAAAAATTTTAAAAATATATAAAAAAAATTTTAAAAAAATTAATTTATTTAAAAAAAATAATTTTCTTAAAAATATTTAAAAATTTAAAATTTTAAAGAAAATTAAAATTTTTAAATTTTTTGAAATTTTAGAAATAAAACTTTAAAATTTTAAAAATAAATATTTAGATTATTGGTATTGTAGATACATTCACACCTGCATTTGCGTTACCATTATATTTAGACATATTCATAGTGGTTATGGGATTAGAGTAAGCTCTATAAAACCTATATGATAATGTCCTTGCATTACTATTACAAGCATCTAAAATTGATGTTGAAGTTAAAATAAACTCTATGAAGTGTTTCTAACAAACTATATGCATTCCAGGTAAGTTCAAGCTAATAATCAGGAAGGCGATAATTGAGATTAAAGGTAGATATACTGCTTCCTCATATAATATGTTTGCTACTTCAATTAATTTGTTGGACCTCCGAAACTATTTTATATAATCAAACTAGGTGCACCGTTCCGAAGACGTGCCCAACGGGCAAACCTAGTTCTATATTAACTTCTATTAACTTCTTTTAGACAACCCCTACAAAAGTGGAGTTAATTTTCAATTTATTTTAAATTATGGTTAATTTTGGTATTTACTTTTTAAACAAACCAAAAAATACGTACCCACTACTTTGTTGATTTTCTCTTTGTTGAGAAAACATTCTTATGATATAAAAAAACGTATATAATTTAATATAGGGAATAAAACTAATCGTTGGATCATCTTAAATAATGTGTTAAAATTTTAGATATCTTATGATCAATAGTTTAAATTTATAAAATCACCTTTCTAGATTCTAATATTAGCTTATCATTTCATCCTTACCTATGACAACTTCAAATCATTCTCAACTCGCGACAAGTCGTCTCAAAATAAAAAATATATATATATAAAAAACTTGCGACCAATTTTTCAATAATAAAATAATAATTATGAATAAATATTAAAAAAAAGGAACGAACTTCCGACAATCCCCGTAAATATTAGAAAATAGCCCGAACCCTAGTGAGTGGCTAATAATGTGATATGCATAGCTTTGATTTTATATTAGAAAAACCTAATATTTTTAGTTTATTTACATAAATTAAAATATAATTTCTCAATGATTTAGAGTGGAAAAAAACTTACCATATTCGTTGAATATTGAAGAAAAATTGAGAGATGATTGATGAAAATTAAACATGGAAGAAAACTTAGAGAGAGGATATTTCAAGTGACCAAAAAGCCATTTTTTATATTTAATAAATTATATTATTTTTGGAAAGAAATATTAATAAATCTAACGGCTAAGAGTGAATGTAGGATCGTTATAAATAAAGTTGAGAAGTTATGGTAGTTGGTGGTTTGTATCATTAAAAAATCTATTAAAATATACTTCTAGTTAAAAATTGAATTTTATTTTCTATAGGAGTAAATTTCTTTTTGCAAGTAAAGGAGAGGTTTTTCTGTTTAATTTTAAAATAGTAATTTACGCGTGCAATGCACGTCTTTATAAATATATATATTTTTTAAAGTAAAAATTTCGACGTAGTCTAGCTTCGAACCTGAGACCTCTTTAATATTAGTTATGCACGGACAATACACGTAAGTTAGTAACTCTCTCATTACTAGTAACTACTAATTTACACGTACGATGCACGTCTTAATAAATATATATATATTTTTAAATAAAAAATTTTCGACGTAGTCTGGCCTCGAACCTCAGACCTCTTTTATATTAATTATGCACAGGCACGGAGTTGAATGTCTACAAACAACAACTCTTAACTCTCTCAGTACTAGTAACTAGTAACCTACACGTGTGATGCATGTTCTAACCAATTTTTTATTTCATTTTATAAAGTAAAAAATGTAACCCCTGTTTTTCGTTTTTGGTATTTTAAGGGTATTTTTCGTTTTTTTGTGTATTATTATATCCCTTGTATTTTTCTGGACCATATATTGAATTATTTTCATTATATATTATTTTTCTTGCATTTTTGACCTCGTTTTTCGCCATTTTGAGAATTATTAGGTTTTGACATGTTAGAAACCCTTTAATATGATATTTAGATGATGGGTAGGCTGCGTTTCAAATTTGGTTGAGTTTGGTTCATTATTGTGAAAGTTATGACGTGTTTAAGTTGAGTTGTGAAATCTGGAATTTGCGGCTGTGCTGTGTTGTTTATTGTTTTCACTAGCATTGGTATTAAAACCCGAACCCCGGACCCGACCCGGACCCGACCCGGACCCGGCGTTGGACCGGAACCGACCCGATCTAATTTGGGTAGAGTATGGGTCCTAAATTACTACCCGTTGAAATTTCGGGTCGGGTCTGGGTCCCCTAAAATTGGACCCGACCTGGACCCGGACCCGCAATAGAAAAATAAACAAAAACGAAGCGGACCCGACCCGGACCCGACCCGTTACCCGTTAGATAAATATACTACGACATAAATTACTCAAGCATGATAGATATTGTTGCTTGCAGGAAATGTAGAGCCTTATGAATTTATTCTTCCACCGACTTGGAAACAAACAAGAGTTGCCAACATACTCTCTGGAAATTATTGCCAACATACTCTCTGGAAATCAGAGCCATGCTGGATTCTTTCCAAGTGTAGTTATACCATCTTGATGAAAAAGGAGAGAAGAGGATCTGATGATTAAAAAGTAAATGGTTTTCAATAACAGAGTGTAAGTTTTTTTAATTTTTTGCACATTTCATACATTTTAATTCGGTGTCTTTCCTTGTAAGTATTTCTAATCAAATTTTATGATGTATCCTCTGCAGGTTATAATAACATGTCATTTACTTTCTGAACAGTATGTAATATATTTGCTGAAAGTTTCTGATTACCTGTTTTACTGAAAGTCTGAAACTATACGAGGGGGAAAAAAGACACCTATATTTGCTGAAAGTTTCTAATATTGTGTTATGCTTTAAAGACCCAGAACCGAACCGGACCCGTGATTAGAAATAGGACCCGGACCCGGACCCGAAAGCGAACGGGTAACATTTCATGTGGGGAACCGGACCCGGACCCGGACCCGAATTTCATGGGTCTGAGTCCGGGTCCAGTATTTGGACCCATCAATGGCTGGGTCCAGGTCCGGGTATTGAGCTACCCGACCCGACCCGACCCGTTACCAGTGCTAGTTTTCACCTATGTTAGGGTCCGAATCTCAACTTGGAGATTTCACAGTAAATTGTATAAAATTTAATCTATTTTCAAACCCCACTGGTTTTACTGCGTTTGGAGTTCGTATAACTGAGATATGATAATTTTAGTACATGTATATCGGTAGTTTTCCAGATTCAGTTTGGGGTAGATTTTGTGAACTATTTAATTTCAAGATCTAGGTTATACATAATATCATTCCATAATACTTTGCTCAGTGTTTCACAGGATGTTAGGGTGTTCCCAGATTTTTTTGGTATTTTAAAGATCAGTTTTGCATGATGTTTCATATCATTTTCTATAACCTACTTTTGCTGTAAACTGCGTGTTGCTCTATGTTGAATGCCATTTTCACCCTATTTATATTTACTGTATGAAAATTTTACGTGAGATATGAAAGTTGGAGAATTTTATCTACTTTCACCCCGTTTTGGCGGAACTGGATTTCGATGCGCTGTTTGCGAGATATGTTTGTTTTCGTACAGCAGTGTTGAGAAATTCCAGATTCATCAAAACCAGGTTTTGTGTTGCTTTTCATTTTTGATGACTTGGCTATACTTCCTAGAATATTATAAAATTTATTATTTTGAGTCAATATCTATAGGGGAATACCCCAGATTTTTCGTGGATTTATTTGATGAGTTTACATGCTTTTTTTATGCGTTTGAAGTCGTTCCCCTATTTTCTGGATGCACATTAAATCTGTGTTGAAATGAGTTTTAAGCTGAGATGTTGTGAACTAGTATATGTCTTTATTATACTCGTTAGAAGCGTGTGAATGTCTAGTTTCCAGATCCTTCGATGGATCATGATTTTCATGACTGTAGCTCTTTGAATCACTGATTTAGTGCTGACTAGTCTTGCTGACCTGATTATAAACTTTGTATATTTTGCTCGAATATGTGGATGTATATTACCCATGCATGCTAATTTGATATCCTGAACTTATACCTGAACATATCATGCTTATTTGACTCTAGTTTTCACGTATTCATGCATGTTGGATATTAATAATAAAAGTAATCAAGCCGGGGTTTATGGAAAAGATCTAGCAGTGGATAGTGCAGAAATGTGTACTCGGAAGAACCTGGTTTGGTTTGGAGCTTGTTTACACTTGGAGCTTGACACGATTTGCATGACACAATTCACATGACACAATTTGCATGTCACGTGCTCGCATGACACTGGAGCTTGTTTTGGGTTTGGAGCTTGTTTTGGATGGAGCTTGTTTACATGATATTTGGAGCTTGTTTACATGATTCTTGGAGCTTGTACCTGAGTACACCGCCCTGCATGGTCCCCTATAAAATCTAAAACGAAACTGTTGTGTTGTAGCAACTATGTAGGGTGGGTTGCATGTCGTGCTACCTAGATAGTAATCACACAAGACTTGAACTTAATACTTGAACATGATACTTGACATGATACATGCATGCTTGACTACATGATACATGAAACATGATACTTGATACATGATTACACGACACTTGACACTTGATGCCTGTTTATAGGATACTTGTTCACTTGACACGTTTACCATGCTAGTTGACTAGGTTGACCTTATACATATACCATGTGCTAGTTAGTTATCCCCTTTCATCCTACTCTATTTGTGATCCGGACTTGCATTAACGAGTACTTGTGTTTTCTTTTTCCCCTTTACCGCATTCGATGAATTGTAGATTATGGCGAACAGGTTCAAGATGGTGCTGGAGACTTGCAGTATTAGTTGCTTTTAATTATTATTAGTATTTCTGGTATCGTGCTAAGAACAATATTGTATTCGTGAGACTTGGGTTATTCTTGTGTTTGAGACTTGGTTATTATTTGTATTTGGGCGATGTGACCCAAAATATTTGTTTTCCAGACTCTGTTTATTTGAGAACATGGTATTTGATTTCAAGTAATTTATGTTGGTGAATTTGATTCAATGTTGCATGTTGGTTCCACTTTTGCTTCCGACTCTGATATATTGCCTGTAATGTGTTGCAAAGATTTCTTGAAACAGCTTAAGGATGATTATAATCATTCGCTGGGCTTTTGTTACGTGCTCGTATTCCGTATTTTTGGGAAGTGGGGCGTGACAGGGTTTTTAGTGGTATCAGAGCATCAGATTTGACTAATGTATTAGTTAACTAATATATTAGACAAGCTTGGCTCGAACTGGGATCTGCACAACACTTCACCAACCATACATGCATAATTGAAACATAATGCCAACTCAGATTCTGGGAGATGGAGCTAGAAGACTCCATCTCAACTACAAGAGCGCTGCCGAGCATCTTGGTGATACTCTTGTGGTTCGAGATTTCATGGATGTTTTTCCAGATGAGTTGCCTGGCTTACCCCCTGATAGGGAAGTGGAATTTGGTGTTGATGTTCAGCCTGGAACAGAACCAATATCGAAGGCTCCCTACAGGATGGCACCAGTTGAGCTGGCAGAGCTGAAGGTGCAGATTCAGGAGTTGCTTGATTTGGGTTTCATCAGACCTAGTATTTCGCCATGGGGTGCTCCAGTCCTTTTTGTTGATAAGAAGGATGGAAGTCGTTGGATGTGCATGGATTATCGAGAGATGAACAGAGTTACGGTGAAGAATCGGTATCCATTGCCCAGGATTGATGATTTGTTTGATCAGCTGAGTGGGGTCTATTTTCTCGAAGTTGGATCTTCGTGCTGGATATCACCAAGTTAAGGTAAAGGCTGCAGACATACCGAAGACTGCTTTCAGGACTAGATACGGGCACTATGAGTATCTTGTGATGTCATTCGGAGTCACGAACGCGCCGGCTGTATTCATGAGTCTTATGAACCGGGTGTTTTTCTCTCAGTTTTTGGATAAGTTCGTGGTGGTCTTTATCGATGATATTTTGGTGTATTCGCGGAATCAAGAAGATCATGCTGAGCATCTTAGAGTGGTTCTGCAGACTATGAGAGAGCATAAGCTCTATGGGAAACTGAGCAAGTGCGAGTTTTGGCTCGACAGGATTTCTTTCTTGGGGCATATTGTTTCTGGCGATGGTATTTCTGTGGATCCTGCCAAGATTGAGGCTGTGAAGGATTGGCCTATTCCCAAGTCAGTTTCAGAAGTCAGGAGTTTTCTGGGTTTGGCTGGCTATTACCGAAAGTTCGTTCAGGATTTTTCGAAGATAGCAAGACCTTTGACTAAATTAACTGGGAAGGATCAGAGATTTTGTTGGTCTGATGAGTGCGATATGACTTTTGTTGAGTTGAAGAATAGACTAAGGTCAGCGCCTGTGTTGACTATTCCAGATGGTTCAGGCAGATTTGTGGTTCACTGTGATGCTTCTGGTAAGGGTCTTGGAGCAGTTCTTATGCGGAAGGGCCGCGTTGTTGCGTATGCATCGAGGCAGTTGAGGCCGCATGAGAAGAACTATCCTACTCACGGCTTGGAGTTAGCGGTAGTAATTTTTGCTTTGAAGCTGTGGAGACATTATTTGCTTGGAGACCGAGTGGAGATCTTCACAGACCACAAAAGTCTCAAGTACGTCTTCACCCAGAAGGACTTGAACATGAGGCAAAGGCGTTGGTTGGAACTTATGGCCGAGTATGACATCAGTTTGCAATACCATCCTGGTAAAGTAAACTTGGTGCCTGATGCTTTGAGCAGGAGACCAGCAATTTCATTTCTGACTCAGCAGAGAGACCTCATTGAGCAGATGAGGAGGTTGGAGCTTGATGTTGTGTTGCCGGGTTCTGGTCGGAGTTGTTTGGCGCTCCAGCTACAGTCGTCTCTTGTTGAGCAGATTAAAGAGGCGCAGGCTGGTGATGCGTAGTTGCAGAAATTTCGAGCTGAGGTTGAGTCTGGGTCCAGGACGGACATGGCTATTCATTCAGATGGTTCTCTTCGTTTTGGTTCCCGGTTATGTGTCCCTAAGGGTGAAGTTCGTCAGAGGTTACTTGAAGAAGCTCATCAGTCTTCGTATTCTATCCATCCCGGCGGTACAAAGATGTATCAGGATCTGAAGCTTCATTTCTGGTGGTATGGTATGAAAAGGGGTGTTGTGCGGTTTGTTTCGCAGTGTTTGATCTGCCAGCAGGTTAAGGCAGAACATCAGAGAACCGCGTGACTTCTTCAACCGCTTCCTATTCCAGAATGGAAGTGGGAACATATCACCATGGATTTTGTGACCGCTTTGCCGATGAGTCCTAAGGGTCATAATGCTATTTGGGTGATTGTGGACCGTTTGACGAAGAGTGCTCACTTCATTCCTTTTCGTGTCGGTCAGTCTACTGAGAGCCTTGCTGAGAGGTATATGCAGGAGATTGTTAGGCTTCATGGGGTTCCAGTCAGCATTGTATCCGACAGGGTTACGAGATTTAGATCTCAGTTCTGGGAGAGCCTTCAGAACAGTTTGGGGAGCAAATTAAAGTACAGTACAACTTTTCATCCCTAGACAGATGTACAGTCAGAGCGGACTATTCAGATTCTTGAGGACATGTTGAGGTCCTGCATAGGTCCTGCATGCTTCAGTTTGGTGGGTCTTGGGAGGATCACTTGCACCTGGTAGAGTTCTCTTACAATAACAGCTTTCAAGCCAGTATTAAAGCTGCTCCGTTCGAGGCACTCTATGGGTGAAAGTGTAGATCACCAGTGTATTGGGATGATGTTAGCGAGAGGCAGTTGTTGGGTCCAGAGTTGATCACCAAGACTGTTGAGGCAGTGGTTCAGATCAAGAAGCACTTGCAGGCAGCTCAGGACAGGCAGAGGCGGTGGGCTGATGTTCATCGCAGGGCATTGGAGTTTGCTGTGGGTGACCATGTTTTTATCAAGGTATCGCCATGGCGCGGTGTCATTCGGTTCGGTGGCGGAGGCAAGCTTAGCCCGAGATTTATTGGACCGTTTGAGATTTTGGAGCGAGTAGGCAAGGTGATCTATCGTCTCGCATTGCCGCCAGCTTTATCAGGGGTGCAAGATGTTTTCCATGTCTCACAACTCAGAAGGTATATCCGAGATAAGAGCCACGTGATCGACCATTCAGAGTTGACCGTTAGGCCGGATTTGACTTGTGAGATTCCGCCTGTCGCTATTGTGGATCGGCGGGAGAAAGTGCTTAAGAACAAGGTCATTAAGCTGGTTCGCGTTGTTTGGAATCCTCACTCGCCTGGTGAGTCGACATGGGAGTTGGAGGAGGAAATTCAGCAGAAGTTTCCGCACTTATTTGAGTAGTTGCTTGTTTTGCTTTAGGTTGTTTTGTTTTGCTTGGGGTTATCCTATGTACATTTCTTTTTAATTTCGAGGACGAAATTTTCTTGTATGGGGGTAGGATTGTAACCCCTATTTTTCGTTTTTGGTATTTTGAGGTATTTTTCATTTTTTTGTGTATTATTATATCCTTGTATTTTTCTGGACCATTTATTGAATTATTTTCATTATATATTTATTTTCTTGCATTTTTGACCTCCTTGTGCTGATTGTGCGTCGTTTGTTCGTTTTTCGCCATTTTGAGTTCTTTTTCTCCTTTTCTTGGTCTCATTCATATTTATTATTTATTTTGGTGTTGGGGTGAATTTTTGGAGGTGGTTTGCCCAATTTGAGATTTTTGGCCCTTAAGGAGATTTTTATGAGCCATAGGATTCATTGTATTTTGTATCCCCATTTGAAATCTACCCAATACCCATTACCCAATTGTATACCTATTAATTTCTATTGATACCCACAACCCATTAACCCACATTTAACCCATATATATAATCCCTATTAGTCCTTAAACCCTAACCCTAATCTATTTCTCTCCTCTAATACCCGGCCTCCCTTCTCCTTCTCAAAACCTCCCGGCCTGCACTTCCCCTTCCCATACCGACCCTCTCCTTGCATCCCAAACCGAGCCCTTGTTGCTATACTCCTACTACAAACACTTCTCCACACTTCATCAACCCTTCAACCCTAGCACTCTCCTTGTGGCCGGCCCTCATCCAAACCGCACACCACCCATCCAAAACAGCCCCTCAACTTCTCCCTTGCTGATTTGACGAGTGGGCATCACCCACTTTGAGTTCGTGCATCAAGGAGTCGATCGTTGGCGCGTTTCGGTTCGTGGGTTCGCTTGGAATCGCGTGAAAAGGCTTCTCGCTCATGGGTTTCATTGCTAGGCTATGTTTCGTCGCGTTTATCGTTAAAAAGAGGCAAGTAACTTGTACATAATTTATTAGGTTGATACAAGTCAAAAAGTTCACATATAGGGTAGTTGAGACTAGAGACGGCCAAAAATTAGATTTTTATTTGTGGGTTTGTCTCTATTGTGTAAATCAGGCTATAGATGACTTATGACATGAGAATTGATAGATTTATGCTCTAGGTTTACCCAAAACTCGATTTTGATCGTGTATGTGACATATTGCACGCCATGTGTTCGATTGATTGTCCATGTGAGAATTATTAGGTTTTGACATGTTAGAAAACCTTTAATATGATATTTAGATGATGGGTAGGCTGCGTTTCAAATTTGGTTGAGTTTGGTTCATTATTGTGAAAGTTATGACGTGTTTAAGTTGAGTTGTGAAATCTGAAATTTGCGGCTGTGTAGTGTTGTTTGCTGTTTTCACCTATGTTAGGGTCCGAATCTCAACTTGGAGATTTCACAGTAAATTGTACATAATTCAATCTATTTTCAAACCCCACTGGTTTTACTACGTTTGGAGTTCGTATGACTGAGATATGATAATTTTAGTACATGTATGTCGGTAGTTTTCCAGATTCAGTTTGGGGTAGATTTTGTGAACTATTTAATTTCAAGATCTAGGTTATACATAATATCATTCCATAATACTTTGCTCAGTGTTTCATCAGGATGTTAGGGTGTTCCCAGATTTTTTTCGTATTTTAAAGATCAGTTTTGCATGATGTTTCATATCATTTTCTATAACCTACTTTTGCTGTAAACTGCGTGTTGCTCTATGTTGAATGCCGTTTTCACCCTATTTATATTTACTTTATGAATATTTTGCGTGAGATATGAAAGTTGGAAAATTTTATCTACTTTCACTCCGTTTTGGCGGAACTGGATTTCGATGCGCTGTTTGCGAGATATGTTTATTTTCGTACAGCAGTGTTGAGAAATTCCAGATTCATCAAAACCAGGTTTTGTGTTGCTTTTCATTTTTGATGACTTGGCTATACTTCCTAGAATATTATAAAATTTATTATTTTGAGTCTATATCTATAGGGGAATACCTCAGATTTTTCGTGAATTTATTTGATGAGTTTACATGCTGTTTTTATGCGTTTGAAGTCGTTCCCCTGTTTTCTGGCTGCACATTAAATCTGTGTTGAAATGAGTTTTAAGCTGAGATGTTGTGAACTAGTATATGTCTTTATTATACTCGTTAGAAGCGTGTGAATGTCTAGTTCCCAGATCCTTTGACGGATCATGATTTACATGCCTGTAGCTCTTTGAATCACTGATTTAGTGCTGACTAGTCTTGCTGACCTGATTATAAACTTTGTATATTTTGCTCGTATATTATCCATGCATGCTAATTTGATATCCTGAACTTATACCTGAACATATCATGCTTATTTGACTCTAGTTTTCATGTATTCATGCATGTTGGACATTAATAATAAAAGTAATCAAGCCGGAATTTATGGGAAAGATCTAGTAGTGGATAGTGCAGAAATGTGTACTCGGAAGAACCTGGTTTGGTTTAGAGCTTGTTTAAACTTGGAGCTTGACACGATTTGCATGACACGATTCACATGATACAATTTGTATGTCACGTGCTCGCATGACACTGGAGCTTGTTTTGGGTTTGGAGCTTGTTTTGGGTGAAGCTGGTGAAGCTTGTTTACATGATATTTGGAGCTTGTTTACATGATTCTTGGAGCTTGTCCCTGAGTACACTGCCCTGCATGGTCCCCTATGAAATCTTAAACGACACTGTTGTGTTGTAGCAACCATGTAGAGTGGGTTGCATGTCGTGCTACCTAGATAGTAATCACACAAGACTTGAACTTAATACATGAACATGATACTTGACATGATACATGCGTGCTTAACTACATGATACATGAGACATGAATTACATGAAACATGATACTTGATACATGATTACACGATACTTGACACTTGATGCCTATTTATAGGATACTTGTTCACTTGACACGTTTACCATGCTAGTTGACTAGGTTGACCTTATACATATACCATGTGCTGATTAGTTATTCCCTTTCCACGTGCTTATATCCTACTCTATTTGTGACCCGGACTTGCATTAATGGGTACTTGTGTTTTCTTTTTCTCCTTTCCTGCATTCGATGAATTGCAGATTATGGCGAACAGGTTCAAGATGGTGCTGGAGACTTGCAGTATTAGTTGCTTTTAATTATTATTAGTATTTCTGGTATCGTGCTAAGAACGTATTCATAAGACTTGGGTTATTCTTGTATTTGAGACTTGGTTATTATTTGTATTTGGGCGATGTGACCCAGAATATTTGTTTTCCAGACTCTGTTTATTTGAGAACATGGTATTTGATTTCAAGTAATTTATGTTGGTTAATTTGATTCAATGTTGCATGTTGGTTCCACTTTTGCTTCCGACTCTGATATATTGCCTGTGATGTGTTGCAAAGATTTCTTGAAACAGCTTAAGGATGATTATAATCATTCGCTGGGCTTTTGTTACGTGCTCGTATTCCGTATTTTTGGGAAGCGGGGCTTGACAAAAAAATAAGACGTAATTTGGTCTCGAACATGAGACCTCTCTTTACTCATCACATAATCTTTACAAATTACCCCTAGTGGCACAAAATTTATTTTATGTGAGTGATACTTTTGTAAATAATTATGTTGTAAATAAATTTGAACTTTGAGGATATTATAGTAACTAACAACAGTTGAGTAAATGAATGGTTAATCTAAGTCCCACTTAAAAATGAATGAATGAGAATATATGGTTGAATGTCTACAAATGAAAATCTCAACTCTCCCATTATAATATTAGAGTTAGAGATTATTAGAGATTTACACGTGCAATGCACGCCTTAATATTTTTTTTAAAATAAAAACTCTGACGTAGTGAGGATTCGAACCTGAAACCTCCTTCATATTAGGTATGTACGTGTGTCACACGCGTTGATAGATTGACAAATAACACTAAGGCATTTTTCCATTATAATATTATATTATTAGAGATTAGAGATTAGAGATAATAGTACTAGTAATCTGCACGTGCGATGCACATTCTAATTAAACTTTTCTCATATAGTAAATAAGTAAATAATAAGACGTAATCTGGCCTCAAACCTGAGACCTCTATTTACTCATCACATACTCTTTACAAATTATCCCTAGTGGCACAAACTATTATTTTATATGAGTGACAATTTTGTAAATAATTACTTTGAGGGTATTACGGTAACTAAATACAATTGAGTAAATGAATGGTTAATATAACTCTCACTTAAAAATAAATGGTTGAGATTAGAAGATTGAATGCCTACATATGACAACCCCAACTCTCTCATTATAATATTTGAGATTAGATATTAGAGATTAGAGATAGCAATCTGCACGTACTTTGCACGTCCTAATAAATATATTTTTTAAAGTAAATACTATGATGTAATCTAGCCTCGAACATGAGACCATTCTTTACTCATCACATACTCTTTACAAATTATCCCTAGTGGCACCAACTTTTATTTTATATGGGTGGCACTTTTTGATAAATAATTATGTCGTAAATAAATTTAAACCTTGAGGGTACTATGGTAACTAACAACAGTTGAGTATATGAATGGTTAATATAACTCTCACTTAAAAATGAACTAATAATTTACTCGTGTGATGCACGTCTTAATAAATATATATTTTTAAAAGAAAAATTCTGACATTGTCTGAAATCGAACCTAAGACCTCCTTTATATTAGTTATGCACGTGCATTGCACATGTTTGTTTAGTTACAATCCACGTGTTTGTTTGATTACACAACTGAAATTCTCCCATTAAAAAATTAGATGATTGAGAATGATTGTGATTAAATAGTTGATTGTCTTGTCTACAAACGACAACCCTAACTCTCCCATTATAATATTACAGATAAAAGAGATAATAGTTGGGGGGATTGCTACCTGCTCTTCTGGCCTCACCTTATATTTCATCTAATAATCTATTTTGTTAGAAGAAGAATCAATATGCATCCACATAATAAAGCAGGGCACTTTATGAAGATAAAATATGTAATATACAATTATTGATCATCAAGAATATATACAAAGTATTTGATTGTGCAACTGAAAAGTTTTATTCCTACATAATAATTTGGTTCAATAACCAAAGTAACATTTAGTTTTCATGTTTTTCATATTTTTCATGAACACACAAAAAAAAAAATTTAGTAATTAAGTCAGTTTTTGTTTTTTTTTTTTAGCAGCCGGCATGTCAAAGATTATTTTGATAACAATTGCATCTAACAATCACAAAAAGCAGAGTCATGAGAAAAGGGGAAACAAAAGCATATAATGAAAAGTACCATCCACTTCATGCTTTGATACTTTCATGGCCAACTGATTAGCTACCCAAAACTTATCACATAACAAATATGGGAGTAAACATGCATAATGTGTAAGATAATCTTCAAATTTATAGCTCAGAATTGTTCAAAATGAAAAACTGTTTCGTTAGAGAAGTTAAAGCATTTGATAGGTAAAATAATTTGATTCAGTAATTTGATTCAGGAAATGCATGAAATTTCAAAATTAGAAAGAAAGAAACCTACAGGAACTTGTGCAAGAACTTTTGACGGCTTGCATTGCATGGACACCGTAACAAGAGATTTCCCACACTTTTGACGGCTTCCCATGTAGGTTGCTCCGTAACAAGAGATTAGTTGGCTTTACAATGATATTTGAGAAAAGTATGTTAGTCTAGTTCTACGATTCAGAACTCAGTATGATTTGCATGTTACACTTATTGTACAAACACACTGTCACATAATGAGTGAAGCCACACGCACAAAAATATCATGCAACACACAGATCTGATCAAAACTGTTTCGTTGTTGTACATGACGTGCATTTATGTTCAACCAAGACAATTAGCAAGTATAAACAAAAAAGGAAAAAGACAATTAGTTAGGTATGTGTATGTGCGAGTGAAGTGGAGAAGAGAGTATAGTGAGAAGAAGTCGAGTGTGAAAATAGTCGGGTTGTAACATAAACAGAGCACGTGAATGTACTTTGAGTGATTCACGTGAGTGTTTGAGTGATTCTTATTTCTCTTGTATTAAATTTGATACAAGTCCTCCTTATAAAAGTATATTTGCAATCAAATCCCCACCCTTTTTTTGGCTAAATTTGTAAAAACACTCCACAACTATATGTTTTTAAATCACACGCCCCTCTAACTTTTTTTTACTAAAAAAACACTCTACAAAAGCACAAAATTAAGATGCGTGGCTAAATTTGAAAAAACACTCCACAACTATATATTTTTTTAATCACGCACCCCTCAACTTTTTTTTACTAAAAAAATACTCCACAAAAGCACAAAATTAAGGGGGGAGGGGGGGATTTCAAACATTAATGAAAGTTCAGGAGTGTTATTATATCAAAACTAAAAGTTCAAGGGTGTTTTTAGTATCATTAATATAGTTAGGGTAGTTTTTTCAAACAAAAATTTAGTGGATCAAACTGAGAAAAAAAGTTGAGGGGTGTATTAGGAAAAAAAAGTTGAGGGGGTGTTTAAACAAAACACATCTACTTGAGGGTGTTTCTTTTTCAAATTTAGCCTTTTTTTCTTTTAGTGCTATCCCAGTGGCATACTCAAAAAATTTACTTTAAGGTGAGCAAATTTACAAGTCGTTTTTAAATTTCGAGAACACAGAGTAATGTTTCATCCACTATCAATTTTACTATCATTCTCTTCACTATCTTAGGTATCACACTTCTATTGGAGAGTTCCCTCACCTACTGTCTCTTCCCCCACCTATTGGAGTGTGTCACATAAGATAGTGAAGAAAAATGTAGTGAAATTGATAGGGGATGTAACATTACTCGTACACAAAAGCAGTTGACGAGAAGAAAATTCTTTTAACACTTGCATGTATTTTTATTATGAATGCTTTCAATGTCAGGAAGAAAAATTAATTTGAATGTTACTCTTTTCTTGTAATCTATCCCCACAAGTCAAAAAGTAATTAAAAATTTGACATATATTACTGGGATTATAGATTTATAGACTTATTCTAGTGGGTTTCATTCATGCTTGTGTCCTTTTGATTTGGAGGAAAGATTACCTTAACTAGTACATCGATCCGCCCATGCATGGACCAGTTGCGGCCTGATGTGTTGGCATTTGCATTTTGTCGAACATCCACAGTGCCAATGTGTTGCTGGCCACCTCGTTCGCATTGAAGGCTGAGCGTGAAAAGATATGATTACACCCTTCCTTTACATAAGTTCCACATTGAGATTAGCTCCCCCATCAAACACATCACAGTTTCCATTTCTTCTTCCTAAGAGCATCCACAGTGGTGTTTCTCATTTGCTATAATATGGCATCTACAGTAATAGCAAATAGGGAGCGATCGTGCAGTGGTCATTTGCTATATCTTTCTCATTTACACGAAAGACGGGATTTGAGAAACAGAATTGAGACGTTTGCTAAAAAGTAGCAAATATGAGAAATTTAGCAAACCATTGCAGCGCTCGTTTTCTAAAAAAATGGCAAAATGAGAAATTTAGCAAACCGCTGTGGATGCTCTAACCAGTTAGCAACCACATGTGCTATATAAGCCTATATTACTAACCACTTTAAAGTACTGCAATTATTTAGACTGCTTAATAATAATAATAAAATACTCGGTCATCAGAACTAAAAACAATTTATCCTAAGATAATACACATTTTATTTTCTATAAGAACATTTGTAGTCGTTGGGTAAAAACCCAAAATTTGCAAAATATGAGAAAAAAACACCCCGCAGTCGTTAGCCAAAAACCCAAATTTTGGGGTATGAGAGATACAGTGTTTTTCTATATTTCGCAAGCGATATAGGAATTTGCAAATTATAGGAAACGAAACATGAAATTTCGTCTGTGGGTTTTTATTTTTTTGCGCTAAAAATTGTCGGACGAAATATGAAATTTCGTCCGACAATTTTTCAAAAATTATTTGAACAGACGGAAGATCATCTTCCGTCCGTTGATCTTCCCCGTCCGTACGGAAGATCATCTTCCGTCCGTTGATCTTCCCCGTCCGTTCAAAATTATGGATTGCTTGATTAGTCATGGATTGCTTAATTAGTTCAATCTTGTTAAAACCATGCTTAATTAGTCCCTTCTTGTTAAAATATTTTTTAAATTAAATTAGAGTCGGACGACCCAAATTTGCCACCGCAACAATTGTTTGATTAGAAAAATTAAAAATTAAAAGGGACGGAAGAATATGTATCGTCCTTCTCTTTTTTTAAATAAAAACCCCAATTTTTGGGTTAGACGACTGCGGCAACAAACCCAAATACCCATTTTTAAAACTCCAAATACCGAAAATTTGCATAGCAATGACTACAGATGCTCTAAGATACCATCTCTGTTCTATTTCTCTTCACATCATGCAGATGCACGGAAAAAATACCACCATATTACTGTCATAGTACATGCATTCTCAAACTAAACAAGTTACGCTTCAATATACAGATCCATATACTTATAAAGTAGAAGTTTCCATACACTTTAGTTAATTCTAGTATATAAAACCGAATCCACACAAATACTTCTTCATTAAAAACTACAACAATATTTTTTTACTTTCTCCTTGCCTCCTGTTCTAGTCAAATTTTCATCCTTCACTAGCAAGTGTCCTGTATCCACTTCTCGACTTCGAAGCTTTACGATACTCTCGAGATGCTCACCATTTCACATACTTCATTATATGCTATTGAACACCTCTGCTAGTTCAATTCTGAAGTACTTTTTTATCGTCCTCAGTAGTCATCCTTCATACCTCCACTATGTTCTCAAGTCATCATCAATACATAGCTTAGCAAACCAACTAGTTTCAGTAATGTATTTATGCTTCACTCACAACTCTAATTTTCAACAGTCAGACCAAGCACTACAATGTAGGGTAGATTCCTTCATTAACCAACCTGGTCTTGTAAAGTGCTAAAAGTGACTCTGCAAATTGCGATATGTCGATTCATTTCTGACACATATTCATGCTTTTCTGAAGCCTAAAGGTTCCTAAATTAACCTTAATGGCATACCCCTAAATTTGCAGCAACAATGATCACATCAAGATCTAGATTCCAAAGCAAATCAAGATACAGTTTTGAGCCAACTAAAAGCCAAAAAAATACATGAAACCCAAAATATATAATAGAGAGAGAGATTGATTCAATACCTTGCTCTGTTGCTCGCAACTTCACCTCTGAAGTCCCCCGATGAGTGGTCCTACAACACAAGACATAGAAAACTCAGAATCAATTCTACGGTTTCAAATTAATTAGGCCTAAATTTACCTTACAGGAAAGCCCTAAATTTATGTGAATGACATGCCCCTAAATTTGTAGCAACACTGATTTGATCACCTCAAGATGGAGATTCAAAAGCAAGTTAAGATAATTTTTCAGCAATTAGAGAATTGCATGAAAAACAGTTGCTCTCAGTTACACGAAAACACAGAAAACTCAGAATCATTTTTAGAGTTTGAAATTAGGGTTTGAAGTTGTTGAAAACGTGACTGAAGTTTGCAGAATTGAAATTATGGGGAAAAAACGAGAAGACGAAGAAGAGAGAGAGAGAGAGAGAGAGAGAGAGAGAGAGACCTTGGCTCGGGGAGTCAGGAGCTCCGGCCTTAGAGTGCTTGGATTTCGCCATGGATCTGAGCTTACAGAATCGAGGGTTAGGTGGAAAAGTATTGGAAAAGAAATCGAGCAATTTTCATATATCCCGCTACATCAGTAACAGCCTTCTATGGGCAGTTACAAAATAGATTGCACGTACTATTACAACTGAACTTTCTAGACTTAAAATGGTGTGCAAAGCACGTAGAAAACTGATACACTTTACAAACAGATACATCTTTTTCCATCCATTCTTCACTACTACCCCAACAACTCTGATGTACAACGCGATCAAATGGTTGAAGCTGACAACCCTGACAACTCCCCCATCCTTGGAAACGAACTTGCCCCAAGTTTGAAGGTAGGAAACTTCTGATGCAAAACATCAACATCAACCCAGGTGGCACGGTGAATGTCCATATCTCTCCATTTAATAAGCAACTAAATACACATACAGTTATTCTTCTTGATTACTCGCCTATCCAACACCTTCTCAGGTTGCAATTCAGCATTATCTTCAACCCACCAATGAGGAAGTGCAGAAGAAATGGCAGGAAGGTGATCACCATGGCATTTCTTCAGCCTAGAGACATGGAAAACAGGGTGCATGGTAGCTGACGGGAGAAATTCCAACCGATAAGCTACAGTTCATATTTTCTCCAACACTTTATAAGGGCCAAAATATATACTTTGCAACTAACTTTTGAGGAGTTGGGGATTTCATGGACATCTGCTTGTAAGGTTGGAGCCTCAAAAGAACCAAAATCACCCACTCTGTATGACCTTTCAGCCAGTGTCTATTTACAAACACCTTCATTCGGTTTTGAGCCAATTGGATATTATCCTGTAAAAGCTTGATTATTGCATCTATTTGCATCAACTCATCTTCCACTGCTTGCACTGCAAAGGTACCAGGCACATAATGCAACAAGGTTGGTAGTGGCTACCATAAACCACTCCAAATGGAGTGACACCAGTTGACGAGTGTCAATTAGTATTAAACCAAAATTCAGCCCAAGCTAACTACCACATCCACTCCTTGACTTGTTGTCCATAGCTACACCTAAGATACATTTCTAAAGCTTTATTAACTATCTCAGTTTGCCCATTACTCTGGGGATGATATGCAGTGGTGAATTGCAGCTTGCTCCTTTGAGTTTTGAAGAACTCCTTCCAACAATTGCTAATAAAAATTGGGTCTTTGTCGCTTATGATGTTCTTAGGCATACCATGGAGTTTATAGATATGATCAACAAATACTTGAACTATAGATTGGGCAATTAGAGGGTGAGAGATACCTATAAAGTGAGCATACTTGGATAATCTATCCACCACCACCATTACTACTGACTTGCCCAAACTTTTTGGTAGTCCTTCAACAAAATCCAAGGAAATGTCTTCCCAAAATATCAGTATTGTCAAAAAAAAATAGAATTCTATAATCTTCAATTATTCTTTTCAAATTCGAAAATTAACTAATTCTCAAATTCATTTGTACATAGAGTTTGATAGAGAGAAGAAGATTATCATCATCGTGATGACACAGAAACGATGATAACGATGGGAACGACACCTTGGGGAACGATGGTCGGACTTTGGGCTTGGGTTTGTGAGAAAAAAAGAGAGACGTGGAACTAAGATGGTCGTTTTTACGCTTTTTAATCGTTTCGCTCTCTTTTGCTATCTACATTTAAAATATTATTAAAATTGTAATATCCCGTAATTTCTAATAGAGATATAATATATATATATATATATATATATATATATATATATATATATATATATAGGAGTAAAAGAGAGAAGGTTGGGAGGGGGGGCACCCGTTGAATAAGAACAGCGTTGGCCGTTGGTTGAGTGGGGGTGACGTCATGAAAACGTCACTGTCGGAGGGACCCACCCGGTTGTTGATTTCAGAAAGGCTGAGGTGCTGCCTTTGGTCGTCTGACATGGCATATATAAAAGGGGTCCACTAGGCATCCTTATGTGTGTGCACGGGATTAGTAAGAGATGTGTTTGAGAATTATCCCATATCGGGAGTATACAATAATTAATTGAATATAAATACAAATGCTTATGATCAAGAGTCAACTAATTGGTAAACCACCTTTTGAGAGGCAGCTTGGAGTGGGCAGTTGTACTATAAATATTAATTTGTTTTCTAAAAATAATAAAAACTATCCGAGTATTGGGGCGGGGCATTACAAATGGTATCAGAGCCGACTTTCGACCCCGAGTGTGGAGATGTATGCCTGGCTGAGGTCAGTACGCTGGTAGAAAATCCAGGAGTGCAATACACTAGCAGGATGGTTGAGGTCAGTACGCTGGTAGCAAATTCAGGAGTACAGTACGGTAGCAAGGAAACTTCCTTCCACATCGGCTAGAAAGGAAGGATCCAGCGCAAGATTGCATACCCCGTACTCAGTGAGGACTCTGATTTCTAAAGGGTGTGTATGTAATACCCCGTAATTTCTAATAGAGATATAATATAGATCTATATATATAATATATATATGAGTAAGAGAGAGAAGGTGAGGGGGGGGGGAAGGCACCCGTTGAATAAGAACAACATTGGCAGTTGGTTGAGGGGGTGACATCATGATGACGTCAACGTGGGAGAGACCCACCCGGTGTTTGATTTCGGAAAAGCAGAGGTGCTGCTTTCGTTGTCTGACGTGGCATATATAAAGGGGGCCCACTGGGCTTCCATAGGTGTGTGCGTGGGATTAGTGAGAGATGTGTTTGAGAATTATCCCAAATCGGGAGTATACAATAATTAATTGAATATAAATACAAATGCCTATGATCAAGAGTCACCTAATTGGTTAACCACCTTTTGAGAGGCAGCCTGTGATGGACAGTTGTATGTTGCCGCTAAATTCGGTGTGGGGGCAAACAGATGAATTTGTGAGTTCGTGAAAAACCTGAATAGCAAACACCTAACCTGTTCCGCCGGATCTTGACCGTTGACTCCCGCCGTTCACCTGCAAGGAAGTGCGAGACACCGGGGTTGATCCCGGCGACGCACCCTCCGACGCTCAAGTCAGTAACCAGAAGTGATTATGAAAGAGCGTTTAACTAGAAAAAGATTGATTACCTGTTAATGGAGATGGGTGGGGGGTATTTATAGGCGTCTTGGAGAACAATTTAGGAATGTAATCCGCGTAGTCTGATATAGAATAATCTCCTTGTAAACAGATTGGGAAAGTAATCTGATAAGGTGTATTCTGGTAATCAGATAAGGAATTTTAATCCCTAAATCCCAGTGTAAAGATTGACGTGAATCATGGCCGTTGATTTAGATCTAATCAGGGACCTTGATTGTGTCTTGCTGGATCGAGTTGGCAGCGGGTTGAAACCCGTGCCCAGCTGTGGTGGATCCGTTTGCGGGTTATTGGATCTGTGAGAAGGAGACCCAGTACCCGCTTCGGACCCATTTGCATGTGAAATTACCGTTTTACCCCTGAGCTTTAAGATTCGAGTCCGATGTGAACGGTCCCGATTTAATCCTATTTTTTAGCCATATCACGAGCCCCCCACTCCTAAAGACTGAGTGTAATCAGCCTTTGAGGAGTAGTTTAACTGTTCTAATGGCGTACGGGATTTTATCGGTGTTCTTAAGGGAGTTTGGAACCTTGCTCGGGGTGTAACAGTGTTATTATGGGCTTGTAAAATGCCCAAAAATATTCTCAGAATTTTCTGGATTTTTGGTGATTTTTCCAGATTTTTCTGAATTTTTCCTCATTTTTTTGAATTTTTTATTCATTTTCCGAATTAAATAATTAATTATCTAAAATATTAATTAATTATTCTAATTTAATAATTATTTTTTCAGAATTTAAAAATAATTTTTTCTGAATTAATAATTATTTTTAGAATTTTTAATTAATTTTTTCGATTTTTAAATATTTTTTTTCGGATTTTTTAAATAAAAAAAACAATTAAATAAATAAATAAATAATTTAAATATTACCTGGACACGTGGCAGATTTCTGGCCGTCCATCATGACCAGATGAGCACGCATCGTGAGGCAGATCGCGATCTGGACACGTGGCGCGTTTCTGGCCGTCCATCATGATCAGATCAGCGCGCATCGTGAGGCAGATCACGATCGGGACACGTGGCGCGTTCCTGAGCGTCGATCGTGTCGCGACACGAATTTTGGAACGATCGGACGGATCGTGTGGCCCGGGCTCTTTTTTTCTCCAAATACGACTTCGGCACTTCAGCACTTCGGTTCGGCACCTAGGCGCGGCACCCCGGATCAGCCGACCATGCCAGATGCCGCCACGTGGCATGCCACGTGGCCCACCCCCCCTTTTTTTTTTTTCTTTTTCTTCGTCTTCTTCTTCTTCTTCTTCTTCGCGCTGCTGCTTCTCTTTCGTTAGCTCTCCCCCGACCTCGTCCCGTCGTGAAGCTCGACAAAAGAGCTCGGCGATGGAGTCGAGAGGAGGCGTCGAGCTCGGCAAGGGAGTGGCGGTTGACGGAGTTCGCCGGGGTAGGGCTCGACGAATCTTTGAACCCCGATGATGAGCTTCGACTGCTCATGCGCGCTCGGAGGCAGTGGAGGTGAAGCTCGGTTGCGAAGGAGTTCGGAAGTGGTGAAGTTTGGCGGAGAACTTGAGCTTCGGCGGAGGGGAGTCCGAAGCTTGGTGTCGGTGATGAAGCTCGGCAATGGGTTCGGCTCGTCATGTCTTGGAGCTCGGCCATGGAGGTGGTCGAAGCTTCGACGAAGGAGCTCGACGAGTGAGGGAGGGAGAGCTCAGCATAGTGGCGCTTCGACGTTGGCGTGGCTTGAGCTCGGCAGGCGGAGCTTCGGTGAGGAAGAGCTTGTTAGTGGAGGTGGCAAGGAATGGAGCTTAGAGGTGAGAGCTCGGAGAGGTCGAGGTGAACTGTGTGCTGTGTGGTGGCGAGCTCGGAGCTCGGAGTCGAGGTCGGGAGTTCGACGGCGAAGTGAGGGAGCTCGGCCGGTTGGAGCTCGACGTTTGGAGCTCGGCGAAGGTGGGAGCGCTGACGTCGAAGCTTTCGAAGGAGAAGATGGGTTTTCTTTTCCTCAGTTTGTTTTTGGCGGGAGAGGGTAGGGGAAGAGCTGGATTGGGGTTCGGGTCGGATCCCCTTGATGGGTCCGAACCCGGCCCCGTGAGCTTTTTTTTTTTTTTTTTTTTTTTTTTTTTTTTTTGTCTCTCTCTCTCTCTCTCTCTCTTTCTCTCCTTCCTTGTTCGGAAAATCCGAGCTCGTCGGATCTGCTTCTTGTTCGGCCAATCCGAGCACGGATTATGAGGAGATTTTTTGCCGCTTAGTGGTTCGGCAGTTCGGTGGCTCGGATTTGAGATCCGAGCTGCGTGGCTCAATCTGGACCGTTGATCACGATCGTGGCGCGAATCACGAGACGAGATGCACGAGTTTCGAGAAAACGTTATCTTGTCGTTTTGTGGTGACGTGGCGAGATCTGAGCCGTTCATCACGCTTGAGTGCGAATTTGGAGATGATCTAACGGTGAGATCGCCTCGGGACGATTTTTCTCCAAAAACGAGGGTCGGTACCCCGTCACCTCGGATCGGCACCCCGGATCGGCAACTCGGATCATTGAGATGATGCCACATGGCATGCCACGTGGCCCCTTTCTTTTTTTGAAGGGTTTGTTGGGATTTGTCTTTGGCGGGAACATGGGGAAGAAGAGGAGTGGAGTTCGGGTCGTGGGTTGATGGGTTCGGATCCCTTAACGGGCCGAACCCGGCCCCACGTGCTCCCCCTTGTTTTTCTCTCTCTCCTCTGCTTCTTGTTCGGTCGATCCGAGTACGGATTTTGAGGAGATTTTTTGCCGCTTTAGCGGTTCGGTAGTTTGGTAGCTCGGATTTGAGATCCGAGCTACGCGGCTCAATCTGGACGGTTGATCACGATCGTGGCGCGAATCACGAGACAAGAGGCACGAGTTTCGAGAAAACGTTATCTTGTCGTTTTGCGGTGATGTGGTGCGATCTGATCCGTCCATCACGCTTGAGTGCGAATTTTGAGATGATCCAACGGTTAGATGGGGTCGGCCGAATTTTTTCCCAAAAACGAGGGTCGGTACCACGGCACCTCGGATCGGCAGCTCTTCTGAGAAGAAAGAGGAAGGGGAGGAGAGGCATTTGGGTTCTCTCCTCTGCCTTGTTCTTTCACATACTGGAGCAGAGGAGAAGAGGAGAAGAGGAAGGGGAGGAGAGGCAATTGGGTTCTCTCCTCTGCTTTGTTCTTCCGCACGGCGGAGAAGAGGAGATGTGTTGGGGAAGAAGGAGAAGAATGAAGGAGCTAAGATGGGTATGGGTCGGACCATGGGTATCGGATCCGACCCCGACCGTTAGCCTCTTTTTCTTTCTTCCTCTTCATCTGCTTGCTTTGTTCGGCGAATCCGAGCACGGATTTTGAGGCACATTTTCGCCGCTCCGCAGGTTGGTAGATTGGCAGATCCCGGCTACGCAGCTCGATCTGGGCGGTTGATCACGATCGTAGCGCGAATCACGAGACAAGAGGCACGAGTTTCGAGAAAACGTTATCTTGTCGTTTTGTGGTGACATGGCGCGATCTGATCCGTCCATCACGCTTGAGTGCGAATTTGGAGATGATCTAACGGTGAGATCGCCTCGGGACGATTTTTTGCCATATACGAGGGTCGGTACCCCGGTATCTCGGCTCGGCGCATCAGGGCTGTTTGGCCGAGGTGCTGAATTGTCTGTTTTGAATTAAGTGTTCCTTGAAGATTCCGCCCCTTCGTGCTCAGTGGCTCGGCCGTTCTTCTGAGCTGTTCGGTAGCTCGGCTGTTCGGATGGCTCGAGCGTGAGGAGAAGCTCGGTGAGTTGATGAAGGGGATGAGTCGGCATATGGAAGAGGTGATGCTCTGCTTGGCTTTTGGAGATTTTTGAAGAGGAGCTCCACTCCTAGGGGTGGAGAAGAGGTGCTAGGAAGATCCTCGTAAGAGCCATGGGAAGACCCATTCTTTGAAGTGAGCGCAAGGAGCAATTCTAAGAGAGTTTTAGCTCCGATCTCGTCGAGAAGAGCTATTTGAGAGACAAGTTTGAGGAGGAGCTCCAGGAGAAAGTTGTGCTCCGAACCTGTGGAGGAGAGCTCCGCTTTGGAAGTGAGTGGAGTGAAGAGCTTAACTTGTAGAAGAGCCATCTGGAAGAGGAGCTTGAGGAGCAACTCTAGGAGAGAGTTCTAGCTCCGAACTCGTTTGAGAAGAGCTCCGCTTCGGATGCGAGCGGAGTGGGGAGCTCGATTTGTAGAAGAGCCGTCAGGAAGAGGAGCTTGAGGAGCAACTCTAGGAGAGAGTTCTAGCTCCGAACTCGTTTGAGAAGAGCTCCGCTTCGGATGCGAGCGGAGTGGGGAGCTCGATTTGTAGAAGAGCCATCTGGGCGGTTGATCACGATCGTGGCACGAATCACGAGACAAGAGGCACGAGTTTCGAGAAAACGTTATCTTGTCGTTTTGTGGTGACGTACGCGATCTGATCCGTCCATCATGATTGGGTGCGAATTTTGAGATGATCTAACGGCGAAATCGCCTCGGGACGATTTTTTGCCATATACGCGGGTCGGTACCCCGGTACCTCGGCTCGGAGACTCAGTGCTGTTGGCCGAGGCGCTGAGGTATTTTGGAGGAGGTGTTCCTTGAAGATTCTGCCCCTCCGTGCTCAGTGGCTCGGCCGTTCGGCTGAGCTGTTCGGTAGCTCGGCTGTTCGGATGGCTCGAGCGTGAGGAGAAGTTCAGTGAGTTGATGAAGGGGATGGGTCGATGAAGCTCTGCTCGGATGGTCGTGGGGGCAGTTCGGAATGGCTATCTTCCTCCGGCCCGTTCAAGGACGAGCCGGTGAAGTAAAGTCGAGCCATAGGACCCCGACCATCGTGAGGTTAGTTTGAGGGATGCAGGAGCAGTTTCGAATGGCGAGCTACTTCTAGTCCGCTTAGGAGCGAACTTGCGAAGTAGAATCGAGCCAAGTGTTGGACTCCGATCCATTCAACGGCTGCAGGAGCAATTTCGAACGGCGATCCACTCCTGGCTCGTCTGAGGACGGGCCGAGGAAGAAGAGTCGAGCCGAGTGCTGGACTCCGAACCATTGTGAGGTTATTCAACGGCTGTGGGAGCAATTTCGAATGGCGAACCACTTCTAACCCGCTTAAGAGCGAGTTATCCGAAGCAGAATCGAACCAAGTGTTGGACTCCGGAACCATCGTTTAAGTTGTTCAACGGCTGTGGGAGCAATTTCGAATGGCGAACCACTTCTAACCCGCTTAAGAGCGAGTTATTCGAAGCAGAATCGAACCAAGTGTTGGACTCCGGAACCATCGTTTAAGTTGTTCAACGGCTGTGGGAGCAATTTCGAATGGCGAACCACTTCTAACCCGCTTAAGAGCGAGTTATTCGAAGCAGAATCGAACCAAGTGTTGGACTCCGGAACCATCGTTTAAGTTGTTCAACGGCTGTGGGAGCAATTTCGAATGGCGAACCACTTCTAACCCGCTTAGGAGCGAGTTATTCGAAGCAGAATCGAACCAAGTGTTGGACTCCGGAGCCATCGTTAGAGTTTAGTGAGTTGCGGGAGGAGCCATGTAGAAGGAGCTGGACTCCGAACCCAGAGAGATAGAGGAGCAAGAGCAATAATTTTCAATGAAAAGATAAGTTTTATTGAAATAAATTAAGTGGCTGCTCCAATAGGGCGAGCCATTATTACATGCTGTGGGCCGAGTTACAAGCATCGGCCTTATTGAAAATCAAAATCCTACTTCTACAATAAGGTGAGGACCTCTTGGGAGGAGCTGAGTCTTGAAGCTCGGCGGGCCTTTCTGTTCGTTTGGAAGAGGTGGTGATTCAGGTGGGGAGCTCGGCCCCCTCTTTTTGGACGAACTGGATCAGGTGCCCCCGCTGTATGAGTTCTTCGATCTCCTCCTTGAGAGCCCGACAATCATCCGTGTCGTGGCCGTGGTCCCTGTGAAAGCGGCACCACTTATCCTTATTCCTCTTCTTGCCAGGTGTATTCATTCTCGGGGGAGCGCGGAGTAGCCCTTCGTTGTCCACCTCCATAAGGACTTCTGATATGTTGGCAATGAGGGGGGTGAACTTCTCAAACCGAGGAGTCGGGCGACGCTGTCCATTGCTGTCTTTCTGGGATTTTTGGGAGCCCTCATCTTCTTCGGTCAGCTTTCGTTTCGTCCCTGAGGCAGACCCTCCGAAGCTTGGAGGGTAGGCGGCCTCTTCGGCCCGAATGTACTTGTCACACCTGAGAAGGAGGTCGGCAAAGTTCTGTGGGGGCTTCTTAGCAAGAGAGGAGCGGAGGCTGGAATTGAAGACGTTGGATTGGAAGGCGGCTGTTGCGACGGATTGGTCGAGGGAGGCTATAGTCCTGGCTTCAGCTGTGAACCTCTTCACATAGTCTCTTAACTTCTCACCTTTCTCTTGCCTAAGCTGGAGGAGTGAAATGCTGGTCTTCTCCGTGCGCCTGCTACTCACGAAGTGGGTGATGAAGAGTGTCTCGAACTGCTCGAAGGAGAATATGGAAGACGGTGCGAGGCGGGAGTACCACTCTCGAGCTGGGCCCTTCAGTGTCGCGGGGAAGGTTTTGCAGAGGAGGGCATCGGAAGCTTGATGGAGGAGCATCAAAGTCTTAAAGCTTTCGATGTGATCGACTGGATCGGTCTCCCCGGTGTAAGTCTCAAATTGGGGAGGTTTGAAGCCGAACGGGACAGGTGCATCCACTATGGTTCGGGAGAAAGGGGGTTGGCTAGGACGTAGGGTCCTCCCCCTAAGCTCCTCTTCTCGGTTTATCCGACCCAGGCACCTTTCTACTTCATGAAGGCGGCGGTACATGGCGTCATCCCTCCGACGGTGATCTGCCGAGCCTCGAGACTCATCTTCATACGAAGGAGAACGAGGGCTACGGCGATGGTAGCTTCGGGAGCGACGAGGACTTGGGGTACGTCGGAGAGGGCTTCGGACCGGGGGAGGGGATGGAGCCTTGGGTGCGTTGGTGAGAGCTTGTAGAATGGTCGCTTGGAACTGCTGGAACTCGGCACGGGTGATTGGTGCCTCCTCGTTCTTAGGCTGCTGCCGACCCACGGGGGAGCGTGGCCTTCTTCTGCGATGCTCGGGGGATTCCCTTCGCCCCCTACGGTTAGGAGACCTTCTGTAATCCCGGTGACGGGGAGATCGTTCACCCGGACGATAGTGGCGGGAGGTTCCCTCTCGGGCCCGTTTTTCGTCCAGATGGTGACGAAGATCCACGTCCTTCTTCTGCCGACTCTGAGGATTGTGTGATGCCATGGAATCCGTAGAGGCATTGTGTATGGAGATGCGGTCTTGGTGGAGAGGTTGCTTTCCGCGGGAGCCCCCCGCACCAGCATTCTGAGGTCCGGTCGGACCCTTGGGGGGTTGCTGATTCTGAAGGGGCTGATCTTGCTGAAGGGGAGGTCGTTCCTGCTGCAAAACGGGTTGGTCAGGGACTGGCTCCTGCTGATCGGCGGGATTGGGCCCACGGTTGGACCCCCTCGATTTGGCTTTTCTAGGAGGCATGGCTGGAGAAGGTCGAACCAACGGAAAGAGGCGCTGCTATTCGTTTAGTTTTCCCACAGACGGCGCCAATCTGTTGCCGCTAAATTCGGTGTGGGGGCAAACAGATGAATTTGTGAGTTCGTGAAAAACCTGAATAGCAAACACCTAACCTGTTCCGCCGGATCTTGACCGTTGACTCCCGCCGTTCACCTGCAAGGAAGTGCGAGACACCGGGGTTGATCCCGGCGACGCACCCTCCGACGCTCAAGTCAGTAACCAGAAGTGATTATGAAAGAGCGTTTAACTAGAAAAAGATTGATTACCTGTTAATGGAGATGGGTGGGGGGTATTTATAGGCGTCTTGGAGAACAATTTAGGAATGTAATCCGCGTAGTCTGATATAGAATAATCTCCTTGTAAACAGATTGGGAAAGTAATCTGATAAGGTGTATTCTGGTAATCAGATAAGGAATTTTAATCCCTAAATCCCAGTGTAAAGATTGACGTGAATCATGGCCGTTGATTTAGATCTAATCAGGGACCTTGATTGTGTCTTGCTGGATCGAGTTGGCAGCGGGTTGAAACCCGTGCCCAGCTGTGGTGGATCCGTTTGCGGGTTATTGGATCTGTGAGAAGGAGACCCAGTACCCGCTTCGGACCCATTTGCATGTGAAATTACCGTTTTACCCCTGAGCTTTAAGATTCGAGTCCGATGTGAACGGTCCCGATTTAATCCTATTTTTTAGCCATATCATTGTACAATAAGTATTAATTTGTCTTCTAAAAATAATAAAAATTGTCTAAGTATTGGGGTTAGGCGTTACAAATATATATATATATATATATATATATATATATATATATATATATATATATATATATATATATATATATATATATATAGGGTTTTGCTCCATTGAAAACGGGTTCGTTTTCAATGGGTTAGAAAACAGCAATCCTGGCCATCCGATCAATCTTGATCTTGATCAGCGGATCAGATCAAGATCCGCTAAAGTCTCCCACTAATGCTTTGAAAAGCGGAGGGGCATTTTCGTCACTTCACGCCAAAAAACGTTTGGGACTTAGCGTTTTTTGGTCGAAAAATTCACTTAGACCGTTGTTTCCGGCCGTTGTTTCCAACAACGGCCTAAGTATGTACAAGTGTTTTTCCAAACACTTGTACATACTCAGATCTTCATCTCCCTCACTTCGTCCAACTCGCTAATTGAGCTCGATAAACCCAAATCCCCAACCGGAGCTGTCCCTCTATCGAACTAAAAACCCTAAATCTTTCTTGATCGCTGCTTTTCACCGAATCTCCTCCTATTCTCAGTCTCTAGACCTCTTCCTTTGGAGATCCCAATTACAAACAAACCCTAACCTATACAGAATCTATCCAACCCTAAAACCCTAATTAATCTAAATTAGCCAAACCCTATTCCCCTTCCTTTCTTTACAGCAGCCACTTTGCGGCCTCCCGAACACCCTCATTGTTGAAGGTACTAATTTGTTCCCCCTTGAGTAGTTCTAACTAGGCTAATTGATTGAAAAATTTTCACCCATGTTTCAGTGTACAATTGTTATATTTGTGTATGTTTTTATAGAGTAGGTAATTCTAGTTTAATTGGGAAAGTAGATGATGTATTAGTTGTTGTTGTTTGTTGTTCGATGTTAGTAATAGCGCACAAAATAGAAAAAAATTTATGCAACTTTGCGAGTACGTCGGACATGCCATACACAACCTAACGCAATTCGTAGAATTGTGTTCGGATTCACGGTTTGGAGTGTACGGCCGTGTATCGCTTTCAATTCATTTTCGTGAGTGAAAGCGATACATCGGCGTATTTTGCAATCCGTGAGTCGTAATTGACCTCTACAAATTTGGTTGGATCATGTGTCTTGCCGCCGTCCAGCTCTGAAAGTTTAAGATTTTTTTGATCTCGTTTGTGCGGATTTGTACCGTATATCAAACAACAACCTCAGTTCAAGAATGAGGGGAATGCGAGCGAGACACGACCTTATTTTGCAAACCGTGGATCGAAACTTACTTGTAGAAGTTTCGTTACCCTGTGCACGGCAAGCCAGACCCAATAGAAGAGTTTTGTATTTATATGACGTCGTTTTCGACGTGTTGTGACTTATTTTACTTCGTATGTATATATATCGCAGTCTTTTGTTAACAAGCTGTTTTATATATAATGTGTTATTAATTGACCAGTAATATATTTTTACTGCAGATGAACAACGATACGGAGAGTTCTGCTGTCGGCGATAATTTTGTGCGGGTAGAACCAATCACCGATTCCATGCCGATAGTCGAAGACCATCTGAAACCAAAGTTAGGTATGACATTCCCCACTTTAGTTGAGGCCGAGAATTTTTATTCTTCATATGCTCGTTGTGGGGATTTTGCAATGCGTAAGGGTGGAAATAAATTAAAGGGGGGTATAGAAGTAGATAAGTCATATCTTTGTAATAAAACTGGGTCGTCGCCGGGTCAACATAGTGACGGTAGACGTGGAACAACCAGTAGAACGGGTTGCAAGGCTTGCGTTCGTGTAAAATTGAACGAAACAAGTAATACGTGGATGGTCTATTCATTTCACGAAGAACACAATCACGAATTCACCTCACCCGGTAGAAGGCACCTTTTGCCCCGGAACAGGTCCGTGTCAAATACGGACAAAAGGATTATAAATCAAATGAACCAAGCTAATATCCAAACATGTCGACAAATGCTCTTCTTCGAAAGTGCTAGTGGTGGTCACGATCAAGTAGGATTCACAGAAAAAGATGTTAGAAATTTAATTAGAGATTCGCAAGAAGCATTGAAAGGACACGATTCTACAATGCTAATTGATTTTTTCGAATCTAAGAAACAGATGGATCCTTCCATTTTTTATGACATTCAAGTCAATCCCGAAGGGCAGTTGTCACATTGTATGTGGGTAGATGGTATTTGTAGGATGAATTATGAAGAATTTGGTAATATAGTTTGTTTTGATGCCACGTACAATACGAACCGTTACGAAATGTTATTTGTGTTTGTTGGAGTGAATCAACATTGGTAATCGACTTTTTTAGGAGGTGGGTTCATTCCAAATGAGACGGCCTCTTCGTTTGAATGGTTCTTTGAAAAGTGGTTAGGGATTATGAATCGTGCTCCATCCGGTATTGTCACCGATCAAGACCATGGGATCGCCACCGCAGTTAAGAAAGTTTTCCCCCAGACTCGGCATCATTTTTGTATTTGGCACATTCTGGATAAGTTACCCCAGGAGGTTCGTCTTGGTTTCGATGTCGACAAGTTTAGGGAGTCCTTAAAGAATGTAATCTACAATTCCGAATATATACATGAATTTGTAGAAAAGTGAAATATTTTGATTTCGCAATACGGATTAGAGAGTAACAAATGGTTGAACGATATATTCGATATCCATGAAAGTTGGGCACCCATCTACGCTAAAGATTCTTTTTGGCCCGGCATGTTGAGTAGCCAACGGGTTGAGTCCGCACATTCTGTCCTGAAGCATCATACAGAAAAAAATATTCCCTGCAAGAATTTGCCGTCATCTTCGACTGTTTTTTGGGAAGGCAAAGACACGAATTGAAAGAAAATCATCGTAACCGTGAGAAGAAACCGAAGAGCGAATGGGCTTTGGAGGTACAAATGGCAAAAACATATACTTTGAAAATATTTTACAAATTCCAAGATGAAGTCACAAAATCATGTTCAATGTGACATTTGTTGCCGATCTTGAGACACCGGATAGTTCAACCTTCCATGTGATACTCTGTGGAGAATCAGAACCGGCTCGCCTTCTTCAATTATGCGAAATCAATGGAATTATTACATGTGCATGTCCCTTGTTCGAATTCGTTGTCATTCCTTGCAGGCATATTTTAGCTGTACTTCGTTTCTGCCATCACACATCCCTCCCGAATGTATATATTAAAAACCCAATATACCCCTAAGGGTGCTAACATAGCAGAATTTTCTGGTTGGGCCATCCAACCGGCCGCCGGTCTCCTAATACGGGGACGACCCAAGTGCAGTCGCTCCCAAGACCAAATCTGTAACAAAACCATCAGTCGGGTCATTTCTGTCCCATCTAGCGCTACATGACACAACGCCCTGTATAGCGTTGCCAACGCGCAGCTTCCCCAGCTGTACCGGCCAGCTAAGCCTAGGTCGGCGAGCACTCGTAGGTACATGAGGTGTACCGTATCGCCCGATGAGTTAGGCAAGAGAACCCCTCCGATCACCGTTAGAATGTAGGCTCTGGTGTAGGACTATACATAGTCGTCAGGCGATTCGTTGGACAGCGTCCCATCAAAACGTCCCTTCAACCAAGATAGTCGGATTGATTGTCCTTGGAAAATGTCATCATCTTCCGCAGCCGCCTTATCAAACTCTGTACCGAGCAGTTCATTGCACATCTCTATCTTATCAAAGTTAATATTATCCGTCACGGCCAACTCATCTATTGGAAGACCGGATATCATCGCTATATCCTGTAGCGACACCTTCATCTCTCCGACCGGTAGATGGAATGTGTGCGACTCTGGCCTCTAGCGCTCCACAAGTGCCGAGAGAAGTGCTCGATCGAGTTTAACATTCCCCATCATGCTGATTCCATAGAAACCGGCCGCTACTAGGTACTCGACAATACGTGGATGCACCTGCATGGTCTCGTGGGTGCGAAAATTACACCTACGCGTCGTCCCACCCCACACTGTCGTGGATTTGTGGCGATCTTGCAAGGTCAGTTCGTCGGGATATATTGGTTCTGAACCACGACATCCTGTCATCGAAGAGGATGCACCAACCTACACGAACCAAAAAACATAATTATTATTAGTCTAAAATCAATATCACTAAATACAAAATTAGGGACAATACAAATTATTAGTTCTCACATTCTCTTTGGAATGTTCCCCCCGTGCTTCCTGGGATGTCCTTCCCCTTCCAGTTCCCCTCGTTCTAGCCATTTTTCTGTAACAAAGTTCGCATATATGAAACTAATTACTCGCTAAAAATTAGCAAACACAAACCAACGAGTTGAAAAAATTTCAAAAGTTTGCTTATACGCGTCAAAACAACACAAACGAGATGAGAAAATTCCTAAATTTCGCCGTCAACTAGGGCACACCAAACTCAAGCCAACGCAACTTGAAGAAGTGAGTTCCGACCCACGGTTTGAAATATACGTCCGTGTATCACTTTCACTCTTTAAAAAAGAGCGGGAAGTGATACATTGACGTATCTCGCAAACCGTAGGTCGGAACTCGCAAATACAAGTTTCGTTACGTTGTGAATGGTTAGCCGAACCTGCGTGCACCGTTTCGTATTTTTTTGACTTCGTTTAAGCATTTTTATATTGAGACCGTACTAAAAAAAATCGAGGTATATTGAAGTTTTTTTATATACGCGTAAAAATAACATAAACGAGATGCAGAAAAATCCAAAAATTGGCCTTTGGGTCGGGCTCCCCGCACACAAACCAACGCAACTTGTACATGGGAGTTCCGACCCACGGTTTGAAAGATACGGCCGTATATCGTTTTCACTATTGAAAACTGAGCGGAAAGCGATACATCGACGTATCTCGCAAACCGCGGGTCGGAACTCGCATGTACAGGTTGGTATGACTTGTGACTGGCGAGACCAACCTACTCGCAAAGTTTCGTTTTATTTGGACTTCGTTTAAGCAATTTTCTATTCATAACGTATTCCACAAATTCCGAGGTGGATTAAAGGTTTTTTATATACGCGTCAAAACAACAAAAATGAGAAGGAAAATTTCCTAAATTTGGGCGTCAACTCTGGCACACCAAACACGAGCCAGCGGAACTTGCAGAGGTAAGTTCTGACTCTCGGTTAGAAAGATACGGCCGTGTATTACTTTATATCCATTGTATTGAATTAAAATGATAAACGGACGTATCTCACAAATCGTGAGACGGAAATTGCCTCTACAAGTTCCGTTACCTTCTAGCGGCGAGTCCGACCTACTCGTACAAATTGAATTTTTTCATCTCATTTTTTTCTTCTCGTATATTCCACCACTACAACTAGCACTACATCTACGAAAATGTGAACAAAATGTATACAACATACATGATCAGAACTAATTATATACTCTCTAAATTATAGACCAGACTACTACGCATAAAACAAAAAAACCCAACTCCAAAATTGGAAAAAAAAAAAAAATCAAAGAGTTCATTATAGTAAATTGGGATTAAGAAAATACCTGGTCCAAAAAGAGAAAGAGAGAGTTGGCGAAGATGTGAGAAGCCGCTGCACGCTGTTGTAGACAAAGGAAGAAAATTTGTACTAGGGTTTAGATGATTTGGGAATTTGAATGTGAAGTTAGGGTTTGCTGTATTCGGGAAAGGAAGAGAGAGATAGGGAGCTTTCCACAAGGAGGGAGATCGAGAAGGCAAAGAAATCGATGCCAAGGAGTTCGGAGAGTGAACTAGGGTTTGGAGATGAGTTTCGGGAGCTCGAGAGAAAGAGAGAGAGTGTTTGTGACGAAGACAGGGTGAGGGAGATTTGGGTATGTACAAGTGTTTGGAAAAACACTTGTACATACCTAGGCCGTTGTTGGAAACAACGGCCAAGGTATGTTTTTTTATAAAAAATTTTTCGACAAAAAAAAACTCCACGCCAAAAAAATGCGAAGTCCCAAACGCTTTTTGGCGTGAAGTGACGAAAATACCCCTCTGCTTATTTGACGCGTTAGTGGGAGACTTAGCGGATCTTGATTTGATCTGCTCATCAAGATCAAGATCAGATCGACAGTTGAGATGGGCGTTTTCCAACCCGTTGAAAACGAACCCGTTTTCAACTGAGCAAAACCCATATATATATAAAATAATAGTATATATAATTATAATATAATATAATAATACTATATATTGAATAGTATATATAAAATAGTATATATAAAATAATAATCTATATAATAAATTACAAAGAAAGCTATCAAGTGGCTCTCATTTAATCTCCCCTAAAATCAATGGCGTAGATTAATTCTCCCAAAACATATTTTTCCGCCCAAAATTTCAAACCCCAAAATTAAATTTTTCCCCCCAAAACTAAAAAACTCATTACTTTATTACTATCTCTCTTCTCTCTTCACTTTTTCATATTTTTCTCCTTCTCTCTCTCTCTCATTCTTTCTTTATTTACTTAAAAAATTAGATTTTAAGATTTCAGGTTTGTAAATTTTCAGAATTTTTATGTTTTTTTATTGCACATGTTATATTAAAAATAGCAAATATCTCTAAATTTCATCTTTTTCCATCATTAAAGTTCTAAGAAGTTGGATTTTACACCCTCATTTATAATTATTTTTCAACATATACTAATAGAAACATGGACTTTTATTTACAACTAATTATTATCATACTATTCAAACTTGAACTACATAATTGTTGTTTTACTGTTTACAGGGCTTTTCGTGTGTTGTATCGTTTCAAAGACGTACCGTAGGCACGTGCCCATGGGCAAATCTAGTATATTATAATAACTGTATATTATATAATAATATGAAATAATTTATTATAATAAACATATTTAATTATATACATATATATAATAACATATAATAATTATAATAATATATATTTAATAATAATCTATTATAATTATATATTAAACAATTTATTACAATAATAATAAATTATATAATAATATATATAATAATATATAATAGTAATACATAATAATAATAATATATATTATAATAATAATAGAATATTATAATAGTATATATAAAATAGTATATATGAAATATTATATGCCCAGTACTGAAACAAACACATATATGTATATTTATAATTAATAATTGGAACATTAATATTTTGAATTTCAAATATTGTAACAAAATAAAAAATATTTAATAAGATTACCTCCAGTACTTACCACGAGCCGTTAAATGCTTTCAATTTTAGTCGGCTACAACAATCCAAAGACATATAGCAATGCCAAAGATGGACTACCCCGATCATGCGTACCAACAATATTCAAATCTTCAAAAGCAGCAAGAAAACCACATCTCACTACACCGGAAACATTGGGTAGAAGAAACTCACTCACAAAGTACATGAAGAAGGCTCTGCCAACTTTCATTGCCACTCGAGGATCGGCTATAGCTGCATCGATCGATTCCTTCAGAAAATACTTCTTTAAGAAAGAGCAGCATATACCATGAGATTTCCAATCTTCCGGTGTAATTTCTGGGAAGAAACTAGACTGGACAACCTCGAAGGGGTATGCATCATTGTTACATGGCTGAAACTCACTGACTCCAATAGATAAACCCGTTAGCATTGCCCAGTCTAACGAGGTAAATCCCAACTCACCGCCAGGAAAGTGGAAAGTACGGGTCGTGTCCCACCATCTCTCAACCAAAGCCTCAACAAGACGCGCCGAGGACTTCTCTGTATCGATAGTAAAAAAAGGGACCAACCCGCATTGTCGATGAGCTGCTTTATTATAGGGACAGAGCAAACTAGCTTGTAGGCTTTTATCGGTCCCTTCCAATTTCCTCTAAAATTAACAAATCCACCTATAGGTTCCTCCGTAATCAGCTTACAAATGTGCTGTCCATCATCGACAACTCTGACCCACTCTGATGGATCGCTATAATTGATAAGCGCAGTTGTTTCTTCTTCGCTTCTGTTTTGTGATGGTGTGGACTGTGATGGTGCGGACTCTGACCAACGCCTTGATTTAACTTTCTCAGTAAATCGCTTAATTGAACAAGACATTGCAAATATTCCCTATCTTGATTACAATAAAATTGAGAGGAGTTAAGAAATTTTAAAATGTGAAAAGAAGAACCGAGAGCAAAATAAAATCTAAGAAGAATGCGTACCGAGAGCACAATGAACTTCTCCACATATAGGAAGGGATTTATAAGCTTTCAATTTAGGGGTAAAAGCAGCATTTCATAATAAAAGATGGGGGCAAAATCATTTTGGCTTTAAAAAAGTTGCTTTTTAAAACAACATGCCAAGTATTAAATCCCCCATTTCTAGGACGGGATAACATATCCCGTCCGACAGACTTTGCTTTAAAAAAAAAAAAAAATTAAAGAGACGGTATATGTTATACCGTCTCTTCCATTTTTTTTAAAAAAATATTGCGCGACTGTATATGTTATACCGTCCCGCGCATAATTTTTTTTTAAAAAAAGAGGGGCGAGACATGTTGTGTCTTCTCATTCTTTTAATATTTTATACGTAAGCGGACGGTACAACATATACCGTCCGACTACGTAAATGAGAAAAATATAGCTAACAACCACTGCACAATCTTTTGTTATATGCTATTACTGTAGGTGCCATATTATACAATTTGAGAAATGCCATTGTGGATGCTCTTATAATAGTATATATAAAATAGTATTTATATGAAATAATAGTATATATAAAATAGTATATCTAAAATAATAATATAATATAATATATATATCATCTATATAATAAAGCACAACAAAAGCTATTAAGCGGTTCTCCTTCAATCCTCTCAAAAATCAAAGGCCCAGATCTAACCTTACAAAACATATTTTCCCCACAAAAATCAAACTCAAATCTCTCACCCAAAACAACTCCTATATTTATTTAATTTTTTTTCTTCTCTCTCTCCCTCCCTCTTCTATTAAAAAAACTAGTATTATACACGTGCTATGCACGTGGGAAATTTTTTTTTGAAGGGGGAATGGAAAGGGAAAAAAAATTACGTGATTTGCACGTGGGGGAATTTTTTTTGGTGGGGGGAATGAAAAGAGCAAAAAAAAAAATTTACCAACACGTGCGTTGCACGGGTTGGGTTAAGGACTAAGGCATTCTCCCATTATAGTAGTAGAGATTAAGAAAATTAAAAATTAAAAATTTTAAAAATATTAAAAAACTAAAAAATTTAAAATTTTAAAAACTGTAAAAATAATTCAAAAAAATCAAAAAATTTATATAATATGTTTTTTGCTATATGTTTGCTACTTCAATTAATTTGCTGGACCTCTAGAACTATTTTATATGATCAAACAAGGTACACCGTTCTGAAGACGTGTCGTAGACACGTGTCAACGGGCAAACCTAGTAATAATATAATATAATAATAGTATATATAAAATAGTAATATATTATAATAATTGTATATTATATAATAATATGAAATAATTTATTATAATAAACATATTTAATTATATACATATATATAATAACATATAATAATTATAATAGTATCTATGTAATAATAATCTGTTATAATTATATATTAAACAATTTATTACAATAATAATAATATATATAATAATATATAATAGTAAAATATAATAATAATATATATAATAATAATATATTATAATAATAATAGAATATTATAATAGTATATATAAAATAGTATATATGAAATAATAATATATATTATAATAACAGCACACACACACACACACACACACACACACACACACACATATATATATATTAAATAATAATATATATATATATACATATATATTAAATAATAATAATATATATAAAACAATATATTATAATAATAGTATATTATATAATAATATATATAATAATATATAATAGTAATATATATATATAATAATAATATATGTAATAACAATATATATAATAATATAACAATAAAAATATAATATAATTATTATTTTTTATTATAATAAAAAATAATAATATATATTATAATAATATATAATAATATATATAAAACAGTATATATAAAATAATAATATATAAATTAAAAATATAATGTAATAATAGTATATATGAATAAATAAAATAGTAATATATACAATAAAAATATATATAACAATAATATAACAATAATATAATAATAATATAATAATAATATAATAATATAACAATAGTATATATAAAATAGTATATATAAGAAAATAATATATTACAATAACGGTATATTATACAATAATATAAAATAATTTATTAAATAAATATATTTAACAATATACATATATATAATAATTATAATAATATATATGTAATAATAATATATTCAAATTATATATTAAACAATTTATTATAATAATAATAAATTATATAATAATATATAATAGTAATACATAATAATAATAATATATATTATAATAATAATAGATTATTATAATGGTATATATAAAATAGTATATATGAAATAATAGTATATATAAAATAGTATATATAAAATAATAATAAATATAATAATAATATAATATAATAATAGTATATATAAAATAGTATATATAAAATAATAATATATATAATAATAATATATATAATAATAGTATATATAAAATAATAATATATATAATAATAATATAATATTATAATAGTATATTTAAAATAGTATAATAATAATAATAATAATAATAATAATAATAATAATGTAACAATAATATATTATAAATATATATATAACAATACATTATAATAATAGTATATTATATAATAATATATGTAATAGTAATATATTATATATTAATATATATAATAATCTATATAATAAATTACAAAGAAAGCTATCTAGTGGCTCACAATCAATCCCCCCAAAAATCAAAGGTCCATATCAAACCTCACAAAACACATTTTCTCTCCAAAATTTCAAACCCCAAAATCAAACCTTTCCCCCTAAAAAACTCATTACTTTATTACTATCTCTCTCTTCTCTCTTTACTTTTTCATATTTCTCTCTTTCTCTCTCTATCTCTATCTCTATCTCTCATTCTTTGTTTATTTACTTAGAAATTTAGATTTTAAGATTTTGGTTTTGTAAATTTTCAGAATTTTTATGTTTTTTTTATTGCACATGTTATATTGAAAATAGCAAATATCTTTTCAACAATTAAATTTTATTATTTTCCACACTTAAAGTTCTAAGAAGTTAGATTTTATACCCCCATTTATAATTTTTTTTCAACATATACTAATGAAAATATAGACTTTTATTTATAACTAGTTATTGTCATACTATTCAAACTTGAGCTACATAATTATTGTTTTATTGTTTACATGTATCGTTCCGAAGACGTGCCATAGGCACGTGCCCACGGGCAAATCTAGTATATAATAGTAATATATAATAATAATAATATATATAATAATAATATATATAATAATAGTATATATAAAATAGTATATACAAAATAATAATATATATAATAATAATATAATATAATAATAGTATATATAAAATAGTATAAATAAAATAATAATATATATAATAATAATATAATAATAATAATAGTATATATAAAATAGTATATATAAAATAATAATATATTATAATAATTGTATATAATATAATAATAATATAAAATAATTTATTATAATAAACATATAATAATTATAATAATATATATGTAATAATATATTATAATAATATATTAAGTAGTTTAATATAATAATAATAAATTATATATTAAATTATATAATAATATATAATAGTAATATATAATAATCTATATAATAAAACACAAAGAAAGCTATCAAGTGGCTCACATTCAATCTCCCAAAAATTAAAGGCCCAGATCCAACCTCACAAATATTTTTCCTCCCAAAATTTCAAATCCCAAAATCAAATTTTTCCCCCCAAAACTAAAAAATCCATTACTTTATTAAAATCTCTCTCTTCTCTCTTCACTTTTTCATATTTCTCTCTTTCTCTCTCTCTCTCTCCAATTTTTTTTTTTATTTACTTAGAAATTTAGATTTTAAGATTTTAGGTTTGTAAAATTTTCAGAATTTTTATACTTTTTTTATTACACATGTTATACTGAACATAACAAATATCTTTTCAACAGTTAAATTTCATCATTTTCTACCATTAAAGTTCTAAGTTAAAATTATTTTTCAACATATACTAATAGAAACATGGATGTTTATTTACAACTCATTATTGTCATTCTATTCAAACTTGAACTACATAATTATTGTTTCACTGTTTACAGGGCTTTTCGTGTGTTGTATCGTTCCAAAGACGTGCCGTAGGCACGTGCCCATGGGCAAATCTAGTAATAATATATATTATAATAATAATAGAATATTATAATAGTATATATAAAATAGTATATATGAAATAATAATATATATTATAATAATAGTATATATATTATAATAATAGTATATCAAAATATCAACAAAAAAAAAGAGGAAGGGTTAAGAAATGACCCCTGCAAAAACAGAAATTTATAGAATCAGTCCATTTGCAGAATTGTTAAACAAATTTGACAAGCAAAAAAAAAACTGCACAATCAGATGTTCACTCAGTACTGATCCGCAATCAGAGTCGAGCTTATGATTGTTGACACCAATCATCTTGTACATGATCCGCAATCAGAATTAGTGTAGCATTAAGATTTACTGATTCACTCTGAATGTACTGAGCTTATGATGTTCACTCAGTACTGATCCGCAATCAGAGTCGAGCTTATGATTGTTGACACCAATCATCTTGTACATGATCCGCAATCAGAATTAGTGTAGCATTAAGATTTACTGATTCACTCTGAATGTACTGAGCTTATGATCAGTACTCTGAATGTACTGAGCTTATGCCCATACTGATTCACTCTGAATGTACTGAGCTTATGATCAGTACTCTGGGCCATTTCATCTTGTACAATCAGAGTGCACAATAAGAGTGCACTCTGCACATTCAGTTAAAATAAAGTCACTAGCAGCTACTGAGAAGATTTCAGGATATAACCAAACATGCAGCTTGGTAGCATTCCACTTCAAATTCAATGTAACCAAAGATTTCAGAGACTAGCAGCTTCATATCCACTTCAAACTACAATGAAGATACTACAATCACTACAAACAAGAAGGCTTTCCCCGGCGTTGTTTTTGTCAATCCCCGGCGTTTATAAGCGCCGGGGTTGACCCCCCCGGCACTTCGGAAAGCGCCGCCGCAAGCGCTGTGCTTGCCCCCGCCGGGCTTGCGGAAGACTTTCCCCGGCGTTTCCGAACGCCGGGCTATGTTACAAGGATACCCCGGCGTCGGTAAATGCCGGGGTAAGTTGTTTTTATTTTTAAAATTTTTTTCCTATTAAAAAGCTATCCCGGCGTTTGAAAGCGCCGGGGTTGGTGTTTTTTTTTTTTTTTTTTTTAATTTTTAATATATATATATATATTAAATTTTTTGAATTTTTTTAAATTTTATTTTATTTATCTATCCCGAGCTCCAATTACAACTACATTTTGCATAAAGAACATTCTCTAGTTGTATAGTAGTTTATACAAATATTAACATTCTAATTACATTTTGCATAAAGAACATTCTAATTACATTCTCTAGTTATACAAATATTAACATTCTCTAGTTGCATAAAGAACATTCTAATTACATTTTGCATAAAGAACACGTTTGAGGAGGCAAATCATAAAGAACATGACTCGTCAAGTCTACATTTTCCTCATTAAAGCCTGGAAAATAGCAGGTGTGTTGCATTGCTGCACCGTCCATTTCAGACAACATACCAACCTTAACATGACCAAAGCTCTGGTTTCCTGCAAATATTAATTTATTTGGTAATGTTATTTGATATTCAGACCATTAATTTAGTCATATATAGGTAATCACCGAGTAGAGAAATTTACCAAAAATGGGAAGATCGACACTGGGAATAGCATGAGGATTCTGATTTTGTGGACATGGTTGATTTATTCCTGATGTTTGGATGCAATAATTTGGTTGATTTGAAATTGGTGTCTGGCCTGTAATATTCGTATATGTGACATATTAGAAGAGACACAAAGCAGAGAAAAGCTTCGTTCAACAAGAAATTATGTATATGGTTTGCAACATTCATATTAAATCAGATATATATATATATAAATTAGATATCACTCAGTATATGAAAAGTATCCCAGAAACAATTAAGTTAATTTGCATTATACATGAAAAATAATGAAAGTATCGTTAGAAAGTTACTGAAAGGTTTACCATTAGTATTTAACTGCATCACCGCCTTCCACTGTAATTGCAGCAAACGATTAAACTCAGTTATTTGAATTACAGTGTTCTGGCGTTGTGTATATGCTTGGAAATATTCTGCATTCTGTCGTTTGAGCTCATCCCAAACTGAAACAGGAAATTAACAAAATTTTAAAAATTGTTCATCATATCAAAATAAATAATGAAGCTAGCGAAAATTAAAGACCCAAATAACATATATACCATTTGCAGTCAAAAGAGGGTTAACATCATGTTCGTTAAAGAGGCATGCAACTGTTTCTTCCTTACTGAAGTAGTTTGCGAGGCATTTGTAAATCTGCTTCTTCACCTGGAAGAAGAAAATATATATATAAAGAGAAAGATCGATGTTACAAGATGTTAAAAATGGAAGCAAAATATATGCTTATTAAAAATATATAGGAAGCTAGCTATGATCAAAACACAAGGATCGATTGACTTCTCAAATCAAAACAAACAAAGGAAAAATGTGAAATTATAAAGGGATATTAGGATTTGAACTTTCCTGAATCGAATCTTACCTTGTGATTACAAGAAGCACAAAACTAACAGATTCATTTTTTAAAAGCTGAAGCTTCTTCTCAAGGAAGTGCTGAAATAAATAATGAGCAACTAGGGTTTTCAATCCACTTTCCACTTTCCACTTTCGATTAAATCGTCAACAGTAAGGATCGATAGATATCTATGTGACACCCCATATCGCTGCAATGAAAATTTCCAAACAAATTGTAAAAGACAATTAAAGCTTTTTTTTGAAAACCAAACAGTCAGAATGCTTACATTTTGACAATATCATTGGCTTCCAATACAGTCTCGTCGCTTGCCAACGGTGAGTAATGGCACACAATGTTGTTAACAGAGACACAAGTAGGGAAGGCAACTCCCCTCTCAATCTTCTTCTTCACATTCTTATACATGCTTCCAGCTTGCCTACATCAGAATTACAAACTGATAAGGTTGAAGAGATAATATCAAGTCAACATTTGTTTTCGCGGCACATTGTCAAAATCAAAAATGATACAAGCAAGTATTCCAATATCATGCGTTAGATCAATGTAACTTCCTACCTCGCACCTTTCATAATTTCAGATCATCAACCTTTTAAGAGTTCATTTTTGTTTAAAGCATTCGCATTTGTGTCAAACAACAATTGTGACCTTCGAAAGAAGAAAAAAAATCGGTCTTTCAGTATTTTGGGCCCAGACAAATTAAGGAGATAACTGTGTAATATAGCTGAAACACTGTGCACATACTTCACATATCTATACAACCAGATAATGAGAGAAGGGTGTGTCTGGAGTCTTTGGACAATGGACAACCACACGAAACCTACATGTCTTTTTATCTTTATCGATCAAATAGGGAATCGAAGAAATATATGTACTAAATGAGGGAATAAATGACCTCCAAACAATCTACTCTATGAAAGACAACAGTGCCTAGCACGTGCCAATAATCTAGTTTTGTATATTATTTCAGGACTTTTTTATACTCACTACATATTGTACTGGGGTTACAGATAAAACTTTTAACTTAACCCAAGTTGATTTTCTAAATAAAAATTAAACAATGGTATTTGAAATAACCTATTTCGAACTTTTTTTCATAATATTGTTAGCATATCATGGATGCATTGCTCGTTATTAGTTGTCCCAATAGGAGAAGGATCTAGAACGCTACTTCAACTATAGGACACCACATAGTTCAAGTAATATTAGCAAATAAAGCTACCTGAGATATGGCTTTTGATAGAGTGTTATGTTGTATCAAAATCCCTGAGATATGGTTTTTGATATACTGCCCAATCAAAATATGGTTTTTACTAGAACATGTGCATTCCAACGCCTTATTGAGGTAACAAGTGTATTGTAGTAGGTCTAACTCTACATACACAATTCTTTCTACACCCCCAAAAATAACTTAAAATACTCGATCATCACAACTATAAACAACTTTCATATACGACAATACACATTTTATATCTATAAGATACCATTTCTTTTCTATTTCTCTTCACATCATGCAGATGCACTAAAAAAATATCATCAAATTACTTTCATAGTACATGCATTCTCAAACTAAACACTTCAATATACAAATCCATAAAGTCAAATTTTCCATACACTTGGTTAATCCTAGTACAAAAAACCAAATCCTCACAAATACATTTTCTGTACCTTCTTCATTTAAAACTAAAATAATGGTGATAACCTTCTAATTACTAAAGGAAGATTAGAAGGTAAAGTTTCTCAGGAAGGACACTTACAGCATCAATTAAGATCTTAAGATTTGGATATGGAATCTGGTGGCCAAGCTTGTGAAGACCCGATGTCAACTCCTCCAATGTAATTTTGCCAGTGTTATTTATGTCCAGTTTTGAGAACATCTCCTTTATGTCTGCAACCCCTCTTTGTCTAGCTAAATGCTCAGCAATTACCTGCAATTAGTTCAGCTATGAAATTACTAAACTGTTCAAATACAATCCTTACTAAACTTCTTCTTTTGTTACTAAACTAACAAAAGAGGCAACATCAATCATTCTTTTAAACTGTATCCATCATATCATGAATCAAATATACACTTCAGTATATATTTGAAGCTATCTCTAACATCCTAAAGTTCATTCATAACACTACAAATAAGAAGATAAAACAAGAAACCCTAAATCGTAGGTAAAAGGGAGCGAGATTGATTGACTCAACAATATCTTATTCCTACACGAAAACACATAAAAAAAACTCAGAACCAGTTCTAGGGTTTCAAGTTTGAAGCCTAGAAATTTGAGGGGAAGGAGAGAGATAGAGATTCATACCCAAATACGCATTTGTCTTAAACACCATAACTAATATCTATCATGTTCTCTTCCAACATAAACCAATCCCTCATATACCCAACCTAATCAAAACATTTCCAACAAAATATCGCAGATGTCGCTAATCCCACACAACATTGCAACAAACCAACCCCAATCAAAATCAAAACTACCTTTTTAAGCGCCAATCTCTGCAACTTAGGAACCTCCTCCATCAACCTCGCCTTCGTCCGCCTGATCTCCGCATTCATCGCCAGCACCGCCGCCCGGTTCTTCTCCCCCGCCGCCGCCTCCGCTTTCTAAACAAAGATAGCCAAATCACATTAGCGAGCACAAAACTCAAAAAAGAAGAAAAAATATCTATACCTCGAGGGCGGAGTCGATGTCGGCGTCGACGGAGGCGTAGAGGCGGGCGAAGCCATCGTCGCCGGTGAGGTTGGAGGTCTCGTTGCGGTGCTTCTCGACATCGTACTTGTCGTACTTTTGGCAGATGGAGTCGACGCGGGTGAGAATGTCGATCACGCTCATCTTCGGTTCTTGATTTTGATTCTAGGGTTTGATTTGGGGTTGGATTTGGAAAATTGGGGGAGGAAGGAATTGAGGACAGCGAGGATGGGTTAACGAGGGAAGAGGGCTCGGCGATGTTGAGGGTGACGAGGGAAAAAAGGAAATTTTGGGGGAGGAAAACTTATTAGGGCGTGGGAAAATTTTGGGGAAAGAGAGGGAATTTTGGGGCTGAGCGCGAAGAGAGAAAGAGATAGAGGGAAGTGCAAAATTTTGGGTGATAATGTTGAAGCCCCCAGCGTTTTGAACGCCGGGGTATTTCACTAACCCCGGCATTTTCTATAAACGCCGGGGTATGTTTCCAGCTCCGTTGGCACTTGCACCAAACGCCGGGGTATTTCTGCCGGGGTTTTCTATCTCTTTTGTAGTGAATCGATCTAATTATAGCATGAGCGGTAACAATGATAATGATAACTTTCATAAAGAATGCTGGTTCTTGCTATCGATAAGTTTAGCTAGCTACAGTTGGATTTGAGTGTACACAAACCTCAAACTTCAGTACTATTTTCTCTCATCTCTGCCAGATGATTCTATTTTGGTTCCTTCGATGCCCGAAGGCCTTAATGCTACAAAAGATGTTTTCGTTCCTATTCGCTGTGAACCTTAGTTTTCGGGGAGATCAATTGTCCCCATTGAAATACACCACGCACTCGTGTACTCTACACTTGTATTAAACATAACAAGTGGATATGACTAAGTTTGATCTAATCTGTATGCACAGATTGAAGTAGATATGAAGCACAGATTGAACTTGTCCAAAACATAACCAGGACATCATCCATATATATATATGCACACCATAAAAGGGTCTACTGATTAGTTATGAAAAAAAGGTATTGTTTATGCCAACACGATGAATGGTTTAGTTAATAATCTTGTTTTTTTGTGAATTAGGTGTTGGTGAAAACAGATACCATTTCAGTAGGAAGAATAAACATTAAGGAGAAAACAATTATGTGGTTCAGTTGCAGAAATATATCAGTTAGGAAAAGATAAGACAGGAATTTTTAATTAATCAGATCATTTATGCTCTAGATCCGTGATCTAAAGAGACTCGACATTCAAACCAAATGCATAATTTGCACTCATATCACAGAGTTAAAAAGAAATAATAAAATAAAAAATATTTCAAAAGAGGTTGCTGTAAAATTGCATTTAAGTAGAGATGATATGGAGAAAGACAACACTAAGAAGGCTGAGCATACCCGCTACGTAGATTTCTTGCAGTCACACCAGCAACCATCTACAGTTGTTGAACAATGGAAAGAATATCAAAAGTTTAATAAAAGGTTAGATGTTATACATTGTCAATAATCTATGTTACACCAACATAAAATGGGTTCTGTGTCAATGTTTGGATAGATCTGATTCCAATACTTGCTTAAAACATATTCGACAGACCAAATCTGTGTCCAAGTCAAAGCCTAACATGATTGGTGTACATGATAGACATGAGCAAGAGAGAAGTGTAAAGGAGTGATAAGAGAGATAGTTGGGCAATTTGATAATAACTACTACATCCATATATATTACTACTACGACCCTGTTTCTTTTATGTATGCACACATTGAACTTGTCCAAAACATAACCAGGACTTCATCCATGGAACTAAATATATTTAATTCATAACCACGACCATTCTCCATTGGAGCAAGTAGATATCTAACAATAAAGTGAAGCTAATAAGGTTGTAATACCTAAAAGATGAGAAAATACCGCCTACAGTGTACGTCTAGTGATGCCGTTGACGGGATCACGATCGTCGGCTTCCTCTTCATTCGGACGACTGGATGATGTCGGGTCTCTATCACCTTGCTGTATAAGTAATAAGTATGAAAGATGCCGAGTCAGATTGGCACACACAATTAGTCAAATTGGTATAAATGCTAATGCAAATAAAATGCATAAGCAATTGATAGACACAATTAGATAAGAACAATACTGTATATAATTTCTAACCTGTCTCGGTATGTTAGAGGGGTTTTGAACATTTGTTTGCTGTGCTATATGTGCAATTATTGCCTTAAGCTCTGCGACTTGCGTCTCTAGAATAGCTATCTTCTCATCTCTAGGATCCGGCTGTGTTGATGAAGAAGCACGAGTTCGAGAGGGTGTTGGTCCTAACCCCTTCCCACGCACACGGCCATGGCGCTCCGGACCCATGTTTTCGACCAAAGCCTGGTGTTGAAGCTGCACTATATCGACCGGTGTTGTGGGAAAGCAGGCGGTGGGAGCGGATGATAGTTCGGCATACCTATTTCGAGCAGTTGTCTGTTTAAAAAAAATTTCCAAAAACATGTGGTATGTGATTCATTGTTAAGGCATATTACACATCAAATAAGCAAATTTAAGATAGAAAGACTATTACCGATATCGTCGCTGCCTTTAAGGACGGAAATACGCCTTGTGAGTTCATGTGGGTTGTGTCGAAGAAATCTAAATTGCCGTACTGATCCGCACCTCCTCGCTCCACATCCTACATATATTAGAATACATAGGGAATTATAAAATCAATTACGTATATTATTCATTAAAGAGAGTTATAACGAAACAAGAATAACATCGAATTCCCACACGTTGCAGTTCACTGCTAAAGCTAATAAAAGAAATGATGTCACTGCTACTTAAAAAAAACAACTAGCAGTAAACACAATGCATAAGCTTCAAATCCTCACTCCTAACTCCAAAACATCCAATGCTCGTGTAAGAGCTTGTTTGAGAAATTCTTCCTGACTTCGAGCCTAACAAAAATTTTCAAGTCTGATCCTTCAATTATATCACGTGTTTCAATTTGTTTGTTCTTTCATATCCCCTTTCTTCTTCTTACTCTTAATTAGCATTTCATACAATTGGTGAAATAGAATGGTTAAAGATTAATCCTTAAAATTGTTGTTTCCGTTGGACAGATATATATATATACTTTGTTTGATAAACCACTAGTGCAATTATATACACCCACCACCAAAAGTTGGTACAAATTATATTGGCTGGGACACTGTGCATGATAAGAAGTCATCAAGTTTCATTAAATAGTTTATAACGAAACAAAAGTGATATCAGATCCCATTAAAGAGTTTCATTAAAGAGTTTATAATGAAGAACAAAACACTTAGATATACCATTATTGCACGTCGCCTTGCAAAGCTTGTACCTCCTGAAGTGTGCAGCACGTCTTGTGCATCATTACTTGCACGACCTCTTTCAGCTCTCTTCTGCACATAAATAAAATTATTACAATCACAATAAGATTTAATAAGCCAAATATCATATCAAAATATATTGACTCATATACTACATTTTTTTGATTACCTACCCTTCAGGTATACTCCAAAAATGACAAAGAAATTCCCAATCAGAACGCACGACACCTCTCGGGACTACTCTTGTGTTCTCAACCATTGTTCAGTTCTCGTCATAATATTCTGCCTTCAGCTCAACCTTAGTCTCTTCATTTCTTTGACATAGATTTATTTACTCAATCGGCATCAAGAACCGCCGGGTAATCAAATTTTTGCTGCAACAGTCATGAATCAATATCATATAGACATGATTAGTGATCTGCTTTTCACTTAGAAAGTTGGTATGCAGTATGCATGTAGTTGTAATTTGGAATTACGGCTAACGTCCTATGGGCTTTTGCATTCAGTTTCATAAAAATACATGATCATAACTTCTACAAAGTTTGCTAAGTAGTTATTTGTGTGCTGACAGCAAGGGAAGTTTCATGTCTTTTTATAAATTGCACAAAGATTTCATTTTTATTATTATTATAAAGAAATGATTTTATATGACTACTTTCAGAAAAATAATAAAAGTTCATAGCTTTAAAGAAGGAAAATTGCTTATATATGCAAGTGGCTGGTCTTTAATTTACTGAAGGAGTAACTTTCAATACATTTGAAGGTATAGCATCAATCAACCAAAAGGATGAAAACTGATTCTTCATCTTGTTAAATGAAATCTGGTAGTGCTGCTACCAGATGGTATCTATATGTGAACATGCTTATCACCAAAAGTTAATATGGTTTTCAACTACAACATTTATCTATATGTGATGGTATCTATATGTGATGGTACCAATTATAAAATTGCAATTATAAAATTGCTACCAGATGGTATCTATATGTGATGGTAGTTTCAGTTTTTGTTTTATTTAGAAAATTACACTAGCAGGAACTGCAGTTTTTGAGTAAGTGGTTCTCCCTCAGCTTCCTACCCCTCATTTTCATCTCATTTGAAAGGAAATGCTATACAAGGCTAGACTGGAAGCTACAGCCAACATTGGAAACAAGCTAACATTTGTTGCAAGCTTTAGAGTAGATGTTGCTACTACTTGATGTCAATACATGTTTGCTAGCATATGTGTGCTGTTGTGCATGATACTTCTACACTCTAATGCCTACTACTACATGGTACATGATCTCCATGCTGAATTCATTCTTATCATTCATCCATAAACATATATCTCCTTCATTCATTCATCAATTCATCAAAGATATCATATTTTAACTTAACTACAAAGTGAATTAAAGTACTACAAAGTGAATTAAAGTAGATTGTGCATAAGTGGCAACTGACTTTGCTTAGGTGCTAACTTGGTCACTGGATGCAAAATAAATACTGTAGAAACCAAAAGAAAATAAGAAATACTGTAGAAATGAATGGTACTTTAAGAACTTCAACTGCTCTAGCCCTTGTCGCTATGGGGATCTTTGTCCATCTATCGTAAGATAGTGGAAGATACTCCGAATTTCGAGCGATCAACCCAATGAAAGAAGCGAAGGTCACTGCATTTTTGCCTATGGGCTGATTATCCCCATTTATCTCCGCTAGTAGTTTTTGCCCCGCGGGTAGCTTCCATACATCAGTTAACTTGGTTGCTCCCCGGGTCTTTTTTTGGGGGGGTGGCAGGGTGCTCCCTTCACCTACCTCCAAGTGGGTATCCTCCTCATTTAGAGGCTCCTCACCCCTGCCTCTAGGCGCACTATTCCGTCGCGGCATAATTCACACCTGCTAATCTTCATGCAGTTTAGCAATAAAATATTTAACATGCAGTTTAGATACTAAATAGAAAGAGTGAAATAGTAATCTTCAACGATGAACGGTAGGAAATTACTCTTTCATATATGCAAACTTCAGGTTAGTGTAACAACTAACAAGAAATATGTAGATTTCATCACAAAAATTACAATATGCATTCTATGAATACCATAAGCATGAGCACAAACACTATTTAGCCTAAGAAAGTAGAAGGGATTCCCCAAAACTGAAAGGAGTATCGTATGTCATTCATAAAAACCTTTAAAGAAACTAAAGTATGTGGTGCAATTAATTTCTCCTACATTCATCGAACATCATCTAGCAAGCAGAAAAGCAATAATTCATTTAAGATAATATGTGCACTTTGAACCAACATAAATTGTCAAGCAATGATATTTTCCTTTATCCAGACACTTCTACCCTACATTATATGTGCACTTTGAACCAACATAAATATGTGCACTTTGAACCAACATCATCTAGCAAGCAGGCAAGCAATGATAATATGACTATCATTCTTTCTTTCGTTATTTTCCATCATCCAGACACTTCTACCCTACATTAAATCAGTCGAATAACTTATAACTGGTTAACTACTCAGCCATAGAACCAACATAAATTGTCTTGCTATACCAGTTGTGGGATTAAAACTTTAAATGTTAAAGACTTCAGAAATGCAACAAATTTTTTCGGTTTGAAAGATACGGCCGTATATCACTTTATATCCGTTGTATTGAATTAAAATGATAAACGGAAGTATCTCACAAATCGTGAGATACGTCTACAACTAGCAAATTGAATTTTTTTCATCCCATTTTTTTCTTCTCGTATATTCCACCACAACTAGCACTACATCTACGAAAATGTGAACAAAATGTATACAACATACATGATCAGAACTAATTATATACTCTAAATTATAGACTAGACTACTACGCATAATACAAAAAAACCCAACTCCAAAATTGGAAAAAAAATCAATAAATTCAAAGAGTTCATTATAGTAAATTGGGATTAAGAAAATACCTGGTCCAAAAAGAGAGAGAAAGAGTTGGCAAAGATGTGAGAAGCCGCTGCACGCTGTTGTAGACAAAGGAAGAAAATTTGTGCTAGGGTTTAGATGATTTGGGAATTTGAATGTGAAGTTAGGGTTTGCTGTATTCGGGAGAGGAAGAGAGAGATAGGGAGCTTTCCACAAGGAGGGAGATCGAGAAGGCAAAGAAATCAATGCCAAGGAGTTCGGAGAGTGAACTAGGGTTTGGAGATGGGTTTCGGGAGCTCGAGAGAAAGAGAGTGTGTTTGTGACGAAGACAGGGTGAGGGAGATTTGGGTATGTACAAGTGTTTGAAAAAACACTTGTACATACCTAGGCCGTTGTTGAAAAGAACGGCCAAGGTATGTTTTTTTTATTAAAAAAACAACCTAGGCCGTTGTTGCCGTTAATTTTTCGACAAAAAAAAACTCCACGCCAAAAAAACGCTAAGTCCCAAACGTTTTTTGGCGTGAAATGAAGAAAATACCCCTCCGCTTATTTGACGCGTTAGTGGGAGACTTAGTGGATCTTGATCTGATCTGCTCATCAAGATCAAGATCAGATCGACGGTTGAGATGGGCGTTTTCCAACCCGTTGAAAACGAACCCGTTTTCAACTGAGCAAAACCCATATATATATAAAATAATAGTATATATAATTATAATATAATATAGTAATACTATATATAATAATAGTATATATAAAATAGTATATATAAAATAATAATCTATATAATAAATTACAAAAAAAGCTATCAAGTGGCTCTCATTTAATCTCCCCTAAAATCAATGGCCTAGATTAATTCTCCCAAAACATCTATCAAGTGGCTCTCATTTAATCTCCCCTAAAATCAATGGCCTAGATTAATTCTCCCAAAACATATTTTTCCGCCCAAAATTTCAAACCCCAAAATTAAATTTTTCCCCCCAAAACTAAAAAACTCATTACTTTATTACTATCTCTCCTCTCTTCACTTTTTCATATTTTTCTCTTTCTCTCTCTCTCTCTCTCATTCTTTCTTTATTTACGTAAAAAATTAGATTTTAAGATTTCAGGTTTGTAAATTTTCAGAATTTTTATGTTTTTTTATTGCACATGTTATATTAAAAATAGCAAATATCTCTAAATTTCATCTTTTTCCATCATTAGAGTCATAAGAAGTTGGATTTTACACCCTCATTTATAATTATTTTTCAACATATACTAATAGAAACATGGACTTTTATTTACAACTAATTATTATCATACTATTCAAACTTGAACTACATAATTGTTGTTTTATTGTTACAGAGCTTTTTGTGTGTTGTATCGTTTCAAAGACGTGCCGTACATGCCCATGGGCAAATCTAGTATATTATAATAATTGTATATTATATAATAATATGAAATAATTTATTATAACAAAACATATTTAATTATATACATATATATAATAACATATAATAATTATAATAATATATATGTACTAATAATCTATTATAATTATATATTAAACAATTTATTACAATAATAATAAATTATATAATAATATATATAATAATATATAATAGTAATACATAATAATAATAATATATATTATAATAATAATAGAATATTATAATAGTATATTATAATAATTGTATATTATATAATAATATGAAATAATTTATTATAACAAAACATATTTAATTATATACATATATATAATAACATATAATAATTATAATAATATATATGTACTAATAATCTATTATAATTATATATTAAACAATTTATTACAATAATAATAAATTATATAATAATATATATAATAATATATAATAGTAATACATAATAATAATAATATATATTATAATAATAATAGAATATTATATTAGTATATATAAAATAGTATATATGAAATATTATATGCCCAGTACTGAAACAAACACATATATGAATATTTATAATTAATAATTGGAACATTAATATTTTGAATTTCAAATATTGTAACAAAATAAAAAATATTTAATAAGATTACCTCCAGTAAGATTACCACGGGCCGTTAAATGCTTTCAATTTTAGTCGGCTACAAGAATCCAAAGACATATAGCAATGCCAAAGATGGACTACCCCAATCATGCGTACCAACAATATTCAAATCTTCAAAAGCAGCAAGAAAACCACATCTCACTACACCGAAAACATTGGGCAGAAGAAACTCACTCACAAAGTACATGAAGAAGGCTCCGCCAACTTTCATTGCCACTCCAGGATCGGCTATAGCTGCATCGATCGATTCCTTCAGAAAATACTTCTTTAAGAAAGAGCGGCATATACCATGAGATTTCCAATCTTCCGGTGTAATTTCTGGGAAGAAACTAGACTGGACAACCTCAAAGGGGTATGCATCATTGTTACATGGCTGAAACTCACCGACTCCAATAGATAAACCCGTTAGCATTGCCCAGTCTAACGAGGTAAATCCAAACTCACCGCCAGGAAAGTGGAAAGTGCGGGTCGTGTCCCACCATCTCTCAACCAAAGCCTCAACAAGACGCGTCGAGGACTTCTCTGTATCGATAGTAAAAAAAGGGACCAACCCGCATTGTTGATGAGCTGCTTTATTATAGGGACAGAGCAAACTAGCTTGTAGGCTTTTATCGGTCCCTTCCAATTTTCTCTAAAATTAACAAATCCACCTATAGGTTCCTCCGTAATCAGCTTACAAATGTGTTGTCCATCATCGACAACTCTGACCCACTCTGATGGATCGTTATAATTGATAAGCGCAGTTGTTTCTTCTTCGCTTCTGTTTTGTGATGGTGCGGACTGTGATGGTGTGGACTCTGACCAACGCCTTGAATTAACTTTCTCAATAAATCGCTTAATTGAACAAGACATTGCAAATATTCCCTATCTTGATTACAATAAAATTGAGAGGAGTTAAGAAATTTTAAAATGTGAAAAGAAGAACCGAGAGCAAAATAAAATATAAGAAGAATGCGTACCGAGAGCACAATGAACTCCTTCACATATAGGAAGGGATTTATAAGCTTTCAATTTAGGGGTAAAAGCAGCATTTCATAATAAAAGATGGGGGCAAAATCATTTAGGCTTTAAAAAAGTTTCTTTTTAAAACAACACGCCAAGTATTAAATCCCCCATTTCTAGGACGGGATAACATATCCCGTCCGACACTCTTTGCTTTTATAAAAAAAAAAAAATTAAAGAGACGGTATATGTTATACCGTCTCTCCCATTTTTTTAAAAAAAATATTGCGCGACGGTATATGTTATACCGTCCCGCGCATAATTTTTTTTTAAAAAAAAGAGGGGCAAGACATGTTGTGTCGTCTCATTCTTTTAATATTTTATACGTAAGCGGACGGTACAACATATACCGTCCGACTACGTAAATGAGAAAAATATAGCTAACAACCACTGCACAATCTTTCGTTATATGCTATTACTGTAGGTGCCATATTATAAAATTTGAGAAATGTCATTGTGGATGCTCTTATAATAGTATATATAAAATAGTATTTATATGAAATAATAGTATATATAAAATAGTATATCTAAAATAATAATATAATATAATATATATATCATCTATATAATAAAGCACAACAAAAGCAATCAAGCGGTTCTCCTTCAATCCTCTCAAAAATCAAAGGCCCAGATCTAACCTTACAAAACATATTTTCCCCCCAAAACTCAAACTCAAATCTCTCACCCAAAACAACTCCTATATTTATTTAATTTTTTTTCTTCTCTCTCTTCCTCCCTCTTCTATTAAAAAAATTAAGAAAATTAAAAATTAAAAATTTTAAAAATATTAAAAAACTAAAAAATTTAAAATTTTAAAAACTGTAAAAATAATACAAAAAAATCAAAAAATTTATATAATACGTTTTTTGCTATATGTTTGCTACTTCAATTAATTTGCTGGACCTCTAAAACTATTTTATATGATCAAACAAAGTACACCGTTCTGAAGACGTGTCGTAGACACGTGTCAACGAGCAAACCTAGTAATAATATAATAATAGTATAGATAATAATAGTATATATAAAATAGTAATATATTATAATAATTGTATATTATATAATAACTAGATTTGTCGGTGGCACGTGCCTACGACACGTCTTCGGAACGATACAAAACACGAAAAGCCTTGTAAACAATAAAAAAACAATAATGTAGCTCAAGTTTGAATAGTATGACAATAATTAGTTGTAAATAAAAGTCCATGTTTCCATTAGCATATGTTGAAAAATAATTATAAATGGGGCTATAAAATCTAAATTCTTAGAACTTTAAGTGTTGAAAATGATGAAATTTAACTGTTGAATAGATATTTGCTATTTTCAGTATGACACGTGCAATAAAAAAAACATAAAAATTCTGAAAATTTACAAACCTGAAATCTTAAAATCTAAATTTCTAAATAAATAAAGAAAGAATGAGAGAGGGAGATAGCAGAGGGAGATAGCGAGAGAAAAAAAGAGAGAAATATGAAAAAGAAAGAATGGGAGAGGGAGATAGCGAGAGAAAAAAAGAGAGAAATATGAAAAAGTGAAGAGAGAAGAGAGAGATAGTAATAAAGTAAATGATTTTTTAGTTTTGGGGGGTAATATTTGATTTTGGGGTTTGAAATTTTGGGAGGAAAATATGTTTTGTGAGGTTAGATCTAGACCTTTGATTTTGGAAGGAATTGAAAGTGAACCACTTGATAGCTTTCTTTGTGTTTTATTATATAGATATGAAATAATTTATTATAATAAACATATTTAATTATATACATATATATAATAACATATAATAATTATAATAGTATATATGTAATAATAATCTGTTATAATTATATATTAAACAATTGATTACAATAATAATAAATTATATAATAATATATATAATAATATATAATAGGAAAATATAATAATAATATATATATAATAACAGTACACACACACATATATATATATATATATATATATATATATATATATATATATATATATATATATATGTATATATATATAAAATAATAATAATATATATAACAATATATTATAATAATAGTATATTATATAATAATATATATAATAATATATAATAGTAATATATATAATAATAATATAATATAATAATAGTATATATAAATAAATAAAATAGTAATATATACAATAATAATATATATAACAATAATATAATAATAATATAATAATATAATAATAATATATATAAAATAGTATATATAAGAAAATAATATATTACAATAACTGTATATTATATAATAATATATAATAATTTATTATATTAAATATATTTAATAATATACATATATATAATAATTATCATAATATATATGTAATAATAATATATTCAAATTATATATTAAACAATTTATTATAATAATAATAAATTATATAATAATATATATATATAATAATATATAATAGTAATACATAATAATAATAATATATATTATAATAATAATAGATTATTATAATGGTATATATAAAAAAGTATATATGAAATAATAGTATATATAAAATAGTATATATAAAATAATAACATAATATAATATATATAATAATAATATAATATAATAATAGTATGTATAATAATTATATAATATAATAATAGTATATATAAAATAGTATATATAAAATAATAATATATATAATAATAATATAATATAATAATAGTATATATAAAATAATAATATATAACAATAGTATATTTAAAATAGTATAATAATAATAATAATAATAATAATAATGTAACAATAATGTAACAATAATATATTATAAATATATATATAACAATACATTATAATAATAGTATATTATATAATAATATATATAATAGTAATATATTATATATTAATATATATAATAATCTATATAATAAATTACAAAGAAAGCTATCAAGTGGCTCAGAATCAATCCCCCCAAAAATCAAAGGTCCATATCAAACCTCACAAAACACATTTTCCCTCCAAAATTTCAAACTCCAAAATCAAACTTTTCCCCCTAAAAAACTCAATTACTTTATTACTATCTCTCTCTTCTCTCTTTACTTTTTCATATTTCTCTCTTTCTCTCTCTATCTCTATCTCTATCTCCCATTCTTTGTTTATTTACTTAGAAATTTAGATTTTAAGATTTCGGTTTTGTAAATTTTCAGAATTTTTATGTTTTTTTTATTGCACATGATATATTGAAAATAGCAAATATCTTTTCAACAATTAAATTTCATTATTTTCCACACTTAAAGTTCTAAGAAGTTAGATTTTATACCCCCATTTATAATTATTTTTCAACATATACTAATGAAAACATAGACTTTTATTTATAACTAGTTATTGTCATACTATTCAAACTTAAGCTACATAATTATTGTTTTACTGTTTACATGTATCGTTCCTAAGATGTGCCGTAGGCACGTGCCCACGGGCAAATCTAGTATATAATAGTAATATATAATAATAATAATATATATAATAATAGTATATATAAAATAGTATATACAAAATAATAATATATATAATAATAATATAATATAATAATAGTATATATAAAATAGTATAAATAAAATAATAATATATATAATAATATAATAATAATAATAATAGTATTATAAAATAGTATATATAAAATAATAATATATTATAATAATTGTATATTATATAATAATAATATAAAATAATTTATTATAATAAACATATAATAATTATAATAATATATATGTAATAATAATATATTATAATAATATATTAAATAGTTTAATATAATAATAATAAATTATATATTAAATTATATAATAATATATAATAGATAATAATAATATATATTATAATAATAATAGAATATTATAATAGTATATATAAAATAGTATATATGAAATAATAATATATATTATAATAATAGTATATCAAAATATCAACAAAAAAAAAGAGGAAGGGTTAAGAAATGACCCCTTTGGATTTTTCTGAAAAGAGAAGCAAAAAATCGCTTCGAAAAGAGGGTAACCAAACGCTTTTTTGGTTTTAGAAAACGAAAAAATGGCATAAAACAACTATCCAAACACCCTAATTGTGTGAGTGCAAGATCAAATAAGATAGAACTAGAGAAAAATATGGAAGGGGCAAAAACAAATAAAAAAGTATACAAAAAAAATAAGAGAAACATTATATGGGAGAAATCTTTATTGCCTTCAAACTAGTGTACTGTAGGATTGCTTTGATTATTAAGAGAAATTATGAAAAAATTCTAGGATGAAGCCGCAACATACTCGTACTAGCATAGTTATTTAAATAATAATAACACAACTGCTGAATGTTGTTATACTTCCCTTACCATGAATGGCAGACAATCTTACCAGCATTAAAGGATAATATAGTATAAAAACTTTAGTTAAGCATGCAAAAGAAAGATCCTACCAGTCAGAAAATCCAAGAAGGTAAGCTAAATACATGCAATTCTTTGTATTTTGATACCTGAATGTCAAAGCATTTTCAATACCATAACTATATACTTTAATTTCAAATCCAAGAAGGTAACCCAAATTGTTTTCAAATTTTAATACTTTGATTTCAAATTGACATAACGACAAACACCAAAAGGGCACATTAATAAATCATACAATAATGCATAGTTTCACATATTAAAGACTATACTCTGTCAATTACCATTTCTCAGAAATTCCTACCAAATTGAAATGGGCATCATCTATAGAAGCTTTGAATATCTCCATCATACAATCCGTAACCACAAGATCACGTCTTTCTTCTCCAAAATGCCCGAAAACTACCACTTAAGTTAATTAACCATCAAAATTTTTAACAGAGTGAGAGATGTCAATTACCATTTCTCAGAAATTCCTACCAAATTGAAATGGGCATCATCTATAGAAGCTTTGAATATCTCCATCATACAATCCGTAACCACAAGATCACGTCTTTCTTCTCCAAAATGCCCGAAAACTACCACTTAAGTTAATTAACCATCAAAATTTTTAACAGAGTGAGAGATGTCAATTACCATTTCTCAGAAATTCCTACCAAATTGAAATGGGCATCATCTATAGAAGCTTTGAATATCTCCATCATACAATCCGTAACCACAAGATCACGTCTTTCTTCTCCAAAATGCCCGAAAACTACCACTTAAGTTAATTAACCATCAAAATTTTTAACAGAGTGAGAGATGTCAATTACCATTTCTCAGAAATTCCTACCAAATTGAAATGGGCATCATCTATAGAAGCTTTGAATATCTCCATCATACAATCCGTAACCACAAGATCACGTCTTTCTTCTCCAAAATGCCCGAAAACTACCACTTAAGTTAATTAACCATCAAAATTTTTAACAGAGTGAGAGATGTCAATTACCATTTCTCAGAAATTCCTACCAAATTGAAATGGGCATCATCTATAGAAGCTTTGAATATCTCCATCATACAATCCGTAACCACAAGATCACGTCTTTCTTCTCCAAAATGCCCGAAAACTACCACTTAAGTTAATAAACCATCAAAATTTTTAACAGAGTGGGAGACGAGGAGCAGGTATTACCATTTTACTTCCATCGTTTATTTTCGTCGATCCGAGATCGGCGCGAGCGCGAGAGAGAGAGACGCGTTACGGTCTGAGCTTGAGAGAGGGAGGGATACTTCTGATTCCAGATAGATGGAAGAGAAAGAAATGGTTATAATGAAGAGAAAACATGAACGCGGTAGTGGGTGAATTTGGTTGGAGGGAATAAGAGCGGGTTATATGATAAGCCAGAAATCTGGAGGGTGTTTTGGGTATGCAATAATCTCACTCAATTTTTATGTGGAGGAATACACAAATCCCACCATTTTCAAGGGGAATGTTTATCCTGCCTAACTAATGATTTTGATAACCCTGGGAATTTAAAATTATTTACAAAACTATACTTATGTCTTACCAAACTAGGTAATCAAGAGGGTAATCCTAGATTCCCTTATACATTACCGCGTATCAAACGCCCCCTTAAGTGTTTGTATTAGAAACCAGAAAATGGGTGTGAAATGATATGAGAAATAGTTCGCATCCGTCCAAACTCATCGATCAGTCTTCTTGTGTGATCAGACAGCAGGCACCAGAGATTTGATACAACATATATGAAAAGCACTCTAATTGCACTACAAAATACAATGTCTATCCCGAATTTTTTTTACCTATCCTGGCATTTAAAAACGACGGGATAGGGAGTAGCAGCGTTTCTAAAAACACCACCAGAAACACTGGCATATCCACTGTCGGAATAGATAAAAGATCTCTCGGCATTTTTTATCTACTCTGCTATAGAGGGTATCTATGCTGGCATTTCCAATAAAAAATGCCAAAATAAACATGTTAATAAAAAAATGAAAAAGTTATCTATCCCAGCGTTTTTGGCCAAAAAAACCGATATAGGCTTTTTTTTAAAAAATTAAAATTATTTTTAAAGTATATATATTTTTTAAAATATATATACTTTTGAAAAAAAAGAATACTCTATTAGTGAAAGGGAGCTAATATCATAAGCAAATCTACAAAACAACAATTTCATACCAAATTTTTGCATGCATTTACATCTCAATTACTTGCTAGAACTGCCAAACAAGTCCTTAGGAAAGAAGTTATGTATGTTCCTTCGCACCAATCACCTCTTTGTAAAATCCTATGCATAAGTAGACATACTTAGTAACTAGTAATGTAACCCCTGTTTCCGATTGTACGGATTATTTTTCCTTATATTTCTATTGATGTATTTTCCTCCCTGATTATTGTATTTAGGCCTTTGTCATGTTGTGGGCTCACTAATTCTAATTATTTATTATATTATTGTATTTTGGCCCAACTACATTCAAGCCCAACCCATATCTTATTGGATATTGGATCCAAGACTCAATCTACCCAAACCCGATTCTCCTAACTAAAACCCAGACTCATTCTTCCCTCAATCCCACGATTCCCCAACTCCCCCATGATCTTCTCTCATTTTATTATATTAAAAACAACCCCACTTCCCCCACAAATCAGAACTAATCTAACAAACCATCTCTCTCTCCCCCTCTCCTGTTTCTCAAAACCCAAACAAACCCACACAGTTCTCCCGCTCACTCCTTCTCGCATTCACCCAAAAACAGACCCAAAGCTCTCCCCTCCCCCGCCGCTAACTCCGACCACCACCTCACCTCGTCATCACCATCATCACCATCATCCCCATCACCGAACCGTCCCTCCGACCTTGCCCAAGCTTCGCCATTAACCCACTCCGTCACCCCCAATCGAAGCTCCACCGGAAACCATCGCTCCACCTTCATTGCCTTCCCCACCTTACCGTCGTCAACCTCTCCATCACCTTCACCTCCTAGCTACCATCGATTCCTTCTCCTTCTCGCCTTCCACTGATCAAACCCAACTCACCACCAACCCAACCTCGCCAAACCCATCGAACCCAACGTCGACCTCCTAGGCATTGCCTCTCCGCTCACCCCCTTCATCCACCGCAGACCCCTACCGCCCTCGTCATCGCCATCCAAGCCCCGTCGAAGTCCCAGATCACTTCGCTCCGTCGTCCCCTGTTTCGAGCGCGAGAACAGAGCCTCGCCGAGCCGTCGCCGCTGCTGTCGCTTCCCGACCGCAGCATCATCGCCGTCGCCGCCACGCCGTCGTCGCATCGCATCCCAGTCGTCGCGCCAATCTCTCGCCACCTTCCCCTCGCGCCATTCCCTCTCTTCGATCGGAGGAAGGAGACGAACAACGGTTCGTCGATATCGCTGTTTGGTGTTCGGGCGCATCAGATCGCCAGCCGCTGTTTCGTGTTTTGGGCTGATCCGCTGCATGGAAGCATTCTGATTGGCTGCCACCGCTGTCCCGTGTTCTTGCCGCACCAGATCCCGCCGCTGTTCGCTGTTCTGTCTTGATCCAGTGTGGGGCGCTTTCACTGTTTGCTACTTGTTGCTCGGGTTTTCTCGCTCAGTTTTCACTCGTACTCTTGGGATTGCTCCCCGGGATTCTGATCCAGTTATTCTTATTAATTATTTGAATCATCTACAAGGAAAAAGGCAAGTCCACTTGAACTATTTTACTTATTCTAGTTCAAGATTAGTTGACCTCTTATGTAAGTAATTCCAATTCATTTATCGTTAACTTTGCCTTGTGTCCCTTCTCGTTAGGAGTATCGAGGGTTTACACGAGCTAACCCGACGTACTCTTGACTTCTTTTATTATCCATTGACTCAAACCCAAGCCTAGACATACATTTGACATGAATAAAACAAATAAATTTGTACATGAGAAAACACGCCGTGATTAAATGCATATTATTTACATGAGATCTTGTGACTCGAACTTGACAAATTCACTTGACTTGTTTACTGGAAAAATTCACATGACTTGCTGTAAATTATTCTTGTCACATGTATGATACAACAACTCGATAACTACCCACTTGATGAACATAAACGTGATGGTTTTTATAAAATTCTTGTTGCATGTATTGTTTAGCACAGAGGTTTCGACCCTGTAAATTGAGAATTAGCACACAAGATATAAAATGGGGTTTTAGCCTACTGAGTCTAATTTCCAACCCAAGTGACAGATCCTAATTCGGAGTCACGAGCTGTGAGATATAACATTTTTAGTCCCCACTAGTCTACATTTTCAGACTGCAGAAATTACTATAACCTCGACATATTTGATAGTGTAATACTATGTAAAAAGTGTTAGAATGCTATGAAATTTTCCAGGAACCTTATAGACATGCTTAAGGTTCACCTCAAATTTCTGTAGATTTTTATAATATATTTATACCATGTTTTCACCTCTTAGAAGTTGACACTTAGCTGTTGCCAGAACAGCTAATCTGCAAAGAATAGAGTTTTTAGCCTAGATACAGTTAAAACTAGCAGAGAGTCCCTGAATATGACTTGTAGCCCTGTCTGTCTAGATGCCCACAGCATCCTAGAAGTCCGAATTTAGAGTTTTAGTCTAGGAGTTATACCTGCTTTAGTGTGACTGTGTCAGCTATTTCAGATTTATTGCTTCTTGCTTATTATTGTGTAATATATTATGTTGCTGCATTATCACCATTCACTTGACATTCTTATAACTACCCGCATGTGCATATATGACTTAGTAACAAAATACTAAACAAGCCGGGGTTTCTAAGGGTTGACCTAGTAATGGACAGTCTCAGAAAATGTACTCGGTAGGGCCCTCTTGTTACATGGACTTGTTACATGGAAGGTGGAGAATACTTGTGGAGACGTGAACTTGTTATCTTGTTATCTTGTTGTCGTGATATGCCGAGTACACACTCTGTTGACTCCACCACGAAGTCTAAAACGAACACTGTTGTGTGTGCATCGAACCTGTAGTATGGGATGCAGTAGTACGTGCACTAGATAGGAGAAATAACATGATAATAGACCTAGTTGACATGTATATATACTTGATTAAGACCATTTGTTACTAGTACCATTATTGTCTTTGCAAACTTGATCTTGATTCATATTCCTTCATGTAACCTGTTCCTTTACTCTCTGTTTTCACTACTTGCTGTCCGTACTTGCTCTAAGGACATTTATTTTTCTTCTTTAGTTAATCCAGCCACAGGTGAATCTGAGGATCTACCAGAAGGAGTTGGCGAGCAGTACTTTTAGATTGGAGCAACTGCATGATAATAAATTATTTCTTTTCATGTCCTTCTTCATTCATTGTAATACTTTTGTTTATTTAGACTTATATCCCGGACTTTTGACCCGTAACTGCTACTTATTTCTCAGTATTGTTATCATGTTGGATTATTAATTTCTTGAATTCAATTATTGTTCTGTGATGTTATTATTTGCGTGGTTGTGATTTAATTTTCTGAGTATTGTTGGGTTGAGACTGGTACAGCTTATGAATGATATTAAAATTATTCGCTGGGCCTACGTCATGGGCTCGTATTCCCGTATTTTGGGAAGCGGAGCGTGACAAGTAACCTAACTGCCTCAAGATTTTATGGTTTATATTTCCCTCCTTCCCTTCCCTGCCTAATTCATCACATAAGTTTTTGATTATGCAGTGTTTTTGCATCAAATCGACAATAAAATGTTATGACTATAAAATTCATCACATTGAACCTTGTCTAACCAAACTTGTTGGGAAAAAAAAATCTTGCAAAAAAATCAATAGTAGAATGAAACACTTCACCTGCATTTTCCCTACCCACAACAACTTACAGTTGGTACCTAATTTCTGGCTCCAAATTCATATGTACAAGATGGAGAAACAATCACTTCAATATTTTACCCTTCTCATTAAATGTTCAAAAGTCTGGATGATTGACCGACAGAAGTCTGGATGATTGACCGATTGGAGACAATGAGACCAACAGATAGTACATACAATTCTATACTCAAGTTACCCTAAAGTGGGCATGAAACATCTTTGATGCTAAAAAATATTCTCAAAGCTAACCTGGTTCTTCTGATTGCGTCCATACATGCCTCCCAACATTCTCTGCATATTACTCATTCCTTGCTGAAGCCTAGTCATCTCAGTCCTCAGATCATTCTTAACATGGTTCTTCTGATAATTTATAAAAGTAGTGCATCTCAACATTAGAACAAGTGCATGAGCTATACAAATTTTCATTTTTTTCAATAAATTGAGGATTTGCAAGCCCAACTGTAGTGTTTTGCATCAAGTACATGCTAGGACGAATATACATTTTGGTACAAACTAGCATTTTTTAGAAGAAAAAGCGAAATATCAAATGCTGATTTTTCCACATTCGTTACTACTCATACAACTAGGACATGGAATTTGTGCTTGGTATTAGTTCATATTTGCCCAAAATTTTTTAATCCATAAAACCAATGCACCGAGAACACCAGGTTTGCATTATTACTACAAGTAAAGGGCATACACGATCAAATTGTAGTTTTTCTGGTCTAGAACCTACTTTTCTACCAAGAAGATCAAAAAATAATATCTTTTGAAATGTAATGTTCCTTAGTATATGTAAAGCAATAAAGTGATACATTTTTCTGAATATTGATTTTGATTGTCAGGATTAAACTACTAAGTTACAATGTATGATGTGTTGATTTCTACTGAAAACCTCTCTTAGCATCTTGTTGAGTTATTCGATGCAATCAACACAAACTACCAAGCACATATGTGATCATACCAAACACACCAAAGCACACACAAATTTGTCCCGATTAAGGCTTTCGCCTTAATCTGGGGGAGAAGAAACCCAAGATGTTATTTAACTAGAGAAGATACAAGAATATTACAATTCTCACTACGACCCTCTTTCAAGCCTCACCAGCAAATACTAGTTGTTTACAATTAGAGAATCACTCAATCTCTCTTTCAATGAAGTACTCTCTCTCTTAACTCTCAATGAAGGCCAATTACAACAATATATAGAGAAACCCTATTTTGATATCTTGAAACAATTGCCATTGGATATTCCTGAAGAGATAACCCTACGATAAGAGTCGTAAGATTGATTTGAAGAGCAAGTTGGGCTTCTCACGAATCACCAAGACCCGACCCAAATAATCCATCAGCGCCGTGTTCGGTCGACCGCACTTCAAGGTCAGTCGACTGTCCCCCTCTCGGGAACTTCTGCATAGTAGGGCGGCGACCGCACCCCAAGTACGGTCGACCGCAACTCCACCTGCTACTACTGCTGCTGACTGTTTCCCTTGCTTCCACTCTGTCTCCGATCGCCTCGATTCCTCCATCGTCTCATCGTCTTCGTATCCAACATAGTATGCAAGACATAAACTCAACAATCTCCACCTTGGATTGCATACTCATAAATCCACACCTGTGTGATTTAAAACCTTCAAGACTATTTTCCTTCTCTTCTTGCAAACAACTCGTTTCGATGGTTTCCTTTGCTAGTTGAATCTATCTCCACCTGTTTTTCTCCAACTGTATGCCCCCCTCAAGGGCACACCCCAATAGATGTAATCAAGGTTTTAAATCTCGGATTTCGGACTCGTCTCGGCAAGGGGTGTTTCGTCTCGGATCGGAGATATCGAAGGAGATTTCGGGAAAATGGGATCATCTCGGATGTTCATTTCGGACACTCAATAAATATATATTTATTGCTACTAAACAATATATAAAATGTTCTACATGTCATTTAACATTAATATGTCTATTTACCACTTTCTAATGCTCTATAACTCTTAACATTTGTTGTATTCTTGTTGCAGGACCAAAATGAGATGACTTCACTATATACAAAAAGCTAAACAAACTGAAAACAAGATAGAGGAATTTGTAAATTCATATTGTAATGTTGTATGAGAAATATGCACTATTTGGCTACTAAATAATCTATTCATTTGGATATTGTATTGTGGCTACAAAGATTTTGTAAATTCATGTTGTGATTTGATTAAAGTTATTGGATGTTGCTATAATCTGTGCTCTTTGTATTGCAATTATGCGAATTGTGGAAATGTAGAAAACAGAAGGAGAAAAATAGTTAAAAGAGTACCTTGGCCCATGTACACCTTCATGTTCAAAATCATCGTGATGAGTAACAAAAGGTCTAGCAGCTGCTCCTGGGCACAACCGTTAGCCCCTCACCAAAGGGCATGAAGCCATTATTTATATTTGTGTTGGATGAGAACTGCAAATGAAAACAGTTTTGTTAAACTCAATATTTCTCAAGATTTGGTTTCAAATCTTCTCCATTTTTTTCTGACCGAAAATAATGGAGCCTCGAATGCTATTGAAAATAATAGTAATGAAGATACCTTTGTTATGTATATGGATCACCAGGTTCTTGATGCAAATGAGGCCGCGAAGCTGTTCCTACAAACTGTTATCCCAGGTTCTTAATCACCAGGTTCTTGATCACCAAACTGTTATCCCCGGTTTCATGTTCCTCCTGATAATCCAAAAGAGTACAAAAAACATTGTATGATCACTAATTCTACAACTCAAAATTGGAAGAAAAGATTTTTCAATTATTTATTCAATTACCAGTTGACTTACCAGCTTACAAACAGACCTGTCGAAGAAAGAGTAACCTAAAACTTCTGATAAGATCTTGGACTGTGGGTAGTTTTCCCAGAACCCAACCCATCATTCCTGTATTTTAGAAAGACATGTTCACATATCAAAATAAAGTAAATGGGATATTTGGACATCATATAATTAACCTTTGGTCACTAAGAGCATCCACAGTAATATTTCGAGTATAAAGAGCTTACTAATGAAATAAATGAAATAATTGAGAGGTCAAGTATAAAGGCTTATTGAATTATAAATGTCCTGGAGTATGAGTCGATACATGTAGGAACTACACATGGTTACCTACTACAGGTCCAACATGATGCTATGCTCCTTATAATATGTATATTCTGGTGCCACATACAGCATAACTGATCCATTCGTATTTTCTTTGACTTCCTTGAGTAATTAGCAGTTTATAACTTGGATCCTCATTTTAAACCCATGGTAGCGAAATACTAAAAAAGAAAAAGAAAAAAACATACCATGCCAGAATTTTCTTTATTTCCTACAGTAGTTTGACAAGCAACTGAGCAAGTCTCCAAGACTCAGGTCTGACAAGCAAATAAGTGCAAAGTGATTAGGACCAGGTGAAACGTCCTTGCCTCTAATGCCAAGGTTGAAAACTTGTATAAATTTATTCACTGACAAATATGTTAAAAGGGGACAAGAAGCACATAAGGATCAAGGGTGATCAACTGAAACCTGATCCAATAAGAGCTCGAGTATCAACTCCTCATACTCTCCAACAACTTGTTTGCACTCAATGCTGACAATTCCTTCTGCACCGATAGCGTGATTCACCTGAGTAATAACAGTCTGAAAACAATAAGAAGATGATCATTGAATCATTGATGATATTTGATAGATATTATTTGAAAAGGGAACAGGAAAAGTCAGAACCTATGTCATAAAAACATTTATAAAATTATAACAAGAAATTGCAAATAATTTTAGAATGCGTAACAAGAATGCAATTTATATGAATTTCACAATGCAAATATTACAAATTTTTTCTAGATCCTCTGATTTCTAGCAATTAGATGATCAAATTTCCATCAAACTGTAAGATAAGAAAATCCCCCATATCAAACTGTAAGATAAGAAAATAAGATGATCAAATTTAATCATTAGAGAAACATAAATTAGGTTTTCCTTGTTCACAGCTTACAAGAAAGCATATCTTTGCAAAAATATCCAGAAACACTTAGTAGCAGTAGAAGTAAGCAGAGCAGAAAATACAATGAGCATGTGGAACAGCAGTAAGCTAAAACAAACAGATAGAAAAGTTAATAATAGTAAACAATTAACAGAAAATGAAAACGAAGAAGAAGAAGAAGAGAGAGAGAGATTGGGGGCTCACTGGTGACGAAGTAGAAGAGAGTTTGGTGAGAGCGTGAGCTTCAGTTTAGAGAAGGGGGAGCTTCGGTTGACAGTTGTTTGGCGACGAAGAAGAAGAGAGAGCGCGGGAGATTGTGTGGCAGTTTGGCACGAAAAGAAGGGGAGGTTGTTTCTTCTTCAGATCTTTGGCGCGAAAAGATGAGAGAGAGCGGGAGGTTGTTGACGAAGAGTCGAAGACGAACTTTAGTTGGCGCGAAAAGATGAGAAGAGACTGGAAGATGAGCTTCAGTTGGCTGGTGGTGGAGATGGGTTGGCGTCAACGAAGACTGGTCGGCGACGAAGACTTGGCGACGGCGAAGACTGGAAGGTTGGCGACGACGAAGACTTGAAGACTCGAAGGCGCGAAGCGATTACTAGAAGACTCGACGACGAATACTCGAAGAAGAAAGTAGTAGAGGCAGCAGGAGACTGGGAGAGAAGTAGAGAGAATAGAGATTGAGAACGAAATAAGAGATTGAGAAGGGAAGAGGAAGAGATTAGAAGTGATTTAGGGTTAGTTTATAGGGTAACGGGTAACGGGTTAGGGATTTAAGCCCCAAACCCATTAACGATTATTTCGGATGCGAAATAGTCAAATATCGGCCGATATGTATCGGGCGAAATATCGGACTTCTCGGCCGATATTTCAACTTTTCGGTATCAAACGAAAAATGGCTCAGAAATCTGATTTCGTTTCGCTGAAGCACCCGATACGAGATCTCGGCCGATATCGTCGATATTTAAAAGAGTGGATGTAATCATGGAGGTGTCACCCTCCACACGAACTCCACGTACCTCAAGGCTCTCTCCACCTTCCGACGATATTCGAACGTCGCAGTCTCGCTCGAATGATTCTAGTGACGGCAAACTAGATAATGTTTTAGGAACAATGGGCTTCAAACCACTTGGCCAAGGTTTCCTGTTCCTCCAAAGCTGATACAGGTTGTGCTGACCCTGCTCAATCCCCCTCTCACCCTTCATCACCGTGTGATAACTTTTCCAAACTGAACGAACTCCATCTGGATCTGTGTACCTGCAGCCCCGAGCTTCTAAAGTTCTCATGGATATAAGGCTCCGCTTCATCAAAGGAATATACATGCCCTCCTCTAGTTTGTCCCCTTCCGTTTATTATCTTCGACACATTTGTTTTCTCACCCCTTACTTCACAATTCTTGTTAATCTTCGTTTCTACACAACGACATGAGGTAAACTTGTAAGTAAAAACCGTTACTTCACAAATCTTATCAACCTTCGTTCTCACACGACGACATGATGCAAATTTATAAGTAGAAACCATCTCCCTCTCAGAGCAAACTTGAGAAGAACTAACCGAATCAAAAGAACCACCTGAATTCACATCTAAGGAACTTGAAACAAAAGTACTGTTTAAGCCATCACCTGATTCAGCGGCACATGATTTGGCACCCCTCTAACTCAACCGCTTGCAACAGTCTCTCATGTAATGCTCAATCCCTTTGCACTGGTGGCCACGGACCTTTCCCCAACATACACTTTCCTTTCCAATCAAAGTACAATCTACCTCCAAGCAACTCACAGAAGTTGATGCCGATTTCTGACTCTCCTTCCTATGTACATCATCTTCTAATCCCTTGATCATACCTGCTATGAAAAACTTCTCCTTGGTAGATTTCTCATCTAGCACAGTTATCATGTTGGATGGATTTGGTGATGAATATATCGAGTTGGAAACCCTTAAATCAACTGCGTTGAACGTCCTCAATTCAGAAAAATCCATATTGAACTCCACTACATGATCTAGAAGAGCGGTACTTTCCTTCATTGAGAAATTCCACAACTTTCCTTACTGATACATACGACCCTGTAATGACGATCCCGAGTAGTCAGTTCTGAATCTTGCCCAAAGACTCGCCGCGCTTCTCCTACACCTGACTTCACTCATCGAATACACACGGATTAAACTCAAGGCTTCTGAATAAATTTTCTTCCACATCTCCTGCTTTGTGCCGATTGGTCTCCCTTTATCTCCTTCTAGGACTAGATCCAAGTCCTGTTGAACCGATGCTTCATGCATGTCCTCCTTCAAAAGATCAAAGTTGATCTTACCTTTGAACCGCTTGATCTTCGTGATCTGATCTGCCATCTTCTCCAAGGAACTCGAACAAACCCTTTACCTCGAAGCTCTGATACCAATTTAGGGATTTCTACCGAAAATCCCTCCTAGGATCTTGTTGAGTTATTCGATGCAATCAACACAAAATACCAAGTACATATGAGATCATACCAGACACACCAAAGCACACACAAATTTGTCCCGATTGGGGCTTTCGTCTTAATCCGAGGGAGAAGTAACCCAATATGTTATTCAACTAGAGAAGATAAAAGAATATTACAATTCTCTCCACGACCCTCTCAAGCCTCACCAACAAGTACTAGTTGTTTACAATTAGAGAATCACTCAATCTCTCTTTCAATGAAGTACTCTCCCTCTCTTAGCTCGCAATGGAGGCCAATAACAACAATATATAGAGATCTAGAGAAACCCTAGGTTAACATCTTGATACAATAGCCATTGGATATTCCTGAATAGATAACCCTACGATAAGACCCGTAAGATCTGACTTGAAGAGCAAGTTGAGCTTCTCACGAATCACCAAGACCCGACCCAAATAATCCATCAGCGCTGCGTTCGGTCGACCGCACCTCAAGGTCGGTCGACTGTACCCCTCTCGAGAACTTCTGCATAGTAGGGCGGTGGACCGCACCCCAATTACGATCGACCGCAACTCCACCTGTTGCTACTGCTGCTGACTGTTTCCCTTACTTCCACTCCGTCTCCGATCGTCTCGATTCCTCCATTGTCTCATTGTTTTCGTATTCAACATAGTATGCAAGACATAAACCCAACATGAAGTTCCTCTTTGCTTAATAGCAACAGAAGCGGGACCTGGATGCTCATAAAACATATAACATATTAAGACTTTGACTTACATGAGATTTGATGAAGATTTTAGTTCACAGTTCATACTATGGTTACCTCATAGGCTATAAGCTAAAGATTTAAACAGATATATACACCAATATGGATATTTACTATATGCAAATAGTTGACTGTTAAATAAAAAGCCACTAAATGTCAAATAGTACTTTCAAATATGAACATCATCTGTCATTAGTTTGCTTGAGTCCTAACAGTTAACATCTATGCATAGATCACATAGCAATTAACTGTATTTGTTCGTTAACAACATCATGACTCTCCAGCATAACCCGAACAACTATGCTTAGTTTTTAGTCAACCACAATGACCTTCTTTAGTGTCAAGGCCAAAACATATGCTAATTAATGCAAAAAGAAATTGCAGAATAGAAACAACGAAGCCAGTAAAGAAGATGAAAGATGACTCTAGGAACGGTACCTTTGGCCATGCAGAAACAGTGCAAGTTGTCCTAATTAGAGAATCAAGGCAGGCAAACTGCTCAAGTAGGCATTCTCTCGTTTGGTGTTAAGTTATTGCATCTCCTTGCGAACAACGGAATTAAGTTATGTTAACTAAAGTTATGCGAAGCAATATCTCTTAACTTTAGTTGTCCACTTCCACCAAATCACATCTAATCTATCTCAACCTACACAAAAAGAATAAAAATTCAAACTTTACCAACCAAATCACCAAAGATGAGAACTTTACCAGGAGATACAACAGCCGAAGTGTAATACCCCGCAAAAATAGCATATGGCTATTTTGCATCGTAATCTGTGCGCAATTGAGAATTGCACGCGATTATGTGTTTTCCTAATAACAATTGATTGTTATTGAGAAATATCAGATTTATTGTCTACTTTATTTTATAATTTTGAAGGATTATTACGAGGTAGTTTTAATGTATTTTTGGTATTGTTAAAGTAGAGATTTTGGGCTTATTTGAAATATATTTGAGATTGGGGGCTTATAGACAATTATCCCTTACATTAAATATCTACCTATTTATTTATTCATTCACTTTTACTAAACTCCCCCATCTTTTCCTTCCTTCTCCTTTCCTTCTTCTCGTCCTGGTCCCATCCCGACCCCAAAGAAAACCCATTTCGCCGATCACTTCCCTCGCTCAAATCCCCTCAATTTCTTCGCCGTTTTCAAATTAAATTGAGGGATAGACTAATAGAAGGGTTCTCTACATCGTGGTGGTGTCCGTTTTTCGAAAGAATTTCGGAAAGGTAAACCCTAGATTATTTTATTGTATAAAATTTAGTGTGGTTAATTTCTATTGAGTAGGAGTATTATGGTAGGAAGATGGGAAGGGTAGATGCGAGAAATTAGCAAGTTGTTAGAGAATTTGTAAGTTGCTAATAAATTAGGGTTTGGGGTTTGTAAAAGAGAACTATATGTGTATGAATTAGTTCTCGTATGGTGGTAGAAATTGTAGTAGGACTATTAGAATAATTTTGGAGTGCTTTTAGTAATTGTTTGAAAATAAGAATCTCGTCGGAATTCGAATGTCACGTGCAAGGCACGTGTGTATCCCAGGCGTTCAATTTTCAATAGAATGCCTGTGTGATATTGGAGTTTGTATTATTATTTTCCCGTAACTGGTTTGGATAATTTGAGTTTTAATTGCTTTGAAATTTGATGATAGGGTATACTAGCGACCTTGGATGCGTGCTGGCGCTTCGAGTCTTCGCAGGATATTGTGAGTATGATCTCTTTTATTTTATGTACATGGTGTGTTATGAAGATTTTAAATTACGATTTGCTGTGTATTTCCGATTCCGTATCTTAGTATAGCATGGGTGTTTTGAGCTAAGAATTTGTGTGGACACTCTTGTATGTGTCCACAACTATAGTTTAAATTTTATAAATTTTTGAGGTCGTTTGATACCTCAAAAATTGTGGAGTGCAAATGGTCTCAAAGGACAGAGCTGAAGCAGATTGCTTTTGGACTGAAGTCCAAAAGGTCACAACTAATTGTATATGTATGATCTCTCTATGTAATTGTTTTCTATGGGCCGGATAAGGGCCAAGTGGGGTCACTAATTGAGAATAGGACTATAGTGTTATTTTCATTGTGATATTTCATTGTAAATGTGAACAATAAGACCTTGAGTATTGATATTTTCACCTAGAAACCAAGTGGTGATTAATGAAGAAGTTAAGCGGTGTTAGATGAAATACGGTTATGCATGGGTATGTATATAATCAATGCATGCTTATATGCGTACTTGTTGTGAAGTGTGGTGCACATTGAGTGCACTAGTTTGGTGCATGTGTGGGTCAACTCTTAGCATGATTGGAGGCTAGGGTGAACCCTAACTAAATCAAGGTGAGACTTGTTGAGATTCAACTAGGTTGGATTCACTTTGAACCTAGCATGATTGGTAAGGACATGCACTAGTTGGGCGTTGTACTCTCTTGTCAAGGGGACACGTGCGGCGTGGTCTCGTCTGGAACACGTGCGGCATGGTCTCGTCTGTTGATTTCTGGAAATTAGTGATAAGGACTGTATGGTGAAAATTAGGGAATGGACCCTCTAAATCCACCTAAGATTCTATGTTGTTTAATGCGAACAGGGAGCAGAGCAGGGCTCTAGGACTCTCGGTAGAGCAGGTGGGACCTGCAGGGTCACCTTTATGTTCGTAACAACTTTTGGGTAAGATCCGGGAGGACCACAGGGGCCGGGCAGGAGTATGACCGGGGAGTGGCATAGGACCACAGGGTCTCGGCATACATAATGACATAACTAATAATTTCTGACTGCAGCGGCGGAACTAGACCGAGCAACTGTAATCTTACCAGTCACTAGATGAATGTCAGAAACAGAAAAGAGTACAAGAGTAGGATCATGGCGAGGGATTGAACCCTACCATCTGAAGAATACGAACTCGATTTGGGAAGTATGTAGTATGGGATGCATACGTTTCCAAATCAAGTTTGCATTAGATTAAGAGCATGGTGTGCATATGAGTTGTGCATTAGAATCTAAATCATGACATACACGAACACTAGGAAATCAGGATACACGTTTATTTTCCATTCAAGCTGAATTGTGAGAATGATAGTTGAACTGTATAATGAATGTGAAAGTGATGTATTGCGAGATGTGATGATATATGTTGTAAGAAATGAGTGAATGCGATGTTATGTGATATGAGATTGCGAAAGAATATAAGTCGTTAGGCAGTTAAAATCGGTTTTCGCAACTAATCGGTCCAGAAGCGATTAGTGATTAATCGGTTAATCTAAAAATAATCGGGGATTCTTGGAAAAACCGTTATATTATATATATATATATATATATATATATATATATATATATATAAAATAAAAGATACATCCTCATTATGTAGCAACTCTAAATCCTAACAAAAACTATTATGAGATGATCAAATAGGAACATATAGTTATAGAGAAAAAGAAGAGAGTACTTTGTTTGAGCTAAGTTTGGATTCTGGATGTGGGTCGGATCGTGTTTGCTGGTCGGTTCATCAAACAAAAACAATCGGGGAGTAGGAGCAACGCGAGCAGTAAGGGGAGGAGGTGCAGCAGATGCGGGCCGGGTCAAGTATGCGACGGTGGGTCGAGTTTGGGTTTGGGTTTGTGCGAGGAAGAAGAAGAGAGCGGTGACATGTCTGGTTTGGGTTTGCGAGAGGACCAGAAGGAGTTTGGATTTTGGATTTGGATTTGAGTTTGGATCGGATTGAGCCCAAATAATGCAAACAAACATGAAAATTAGAGGAGATTTAATCGGTTAATCGGCCACTTAAAATCGGCCGATTAACCACTAATCGACCAATTATACCTGATTAAATCGCTAACTATTGAAATATTATAAATAGCTAAAAAAATAATCCCTTAGCCTCCGATTAGCAATTAATCGGGGATTAATCGGGCGTAATCGTGGATTTTAACTGCTTAGATAAGTCGTGAGTCTGTAAATGCAAATGAATGGTAAATGAGGTGCAGTTATGTGAGAGTAGAGTTATTTGTGAATGTAAAGCTTTATGGGAAAATAAAGCTATAGGAATACTTGCATAGGCGTAAAGTGATGGGTCTTAAGCGACTAATTTGGAAATGATTTCCAAACTAAGGATAAGTATGTTGTGAGCGGGTATGGATATGCATACAGGAAATGACTCGGAGAGTATTTGATGTGAATTCCCATTTATGATGTTTACGTGTTCAGATTTCTAGTAAAGTTTGATTATCTTGGTATTCGTAAGTTCGTTCTGTTTTATTTATAAGTTTAATTTATTTGCTTAATTAATAGACTATACTCACACCAGGAATGGCTAACCCCTTAGTGTTTGGGAGGTTAGGGAGTCTCTGGACTACCCTAGACCCCTACTGTTACAGGTTTTCAGCAGTGCAGAGGTGAGGTGTAGATTCATGTTTCTGTGGTATGTTTTATAAGTTATTTTCTAAAAACCTTACATCGTTTTCAAAGAAATTTATGATTTTTATTTGATATTGATATTCTATTATGAGTTTGGCCCCCAGAGCATACATATTGATTGCCTGTATGTCTCTGCTCATTTTGGCCTGGGGAGCCCGTGAAATTATTGCCTGTGATGTGAGCTACGGAATTTAGAGCAGAATTTCGTAAGCTTTTTGTGTTTCGGGGCAGAAATTTCAGGGGAGACTCTGCCCAAATTTTCTTTGAAATATAACTATCTTAGTTTATGTTTAAAGTGATATAGAAATTGAAAGAATTGATTTTGGAGTCAAAAAGGGGGGCATTACAGTTTGATATGATAAATTGATATTCGTAATTATTGATGTATTAACTCTGATAGCAATAAAAATGTTTTAAATTTCCGTGCTATTTACTGTGTTGAGATGCATTTGAAGGCAAAGATCTTGGTGATATCACGGATGTCCGGTAATGGGGATCCGAGGCGCTACACGAAGTCCTGCGAGAACCCGTGGCGAGGAGAGGCTAGCGTCGGGCTCGGGATTCGAGGAAGGGACGGCGACGGCAAGGTGGGGAGAGGGACAACGACTTTGACGCCTTAGAAGATGACGACGACAGTGACGAGTGAGGGCTTTGAGATGTCGGTCGATCGGGGAAGAACAGGAGGGTGGGAGGCGATGGCAATGCGATCGGAGCTAGGGTTTGCGAGAGGGAGGAAGACGATGGGGATCGGAGCTAGGGTTTGAGAGATGGAGGTCGGGCACCTAGTATAGTCAGGGATTTGAGAAATTTGGGGTTTTGAGAAAGAAGGAAAAGTAAAGGAAACTGGTGGGGTTTGGGGATTTAAGGGGTGGCGGGGGTTCTATCCCGGCGGTGTGCTAGATAATGCGGGGATATTAGCAAACCCGGCGTTGTATAAAGGCGTCGTTACAAAACGTTAGGATATACCGCTTGGATTTTCGCAGGGGTCTAACCCGGCGTTTGAGCAAAAGGCTTGCGCAAAAGCATCGGAAAAGGCCCTACGTTTTGTAGTGTTGTGATCAGGATACAAGAAACAGATACATAATATATATATGATTAGAGATACAAACCTCAATCTTAGAAATTTCTCATCCCATCTTCACATAAATGGTTGCATATCTTCCTTTAACTTGTTGAAGCTTTTTTTATCAGGATTACCTGAATTTCAAGGTAAAGAGCAACACTACAACATCAAGCAGTGATAAAATTATCTTACATATAAGCAGAACCATTAGTAAAACCTAATATTTCCCCAACATGTAAGTAAAATGAAAGCATTAATGAAGTTATTTTTTAAAATAATTTAAAAAATAAGCTTCGCTACTCAAATACCTTAAAAACATATGCTTGTGAACCCCCTTTTTTGCTTGTGAACCATTAGTAAAACCTAATATTTTCCCAACATGTAAGTAAAATGAAAGCATCAATGAAGTTATTTTTAAAAATAATTTAAAAAATAAGCTTCACTACTCAAATACCTTAAAAACATATGCTTGTGAACCCCCTTTTATTTTTAGTAACAAATCAATGGTGAAAATCCACATTCTTACAAAATTTATTGAGAGCAACAAATCAATACTGGAAATTTAAGCAACTACTTATTCCAAAACTACCCTAGCAAATTTGACCTTTATCATGAGATCTAGAAAGCAATAAAACTCAACTTCAAACGCCATGGGCTGGAATCCCATTCCTCATACAAAAGAAAAAGATTGTTGAAGTGTAAGTGTTTTTTAGCACACCAACTGTTTGATGAAAAGCCTGAGAGAGAAATAGTCCTCCAATTTAAAAGTACCAGCAGATGTAGGCATGGATAATAGTAAGAAAAATATAATTGATGACAAGTAGATCACTAACTTCATCAGCTTATGCTTAATGAGTTGACTCAAGATAACTCTAACAGAAAGAAACATCAACAGTTATTTATAAAAAAGTAGAGGTAGAAAAAACCGATCAGTAACATATAATAGAAATACAAATGAAAACTATGTTTTATGCATTTGAAATTACCGAAGTTAGTGAAAGTTCTTCATGATGAATTTTTTTTTGGGTGTGTGGAAAACAATGGAAAATTTTCTTAGAATGACATAAATATGGACCTGAAAGGCTAAAACAAAAAGATAGTATGCAGGTGAAAAGATACCTGAATAAGGTGTGATAATTTGCCCCGACAAGAAGAGTCAATCATCCTCCAGCACGCTATACTGTTGAATCCTCAGTTTAATGCCTTCACAAAACTCAAGTACCTAACATAGGAACAGATTGTCCATCTACCTTCAGAGTTGTCTCTGTACAAGATAAGCTTAGGACAGTGGGTTGCCGTATGCAGCGAGCTCATGTGTGCATCCTACTATGACAATATGGGTTGCAGGGGACTTAACGCAGGTCACCAATGACCTCATGGAATTCCTAGAGATTGGTAGTGGGAGCAATCCATTTCAGGATGCAAATTTTGAAGTCTATCCCAGTCGTATGTTTTGGTGAAGACAACAGATGTGCTGATCATGTTGTAAATCTCCGTAGAGGCAACAATAGACGATGCAAATAAGGGATTGGAAGTCTTATGTCTTTGATATGTTGCTTGATGCAGATGCGAGATGATGCGTGTTTGCAAGGGAGTATGCTTGTTTACTAGCTATCAATAATGATAATAAAATTAAATAAAATTGCAACATAAGATTGAAGTAAAAGCAGGCACATAAATTTTGACAAGAAATGCAAATGAAGTCATACCATCACATTGAAGGGCTAAGTTGATCTTCAGGTTATGCACTGAATAGTGTTGTAAAACTAATTATCATCTGAGCCAATTGCAGAGACCAATCAACCTAATTGTCTGCCATCTTTGCAATTAGCTGCCGAGTATAAACAGGACAGACAGAAGTCAGGTGTTTACAAGTGTGTGAAGAAAGTAAAACAAATTTATTAGTAAGATTAATAAACTCACATTACCTCTTTGCACCATCTTTCCCACAGTTCTTTGCTTCATCTCTATGCCTTCTGAAATCACAGTTCTTTGTAAGTGTGTGGATTGAGAGAAACAAAATCACACTTCCGTCTAACCTCTTCTTCTCTGCTTCCTCTATTCGCTCTCTGAAATCACCCAATTTCCACCATGCTGGTGTTTCAGAGTTACTTACATCTGGGTTTAAGTACATGGAAACTGAGAAATAATGAAACAAGTAGAAAATGAGGAAATAGATTATTGATGAGAAAATAAAAAATAGTAGAAATCAACAACACTATTACCATAACATTAACGACTAAGTTGATATCTTCCGGTTACTCACATATGGGCGAAACCACATGACATGATATCAGCCTAACTGCCATCTCTGTAATTATCTACTGGGTACACAATAGGAAACAGAGTGTAAATATGTGAAGAATGTAAAACAAACAAACTGTATTAAAAATGACTCACATTTCCTCTTACTTCTCACCGTCTCTCCCACACTTCTTTGTTCATCTGTTTGAGTAATGCAATCTCCACTGTTTAGCTACTGAGTATATATACATACTAATCAGTCAGTTAATTGCAACAGTGTGAATAAAGTAAAACAAATTAACGACTTATCCAAAAAATCAAATTCCCTCTTACATTTTCTTCTCTGCTTCAACTATTTGCTCTCTGTAATTCCAATTTCCGACACAGCCTCTCAAAACCCAATTTTCGGATCAGGTGACTAGATATTGAAGAAATAAAATATTCATGAGAAATAATGAACAAATAAAAATCAACAAAGACATTACTAGGGTATTTGTTTAAAACGAACTAATCTTTATGTACAAATGCGAAGCTCATAGGATTAGAATTCTTAAATTCAAATAAGAGGATTAAATATAACCAAGCCATTAGTAAAACCTAGTTTCTCTACAGCATGTAAATAAAATTAAAGCATCACAGAAGTTATTTTTAAATAATTAATAAGAAAAATAAGCTTCACACTCAAATACCTATGAGACATGTATATCATTGTAAATCCTCCTTTATTTTAAGTGAATCGGAAACCAAAAAAAATGCTCAAATGTCAAAAAAGATGTTAGAGCAACAAATCAACAATGGAAATTTAAGCAAACCCATGTTGTTTTTCCAAAAACACCAGCAGCAAATTAGTTCCTAATCATAAGATTTAGTAAGCGATAAAACTCAACTTCTAAACCTCATGAATAGGAATCACATTCTTCCTACACAAAAAGGATGGTTAAAAGTGTAAATTTTTGTGACATAGTCCTCCAATTTTAAAGAACTAGTATGTATACATGAATGCTAGTAAGAAAATATAAACCTGTGGTACCATGAGCAAGAGACTTACATCGTCCTTTTAATGCAGATCCTGAACACACATTCCTTTTGGCATGTCAACAAAATGGTAACCGATCCTACACCATTAAGACCCAACTCCTCCACCATGACGTCCCAACGACAAATAGTCTGGACCAAATAACAACAAAAAATACTGTTAACAACCCTAATATATTCACCAATTCATATGGAAAAACAAGTAAAAGTCGTGTCTTTACAAGGAGAAGCAAGTAAACTTCATCTTTTTCTTCTCAATTCTGCAATCCCAAGTTGGAATTTCTCATCTAAAATTTTCAAGAGATGTGATATTAATGGAAGAATAATCAGGGCAGAAGAAATGAAACAAAAGATACGGTAGAACTAGGACAGTTATTGAAAATGTAATTTTGATGTCATTTTTAGCATGTGTTTGTGTGGCTGCAGTAAAGACGGCATGCTAGATATGCATGCGAGTTCATCGTACGTATCCTAATATGCCAATATGGGTTGAATTGGACCCAATGCAGGTTATCATTGCCATTAACAGCTGAGTGTCTATCTTAATCATATTTTTCCCGAGGATTACAACTAACAAGTGCCCTGATCATGTTGTGAACCTCTAGAGAGGCTGATTTAATTTGTACAGGTGGTATTAACTTGTACAGGTGGTACTAGGTGTGTGTAGAAATCAACAGCATTCACACATGATATTCATCAGCCTAACTAACCGCAAAAGTGAACTGAGTATAAAGTAAAACAAACTAACTTATTGATAAAGCAAAACACACTAACTTATCGATAAAATAAACTCTCACATTACCTCTTACTTTTCATTGTCTTTCCCCCACGGTTTCTTTGCTTCATCTCTCTGCCTTCTGAAATCCCAGTTGTGATTCACTGCAGAGTATAAGTATGATCAACACAATCAGGTGTTAGCAAGTGTCAAGAAAGTAAAAAATAGACAAACAAACAAACTTACTTATCAACACACGAAATCACATTCCTTCTTGCCCTTCTTCTTCTCTGCATCATCAATTGATCTCTAAAATCCCCCAGTTTTTCAGATCTGGTGAGTAGAAAATGAGAAAATAGAGTATTGATGAGAAATAATGAACAAGTAGAAATCAACAACACAATTACCATAACAAAGGACTAAGTTGATCTTAAGATTACCTATATATGGATCAACTGCAGGACCACACGGTATCAGCCTAACTGCCATCTCTCTAGTTATCTGCATCCAGATCTCGGTGTATCATAACATGCAATCAATATAACAAACCAAAACAGTAGCATAACAATGATGTGTTTTGCTTCAATTTAATAACCATATTATCTCTTCCTATTACACCATTTAAAAGGGTGGTTTCACAAGGATGGTTATGCTAGCAGTGAGCACACGATTCAAACCACAACAGGAAGAAATACACTTGATGTTAACAGATTTTTAACTTCCTTATATGAAAACGATCAGTTCTAGATCAATCTTGAGGGGCATTCTTCAGCACATATATCCATGCATACACTTAAACAACAATTTTAAGTATACACACCAAAAGGCAAAACATAAACCGACAGGTTGCAGGTTCACTTAGATGCCCATAACAATTTAAGTATTTAGTAAATCCTAAGCTAAAAAGGAAAAATGTAAATAGCTAATAAATAATTTTTTACCTCTTTGTACAGATGCCTTCTAATACTAGGGAATACGAATGACATGACCTCATGGCCTCATACTCATATAGAGGATCACACCTGCTGGAGTACACAGAAAAGCATCTTCCAGTCAGAAAATTAGGTCAGACCATTCGGATATCAAAAAATTAATGACTGAAGAAACATATGCTTATATGCTTATTTTGCAATTAAATAGAATAATACATAAGACTAAATTCAAGAATACATAAGCGGGTTTTGAGTAAATAAATGCCAAGCTACTCTACATATGAGGTGTATGAGAATATGCTCACAACGAGAACGAAGTCCAAGATTTTCAGCATCAATGCTATCTTACATGTTACGTGTTTCAGAAAACATTATTTAGAGTTTCTCTTAGTGACGTGGAATAGTAAGTAAATATAAATGCTCAAAGTATTTGATTAGTTAACATTATAGAATCCTTGCCCAAACTAGTTCACCCTGCACGGATTTCATTTGTTCACAGCGATTTCAGTCTTTTTCCCCCAAAACCCATCGTCAACAAACTCTTGTATATAGTGTACCAAATCATAGTAATATAAGAAGCATGTAAGAGATAACACACATGAAGTGACAACAAGCTATCGATGACACCAATGCATGGATTCTTGATGTGGATTACACTCTTTTTTTTCCATTTTCCCATACTATAAGCAGAACAATTCTGGGAGGGTATGAGTCAGTCAGTCAGTCAGTCAAGAGCCTTTTTTAGTCTATGCTCGTCAATTTCCAAAGTTGCTTAAGACTATTAGTATGATAAAAGTATGTGAAATGTATGCGCTAGAAATCTTAAGATGATGTTAAGAAAACATAAAGCTATAAAATTGTGATAGGATAGAGATAGAAACCTTTAGATGAGCTGAGCCTTGATGAGGCTGACAGTAGGGCACCTGTTAGATGCTGCTTCCGTACAGGTAAGATGAATCTTTTGAACCCTCTACTTCTTATCTCATTGCACAGGTTCAGCACGTGCTCGACTGCTGGGTTTTCTCCTCCTTCATCCATCTCTTTAGTGATGTCCTGTCATCCTCAATTGCACCGCAAACCAACCAAGACCTAAACTTCGACAAACATTACAAATTAAGCAGTAAAAGTTTCCATCTATCCCAAGGATATTGAGAAAACATATAGATGCCATCTTATCTTACCATCAAATTGTTGGACTGATTTCAAGTTGAGAAAAAAAATGTAGATGCAATCACAGCCTAACTGCCATCTGCGGAGTATAAATAGAAGAAAAACAATCAGTTATCAGATAGTTGGTTAATTTCAAGTGTGTGAACTGAAAGTAAAACAGACAAACTTATCAACAATCAGATTACCTCACCTTTTCTGGTTCATCAATCTACTTGCTCTCTGAAATCCCCCAGTTTCCACCAGGCCCACTAAAATCCACATTTTGTTGAACCACCTAGGTAACTAGATTTAGAGGAAATAGAGTTTCGATGAGATATAATTAAGTAGAAATTGACAAAACAATTACCATCATAAAGATGGACTAAGTTGATCTGCAGGTTACTTACATCTGGGCAAATTGGAGGGACTACATAACATGATATTGGAGGATAAAACTCAATTGATTCTTAATCATAAGATTTAGTAAGCGATAAAACTCAACTTCAAAACCTCGTGAAAAGGAATTCCATTCTTCCTACAAAAAAAGATGCTTAAAAGTGTAAATTTCTAAGGCATGCTAACTGTTCGAGAAAATATCTGAGAGAGAAATAATCCACAATTTAAAAGAACCAATAGATATATGCATGAGTGCTAGTAAGAAAGAAATTCAGCTAAGGCAGATTTTGAGCAAGAGACTTACACCAGTCCTTTTGATGCAGAACCTGAACACATTCCTTTCGGCATGCCAACAAAATGGCAACTGATCCTCTTCCATTGGAATCTAACAAGGGAGAGTCTGGACCAAATAGCAACAAAAAAATTGTTAGCAACCCTAATTTATTCAGCAAGTTATATGGAAAAACAAGTAATTAAGAGTCATGTCTTCACCCAGAGAAACAAGTGAACTCCATCTTCTTCTTTTAGGTCTTCAATCCCAAAGTTGGAATCCAAACCTACAAATTTCAAGAGATCTGCAAATGTAATGGAAGGCAAAATGTAATTTTCATGGCTGTTTTGGTGCAAGTATGTGTAGACGGGGATTGCTTTTTGCAGAGCTGTTGCTCTATTTATCATGCTGAGTTATGGGCGGCATGGTGCAGTATGCATCAGGTTCATCATAAGGCTTCATGGAATCCCTATAAAGTGGTGGTGGGAGCATTCTACTTCAGGATGCGAGTATGATGCTGCATCAATAGCCAGATGTTTAACTTGGTCATGTGCTGATCATGTTGTGAACCTCTAGAAATGCTAAATTAACTTGCATACTAGGTGTGTGTGCAGTTTACTCTATCAAAACTGTAAAACTATCGATGATGTAAGAGGCATGCACACATTATATCAATCAACCTAACCTAACTAACTGCCACTTTTGCGATAAACCGATTATAAGACACAAGGAGTTTGTAAGTGTGTTAACAAACTAATCGTTAAAATTAATAAACACTCATGTTACCCCTTTTCACGCCCTTCTTTTTGCTTCATCTTCATGCATTGCTTACTATAATAGAGAACGACGATTAGTTAGTTACTTGTAATTGTGTGAATAAAGTAAAACAAAGAAACAAACTTATCAACAAAATTATATTTCCGGCTTACCTCTTCCTCTTCTCTGCTTCATCTATTTGCTCTCTGAATTTCCCCAATTTTCTGGATCAGGTAGAACTCAACAAACATGAGAACAATGAACAAGTCAAGGTTAAGAAACAGAATTACCATCACATTGAAGGACTAAGTTGATACCTTAGGTTACTTACGTCTGGGTCAATTGCAGGGCATGATCACCTTAACTGCAACCTCTGTAGAGTATCTGCTGAGTATAGATTGGAGAGAATCTGTGTAAGTGTGAAGAAAGTAAAACAAACTTACAAATAAAATTAACAAATGCTCACATTACCTCTTAACTTTGCCACACTTCTTCTTTCCTTCATCTAGCTCATTGCCTTCTCAAACTATCAGCCTCACTGCCATCTCTGTAATTATCTGCCTAGTATAAATAGCTCACTGCCTTCTCAAACTAACAGCCTAACTGCCATCTCGGTAATTATCTGCCGAGTATAAAAAGGAGAGAGAGAAAGTGTAAGTGTGTGAAGAAAATAAAACAAACAAAGTTATCAATAATACCTCTTACTTTTCCAGGGTTTCTTCTTTCCTTCATCTCTTTGCCTTTGAAATCCCAATTTCCACCATGGCTTCTGAATTCCAAACCTTTTGGATCTGGGGACTAGATTGGGGAAATAGAGCTGTGATAATAGACAATGATTAAAAGGTCAAATAATCAGATAGATGCAAGAATGCTAATAAAAAAAAGGGCAAAAGACTTACATCAGTCCTTTCAACGTAGAACCTGAACATGCACACTTTCCTTTCAGCATGTCTACAAATGGCAACTCATCCTAGGCCGTTACAATCTACCGACAAATAGTCTGAACCAAATAACAATAAAAGTAAAAATCATGTCTTTGCCGAGACATAAGTGAACTCCTGCAGAGATCTGATATTGGAATGGACTAAATAAATGTAAAAATACTACCATAAATAAAGTGATATTAGAGATCCAATGATTACCAAAACTAAAGATGGTCAGTGATTGGAAAGACGGTGAAAAGTTCTACTTAAATTAACCTTGAAAATTAAACCATTTGATGATGAGTAGATCTCTAATTTCGTTAGCTTATACTTAACAGTTAATAACTCTAAAAAAAGGAAACATCCAACGTTTATTTATTGAAGTAGAGATACAAACCCCATCTTTAACTCCCAGTACGTGCACACTACTCTTACAAATAATAAATAATAGAAGTCAATATTAGTTTTTTGTAATGGTGAATTTTCTTAAGATGACATAAATATGAACCTAAAACGAAGATGCTATGTAGATGAATAAAAGTGGTAGCTCGAAAAAGATACCTAAATAAATTGATATTGTTTGCCCAACAAGAAGAGTCAATCACCCTAACATCACGAAACAGACTAATGTTAAATCCTCATTCAAATGCCCTCGACTACACTCATGCAAGTAACCCTCTAACCCTGCCCTAACCTAATGCAGGTCACCTCAAGGTGGTAGCATTCCACTTCAGGATGCGACTCTGATGCTGCATCAATCAGCTGTACAGGTGACTGTGTTAAGGAAGGACTGCAAGTCTTTAGGTTATGTTTGCAGTGGATTCGTGTCTGTATGTTATTTTACTTTCTAAATTAAATTTGCAACATAAAAATAAAAATGAAGTAAAAGCAACGTGCTCCTAATGAAAAAACTTGAACGGACTATAGGTATTAGGTAATGAAATACCTATAGGTATTAGGTAATGAAAAACAAATCATCTTATCAAGAAATGAGTTGGCATATGGTTCAATTCCAGGGACCACATGGCATGATATCAGCCCGACTTTCCCTAAAAAAAATGATATAAGCCAGATTGCCATCTCTGTGATTAGCTGCTTACTGTAAATAGAAGAGAGACAATCAGTTACTTGTTAATTTGTAAGTGTGTGAAGAAAGTAAAACAAATAAATTTATTAACAAAATTCTTTACCTCTATCTCTGCTTCATCCATTTTACACTCTGAATTCCCCAATGTCCACCATGGCCTCTCAAATCCTAATCACAAGTTGATATCAGTATAACTGCCATCTTTGTAGTTGGAAAAGAATTTAACTGTCATATGACCATATTACCAAAACAATGAAGAACAGGAAGAAAATTGGAAATTATGTAGATGCCATATTACAATAGATAACGATGAAGAACTAAGTTTGCATCCGGTTTTGTGGTTAGCTGCTTGTAAGAGAAAATAGAAGAGAGACACAATCACTCATTTGTTTGTAAGTGTGTGAACAAAGTATAGCAAACAAACTTATCAACAAAAATGCATTCCCTCTTACCTTCTCTCAGCTATATGCTCCACCCCCAATTTCAAGCATCAATACCAAATTACAAGTTCCGTGTTATAGCAAAGATTATTTAAAAGTTCTCCTAGTGAAGTAGTTGAATCCTTTCCCCCAAGTAGTTCACCTTACATGGAAGTCAGTTTGTTATCTGATTAATTAAAAATGGATTCAGTCCTTTTTACCTAAAATTCATCATCAACAAATATTTTATTCAAAACAAGGAAGAGTGGAGCTACAAGGAAGAGTTGAGCTATAAAACATAATAGTAATATAAGAAGCAAGTAAGAGATTCCGACATATGAGGCAACAACAACTTATCAATGACACCAATGCATGGATCCTTGATGTAGATTACATTTTTCTTTTCAACTCTGGGTGGGTAACCTATCTCTAGACATATGACTATCAGTCAAGAGTTTTATATAGTCTAAGCTCGTCAATTTTCAAAAAGTTTCCATCTTTAGTAGTGATTTGGACTAAATGGTATCAATTAGTCTTATGAAGAACTGAGTTGTGAGAAACATATTACCTTATGAAGAACTGAGTTGGTATCTGGACTACACAATATCAATCGGCCTAACTGACATTACCCTTTTTCAACAGCCTGAGTTTGTGAAAATTGGAAAAACACAAAGTGTATCTGTGTATGTTAGTGTGTTAAGAAAGTAAAACAAACTTATCGATAAAATTAATGAACATTGACATTACTTCTTTTCACCGTCTGTCACACATCTTGTTGGCTTCATCTGATCCACCTGGCTACCATATCTGTGATTAGCTGCCATCTTACTGTGAGAAGTAAGCAAAACAAATAAACATATCAAGAAATGAACACATTGCCCTCTTACCTCTTCTTCTTCTTCTTCTTCCTCTTCTTCTTCTATTTGCTGAGTGGAAATCTTCAGGTTAGTTACATCTGCTGTACCAATTGCAAGTACCACATGACAAGGTATCTGCTGTGTATAAAATAGGAGAGCGAACACGCTCTCCTATTTATTAATAAAATCAAATTCCCTCTTTCATTTTCTTCTCTGCTTCAACTATTTGCTCTCTGTAATTCCAATTTCGGACACAGCCTCTCAAAACCCAATTTTCGGATCAGGTGACTAGAAATTGAAGAAATAAAATATTCATGAGAAATAATGAACAAATAAAAATCAACAAAGACATTACTAGGGTATTTGTTTAAAAGGAACTAATCTTTATGTACAAATGCGAAGCTCATAGGATTAGAATTCTTAAATTCAAATAAGAGGATTAAATATAACCAAGCCATTAGTAAAACCTAGTTTCTCACCAGCAGGTAAATAAAATTAAAGCATCACAGAAGTTATTTATAAATAAATAATAAGAAAAATAAGCTTCACACTCAAATATCTATGAGACATGTATATCATTGTAAATCCTCCTTTATTTTAAGTGAATCGGAAACCAAAAAAAAAATGCTCAAATGTCAAAAAAGAACTTAGAGCAACAAATCAATAATGGAAATTTAAGCAAACCCATGTTCTTTTTTCCAAAAACACCAGCAGCAAATTAGTTCCTAATCATAAGATTTAGTAAGCGATAAAACTCAACTTCTAAACCTCATGAATAGGAATCGCATTCTTCCTACACAAAAAGGATGGTTAAAAGTGTAAATTTTTGTGACATAGTCCTCCAATTTTAAAGAACTAGTACGTATACATGAATGCTAGTAAGAAAATATAAACCTGTGGTACCATGAGCAAGAGACTTACATCGTCCTTTTAATGCAGAGCCTGAACACACATTCCTTTTGGCATGCCAACAAAATGGCAACTGATCCTCCACCATTACGACCTAACGACAGACAGTCTGGACCAAATAACAACAAAAAATACTGTTAGCAACCCTAATATATTCACCAATGCATATGGAAAAACAAGTAAAAGTCGTCTCTTTACCAGGAGAAACAAGTAAACTTCATCTTCTTCTTTTCGATTCGGCAATCCCAAGTTGGAATTTCACATCTACAATTTTCAAGAGATGTGATATTAATGGAAGAATAATCAGGGCAAAATGTAATTTTGATGTCATTTTTAGCATGTGTCTGTGTGGCTGCACTAAAGACGGCATGCTAGATATGCATGCGAGTTCATCGTACATATCGTAATATGCCAATATGGGTGGAATTGGACCCAATGCAGGTTATCATTGCCATTAACAGCTGGGTGTCTATCTTAAACATTTTTTCCCCGAGGATTACAACTAACAAGTGCCCTGATCATGTTGTGAACCTCTAGAGAGGCTGATTTAACTTGTACAGGTGGTATTAACTTGTACAGGTGGTATTTAACTTGTACAGGTGGTACTAGGTGTGCGTAGAAATCAACAACATGCACACATGATATTCATCAGCCTAACTAACTGCAAAAGTGAACTGAGTATAAAGTAAAACAAACTAACTTATTAATAAAGTAAAACAAACTAATTTATCGATAAAATAAACTCTCACATTACCTCTTACATTTCACTGTCTTTCCCCCACGTTTTCTTTGCTTCATCTCTCTGCCTTCTGAAATCCCAGTTGTGATTCACTGCAGAGTATAAGTATGATCAAGACAATCAGGTGTTAGCAAGTGTGTCAAGAAAGTAAAAAATAGACAAACAAACAAACTTACTTATCAACACACGAAATCACATTCCTTCCTGCCCTTCTTCTTCTCTGCATCATCAATTGATCTCTAAAATCCCCCAGTTTTTCAGATCTGGTGAGTAGAAAAACAGGAAATAGAGTATTGATGAGAAATAATGAACAAGTAGAAATCAACAACACAATTACCATAACAAAGGACTAAGTTGATCTTAAGGTTACCTATATATGGATCAACTGCAGGACCACATGGTATCAGCCTAACTGCCATCTCTCTAGTTATCTGCATCCAGATCTCTGTGTATCATAACATGCAAACAAAATAACAAACCAAAACAGTAGCATAACAATGATGTATTTTGCTTGGATTTGCTAACCATATTATCTCTTTCTATTACACCATTAAAAAGGGTGGTTTCACAAGAATGGTTATGCTAGCAGTGAGCACATTATTCAAACCACAACAGGAAGAAATACACTTGATGTTAACAGTTTTTTAACTTCCTTATATGAAAACGATGAGTTCTAGATCAATATTGAGGGGCATTCTCGACCACATATCCATGCATACTTGAACAACAATTTTAAGTATACACACCAAAAGGCAAAACATAAACCGACAGGTTGCAGGTTCACTTAAATGCCCATAACAATTTAAGTATTTAGAAAAAACTAAGCTAAAAAAGAAAAATGTAAATAGCTAATAAATATTTTTTTACCTCTTTGTACAGATGCCTTCTAATACTAGGGAATACGAACTACATGACCTCATGGCCTCATACTCATATAGAGGATCACACCTGCTGGAGTACACAGAAAAGCATCTTCCAGTCAGAAAATTAGGTCAGATCATTCGGATATCAAAAATTTAATGACTGAAGAAACATATGCTTACATGCTTATTTTGCAATTAAATAGAAGAATACATAAGACTAAATTCAAGAACACATACGCATCTCTTTTGAGTAAATAAATGCCAAGCTACTCTACATATGAGGTGTATGAGAATATGCTCACAAGGATAACGAATTCCAAGATTTTCAGCATCAATGTTACGTGTTTCAGAAAACATTATATAGAGTTTCTCTTAGTGACGTTGTGGAATAGTAAGTAAATATAAATGCACAAAGTATTTGATTAGTTAACATTATACAATTTTTGCCCAAACTAGTTCACCCTGCACAGATTTCATTAGTTCACAGCGATTTCAGTCTTTTCCCCCAAAACCCATCGTCAACAAACTCTTGTATATAGCGTACCAAATCATAGTAATATAAGAAGCACGTAAGAGATATCAGACACATGCAGTGACAACAAGCTATCCATGACACCAATGCATGGATTCTTGATGTGGATTACACTCTTTTTTTTTTTTCATTCTCTCATACTATAAGCAGAACAATTCTAGGAGGGTATGAGCAGTCAGTCAGTCAAGTGCCTTTTTTAGTCTATACTCGTCAATTTCCAAAGTTGCTGAAGACAATTAGTATGAAAAAAGTATGCGCTAGAAATCTTAAGATGATGTTAAAAAAACATAAAGCTATAAAATTGTGATAGGATAGAGATAGAAACCTTTAGATGAGCTGAGCCTTGATGAGGCTGACAGTAGGGCACCTGTTAGATGTTGCTTCCGTACAGGTAAGATGAATCTTTTGAACCCTCTACTTCTTATCTCATTGCACAGGTTCAGCACGTGCTCGACTGCTGGGTTTTCTCCTCCTTCATCCATCTATTTAGTGATGTCCTGTCATCCTCAATTGCACCGCAAACCAACCAAGACCTAAACTTCGACAAACATTACAAATTAAGCAGTAAAAGTTTCCATCTATCCCAAGGATATTGAGAAAACATGTAGATGCCATCTTACCATCAAATTGCACGACTGAATATTTCAAGTTGAGAAAAAAAATGTAGATGCAATCATAGCCTAACTGCCATCTGCGGAGTATGAATAGAAGAAAAACAATCAGTTATCAGATAGTTGGTTAATTTTAAGTGTGTGAACTGAAAGTAAAACAGACAAACTTATCAACAATCAGATTACCTCACTTTTTCTGCTTCATCATCTACTTGCTCTCTGAAATCCCCCAGTTTCCACCATGCCCACACAAATCCCCATTTTGTTGAACCATCTAGGTAACTAGATTTAGAGGAAATAGAGTTTTGATGAGATATAATTACAAGTAGAAATTGACAAAACAATTACCATCATAAAGAAGGACAAAGTTGATCTGCAGGTTACTTACATCATCTGGGCAAATTGGAGGGACTACATAACATGATATTGGAGGATAAAACTCAACTGATTCTTAATCATAAGATTTAGTAAGCGATAAAACTCAAGTTCAAAACCTCATGAAAAGGAATTCCATTCTTCATACCCAAAAAAAATGTTTAAAAGTGTAAATTTCTAAGGCAACTGTTCGAGAAAATATCGGAGAGAGAAATAATCCACAATTTAAAAGAACCAATAGATGTATGCATGAGTGCTAGTAAGAAAGATATTTAGCTATGGCATATTTTGAACAAGAGACTTACACCAGTCCTTTTGATGCAAAACCTTAACACATTCCTTTCGGCATGCCAACAAAATGGCAACTGATCCTCTTCCATTGGAATCTAAAGAGGGAGAGTCTGGACCAAATAGCAACAAAAAAATTGTTAGCAACCCTAATATATTCAGCAAGTTATATGGAAAAACAAGTAAGAGTCATGTCTTCACCCAGAGAAACAAGTGAACGCCATCTTCTTCTTTTAGGTCTTCAATCCCAAAGTTGGAATCCACACCTACAAATTTCAAGAGTTCTGATAATTTAGTGGAAGAAAAAATGTAATTTTCATGGCTGTTTTGGTGCAAGTATGTGTAGACAGGGGTTGCTTCTTGCAAATCTGTTGCTCTATTTATCATGCTGAGTTAAGGGCGGCGTGGTGCAGTATGCATCAGGTTCATCGTAAGGCCTCATGGAATCCCTATAAAGTGGTGGTGGGAGCATTCTACTTCAGGATGCGAGTACGATGCTGCATCAATAGCCAGATGTTTAACTTGGTCATGTGCTGATCATGTTGTGAACCTCTAGAAATGCTAAATTAACTTGCATACTAGGTGTGTGTGCAGTTTACTCTATCAAGACTGTAAAACTATGGATGATATAAGAGGCATGCACACATGATATCAATCAACCTAACCTAACTTACTGCCATTTTTGCGATGAACCGAGTATAAGACACAAGGTGTTTGTACGTGTGTTACCAAAGTAGAACAAACTAACCGTTAAAATTAATAAACACTTATGTTACCTCATTTCACGCCCTTCTTTTTCGCTTCATCTTTGCTTCATCTTCATGCATTGCTTACTTACTGTAATAGAGAACGACGATCAGTTAGTTACTTGTAATTGTGTGAATAAAGTAAAACAAAGAAACAAACTTATCAACAAAATTATATTTCCGGCTTACCTCTTCCTCTTCTCTGCTTCATCTATTTGCTCTCTGAATTTCCCCAATTTTCTGGATCAGGTAGAACTCAACAAACATGAGAATAATGAACAAGTCAAGGTTAAGAAACAGAATTACCATCACATTGAAGGACTAAATTGATACCTTCGGTTACTTACGTCTGGGTCAATTGCAGAGCATGATCAACTTAACTGCAACCCCTGTAAAGTATCTGCTGAGTATAGATAGGAGAGAATCTGTGTAAGTGTGAAGAAAGTAAAACAAACTTACAAATAAAATTAACAAATGCTAACATTACCTCTTAACTTTGCCACACTTCTTCTTTCCTTCATCTAGCTCATTGCCTTCTCAAACTATCAGCCTAACTACCATCTCTGCAATTATCTGCCTAGTATAAATAGCTCACTGCCTTCTCAAACTATCAGCCTAACTGCCATCTCTGTAATTATCTGCCGAGTATAAATAGGAGAGAGAGAAAGTGTAAGTGTGTGAAGAAAGTAAAACAAACAAAGTTATCAAAAATACCTCTTACTTTTCCAGGGTTTCTTCTTTCCTTCATCTCTTTGCCTTGGAAATCCCAATTTCCACCATGGCTTCTGAATTCCAAACCTTTTGGATCTGAGGACTAGATTGAGGAAATAGAGCTGTCATGATAATAGACAATGATAACAAAGGTCAAATAATCAGATAGATGCAAGAATGCTAATAAAAAATATGAGCAAGAGACTTACATCGGTTCTTTCAACGTAGAACCTGAACATGCACACGTTCCTTTCAGCATGTCTACAAATGGCAACTCATCCTGCGCCGTTACAATCTACCGACAAATAGTCTGAACCAAATGACAATAAAAGTAAAAATCATGTCTTTACCGAGACATAAGTGAACTGCACCTTCTTCCCGATCCTGCACCCCCCAAGTAGAACTTCACATCTACAATGTTCAAGAGATCTGATATTGGAATGGACTAAATAAATGTAAAATTACTACCATAAATAAAGTGATATTAGAGATCCAATGATTACCAAAACTAAAGATGGTCAGTGATTGGAATAACAGTGAAAAGTTCTACTTAAATTAGCCTTGAAAGTTAAACCATTTGATGATGAGTATATCTCTAATTTCGTTAGCTTATATACTTAACAGTTAATAACTCTAAAAGAAGGAAACATCCAACAGTTATTTATTGATGAAGTAGAGATACAAACCCCATCTTTAACTCCCAGAATACAATACGTGCACACTACTCTTACAAATAATAAAAAATAGAAGTCAATATTAGTTCTTTGTAATGGTGAATTTTCTTAAGATGACATAAATATGAACCACGAACGAAGATGCTATGTAGATGAATAAAAGTGGTAGCTCGAAAAAGATACCTAAATAAATTCATATTGTTTGTCCAACAAGAAGACTATCACCCTAACATCACGAAACACACTATTGTTAAATCCTCATTCAAATGCCCTCCACTACACTCATGCAAGTAACCCTCTGCCCTGCCCTAACCTAATGCAGGTCACCTCATGGTGGGAGCATTCCACTTCAGGATGCGACTCTGATGCTGCATCAATCAGCTGTACAGGAGACTGTGTTAAGGTAGGACTGCAATTCTTTAAGTTATGTTTGCAGTGGATTCGTGTATGTATGTTATTTTACTTTCTAAATTAAATTTGCAATATAAAAATGAAGTAAAAGCAACGTGCTCCTAATGAAAAAACTTGAACGGACTATAGGTATTAGGTAATGAAAAACAAATCACCTTTATCAAGAACTGAGTTGGCATATGGTCCAATTCCAGGGACCACATGGCATGATATCAGCCCGACTATCCTTAAAAAAAATGATATCAGCCAGACTGCCATCTCTGTGATTAGCTGCTTACTGTAAATACAAGAGAGACAATCAGTTACTTGTTATATTTGTAAGTGTGTGAAGAAAGTAAAACAAATAAATTTATTAACAAAATTCTTTACCTCTACCTCTGCTTCATCCATTTTACTCTCTGAATTCCCCAATGTCCACCATGGCCTCTCAAATCCCAATTACAAGTTGATATCAGTCTAACTGCCATCTCTGTAGTTGGAAAAGAATTTAACTTTCATATGACCATATTACCAAAACAATGAAGAACAGGAAGAAAATTGGAAATTATGTAGATGCCATATTACCATGCATAACAATGAAGAACTAAGTTGGCATCTGGTTTTGTGGTTAGCTGCTTGTAAGAGTAATTAGAAGAGAGACACAATCACTCATTTGTTTGTAAGTGTGGGAACAAAGTATAGCAAACAAACTTATCAACAAAAACACATTCCCTCTTACCTTCTCTCAGCTATATGCTCCATCCCCAATTTCAACCATAGCCTCCCAAATCCAAAATTTTCAGATCCAGTGTCTAGAAATTCAAGAAAAATCATGAGAAATTGTGAACCAGTAAAAATCAACAAACACAATGGGCATTGGTTTGAAAATAACTAATCTCCATGTACGATTCTGAAGAATACAGAGACTAAATTCAATAAATGTAAGCATCTTTTCAAGTAAATAATGCCAGACTACTCTACCTATGAGGTGTATGAGAATATGCTGAGAAGGATTTCCAAGTTTTCAAGCATCAATACCATATTACAAGTTCCGTGTTATAGCAAAGATTATTTAAAAGTTCTCTTAGTGAAGTAGTTGAATCCTTTCCCCCAAGTAGTTCACCCTACGTGGAAGTCATTAGTTTGTTATCCGATTGATTAAAAATGGATTCAGTCCTTTTTACCTAAAATTCATCATCAACAAATATTTTATTCAAAACAAGGAAGAGTGGAGCTATAAAACATAATAGTAATATAAGAAGCATGTAAGAGATTCCCACATATGAGGCAACAACAACTTATCAATGACACCAATGCATGGATCCTTGAAGTAGATTACACTTTTCTTTTCAACTCTGGGTAACCTATCTCTAGACATATGACTGTCAGTCAAGAGTTTTATATAGTCTAAGCTCGTCAATTTCCAGAAAGTTTCCATCTTTAGTAGTGATTTGGACTAAATGGTATCAATTAGTCTTATGAAGAACTGAGTTGTGAGAAACATATTACCTTATGAAGAACTGAGTTGGCATCTGGACTACACAATATCAATCGGCCTAACTGACATTACCTTTTTCCAACAGCCTGAGTTTGTGAGAATTGGAAAAACACAAAGTGTGTCTGTGTATGTAAGTGTGTTAAGAAATTAAAACAAACTTATCGATAAAATTAATAATCATTGACATTACCTCCTTTCACCGTCTGTCCCACACATCTTGTTTGCTTCATCTGATCCAACTAACTGGCTACCATATCCGTGATTAGCTGCCATCTTACTGTGTGAAGTAAGCAAAACAAATAAATTTATCAAGAAATGAACACATTGCCCTTTTACCTCCTCCTCCTCCTCTTCTTCTTCTTCTATTTGCTGAGTTGAGATCTTCAGGTTAGTTACATCTTCTGTACCAATTGCAAGTACCACATGACATGGTATCTGCTGTGTTTAAAATAGGAGACAGAGAGGGTGTGTGTGGGGTAAGTATGTGAAGACAGTAAAACAAACTTATTAATAAAATCAATAAATGCTCACATTACCTCTTAAAGTTTTCCTTCATCTCTTAGCCTTCTGAAATCCAAACTTCAACCATCACCTCTAAATACCCATTCTCTAGATATGGTAACCAGAAAATTAAGGGAACTGGACGAAACAATGAATTAGATTGAAATCAGGAACAAAAAATTATGGTTTGCTCTGGAAAAAAAAAACTAACCTTTATGTTTGAATCCTACGCAAATTAGGGTTTAGACATCTAAAACAGTAAGAAATCGATAGAAATCTTTGAAATAGGAAGAGGATTGCGGTAAATTTGTGATAGAAATCAAGAACGAGTAGTAAATTAGGGTTTCAGGATTTCAAGAACCCAAATTAGAAATCGAAAATAAAATCAGGAATTAGGGATTCAGAAATACTAGTAGTAGTGGAAGATAACAAAATAAATTAGGAATTAAAAACCCTAATTGTCTAAAAGAGGAGATTTCTCACCCGACAGTGCCGCACTCATCCATGGCTTTCGGTTTGCATCGAGATTTGGGACCAATCCGTACAGTATTTTGACTAAAGTGACCATCCAGTGTTTGTCGGGACCTGATAAATAAATTTGATACTGTCAGTATCAGAATTTTGAGATGATGAATTAGCGGCGATGTGACTGATAAAAGGAAGAACTACTGTCAGAGTTATTATTTATACCTGTACCCTAAACGCGTGCAAACCGCGTGCCGTACAGATCAAGCAATTAACTTAACCGCATCCAAAGCGCGCATTAATCCGCGTGATTAACCGTGTGCAAACCGTGTTAATTAAATGTAGGACGCACGTGAAAAGCGCGTGCGAGCAACAAAGCTACAGCTCAAACTTCAGGTGCCAGGGATTTTTTAAACCCCAAGGCCCAATGCTCGCTGGCCCATTGTTTTCCAAATTGTTTTGGTGTTTTCTATAAGTCTGTACGACTTCTATTTTCTTGAAAATTACTATTCTACTAGTATGATGCACGTGCACGTGGAGGAGGAAGGAAAATGACAAAAAACCTACCAACACGTGTTTGCACACATACAAAAAAAAAAAAAAAATGTTTATTTGTTTACCTACCCCATCTCTCCCATTATAATAGTTATTACTAGTATGATGCACGTGCGATGCACGTGGAGGAGGAAGGAAAAGGACAAAATAAAAACCTACCAATATGATGCACGTGCGATACACGTGGAGGAGGAAGGAAAAGGACAAAAAAAACCTACCAACACGTGCGCTGCACGTGTTTGCACACATACAAAAAAAAATGAAATTTTGTTTATTTGTTTACCAACCCCATCTCTCCCATTATAATAGTTATAGATAGATATTAACTAACTACTTTTAGACAACCTGTACAAAAGCAGAGTTAATTTTCAATTTATTTTAAATTATGGTTAATTTTGGATTTTACTTTTTAAACAAACTAAAAAATATGTACCACTACTTTGTTGGTTTTCTCTTTGTTGAGAAAACATTCTTATGATATAAAAAAATGTATATAATTTAATATAGGGAATAAAACTAATCGTTGGATCATCTTAAATAATGTTGGATCATCTTAAATAATGTGTTAAAATTTTAGATATCTTATGATCAATAGTTTAAATTTATAAAATCACCTTTCTAGATTCTAATATTAGCTTATCATTTCATCCTTACCTATGACAACTTCAAATCATTGTCAACTCGCGACGAATCGTCTCAAAATTTTTTTAAAAAATTATTAAAAAAAAACTTGCGGCCAATTTTTCAATAATAAAATAATAATTATGAATAAATATTAAAAAAAAGGAACGAACTTCCGACAATCGTATATTAGAAAAACCTAATAATGTGATATGCATAGCTTTGATTTTATATTAGAAAAACCTAATATTTTTAGTTTATTTACATAAATTAAAATATAATTTCTCGATGATTTAGAATGGAGAAAAACTTACTATATTCGTTGAATATTGAAGAAAAATTGAAAGAGGATGATTGATGAAAATGAAACATGGAAGAAAACTTAGAGAGAGGATATTTCAAGTGACCAAAAAGCCATTTTTTATACTTAATAAATTATATTATTTTTGGAAAGAAATATTAATAAATCTAACAACTAAGAGTGAATGTAGGATAGTTATGAATAAAGTTGAGAAGTTATGGTAGTTAGTGGTTTGTATCATAAAAAAATCTATTAAAATATTATATACTTCTAGTTAAAAATTGAATTTTATGTTCTATAGGAGTAAATTTATTTTTGCAAGTAAAGGAGAGGTTTCTCTGTTTAATTTTAAAATAGTAATTTACACGTGCATTGTCTTTATAATTACGAGTATAATGCACATGCGATGCACGTTAATAAAAAAAGTTTAGTCATTAAATTAAATGAATTTGTATATCGTATAAGAAAAGAAATAGTAAAATATTTAACTTGCAAAATACCAAGGCTTCAGTAATAGAATAAGTGTGAACGATTATATAATCAAACTTCAACAATACATAAAGGATCTTAATGCAATAAAAATACTCTATGAATTTGTAGAATATTTGAAACTTTTATACAAAACATGAATTATAACAAAACTCTAGGCAGAATGTTAAATAAAGACAACAGACACAAAATATATAATTAGAACACTATTCACTGCTGATATGATGATTTCTGATAAAATCATGTTTGGTGTGTAATAGAACATTGGCATTAAGAACAGCATGGTGAATAGAACAGCTGAGGCCATCACAATATTGGAAACTACTGTCTTGCATCATGCATTGTAGTTCACCGCAGACCAAGAAAATAATCATGTTATATACAAAGTTAGTATTCATGCATTGTAGTTTAGCGCAGATATATAGAAAGGTTGAAATGAGCCTATGCAGATATATAGAAAGGTGAAACATATGCAACTAATAGGAATGGCCATATTATGCAGGTTATGTAAGGAATGGTCATATTATGCAGGTTATGTAAGGAATGGTCATATGCAGGTTATGAAACATATGCTAGTTAAAACATATGTAAGCCCTTTTGTTTAAAAACATATTGGTATTTCCTTAAGTATTCATGCATTGTAGTTTAGTGCAGATATATAGAAAGGTTGAAATGAGCCTATGCAGATATATAGAAAGGTGAAACATATGCAACTCATAGGAATGGTCATATGCAGGTTATGAAACATATGCAAGCCCTTTTGTTTAAATTAAACAAATGCTAGTTATGTAAGGAATGGTCATATGCAGGTTAGAAAGTAGAAGGTGAACTTGATGTAAAACCAACCCTAAAATAGAGAATTTCCAAGAATTTTAATGGGTTAATTTTACCAACATGAAAGTGCGGATCTAAGTTGGAAATTTTAACAGTTAACAGGTTTGATGGGTTTTCAAGAATTGAATCAAATGTAACAGTCCCAATTAATAATCCAACCTTAATCAATAAGTGAATCCCTACGTGTCTTAGCAAGTAAAAAGTGCAATACCGATTCGTACTCTAATCTAGCATGTGGATCACTCGATCTCAGTATTTTGTGGTCGACAGGCAAATTAGATAATATGCTAGATAACATGGCAGTAAAACACAAATACTTAATAATGGAAAGATTATACCGAATGTGAAGAAACCAGTGTCAATCTCAGAGTTGAGCAGCAACAAAGATCTCGACAGTCACAGCGAACAAAGGCAGCAACGAGGCCAAGCGCTGGCAGATCCAGCGGCGATGCTGCGTCGACGTCGCCGGCGGTCGGTGCGACGGGCAGTGGAGGGCGGCGCTACAGCGTTGCCAATCGAGGAGAGGAGTGGCGTCGGGGTGGGGAGCCTTGCTGTCGACGGAAGGGAAAAAAGGAAGGAACCGGGGTTTTATGTGGTGAAGCTGGTCGTGGAAGTAATGGTAGGGCGGCGCCGGTGGGGGGGGGGGGGTCTTGGGTTGGTGGTGGAGGAAGACGGCGACGGGATTGAAGGGGTTATGGTGTAGGGGAGAGGGAGATGACGATGGAGCTGTTCGGTTTTGTGGGGATCGGGATAGGGGAAGAAGAAGAAGTAGAAGGCGAAGGGCTGTTGAAGAGGTGGCGGCTGGGTATGTGGAGAAATAGGATTAGGGTTTTTTTGTGTGGGGATTTGTATTTGGGAATTTTAAATTGTGGGTAGATTTTAGAATTAATCACTAATTCTAAAATTGATTAGGATTTATCACAAACCCTAATTTGAATCTCAATTGTATCACACAAAGGAGAGACAGGAAGAGCAAAACTCAACACATTTTTTTTTGATCAATAATGGCATGCTTTCTCATTAATCTCAAGGCCTTTAAATAGGCTCAAATACATCTTGAAACACATCTCCAAAATATTCTCAAAATCTAAAAAAATTACAAAAAGATTACATATGGCTATAATTGCCAGAAATAAAAATGGTAATAAAATAAAAATCCTAAACTGGAAAGATGTCCTCATCATTCTCTCTGGGTGGGAGAGAGCTCGACCCAGTCGAGTCAAAACCAGTGATCCTGCCATGGTGCTCCAAAAGATCTGGATCCAGCTGCGGGAGCCCCTCACGATCACTGCAAGTGTCATCCGACTTCGGCTTATTTTTCCACCTTACCAAATACTTGTGCATACCACCATCTCTAGTAGAGATTATCTGATCATCTAAAATATTATCCAATTCTTCTGTCGATGGGTAAGTAATATCTGGTAGTGGAGGTAATGGGGGAATCTCACCATTAGGCTGCAGGGTAGGCTCATCTATAAGAAAATTTCTAGGGTTGAATTTTGAGCCTTCATAAAGTACTAGATCCTCAATATTGAAAGTCTTACTTATGCCAAAACCTTTAGGAAGGTCAACGACATAGGTACTATCATTGATTGTATGTAGAATCTTAAATGGGCCTGCAGCACGTATGTTCAAGTTCTTAACGGGTCCAACAGGAAACCGTTCCGGATGAATCCGAACCATCACTTCGTCACCAATATCAAAAGTTATAAATTTCCTTCTAGTATCTGCTATTAACTTGTAGTTAAAATTAATCTCATTAAGTTCCTTGAAAATTTCTCTATGCAAGTCATGAATGTTATATGCAAATGTGGGTGCAGACTCTGTGACTTTGTGATGTTCTAATACATGAGTAAAATCTATGGGTTGCCAAGTGACTTGGGAAGGAATGGGTGTCTCGGATATTCTCAATAGAGGTGACTGGATAGGCTGAATACAATTGAGAGACGAGTCATCCTCTTTTTCATCAAAGTCATCACTTATATTAAGTTCATAGGTAAACTCATTGACGGGCTCATCAGCGATGACTGCGGTACCCTCTACTATATTAATCCTACTTGGACTAGGACAGTTGCCAGCAACATGACCGTATCCCTTACATTTATAGCACTTAGTGAGAGGGTCAATTTTACTGTAATTTCTTTCGGTGTTCTTACCCGTATTGGCATTTCTAAGTGGATAGGAATTTGAAGTATGTTTATTTGGGTAAGACTTGTTAGGGTACTGAGAAGAGGAGTGCTCAGGTCTATAGGGGTCAGGAGGATTCATTCTAGAGGAATGATCCATCGAATCGCTGGACTTATAATGGGAACTAGCTTTAAGGGAATCCATGTCGAGGACTAGGGCGTAGGCTGCCGCTATTGAGTCCACGTTTCTATAGATTAGCTCGTTCCTAAGGTCAGCTCGTAGTCCAGCTCTGAACCTAGAGAGAGTTTGTTCTTCACTCTCTTTACCTAGCACATTGCACCGAATAAGGAAATCATCGAATTTATCAACATATTCTTGTGTGGATTTACTTCCTTGATACAATTGGTTCCACGAATCTAGCAATCGGGTGTGGAACGATAACGGTACATACCTCTCAGTGAGCTTCTCTTTCATGGCCTCCCAAGTGGCTATGGGTGCCAGGCCTCGGCCTCTACGGGCATGTTCAAGATTGGTCCAATGTTGTTGAGCTTTACCCGTTAATTTCATAGTGACAAATTTAACTTTAAGGGTTTCGCTCATGTCGAACCACACAAAGTAGTGGTCCATGGCACGGATCCAATCGAGGTAAGCTTGGGGTTCCATGTGGCCTTCAAACTGGGGAACGTCAGCCTTAACGTTCTTTTTATAATGTTCGTCAGGGTCACGTTCTTGACGTCGATCGTCATGAACATTCCCTTGAGGGATCTGACGATGGCCATGAAGCTCAGGGACAATGGTTTGATTTAGCTCCACTTTCTCAAGCCTCTGATTGATATTGGCAAGAGTTGCTTGGATGGCAGCTAGGGTAGCGGAGATATCAGGGTTGTCCATTTCAGGTCTGGGAAGTCTAGGGTTCCTAATTGGGTGATTGGGAAGGGCTAGGAAAGGCTCTTCAGGGTCTGTGATGGTGCTGCGAAGACGCATTCACCAAAAGTGGAAACTATGGGGTATGTGTCCTATTTTTAATTTTTTTTAAATGATTCTGAACTAAACTAAAATAAAATAAAAATAAAATAAAATAAAATAAAAGACTACACGATACTAAATGAAAGCAAAAATGATGGCTACGATGCAAGAACTAAGGTTTTAAGAACCTTCGCTCTGATACCAAAATGATGTAAAACCAACCCTAAAATAGAGAATTTCCAAGAATTTTAATGGGTTAATTTTACCAACATGAAAGTGCGGATCTAAGTTGGAAATTTTAACAGTTAACAGGTTTGATGAGTTTTCAAGAATTGAATCAAATGTAACAGTCCCAATTAATAATTCAACCTTAATCAATAAGTAAATCCCTACGTGTCTTAGCAAGTAAAAAGTGCAATACCGATTCGTACTCTAATCTAGCATGTGGATCACTCGATCTCAGTATTTTGTGGTCGACAGGCAAATTAGATAATATGCTAGATAACATGGCAGTAAAACACAAATACTTAATAATGGAAAGATTATACCGAATGTGAAGAAACCAGTGTCAATCTCAGAGTTGAGCAGCAACAAAGATCTCGGCAGTCACAGCGAACAAAGGCAGCAACGAGGCCAAGCGCTGGCAGATCCAGCGGCGATGCTGCGTCGACGTCGCCGGCGGTCGGTGCGACGGGTAGTGGAGGGCGGCGCTATAGCATTGCCAATCGAGGAGAGGAGTGGCGTCGGGGTGGGGAGCCTTGCTGTCGACGGAAGGGAAAAAAGGAAGGAACCGGGGTTTTATGTGGTGAAGCTGGTCGTGGAAGTAATGGTAGGGCAGCGCCGGTGGGGGGGGGGGTCTTGGGTTGGTGGTGGAGGAAGACGGCGACGGGATTGAAGGGGTTATGGTGTAGGGGAGAGGGAGATGACGATGGAGCTGTTCGGTTTTGTGGGGATCAGGATAGGGGAAGAAGAAGAAGTAGAAGGTGAAGGGCTGTTGAAGAGGTGGCGGCTAGGTATGTGGAGAAATAGGATTAGGGTTTTTTTTGTGTGGGGATTTGTATTTGGGAATTTTAAATTGTGGGTAGATTTTAGAATTAATCACTAATTCTAAAATTGATTAGGATTTATCACAAACCCTAATTTGAATCTCAATTGTATCACACAAAGGAGAGAGAGGAAGAGCAAAACTCAACACAATTTTTTTTGATCAATAATGGCATGCTTTCTCATTAATCTCAAGGCCTTTAAATAGGCTCAAATACATCTTGAAACACATCTCCAAAATATTCTCAAAATCTAAAAAAATTACAAAAAGATTACATATGGCTATAATTGCCAGAAATAAAAATGGTAATAAAATAAAAATCCTAAACTGGAAAGATGTCCTCATCAGAACTGCAGATTGTACAAAATACTATGAGTTGAACAAATGCTAGTAGAAGGTGAACATATGCAGGTTGTACAAAATACTCATATGCAAGTATATAGAAATGGTCCTTTATTAGATTGAAGAATGAAGGTGAACTGCAGGTTAGACATGAAGTAAGCATATGCAGGTGTAGAAATGAATCATGTGCAGGTATATAGAATAAACTTATTGAATTGAATTCATATGCATGAATATGAAAATTGATCCTCTTTACTGTATATGCAGATAATAGTAGAAGTGAATATATGCAGGTTAACCATATGCAGTTATATAAAAATTGATGATATGCAGGTTTATGGAAATAGATTATTTGCAGGTTATAGAAATTAATCAAATGCAGGTATATGGGAATTAGGACATGCAGTAAGTGTAGAAGATGAACATGTGCAGTTGTAGAAACTGAACAACATATATGTGATATATCAAAAAAATCCCTTTTTACTGATTTGAAGTTTATGCAGGTTATGTATGGAATAGAACATATGCAGGTAGTGTAGATGAAAGCATATGCAGATAGCACCTATAACTGATATCAGAGCAAATTTTTCAGCAGCTAAAGCAATTTCTTTCTCCTGTAAATAGAAAAAAAGTCGATCTATTTTTAATCCAAAATCCAATAGTTAAAATTCTTAACTTCTTTTTTAGTTTGGAACTTGGTCAGATTTGCATTTCATTGATATTCTCTTTGGTACTCTACTCTTATTTTCTACTTGTGATTATAGATGTCAATAAGGCTAAAAGTTTAGATGAATTAATTCATGATCTAGGATATACACAAATATAAAAGAACTATTTTTTTTTTTAAATAAAAAGAAATTTGAAACTCTACCTTTCTTATCTTCGGCTCAATGGTAGAACTTGCAGGTAGTTGTAACTCCACTTCTCGTTTATTATTCACCAGCTTGTTGGAAAAATTATACCCAAAAATCATTCGATGCCAGGGGAAATAAAAGGCAAAAGATTCCAAGAAAATGGATGTTCTATGAGAATTTGCAATCCAAGAAATTTTTTAACTAACCCGTATTAGTTTCAGCAGATTGAGACGCGCAATAGCATCTTGATGGTCAAGTCTTGCAATGAGTAAAGTAGTGGGACCATTAATTTCCATTGCAGTGTTTATTCGAGATGATTTCCTATAAATTTTAGATTGCAAAGGCTAAGCCTTATAAACAAAAATAAAAAATAAAAAAGAAGAATTAAAGAATATAGAAATTAACGTACGTTATTATCTTCAAGAAAGGCTCTAATATATTGATTGACAAAATATTGCTCAGGACATTATGGAAGAACTTGACTAATTTCTGAATTGCTTCCTTCTTGAGCAATGCTTGTTCAACTTTTCTGTGATCGTTATCATGAGCCAAACATACCGCAAGTGAATCCAATGCAGTTCCCGCCCATGCTTCATCCTCCAATAGGTCGAGGTACACATCTAGCCCTCCATGAGCCCTTAATTGCTCTTTGGAAGTTCGTGAAGCATGAGCCATATCACACAGGAGAGGCAATGCATATTGCTTCAAAGGTGAGTCAGACACAGGAGTTTCCAAGCTTTCCCCCAAGGTGTTTCCTACAAAGTATCCAAGGATAACCAGCAAGAGATAAGCCAACAAAAAAAAATTATGTTATTCAATGTCAATGGCAGCATATACTACCATGGAAATATACAAAAAACCTGAAATTACATTTTCTTCACCGGAAAGGTAGCCAGCAGGTCTTTTACAGCTGAAGATGGTACTACCAGAATTTCTTAGTGAAAAAGCCTTATTTACTTCTATAACAATTCTATTCAAATCATCGCATTTGCAGTTGAACCTCAGAGCCAGCATTTCGATATAGATTCAAATCAGCTTTACCGCGTGCAACTGGAAGAAAAACCTAGTAAGAAAAAATCTAGTAAGATCATGTAGATTCCAACATTTAAGCAAATGGGACACATAATATTGAATAATTGTTGTCAACATGGTATAGTGAATGAGAATAATAAAGAGAGATAGTAACAAAGCACATGAAACAGTTTTGGTATACCATTTAATTTGAAGTTCCATAACATTTCATCAATACATCCTTGTAGACAACATTTTTTGTATATATGCCGTGCCGACTTGTTAGATCTCCATTCTTGATTAAAAGTTTTGTAGAAGATCTCGAAACTCCCCTAGAAAGAGCAACATATAATTGTCCATGACTGAATACATGATCCGGAAGATACACACCAATACATGGAATTGTTTGTCCTTGGGACTTGTTGATTGTTAAGGCGAAACTAAGTCGTACTGGGAATTGCTTCCTTATGAGTGTGAAGGGCATTCTTACATTTTCTGATGGCTTAAGCGGGATTCGATGAATAAATACTCTTGTACCATAGCAATGACCAGTCACTACTTCTGCATCGATTAAATTTGGAGTGAAGTTTTTACAAATTAAACTCGTCCCATTGCAAAGACCATTTTTTGGATCAATATTTCTCAAAAGCATGATTGGAGCACCTATTTTAAGTCTCAACTTATGTGGCAGAATTCCTCCAGGCGCAATAGAGTTTAGATATTCTTGCTGATATAAATTATGTGTATCATTCTCAACTGTGTCAAACGAAAAATATGTTTGTTCATCTCCAGGAAATGAACGTATTATACCATCATTAATTTGGTCAACAGATTGATTAGTTAGAGTAAGCAGAGTTCTATCAGTAATATACTTTCTGTCATGTGCATTAGAGTTCAACGAAGGAAAAATTATGTCGATCAAATTGTTTAATGAGTTTTCACCTTCCCACGGAATAACCATGTCTGTTTAATGAGTTTTTACCTGCAATTGTTTCACCTGCATCTTGTGCATCCTGTAACCCTTGGTACATTTCAGCACGTATTTCATGTTGATGATCGCGAACCCAACGCAATCTGTGTGTGGCAATTTTAACATAGTTGTCTACTAAAAACTGTTGTAGTAATCACCCACCACGAAGAAAAACAGATGTGTCATTTTCACGAATCTAGCGACAAATATATTACAGCATCAATGATAGAAGATAGGTTGATTAATGATTAGGAACAAATATAAAATAAAATAACTAGCTATAGTCAATACCTGAAGTCAAAATGCATAATACTCTCTACATGACACTTTTTGTCCGTTATTATGAATGTAGATATCCCAACCATGACTCCCGTAAGGCAATAAAAGAGGATATTGAAGATGATCATAATACCCAGCAGTATCTGGAACATTGTGAAGTTGGTTGGAATAACTGAATAAGTTTCGACAACAATTTCTCTTTCATGACAATCATAAGGATTATCCCCAGGAACCCACACTGCAGCAACTTGTGAAGAAGTAGGCAAATGATATTGTCCTTCATGGTTTGGTATTTCCTTAAGTATTAATTTGCAATTGTCGAGATTAGAGCGTTGTGAAAGACACCGTAAATTATGGATATATGGATTATGTACATGAAGAATTTGCTGAAGCTTTTCCATAACTGGCCTACTCACCAAATTACTTTCCATTAATCCATTATCAAGTTCATGCTCGGTATCATATATATACAATTGCATATATCGAGGCCTAGAATTATTATGTGGAATAAGGCTACCAATCTTATGGTATATGGCACCCTGAGCACGAAAAGTGTAAACACCCATTCTATTATTCGAAAATCGGTCATCAAGGTTTACTCCGATGGAAGTAAATGCAAAGATATGATTGTAAGTACGTATATGTTGTCTAAAAGTTCTTCCTTCTTCGGACTGGTCAAAATAAATGTTCATCAATTCAGGAGGAACTGTTATTCTCGACAATTGCACTTTGCCTTTCTGACAACACAAATCAGCTGATTCATGAAAAAATAATTTTCCCGCACAGTACGGGCACCTTCTTGTAGGTGGTAGATGAAATTGTTGAGTACGAAATGAGTCAACATGGTTTCTTGCCGAATTATAGTGCCTCATAACAGTTCAGACTCTTCTTGGCATTTGATTATTTCCGGTTGTTCCTATGTATTTTTTTAGAAATATGACAACAAATGAGAAGAAGGTAAAAACAGTATCGGTGAAATAAAATGCGGTATTAATTCATACCTTCATTCACAATAGATGTTTCTTCATTGTTATCTGTATTAACCACAAACACACGTAATTGAATAACAGTATTGATACAATGATGGAAAGATCAGAAAATTTATAGTAGCAGTCGAAATGATCCATGCTTATTATTTTTACGATTAAGAAATCAAACAGTTGAGGCATAAAGTTTGGTGTTAAATCATACCTTCGTTCATAACAGAATTATTTAAATTGGTCTCTGTATTAGTAAATTGTAATGCAGCACTATCCAAATCATTATTGACAACCGTTCTACTACTTCATGAGAAGAAAAAAAAAGTTATAAGTAAAGACATATATGAATTAATACCTTATTAAGTGAAATATCAAAAATGTTTTGATAATTGTTACCTTCGTTAAATGAAGAGTTCCCATTAGCTCTTCGATCCCTTTGATATTTGCGAAGTCTCTCCCTACGTTCAGCTATTTGCTGTTCATTCATTGTTGATATTCGCCTCTGCATATTTTGTTGATTTCTCGATCTTTCATCAACCAATTGTTGTGCATTCATATTGGAGCGCCGATTTCTTTTGCATTGCCTATCCCTCTCTCTTTGTTTAGCTAATTGATCTTCAGACATCGATAATCGTCAATTTCTATAATATTCTCTTTATCTTCGTCTAAACTCTTCCAACTGTATTGCAGTCATGTTGGCTCTTCTGTTTACTTCATATTGTCTACGTCTCTCTCTACGTTCATCAACTTGTTGAGTCGCTAATAGTTGAGGCATTGCTGTTTGCGAGTACGTCGGACACGCCATACACAACCCAACGCAATTCGTAGAATTGTGTTCGGATTCACGGTTTGCAGTGTACGGCCGTGTATCGCTTTCAATTCATTTCCGTGAGTGAAAGCGATACATCGGCGTAATTTGCAATCCGTGAGTCGTAATTGACCTCTACAAATTTGGTTGGGTCATGTGTTTTGCCGCCGTCCAGCTCCAAAAGTTTAGGATTTTTTGTGATCTCGTTTGTGCGGATTTGTACCGTATATCAAACAACAACCTCGGTTCAAGAATGAGGGGAATGCGAGCGAGACACGACCTTATTTTGCAAACCGTGGATCGGAACTTACTTGTAGAAGTTCTGTTACCTTGTGCGCGGCAAGCCGGACCCAATAGAAGAGTTTTGTATTTATATGACGTCGTTTTCGACGTGTTGTGACTTATTTTGCTTCGTATGTATATATATCGCAGTCTTTTGTTAACAAGCTGTTTTATATATAATGCGTTATTAATTGACCAGTAATATATTTTTACTGCAGATGAACAACGATACGGAGAGTTCTGCTGCCGGCGATAATTTTGTGCGGGTAGAACCAATCACCGATTCCATGCCGATAGTCAAAGACCATCTGAAACCAAAATTAGGTATGACATTCCCCACTTTAGTTGAGGCCGAGAATTATTATTCTTCATATGCTCGTTGTGGGGGTTTTGCAATGCGTAAGGGTGGAAATAAATTAAAGGGGGGAATAGAAGTAGATAAGTCATATCTTTGTAATAAAGTTGGGTCGTCGTTGGGTCAACATAGTGACGGTAGACGTGGATCAACCAGTAGAACGGGTTGCAAGACTTGCGTTCGTGTAAAATTGAACGAAACAAGTAATACGTGGGTGGTGTATTCATTTCACGAAGAACACAATCACGAATTCACCTCACCCGGTAGAAGGCACCTTTTGCCCCGGAACAGGTCCGTGTCAAATACGGACAAAAGAATTATTAAACCAAGCTAATATCCAAACATGTCAACAAATGCTCTTCTTCGAAAGTGCTAGTGGTGGTCACGATCAAGTAGGATTCACAGAAAAAGATGTTAGAAATTTAATTAGAGATTCGCAAGAAGCATTGAAAGGACACGATTCTACAATGCTAATTGATTTTTTCGAATCTAAGAAACAGACGGATCCTTCCTTTTTTTATGACATTCAAGTCGATCCCGAAGGGCGGTTGTCACATTGTATGTGGGTAGATGGTATTTGTAGGATGAATTATGAAGAATTTGGCGATGTAGTTTGCTTTGATGCCACGTACAATACGAACCGTTACGGAATGTTATTTGTTTCGTTTGTTGGAGTGAATCAACATTGGCAATCGACTTTCTTAGGAGGTGGGTTCATTCCAAATGAGACAGCCTCTTCGTTTGAATGGTTCTTTGAAAAGTGGTTAGGGGTTATGAATCGTGCTCCATCCGGTATTGTCACCGATCAAGACCGTGGGATCGCCGCCGCAGTTAAGAAAGTTTTTCCCCAGACTCGGCATCATTTTTGTATTTGGCACATTCTGGATATGTTACCCCAGGAGGTTCATCTTGGTTTCGATGTCGACAAGTTTAGGGAGTCCTTGAAGAATGTAATCTACAATTCCGAATATATACATGAATTTGTAGAAAAGTAGAATATTTTGATTTCGCAATACGGATTAGGGAGTAACAAATGGTTGAACGATATATTCGATATCCGTGAAAGTTGGGCACCCATCTATGCTAAAGATTCTTTTTGGCCCGGCATGTTGAGTAGCCAACGGGTTGAGTCCGCACATTCTGCCCTGAAGCATCATACAGAAAAAAAATATTCCCTACAAGAATTTGTCGTCATCTTCGACCGTTTTTTGGGAAGGCAAAGACACGATGAATTGAAAGAAAATCATCGTAACCGTGAGAAGAGACCGAAGAGCGAATGGACTTTGGAGGCACAAATGGCAAAAACATATACTTTGAAAATATTTTACAAATTCCAAGATGAAGTCACAAAAAGCTTCATGTTCAATGTGACATTTGTTGCCGATCTTGAGACACCGGATAGTTCAACCTTCCATGTGATACTCTGTGGAGAATCAGAACCGGCTCGCCTTCTTCAATTATGCAAAATCAATGGAATTATTACATGTGCATGTCACTTGTTCGAATTCGTTGTCATTCCTTGCAGGCATATTTTAGCTGTACTTCGTTTCTGCCATCACACATCCCTCCCGGATGTATATATTAAAAGCCCAATATACCCCTAAGGGTGTTAACATAGCAGGATCTTCTGGTTGGGCCATCCAACCGGCCGCCGATCTCCTAATGCGGGGACGACCCAAGTGCAGTCGCTCCCAAGACCAAATCTGTAACAAAACCATCAGTCCGGTCATTTCTGTCCCATCTAGCGCTACATGACACAACGCCCTGTATAGCGTTGCCAACGCGCAGCTTCCCCAGCTGTACCGGCCAGCTAAGCCTAGGTCGGCGAGCAATCGTAGATACATGAGGTGCACCGTATCGTCCGATGAGTTAGGCAAGAGAACCCCTCCGATCACCGTTAGAATATAGGCTCTGGTGTAGGACTGTACATAGTCGTCGGGCGATTCGTTGGTCAGCGTTCCATCAAAACGTCCCTTCAACCAAGATAGTCGGATTGATTGTCCTTGGAAAATGTCATCATCTTCCGCAGCCGCCTCATCAAACTCTGTACCGAGCATTTCATTGCACATCTCTATTTTATAAAAGTTAATATTATCCGTCACGGCCAACCCATCTATTGGAAGACCGTATATCATCGCTATATCCTGTAGCGACACCGTCATCTCTCCGACCGGTAGATGGAACGTGTGCGACTCTGGCCTCCAGCGCTCCACAAGTGCCGAGAGAAGTGCTCGGTCGAGTTTAACATTCCCCATCATGCTGATTCCATAGAAACCGACCGCTACTAGGTACTCGACAATACGTGGATGCACCTTCATAGTCTCGTGGGTGCGGAAATTACACCTACGCGTCGTCCCACCCCACACTGCCGCGGATCTATGGCGATCTTGCAAGGTCAGTTCGCCGGGATATATTGGTTCTGAACCACGACGTCCTGTCATCGAAGAGGATGCACCAACCTACACGAACCAAAAAACATAATTATTATTAGTCTAAAATCAATATCACTAAATACAAAATTAGGGACAATACAAATTATTAGTTCTCACATTCTCTTTGGAATGTTCCCCCCGTGCTTCCTGGGATGTCCTTCCTCTTCCGGTTTCCCTCGTTCTAGCCATTTCTCTGTAACAAAGTTCGCATATATGAAACTAATTACTCGCCGAAAATTAGCAAATACAAACCAACGAGTTGAAAAAATTTCAAAAGTTAGCTTATACGCATCAAAATAACACAAACGAGATGAGAAAATTCTTAAATTTCGCCGTCAACTAGGGCACACCAAACACAAGCCAACGCAACTTGTAGAAGTGAGTTCCGACCCACGGTTTGAAATATACGCCCGTGTATCACTTTCACTCTTTAAAAAAGAGCGGGAAGCGATACATTGACGTATCTCGCAAACCGTGGGTCGGAACTCGCAAATACAAGTTCCGTTGCGTTGTGAATGGTTAGCCGAACCTACGTGCACCGTTTCGTATTTTTTTGACTTCGTTTAAGCATTTTTGTATTGAGACCGTACTTAAAAAAATCGAGGCATATTGAAGTTTTTTTATATACGCGTAAAAACAACATAAACGAGATGCAGAAAAATCCAAAAATTGGCCTTTGGGTCGGGCTCCCCACAGACAAACCAACGCAATTTGTACATGGGAGTTCCGACCCACGGTTTGAAAGATACGGCCGTGTATCGTTTTCACTATTGAAAACTGAGCGGAAAGCGATACATTGACGTATCTCGCAAACCGCGGGTCGGAACTCGCATGTACAGGTTGGTATGACTTGTGACTGGCGATACCAACCTACTCGCAATGTTTCGTTTTATTTGGACTTCGTTTAAGCAATTTTCTATTCATAACGTATTCCACAAATTCCGAGGTGGATTAAAGGTTTTTTATATACGCGTCAAAACAACAAAAATGAGAAGAAAAATTTCCTAAATTTGGGCGTCAACTCTGGCACATCAAACACGAGCCAGCGAAACTTGCAGAGGTGAGTTCTGACTCTCGGTTTGAAAGATACGGCCGTGTATCACTTTATATCCGTTGTATTGAATTAAAATGATAAACGGACGTATCTCACAAATCGTGAGACGGAAATCGCCTCTACAAGTTCCGTTACCTTCTATGCGGCGAGTCCGACCTACTCGTACAAATTGAATTTTTTCATCTCATTTTTTTCTTCTCGTATATTCGATCACTACAACTAGCACTACATCTACGAAAATGTGAACAAAATGTATACAACATACATGATCAGAGCTAATTATATACTCTTTAAATTATAGACTAGACTACTACGCATAATAAAAAAAACCAACCTCCAAAATTGGAAAAAAAATCAATAAATTCAAAGAGTTCATTATAGTAAATTGGGGTTAAGAAAATACCTGGTCCAAAGAGAGAGATAAAGAGTTGGCGAAGATGTGAGAAGCCGCTGCACGCTGTTGTAGACAAAGGAAGAAAATTTGTGCTAGGGTTTAGATGATTTGGAAATTTGAATGTGAAGTTAGGGTTTGCTGTATTCGGGAGAGGAAGAGAGAGATAGGGAGCTTTCCACAAGGAGGGAGATCGAGAAGGCAAAGAAGTCGATGCCAAGGAGTTCGGAGAGTGAACTAGGGTTTGGAGATGGGTTTCGGGAGCTCGAGAGAAAGAGAGAGAGTGTTTGTGACGAAGACAGGCTGAGGGAGATTTGGGTATGTACAAGTGTTTGGAAAAACACTTGTACATACCTAGGCCGTTGTTGGAAACAACGGCCAAGGTATGCTTTTTTTATAAAAAAACACCCTAGGCCGTTGTTTCCAACAACTGCCTACGTTAATTTTTCGACAAAAAAAAAACTCCACGCCAAAAAAATGCTAAGCCCCTAACGTTTTTTGGCGTGAAGTGACGAAAATACCCCTCCGCTTATTTGACGCGTTAGTGGGAGACTTAGCGGATCTTGATCTGATCTGCTGATCAAGATCAAGATCAGATCGACGGTTGAGATGAGCGTTTTCCAACCCGTTGAAAACGAACCCGTTTTCAACTGAGCAAAACCCATATATAAAATAATAGTATATATATAATTATAATATAATATAATAATACTATATATAGTAATAGTATATATAAAATAGTATATATAAAATAATAATCTATATAATAAATTACAAAGAAAGCTATCAAGTGGCTCTCATTTAATCTCCCCTAAAATCAATGGCCTAGATTAATTCTCCCAAAACATATTTTCCCACCCAAAATTTCAAACCCAAAAATTAAATTTTTCCCCCCAAAACTATAAAACTCATTACTTTATTACTATTTCTCTTCTCTCTTCACTTTTTCATATTTTTCTCTTTCTCTCTCTCTCTCTCTCATTCTTTCTTTATTTACTTAAAAAATTAGATTTTAAGATTTCAGGTTTGTAAATTTTCAGAATTTTTATGTTTTTTTATTGCACATGTTATATTAAAAATAGCAAATATCTCTAAATTTCGTCTTTTTCCATCATTAAAGTTCTAAGAAGTTGGATTTTACACCCTCATTTATAATTATTTTTCAACATATACTAATAGAAACATGGACTTTTATTTACAACTAATTATTATCATACTATTCAAACTTGAACTACATAATTGTTGTTTTACTGTTTACAGGGCATTCGTGTGTTGTATCGTTTCAAAGACGTGCCGTAGGCACGTGCCCATAGGCAAATCTAGTATATTATAATAATTGTATATTATATAATAATATGAAATAATTTATTATAATAAACATATTTAATTATATACATATATATAATAACATATAATAATTATAATAATATATATGTAATAATAATCTATTATAATTATATATTAAACAATTTATTACAATAATAATAAATTATATAATAATATATATAATAATATATAATAGTAATACATAATAATAATAATATATATTATAATAATAATAAAATATTATAATAGTATATATAAAATAGTATATATGAAATATTATATGCCTAGTACTGAAACAAACACATATATGAATATTTATAATTAATAATTGGAACATTAATATTTTGAATTTCAAATATTGTAACAAAATAAAAAAATATTTAATAAGATTACCTCCAGTACTTACCGCGGGCCGTTAAATGCTTTCAATTTTAGTCGGCTACAAGAATCCAAAGACATATAGTAATGCCAAAGATGGACTACCCCAATCATGCGTACCAACAATATTCAAATCTTCAAAAGCAGCAAGAAAACCACATCTCACTACACCGGAAACATTGGGCAGAAGAAACTCACTCACAAAGTACATGAAGAAGGCTCTGCCAACTTTCATTGCCACTCCAGGATCGGCTATAGCTGCATCGATCGATTCCTTCAGAAAATACTTATTTAAGAAAGAGCAGCATATACCATGAGATTTCCAATCTTCCGGTGTAATTTCTGCGAAGAAACTAGACTGGACAACCTCAAAGGGGTATGCATCATTGTTACATGGCTGAAACTCACCGACTCCAATAGATAAACCCGTTAGCATTGCCCAGTCTAACGGGGTAAATCCCAACTCACCGCCAGGAAAGTGGAAATTGCGGGTCGTGTCCCACCATCTCTCAACCAAAGCCTCAACAAGACGCGCCGAGGACTTCTCTGTATCGATAGTAAAAAAAGGGACCAACCCGCATTGTCGATGAGCTGCTTTATTATAGGGACAGAGCAAACTAGCTTGTAGGCTTTTATCAGTTCCTTCCAATTTCCTCTAAAATTAACAAATCCACCTATAGGTTCCTCCGTAATCAGCTTACAAATGTGTTGTCCATCATCGACAACTCTGATGGATCGCTATAATTGATAAGCGCAGTTGTTTCTTCTTCGCTTCTGTTTTGTGATGGTGCGGACTGTGATGGTGCGGACTCTGACCAACGCCTTGATTTAACTTTCTCAATAAATCGCTTAATTGAACAAGACATTGCAAATATTCCCTATCTTGATTACAATAAAATTGAGAGGAGTTAAGAAATTTTTAAAATGTGAAAAGAAGAACCGAGAGCAAAGTAAAATATAAGAAGAATGCGTACCGAGAGCACAATGAACTCCTTCACATATAGGAAGGGATTTATGAGCTTTCAATTTAGGGGTAAAAGCAGCATTTCATAATAAAAGATGGGGGCAAAATCATTTAGGCTTTAAAAAAGTTGCTTTTTAAAACAACATGCCAAGTATTAAATCCCCCATTTCTAGGACGGGATAACATATCCCGTCCGACACTCTTTGCTTTTTAAAAAAAAATAAAAAATTAAAGAGACGGTATATGTATATGTTATACCGTCTCTCCCATTTTTTTTAAAAAAATATTGCGCGACGGTATATGTTATACCGTCCCGCGCATAATTTTTTTTTAAAAAAAGAGGGACGAGACATGTTGTGTCGTCTCATTCTTTTAATATTTTATACGTAAGCGGATGGTACAACATATACCGTCCGACTACGTAAATGAGAAAAATATAGCTAACAACCACTGCACAATCTTTCGTTATATGCTATTACTGTAGCTGCCATATTATAAAATTTGAGAAATGCCATTGTGGATGCTCTTATAGTAGTATATATAAAATAGTATTTATATGAAATAATAGTATATATAAAATAGTATATCTAAAATAATAATATAATATAATATATATATATATATCATCTATATAATAAAGCACAACAAAAGCTATCAAGCGGTTCTCCTTCAATCCTCTCAAAAATCAAAGACCCAGATCTAACCTTACAAAACATATTTCCCCCCCAAAAGTTCCCCCCAAAACTCAAACTCAAATCTCTCACCCAAAACAACTCCTATATTTATTTAATTTTTTTTCTTCTCTCCCTCCCTCCCTCTTCTATTAAAAAAATTAAGAAAATTAAAAATTAATTTTTTTTAAAATATTAAAAAAATAAAAAATTTAAAAATTTAAAAACTGTAAAAATAATTCAAAAAAAAATTAAAAAATTTATATAATATGTTTTTTGCTATATGTTTGCTACTTCAATTAATTTGCTGAACCTCTAAAACTATTTTATATGATCAAACAAGGTACACCGTTCTGAAGACGTGCCGTAGACACGTGTCAATGGGGAAACCTAGTAATAATATAATATAATAATAGTATAGATAATAATAATACATATAAAATAGTAATATATTATAATAATTGTATATTATATAATAATATGAAATAATTTATTATAATAAACATATTTAATTATATATATATATATAATAACATATAATAATATATTATAAATATATATATAACAATATATTATAATAATAGTATATTATATAATAATATATAATAATATATAATAGTAAAATATAATTATATTATATATATTATAATAATAGTATATTATATAATAATATATATAATAATATATAATAGTAAAATATAATAATAATAATATATATATATAATAATAGAATATATTATAATAGTATATATAAAATAATATATAAGAAATAATAATAATAATAAATATATATAATAATATATAATAGTAAAATATAATAATAATAATATATATATATGTATAATAATAGAATATATTATAATAATATATAATAGTAAAATATAATAATAATAGAATATATATATAATAATAGAATATATTATAATAGTATATATAAAATAATATATATGAAATATAATAGTAAAATATAATAATAATATATATATATATAATAATAGAATATGTTATAATAATAATAATAATAATAATAATAATAATAATAATAATAATAATAATAATAATATATTCTAAATATATATATAACAATATATTATAATAATAGTATATTATATAATAATATATATAATAATATATAATAGTAAAATATAATAATATATATATATATAATAAAAGAATATATTATAATAGTATATATAAAATAATATATATGAAATAATAATAATAATAAATATATATAATAATATATAATAGTAAAATATAATAATAATATATATATATAATAATAGAATATATTATAATAATATATAATAGTAAAATATAATAATAATAATAATATATATATAATAATAGAATATATTATAATAGTATATATAAAATAAAATATATGAAATATAATAGTAAAATATAAATATATATATAACAATATATTATAATAATAGTATATTATATAATAATATATATAATAATATATAATTGAAAAATATAATAATAATAATATATATATATAATAATAGAATATATTATAATAGTATATATATAACAATATATTATAATAATAGTATATTATATAATAATATATATAATAATATATAATAGTAAAATATAATAATAATAATATATATATATAATAATAGAATATATTATAATAGTATATATAAATATATATAATAATATATAACAGTAAAATATAATAATAATAATATATATATATATAATAATAGAATATATTATAATAGTATATATAAAATAATATATTATATATAACAATATATTGTTATATATATATATATAACAATATATTATAATAATAGTATATTATATAATAATATATATAATAATATATAATAGTAATATATTATAATAATAGTATATTATATAATAATATATATAATAATATATAATAGTAATATATCTATATAATAATAATATATGTAATAATAATATATATAATAATATATATAAAATAATAATAATAATAATAATAATAATAATAATAATATATAATATAATATATATATATATATATATATATATATATATATATATATATATATATAACAATAATAATGTATGATGAGATATGTCTAAAGTGTGTCTAAAGTCGTTTGTCCATATGTGTAAGAAACTTACTGGGTAAGTTTCCTTTAGTGTGTCTTGTACGCCAAGTTAGCTTACACCGTAAGTTAACTTGTAGCTGATGTGTAAAAGATAATAATGTATTATGTGATATGTCTAAAGTATGTCTAAAGTCGTTTGTCCATATGTGTAGAAACTTACTGGGTAAGTTTCCTTTAGCTTGTCTTGTACGCCAAGTTAGCTTACACCGTAAGTTAACTTGTAGCCTAAGTTTCCTTTAGTCCTTTAGCTTGTGTCCTAAGCCATCTCTCCCCCTATATAAGGAGAGGCCATGGTGTGTGTCAAGGCAGAGCATCCTTAGGAGAGCCTTGCCTAGTGTGCTTGTATCTCAGTGTGTGCTTGTATGTGTGCTACTATCCAATAAATAAAATATCTACTTTCTTTGAATCTCCGCTGTCACTCTAATCTGGTATCAGAGCTTGGCAAAGAATTCAGAGTTCTTCTCTCGATCAGGTACAATCTCTAAACTACTCTTCGTAGTTTAGGATTAGGATGGAGGAGTAGTCTCCTTCATGTTGGTTAAGCTAGCTATGAAAATAAACACTTGTTCTCGTTCTTAGGCTTGTTTAATTAGGCCATGTAGTAAAACATTTATCCTTAGGCTGTGTGAGCGAAAGCCATGGATGCAGTAGTTTTTCTTCAACTAGTTTTGTGAGTTGTGATCTTCGTCTCCAATGGTGTCATAATTTTTTAGTGAGTTGTGATCTACTTCTCTATGTGTTCATATAAGCTTGTGGTGCTAGTTGCCCGTAGGGACTTTGCTTGTGTGTTGCTATTACCCGTTGTGGCTTAGATTGGAGGCTGTACCCCGCTATAAATCCACGGTGTGGGAGTGTGACGCTAGGGATGTTAGGTTCAAAGCACTAAAAAATATAATGACGCCGGTGATGTTAGAAATAGTCGAAGCACGAAAAGAGTTAAGGAAATTCCTATCGCTGTAAGAGTTTAGCCATATCAGAAATCCTTTTAATGGTTACTACAGTAAGTGCATCTTTAAACAAGAAATCTTTTGAAGAAGATAGTTTATTATAGCTTAGCTAAACCAACATGTTTCAATTATCATGGATGACTTCTTATTCTATCCAGTAGTACAACCTACAATACTCTACCGAGTAAATGAGGATACATATGTTGTGGTAAAACCAACCATAATATATCCAACAAAAAAAATAATAAAAAGAGAAGAAGATGTTCAATCATCTCCTACAAACCTTTTGACTGATCGTCAAGAAAAAAAGAACATTTCCTCTAAAGAAGAAGAAATTCGTCTTAAAAAGGAAAGTTGTTCAAATACTAATATTAGTACTCCAAATAAACAGGTTATTTGTCTTTCTACAATGGAAGATAAAAATCTTAAAAAAATTGAAAGAGATCTCCCTCTTTCTAATAAAAGTTCTGATTTTATAGAATCAGAAACAGAGTCTATAGACTCTAATAATATTGGAGGCTCCACTGAGCAAAAGAACTCCAGCTCTACTGAGCAAAAATATTCTAGCTCTATCGAGCAAAAACATGTTGAGTTAACAAACTCAAATTCCAGCTCTAGTGAGCAAAAAGATTCTAGCTCTTTTGAGCAAAAATCATCAGAGTCTACTGACTCAAAAAACTCGAATAAGCATGGAGATTCCATCGCTATGGACTCAAATAATTTTGAAAGTTCTAACGAACAAAAAAATATTGAGTTAACAAATTTACAAATTGACGATGAGTCACTTAACTCAGAAGTTGATAATGAGATAATTCACTCTCATATTGACAAAGAGTTAACAAATACAAATTTACAAATTAACGATGAGACACTTAACTCAGAAGTTGATGATGAGATAATTCACTCTCATATTGACAAAGAGTTAACGAATTCTATTGTCTTCGGACATACATCAGAAAATCCATATCAGGATTGTCAACAAAAAGAACTTGCTAGAAATAGCATGAATATTCAATCTGACAAAGGAATTCATATCAATTCCTATAAATATGAATTACCGAGTAACAGTATGAATATTCAAACAAGAGAGGAAATTCATACAAACATAGATTCCTATGTATATGAATTATCTTCTTTAAGCAAAAATAAAGTTATACAAGATTCTGAAAAAGAATCTTTAAAAATCAATGTAGTTACTCTTAGCCGAAAAGCTGAGTTACAAATCTACATTCCCATTACACTTAACTTTCCTGAATACCAGGAAATCACTATACATACATTAATTGATACTGGTGCGCAAATCAGTATAATACACTCATGTTTTATTCCAAAACAATATAGATCAGAATTAACCCATAAAGCCTCTATAGGAAGCTTTAATGGTTCTAATTCTATGGTCACTCACAACATAAAAAATCTACAAATATCCTTGGAAGACTCTCAAGGAAATAAACACAATTGCAAAGATATGACCTTTGCATTACTTGATGACCTTGCTGAAGATTGAATTATCGGCATGGACAATCTAAGCAAAGTTTTGCCATTACAAATTGAGAAACATTTCTTCTCACTAAACAATATCCGTATCCCTCGGGTACCATTTACAATTACTACTCACAGCTTTTTCGATCTAAATGCTGTACAGCGAGGAGTAATTGAAAATCCCTTAGTGGAAAAGAATCAATGGCTACAGCCAAGTACAAAAAAACATTATACTTATATTCTCAAAAATATTGATTCCACAGAACAAATTATACATAATATATTAGAGCCATTGTATAGCAATGATCCTCTAAAACTTTTCGACAAATCTCCAAGATTTTGTCAACTCGAATTACTACCTGAATATACAAAAAAAAATATTAGAACTCCAAGTATCATGGTAAATCATGAAGATAAATTGGAGTTTTCTAAACAAATAAAGGAATTATTGGATCTAAAACTTATTAGATCCAGCTATAGCAACCATAGCTCTCCCGCATTTTTAGTCAGGAATCATGCTGAGCAAAAAAGAGGGAAAGCAAGAATGGTTGTTAACTATCGAAAAATTAATGATGCCTGCAAGTTTGATGGATATTACATCCCAACTGCAGAACAATTACTAAATTTGGTACAAGGTTCCAAAATATATTCTAAATTTGATGCCAAATCTGGATTTTGGCAGATCAAATTAAAAGATGATCTATCCAGAAGCCTTACAGCCTTCAGTAGTCCTCAGGGACATTTTGAATGGATGGTAATGCCTTTTGGGCTAAAAAATGCTCCACAAATATTCCAGAAATGGATGGACAGTATGTTTGGCCATTTGCCATTCGTTACTGTTTATATTGATGACATACTTGTCTTCTCTTCTAGTCTAGAAGAACATAAAGATCATCTACTACAAGTAGCAAAAATTTTGCTAGAAAACGGGGTTATTCTAAGCCCCAAAAAGATCGAATTATTCAAGGAAGAAATTGACTTTCTTGGAAAAAAGATCTTAAAAGGAAAAATTGAGCTACAAGCTCATATCTATGAAAAGATTAAACTATTTCCGGAGGAAATAGGTACACTAAAACAATTACAGGCTTTTCTAGGAATTCTTAATTACGGAAGAAAATTCATTCCTAGACTTGCTGATAAAATCAAACATTTACAGCAAAAGCTGCAAACAATACAAAGACAATACAAAGAAATGTTGATAAAGGAAGGAAAAGATCCTGAAATTCCACGAAGGTGGAACACTGATAAAATAAAAATATCTCTTTCTGAAACAGAAAAGGAAGAGATAAAGAAAATTAAAAATATCATCTCAGAACAAAAAATACTTTACTATCCTAAAGAAAAGGATAAACTTATATTACAAACTGATGCTTCAGATACCCATTGGGCGGGTATCCTTTTTGCACAAATTGAAAAAAAACATTATGAGCTGGTTGCCTATACATCAGGAACCTTTTCCTCTACTGAGAAAAAGTATTCTACTTTTGATAAAGAATTACTTTCTATAAAACTCTCAGTTAAATCTTTAAAGATTTATTTACTGAGCAGAAAATTTCTTATACAGTCTGATAATATTGCAGTAGTACAATTTCTCAAGAAGAAATCTGTACACAATCCAGAAGAAAATCTGAGAAGAGTCAGATTAGCAGTTTACCTTGAAATTTATCAATATGATATTGACCATATTCATGGTCATACAAATATTACTGCTGATTTCTTAACCAGGTACTATGGAGAGGAAAAAGGATAAAAGACCTATGGACCCTGAAGTAATCAAAAAAATCAAGGAGCTTGAAGAAGCTCTTGGTATGAAAACAGGAGAATGGACTACTGTCCTAAACAATAAAAAAGTAGCTACTGCTACAACATCTACTGATACTACTGTATCAAAAAATACAGGAACCACTGTTCCACAAACAAAAACTTAAACACTACTGTGTTATTAAACTCCACAGGTATATCTATGGAAGATTTAAAGTTCGTCTACATCAAAAGGGAGGAAATGCAAAGCTTCATCCAAGAACACAAAAAATATTTTTTAAGCAGAAAGAACTGGCTACTGCCAATAGCTGGACGATTAGTTGCAGCAACCCGACGAAATCTGGCTTTTAATATCGAAGATGATCATTATATATGTCCGAGATGTCATGATACAATTGAAGAATATCAGGAAGAGCATGACTCAATTTCATGCGATGAACAATACAGCAGACCACCAACACCAGTTTCTACCCTAACACCCGAAGGCATGGATGACTCTGAAGAACCAAATCAGCAGCCAATCCACATGGACGTAGACAAAGAAGGCATAGTAAAGAACGGCCACGACGTCGTCGAAGACCAGCAAACCAGGGATATCAGTCAACTGAAGACTAATATCAACCAGCTTCAAAATGACAATTATAAATTGTTGACGTACATCAATCAGCTCAGAGAGGACACCCTTCAACTCCAACAGCAACTCCAGGACGTGCTACAGCACCAACTTGATGGGTCCGTCAGGAATATTCGTTCCACAATAATCCTGCCTCCCACTCACAACAAACTTCTACCAGAAGACTCCAGCACTAGCCAGAAGCATGGTGGGCCACTTTACCAACAGGTGGACGCACAGCAGCGTGGTGATGTGTAAAAGATAATAATGTATGATGTGATATGTCTAAAGTATGTCTAAAGTCGTTTGTCCATATGTGTAGAAACTTACTGGGTAAGTTTCCTTTAGCTTGTCTTGTACGCCAAGTTAGCTTACACCGTAAGTTAACTTGTAGCCTAAGTTTCCTTTAGTCCTTTAGCTTGTGTCCTAAGCCATCTCTCCCCCTATATAAGGAGAGGCCATGGTGTGTGTCAAGGCAGAGCATCCTTAGGAGAGCCTTGCCTAGTGTGCTTGTATCTCAGTGTGTGCTTGTATGTGTGCTACTATCCAATAAATAAAATATCTACTTTCTTTGAATCTCCGCTGTCACTCTAATCTGGTAGTGTGATGTGATATGTCTAAAGTATGTCTAAAGTAGTTTGTCCATATGTGTAAGAAACTTACTCCGTAAGTTTCTCTTAGCGTGTCTCCTAAGCTTCCTCCTTAGCTTCTTTCCTAAGCTTCTTCTTTAGCTTGTATCCTAAGCCTTCTCTCCCTATATAAAGAGAGGCCATGGTGTGTGTCAAGGCAGAGCATCCTTAGTAGAGCCTTGCCTAGTGTTCTCAGTGTGTGCTTGTATGTGTGCTACTTTCCAATAAATAAATAAAAATTCCGTTGTGTCACTCTAAACTGGTATCAGAGCTTGGCAAAGAATTCAGAGTTCTTCTCTTGATCAGGTAAATCTCTAAACTACTCTTCGTAGTTTAGGATTAGGATGGAGGAGTAATCTCCTTCATGTTGGTTAAGCTAGCTATGATAATAAACACTTGTTCCCGTTCTTAGGCTTGCTTAATTAGGCCATGTAGTAAAACATTTATCCTTAGGCTGTGTGAGCGAAAGCCATGGATGCTGTAGTTTTTCTTCAACTAGTTTTGTGAGTTGTGATCTTCGTCTCCAATGGTGTCATAATTTTCTAGTGAGTTGTGATCTACTTCTCTATGTGTTCATACAAGCTTGTGGTGCTAGTTGCCCGTAGGGACTTTGCTTGTGTGTTGCTATTACCCGTTGTTGGCTTAGATTTGAGGCTGTACCCCGCTATAAATCCACGGTGTGGGAGTGTGATGCTAGAGATGTTAGGTTCAAAGCACTAAAAAATATAATGACGCCGGTGATGTTAGAAATAGTCGAAGCACGAAAAGAGTTAAGGAAATACCTATCGCTGTAAGAGCTTAGCCATATCAGAAATCCTTTTAATGGTTACTACAGTAAGTGCATTTTTAAACAAGAAATCTTTTGAAGAAGATAGTTTATTATAGCTTAGCTAAACCAACATGTTTCAATTATCATGGATGACTTCTTATTCTATCCAGTAGTACAACCTACAATACTCTACCGAGTAAATGAGGATACATATGATGTGGTAAAACCAACCATAATATATCCAACAAAAAAAATAATAAAAAGAGAAGAAGATGTTCAATCATCTCCTACAAACCTTTTGACTAATCGTCAAAAAATAATAAAAAGAGAAGAAGATGTTCAATCATCTCCTACAAACCTTTTGACTAATCGTCAAGAAAAAAAGAACATTTCCTCTAAAGAGGAAGAAATTCGTCTTAAAAAGGAAAGTTGTTCAAATACTAATATTAGTACTCCAAATAAACAGGTTATTTGTCTTTCTACAATGGAAGATAAAAATCTTTAAAAAATTGAAAGAGATTTCCCTCTTTCTAATAAAAGTTCTGATTTTATAGAATCAGAAACAGAGTCTATAGACTCTAATAATATTGGAGGCTCCACTGAGCAAAAGAACTCCAGCTCTACTGAGCAAAAATATTCTAGCTCTATCGAGCAAAAACATATTGAGTTAACAAACTCAAATCCCAGCTCTAGTGAGCAAAAATATTCTAGCTCTATCGAGCAAAAACATGTTGAGTTAACAAACTCAAATTCCAGCTCTAGTGAGCAAAAAGATTCTAGCTCTTTTGAGCAAAAATCATCAGAGTCTACTGACTCAAAAAACTCGAATAAGCATGGAGATTCCATCGCTATGGACTCAAATAATTTTGAAAGTTCTAACGAACAGAAAAATATTGAGTTAACAAATACAAATTTACAAATTAACGATGAGACACTTAACTCAGAAGTTGATGATGAGATAATTCACTCTCATATTGACAAAGAGTTAACGAATTCTATTGTCTTCGGACATACATCAGAAAATCCATATCAGGATTGTCAACAAAAAGAACTTGCTAGAAATAGCATGAATATTCAATCTGACAAAGGAATTCATATCAATTCCTATAAATATGAATTACCGAGTAACAGTATGAATATTCAAACAAGAGAGGAAATTCATACAAACATAGATTCCTATGTATATGAATTATCTTCTTTAAGCAAAAATAAAGTTATACAAGATTCTGAAAAAGAATCTTTAAAAATCAATGTAGTTACTCTTAGCCGAAAAGCTGAGTTACAAATCTACATTCCCATTACACTTAACTTTCCTGAATACCAGGAAATCACTATACATACATTAATTGATACTGGTGCGCAAATCAGTATAATACACTCATGTTTTATTCCAAAACAATATAGATCAGAATTAACCCATAAAGCCTCTATAGGAAGCTTTAATGGTTCTAATTCTATGGTCACTCACAACATAAAAAACCTACAAATATCCTTGGAAGACTCTCAAGGAAATAAACACAATTGCAAAGATATGACCTTTGCATTACTTGATGACCTTGCTGAAGATTGTATTATCGGCATGGACAATCTAAGCAAAGTTTTGCCATTACAAATTGAGAAACATTTCTTCTCACTAAACAATATCCGTATCCCTCGGGTACCCTTTACAATTACTACTCACAACTTTTTCGATCTAAATGCTGTACAGCGAGGAGTAATTGAAAATCCCTTAGTGGAAAAGAATCAATGGCTACAGCCAAGTACAAAAAAACATTATACTTATATTCTCAAAAATATTGATTCCACAGAACAAAAAATACTTTACTATCCTAAAGAAAAGGATAAACTTATATTGCAAACTGATGCTTCAGATACCCATTGGGCGGGTATCCTTTTTGCACAAATTGAAAAGAAGCATTATGAGCTGGTTGCCTATACATCAGGAACCTTTTCCTCTACTGAGAAAAAGTATTCTACTTTTGATAAAGAGTTACTTTCTATAAAACTCTCAGTTAAATCTTTAAAGATTTATTTACTGAGCAGAAAATTTCTTATACAGTCTGATAATATTGCAGTAGTACAATTTCTCAAGAAGAAATCTGTACACAATCCAGAAGAAAATCTGAGAAGAGTCAGATTAGCAGTTTACCTTGAAATTTATCAATATGATATTGACCATATTCATGGTCATACTAATATTACTGCTGATTTCTTAACCAGGTACTATGGAGAAGAAAAAAGATAAAAGATCTATGGATCCTGAAGTAATCAAAAAAATCAAGGAGCTTGAAGAGGCTCTTGGTATGAAAACAGGAGAATGGACTACTGTCCTAAACAATAAAAAAGTAGCTACTGCTACAACATCTACTGATACTACTGTATCAAAAAATACAGGAACCACTGTTCCAGGAACCACTGTTCCACAAACAAAACAAGTCCTTTTAAAACCTCCCACTCTAACAGCGTGGAAGCAAAACTCTATCAACCCCATCCTGAAAAAGGATTGGTATAACGAAGAGTTAAAACATGGGAATCCAGATATTTACAATCATCTCAACAATGTTTGGAGGGCATTACACCCAAATGATAAAACCGGTGCATACCACTTATCACAATTGGAAAAAATAATCCTTCAGCTCAAGAAAAAAACACAAGAGCAGAGCGAAGGATTTGAAAAGGCAAAACTCATTGCCAGTAATATGATCAAATACAGCAATACTTCTACCTCGTCTTCTTTAAATAAGAAGAGAGATACTCTGATCAGAGGAAACACTCCTGCTGACAAACAGCTACAAGCTATAATGTCTCAAATAGACATCTGTGATCTTGTAAACATCAGAAACAAAGAATTTACTGAGTTTGCAAAACTCTTTAAGTTCAAAGATGAGAAATTAGGAAGAATTGAAGGAGACCTTCATCTTCTTGAATGTTTAGACTTATATCAAATAGGGGTATTCCCTACAGAAAGATTCATTGAACTTCTACAGAAGACAGAGGAAAATAATTTGGAAGATCAGCTAACACATTCAGATCAGCTGGTCAAAAATAAATATAACAGATATCGAATCCTTGCATGGTTCGAGCAAATACCACAATATGAAAGAGCAATCCAAGCAGGGATTGTCCATGAACTCTACATCAACATCTCCCAACCAGGAGACTTTTCTAAAACTATTCCCGATGTATGTGCAAAAACTGTCCTATCAAAGAAAAATAAGTTTCACACAATCTACAAGTTTCAAATATGGAGCATCTGGGAAGAAAAGCAGTATGTTCGCCAGTTCAAGTCTATCCAACTCTGGGAGCTCGACATCGTACAAACGGAGCCAACACTCCAGATTGAAAGGGGAAAAGATAAAACATTTGATCCAGAAAAAATCCAGTATGAAGCTACAGAAGAATTTTTCCTAGAATTATGGGAAAAATATACATTCTGCAAAAATATACAGGTCCAAGGTACTATCATCCTTATCGATTGGACAGGTGAAGAAAATCCCAAAGAAGAAAGAGCGCAGTTCTTTCTCGGACTAAAAGAATCCTGGAAACTCGGCCCCATTGGGACAGATGTCATGTATTCCTTCTACGATGAAAAAGGTCTACAGGATGACATCGAAATGCTTTCTCCAACCCGTACTGTCAACAGCGAATTTATGCAAGAAGGAACCAGCGCTATCTAGAAGCATGGTGGGCCACTCCAATAATGCCACGGCAGACAGAGCGTGGTGAAGTGTGATGTGATATGTCTAAAGTATGTCTAAAGTAGTTTGTCCATATGTGTAAGAAACTTACTCCGTAAGTTTCTCTTAGCGTGTCTCCTAAGCTTCCTCCTTAGCTTCTTTCCTAAGCTTCTTCTTTAGCTTGTATCCTAAGCCTTCTCTCCTTATATAAAGAGAGGCCATGGTGTGTGTCAAGACAGAGCATCCTTAGTAGAGCCTTGCCTAGTGTTCTCAGTGTGTGCTTGTATGTGTGCTACTTTCCAATAAATAAATAAAAATTCCGTTGTGTCACTCTAAACTGAATATAAATATATATATAACAATATATTATAATAATAGTATATTATATAATAATATATATAATAATATATAATTGAAAAATATAATAATAATAATATATATATATAATAATAGAATATATTATAATAGTATATATATAACAATATATTATAATAATAGTATATTATATAATAATAATAATAATAATAATAATAATAATAATAATAATAATAATAATAATAATATATTATAAATATATATATAACAATATATTATAATAATAGTATATTATATAATAATATATATAATAATATATAATTGAAAAATATAATAATAATAATAGAATATATTATAATAGTATATATATAACAATATATTATAATAATAGTATATTATATAATAATATATATAATAATATATAATAGTAAAATATAATAATAATAATATATATATATAATAATAGAATATATTATAATAGTATATATAAATATATATAATAATATATAACAGTAAAATATAATAATAATAATATATATATATATAATAATAGAATATATTATAATAGTATATATAAAATAATATATTATATATAACAATATATTGTTATATATATATATATATAACAATATATTATAATAATAGTATATTATATAATAATATATATAATAATATATAATAGTAATATATCTATATAATAATAATAATAATAATAATAATAATAATAATAATAATAATAATAATAATAATAATAATATAATATATTATATATAACAATATATAATAATATAATATATTATATATAACAATATATTGTTATATATATATATATATATAACAATATATTATAATAATAGTATATTATATAATAATATATATAATAATATATAATAGTAATATATCTATATAATAATAATAATAATAATAATAATAATAATAATAATAATAATATATATATATAGTAATATATATAATAATATATTATAGTAATATATATAATATAATAATATATATAATACTATATAATAGTAATATATTATAATAATAGTATATTAATAATAATAATAATAATAATATATATATATAGTAATATATATAATAATATATTATAGTAATATATATAATATAATAATATATATAATACTATATAATAGTAATATATTATAATAATAGTATATTATATAATAATATATTTAATAATATATAATAGTAATATATCTATATAATAATAATATATGTAATAATAATATATATAATAATAATATAATATAATAATAGTATATATAAAACAGTACATATAAAATAATAATATATATAATTAAAATATAATATAAAATAGTATAAATAAAATAGTAATATATACAATAATAATATATATAACAATAATATAATAATAATATAATAATAATATAATAATATAATAATAGTATATGTAAAATAGTATATATAAGATAATAATATATTACAATAACTGTATATTATATAATAATATAAAATAATTTATTATAATAAATATATTTAATAATATACATATATATAATAATTATAATAATATATATGTAATAATAATATATTCAAAATATATATTAAACAATTTATTATAATAATAATAAATTATATGATAATATATATATAATAATATATAATAGTAATACATAATAATAATAATAATAATATATATTATAATAATAAAAGATTATTATAATGGTATATATAAAATAGTATATATGAAATAATAGTATATATAAAATAATAATATAATATAATATATATAATAATAATATAATATAATAATAGTATATATAATAATTATATATTATAATAATAGTATATATAATAATAATATAATATAATAATAGTATATATAAAATAGTATATATAAAATAATAATAAATATAATAATAATACAATATAATAATAGTATATATAAAATAGTATATATAAAATAATAATATATATAATAATAATATATATAATAATAATATAATATAATAATAGTATATATAAAATAATAATATATATAATAATAATATAATATAATAATAGTATATTTAAAATAGTATAATAATAATAATAATAATAATAATAATGTAACAATAATGTAACAATAATATATTATAAATATATATATAACAATACATTATAATAATAGTATATTATATAATAATATATATAATAGTAATATATTATATATTAATATATATAATAATCTATATAATAAATTACAAAGAAAGCTATCAAGTGGCTCACAATCAATCCCCCCAAAAATCAAAGGTCCATATCAAACCTCACAAAACACATTTTTCCTCCAAAATTTCAAACCCCAAAATCAAACTTTTCCCCCCTAAAAAACTCATTACTTTATTACTATCTCTCTCTTCTCTGTTTACTTTTTCATATTTCTCTCTCTCTCTCTATCTCTATCTCCCATTCTTTGTTTATTTACTTAGAAATTTAGATTTTAAAATTTTGGTTTTGTAAATTTTCAGAATTTTTATGTTTTTTTTATTGCACATGTTATATTGAAAATAGCAAATATCTTTTCAACAATTAAATTTCATTATTTTCCACACTTAAAGTTCTAAGAAGTTAGATTTTATACCCCCATTTATAATTATTTTTCAACATATACGAATGGAAACATAGACTTTTATTTATAACTAGTTATTGTCATACTATTCAAACTTGGGCTACATAATTATTGTTTTACTGTTTACATGTATCGTTCCGAAGACGTGTCGTAGGCACGTGCCCACGGGCAAATCTAGTATATAATAGTAATATATAATAATAATAATATATATAATAATAATATATATAATAATAGTATATATAAAATAGTATATACAAAATAATAATATATATAATAATAATATAATATAATAATAGTATATATAAAATATTAATATATATAATAATAATATAATAATAATAATAGTATATATAAAATAATATATATAAAATAATAATATATTATAATAATTGTATATTATATAATAATAATGTAAAATAATTTATTATAATAAACATATAATAATTATAATAATATATATGTAATAATAATATATTATAATAATATATTAAATAGTTTAATATAATAATAATAAATTATATATTAAATTATATAATAATACTAGGTTTGCCCGTTGGCACGTGCCTACGGCACGTCTTCGGAACGGTAAACCTTATTTGATCATATAAAGTTTTGGAGGTCCAGCAAATTAATTGAAGTAACAAACATAGAGCAAAAAACATACTATATGATTTTGTTGAATTTTTTTAAAAGTTTTTGAAGTTTTTCTTTTTTTAGTTTTTAAATTTTTAATTTTTTAAAAAATAAAATTTTTATTTTCTTAATTTTTTGGAATAGAAAAGGGAGGGAGAAAGAGAGAAAGAAAAAAAATAATTAAATAAATATAGGAGTTGTTTTGGGTGGGGGATTTGAATTTGAGTTTTGGGGGGAAAACTTTTGAGGGGAAAATATGTTTTGTGAGGTTAGATCTGAACCTTTAATTTTTGATGGATTGAAGGATAGCCACTTGATAGCTTTCTTTGTGTTTTATTATATAGATATAATAGTAATATATAATAATAATAATATATATTATAATAATAATAGAATATTATAATAGTATATATAAAATAGTATATATGAAATAATAATATATATTATAATAATAGTATATATATTATAATAATATTATATCAAAATATCAAAAAAAAAAAGAGGAAGGGTTAAGAAATGACCCCTTTGGATTTTTCTGAAAAGAGAAGCAAAAATCGCTTCGAAAAGAGGGTAACCAAACGTTTTTTTGGTTTTAGAAAACGAAAAAATGGTATAAAACAACTATCCAAACACCCTAATTGTGTGAGTGCAAGATCAAATAAGATAGAACTAGAGAAAAATATGGAAGAGGCAAAAACAAATAAAAAAGTATACAAAAAAAATAAGAGAAGCATTATATGGGAGAAATTTTTATTGCCTTCAAACTAGTGTACTGGAGGATTGCTTTGATTATTAAGAGAAAATACGAAAAAATTCTAGGATGAAGCCGCAACATACTCGTACTAGCATAGTTATTTGAACTTAATCTATAGCTAGGGATGTCTTCCAAAGAACACAAAGGCGAACCAAGTGCGAACACAAAAACAGTTGTTTGGATCAAAGTATTGGGAAAACGTACTTGGGTCTTTTCCCCAAGTAGACAACTCTTAAGGGGCGTTTGGTATGCGAATTAGAGAATTCCCAGGAATGGTGGATTCCCAGGAATATGAGGGTGGGAATGAAGATTCCCGGGAATATTGCAATACTGTATTTGGTATACGACATTACATGCCTGGAAAAATTTTATTACTGTGTATCAATCCATCGCTATAATAGACATTACCGAAAATACCCTTTTGGCTTTATTTAAAAATAAACAAATATAAAAGTTATCTAATTTAGTAATTGATGTATATGCATGCATGTGCAAAAGCAATACTGATATATATCTTATAAAACATTATATTAAATTAACAAATAGATGACTAAAAAAATTACACTATGATTCAAATATATTTCAACTAGTTAGATGAAGAACATAACAAAAAGGAAAAATGAAATGTATTTATTAACACGAGACATAGGTATTAAATTATATACAAATGAAACAATAAAGTTCATAGAAGCAAATTCCAACTCCACATATTTCAACAAGTTTTGCAACCCCATGCCTAAACAAACCTAAGCTGAATCAGTTAATAATTCTTTGCAACTCCAATAAAGTTTTGCTAGGCAGTTGGATATTTGCAACCCCATGCCAAATAAGTAAATAATATAGATTCATAAAGGTACCCAACACCTGAAGATCTAAAAACAACTAAACATTATGTTAAATTAAACACAAAATACTTCTAGTTAAAATGTTCACTTTATTTGAAGCATCTAAAAGAACTGATCAAACAATAGCTACTAAAAATATCACTTTCAACTAGATGTCACCATTCAAAATTGCTTGCACATAGAAAACTCTAATCTCCTGCGGAAAGTTAAAAAATGCATTGGTCATTGTACTATCATTACCAATGACAATTGAAGCTTTCATACGATCTAAAAGAGCCAACTCATCCATCTTCATCACTTCCGTAGACACCATACTCTTTCGCTGATTATCTTCGAAAATTGACTTGTAGCAACTTGTTATCTCCTTTAGATTTTTGTTCGTCCTAAAAAAAGTTGCCAAATTTTTGCATTGTGACACTAAAACTATCTTGGGTCATACCTTCTTCTTCTCCACTCGACCTCCTCCTCCTCTTCTTTGTAGAGGAATTACCGGCCTCTGCATCTGGAACTGGTTGAGCTTCGACATTTGGAACAATATGGGGAACATATGTTGGATCTGTTAAGTCTTCAGCCAATCCGTCAAGCTCAATTACATCTGCAGTATTTTCTTTGTCAATTTTTTCTATTGCATCTGCAGGAGATTCTGCTCCCTCACCATTTGCACGATCTTTTCCAAACACAATTGACAATTCATCTAGATACGGAAATCTTTTCTCCCTCATCCCAGTTGCATTCGGATGGGTTTGTACATACACATACGATACTCAAAATCAGTAAGGTATTTAATGACAATCGAATATGATAATCACATCCCAATATGATAATGACATTCAAATAATTTCAGGTATATTTCATGCTACGCTCAACATGTCTATCGTACATGCACCAACCGACCCTTCGACCTCTATGTCTTGGTTGTCTCATATGGGACATCATAGTTATAAAAAGCCATATTTGGAGCAAATACACGTAAATCACGATGACAGTGAACTCATGCATGTCAGGCATTGTAATATTGGCCATCTGCTTATTGTAGAAAAATATATTAGAAGGAATCAAATTTAGAGTTGATAATTAGTGAATATATATTAGAAGGAATCAAAACACACGACATTCATTACTACAGTGCAGTAATTTGACAATTATGATCAGACCATCAAGCAAGATTGTCACCAATAAATCAAAAAACAAAGCAAGATACAAACTATATATTACCATTGTAATATTGTGCGTTCTTCATCTAACTACTGGCTTTTCCAGTGTTCAAGGCAAAACTGGAGTTCTCCATATTCAGCAACGCTACCAATTTGGCTTAGATTGTTGAAGTAAAGTTGCCACTCAATAAGAGATTGTCCAGTCTTTCATGAAGCCACTTAATAGGAAGAGGTTTAAACAATGTTGAGAAGAACAACGAAGACACATGACTCAGAGACAACAGAATTGGTACTAGATTAACGAGGTAACCTTTGTGGTTACCTATGGTGATCAATCTGCATGCTGAGAATCAGTGACTATTTGGATAGCAAATACTCTCTGAAGTGTAAAGAAGATATCACATTTGAAAACTCTGTTTCTAACGTATCAAAATGAAATGATTATAAGATGGTGCCATGTGACCTGGAAATTTATAATGGACAATCACTTACTTTCCAATTCAGAAATTTGCAAAGGTTAACAGAGGAGATGATACTGAACAGTGGATAGACGGCATACTTGATTTTTACAATCAAAAAACAAGATTCCCCTCAAAGAACTATCATCACATTGGTCCATTACACAATAGCAGGATATTTGGGTGGATGCGTATAACATCAACATCATTAGAAGATTGGAAAGCATATATGTAGTGTGAATGCTCGATATTACAAGACTAAATATAATGCAATTATCGACTGAATGCAACAAAGAGTGTGTTAAATTTAATGTGTGTGCTTCAGAACATACAAAGATAAGACTAACAATACAAACTGAACTAATCAAGTAGAAAATGTTTACACTCATTATCATATGGTTGTGTAATAAACATAGGCAACTAAACTAGAAGATTCCTCAATATGTGGTTGCAGGTAACATACTACGAGGAAGAAATGTGGCTTAGATAAAATGGAATTAGGTGGCCTAACATGACTTCGGGAAACTTAATATAACAATGGACTTCAGGCTCTATATGAATGAAAGGAGAGAAGGATAGAATGAGCTGACCTATCTAATACATCAGTTTCCAGTAAAATATGTAGAGGTTAAAAAACAACATATTCAAACGTGATTAATCGACAAATTATTAACACAGATTACATCCCTTGCAACAGATAGTTATTCAAATTACGTATATCCTAATAAAGGCACAAGTCCTATTGACAATGTCATTAAGCTTAACAACAATCGTAGCAACGGAAGATTTAACCTTTCTCAGGCACACAATAAATTACCACAACTGCTGAATGTTGTTATACTTCCCTTACCATGAATGGCAGACAATCTTACCAGCATTAAAGGATAATATAGTATAAAAACTTTAGTTAAGCATGCAAAAGAAAGATCCTACCAGTCAGAAAATCCAAGAAGGTAAGCTAAATACATGCAATTCTTTGTATTTTGATACCTGAATGTCAAAGCATTTTCAATACCTTAACTATATACTTTAATTTCAAATCCAAGAAGGTAACCCAAATTGTTTTCAAATTTTAATACTTTGATTTCAAATTGACATAACGACAAACACCAAAAGGGCACATTAATAAATCATACAATAATGCATAGTTTCACAAATTAAAGACTATACTCTGTCAATTACCATTTCTCAGAAATTCCTACCAAATTGAAATGGGCATCATCTATAGAAGCTTTGAATATCTCCATCATACAATCCGTAACCACAAGATCACGTCTTTCTTCTCCAAAATGCCCGAAAACTACCACTTCAGTTAATCAACCATCAAAATTTTTAACAGAGTGAGACGAGGAGCAGGTATTACCATTTTACTTCCGTCGTTTACTTTCGTCGATCCGAGATCGGCACGAACGCGAGAGAGAGAGACGCGTTACGGTCTGAGTTTGAGAGAGGGAGGGATACTTCTGATTCCAGATAGATGGAAGAGAAAGAAATGGTTATAATGAAGAGAAAACATGAACGCGGTAGTGGGTGAATTTGGTTGGAGGGAATAAGAGTGGGTTATATGATAAGTCAAAAATCTGGAGGGTGTTTTGGGTATGCAATAATCTCACTCATTTTTTATGTGGAGGAATACACAAATCCCACCATTTTCAAGGGGAATGTTTATCCTGCCCAACAAATGATTTTGATAACCCTGGGAATTTAAAATTATTTACAAAACTATACCTATGTCTTACCTAACTAGGTAATCAAGAGGGTAATCCTCGATTCCCTTATACATTACCGCGTATCAAACGCCCCCTTAAGTGTTTGTATTAGAAACTAGAAAATGAGTGTGAAATGATATGAGAAATACTTCGCATCCGTCCAAATTCATCGATCAGTCTTATTGTGTGATCAGACAGCAGGCACCAGAGATTTGATACAACATATATGAAAAGCACTCTAATTGCACTACAAAATACAATGTCTATCCCGAATTTTTTTTACCTATCCCGGCATTTAAAAACGACGGGATAGGGAGTAGCAGCGTTTCTAAAAACACCGCCAGAAACACTGGCATATCCACTGTCAGAATAGATAAAAGATATCTCGGCATTTTTTATCTACTCTGCTATAGAGGGTATCTATGCTGGCGTTTCCAATAAAAAATGCCAAAATAACCATGTTAATAAAAAAATGAAAAAGTTATCTATCCCGGCGTTTTTGGCCAAAGAAACCGGTATAGGCTTTTTTTAAAAAAATTAAAATTATTTTTAAAGTATATATTTTTTAATATATATATACTTTTGAAAAAAAGGAATACTCTATTAGTGAAAGGGAGCTAATATCATAAGCAAATCTACAGAACAACAATTTCATACCAAATTTTTGCATGCATTTACATCTCAATTACTTGCTAGAGCTGCCAAACAAGTCCTTAGGAAAGAAGTTATGTATGTTCCTTCGCACCAATCACCTCTTTGTAAAATCCTATGCATAAGTAGACATACTTAGTAACTAGTAACCCTAACTGCCTCAAGATTTTATGGTTTATATTTCCCTCCTTCCCTTCCCTGCCTAATTCATCACATAAGTTTTTGATTATGCAGTGTTTTTGCATCAAATCGACAATAAAATGTTATGACTATAAAGTTCATCACATTGAACCTTGTCTAACCAAACTTGTTGGGAAAAAAAAATCTTGCAAAAAAATCAATAGTAGAATGAAACACTTCACCTGCATTTTCCCTACCCACAACAACTTACAGTTGGTACCTAATTTCTGGCTCCAAATTCATATGTACAAGATGGAGAAACAATCACTTCAATATTTTACCCTTCTCATAAAATGTTCAAAAGTCTGGATGATTGACCGATTGGAGACAATGAGACCAACAGATAGTACATACAATTCTATACTCAAGTTACCCTAAAGTGGGCATGAAACATCTTTGATGCTAAAAAATATTCTCAAAGCTAACCTGGTTCTTCTGATTGCGTCCATACATGCCTCCCAACATTCTCTGCATATTACTCATTCCTTGCTGAAGCCTAGTCATCTCAGTCCTCAGATCATTCTTAACATGGTTCTTCTGATAATTTATAAAAGTAGTGCATCTCAACATTAGAACAAGTGCATGAGCTATACAAATTTTCATTTTTTTCAATAAATTGAGGATTTGCAAGCCCAACTGTAGTGTTTTGCATCAAGTACAAGCTAGGACGAATATACATTTTGGTACAAACTAGCATTTTTTAGAAGAAAAAGCGAAATATCAAATGCTGATTTTTCCACATTCGTTACTACTCATACAACTAGGACATGGAATTTGTGCTTGGTATTAGTTCATATTTGCCCAAAATTTTATAATCCATAAAACCAATGCACCGAGAACACCAGGTTTGCATTATACACAGTTTGCATTATTACTACAAGTAAAGGGCATACACGATCAAATTGTAGTTTTTCTGGTCTAGAACCTACTTTTCTACCAAGAAGATCAAAAAATAATATCTTTTGAAATGTAATGTTCCTTAGTATATGTAAAGCAATAAAGTGATACATTTTTCTGAATATTGATTTTGATTGTCAGGATTAAACTACTAAGTTACAATGTATGAAGTGTTGATTTCTACTGAAAACCTCTCTTAGGATCTTGTTGAGTTATTCGATGCAATCAACACAAACTACCAAGCACATATGAGATCATACCAAACACACCAAAGCACACACAAATTTGTCCCGATTAAGGCTTTCGCCTTAATCTGGGGGAGAAGAAACCCAAGATGTTATTTAACTAGAGAAGATACAAGAATATTACAATTCTCACTACGACCCTCTTTCAAGCCTCACCAGCAAATACTAGTTGTTTACAATTAGAGAATCACTCAATCTCTCTTTCAATGAAGTACTCTCTCTCTTAACTCTCAATGAAGGCCAATTACAACAATATATAGAGATTTAGAGAAACCCTATTTTGATATCTTGAAACAATAGCCATTGGATATTCCTGAAGAGATAACCCTACGATAAGAGTCGTAAGATCTGATTTGAAGAGCAAGTTCGGCTTCTCACGAATCACCAAGACCCGACCCAAATAATCCATCAGCGCCGCGTTCGGTCGACCGCACTTCAAGGTCAGTCGACTGTCCCCCTCTCGGGAACTTCTGCATAGTAGGCGGCGACCGCACCCCAAGCACGGTCGACCGCAACTCCACCTGCTACTACTGCTGCTGACTATTTCCCTTGCTTCCACTCCGTCTCCGATCGCCTCAATTCCTCCATCGTCTCATCGTCTTCGTATCCAACATAGTATGCAAGACATAAACTCAACAATCTCCACCTTGGATTGCATACTCATAAACCACTTGTGTGATTTAAAACCTTCTAGACTATTTTCCTTCTCTTCTTGCAAACAACTCGTTTCGATGGTTTCCTCTGCTAGTTGAATCTATCTCCACCTGTTTTTCTCCAACTGTATGCCCCCCTCAAGGGCACACCCCAGTAGATGTAATCAAGGTTTTAAATCTCGGATTTCGGACTCGTCTCGGCAAGGGGAGTTTCGTCTCGGATCGGAGATATCGGAAGAGATTTCGGGGAAATGAGATCATCTCAGATGTTCATTTCGGACACTCAATAAATATATATTTATTGCTACTAAACAATATATAAAATGTTCTACATGTCATTTAACATTAATATGTTTATTTACTACTTTCTAATGCTCTATAACTCTTAACATTTGTTGTATTCTTGTTGCAGGACCAAAATGAGATGACTTCACTATATACAAAAAGCTAAACAAACTGAAAACAAGATAGAGGAATTTGTAAATTCATGTTGTAATGTTGTATGAGAAATATGCACTATTTGGCTACTAAATAATCTATTCATTTGGATATTGTATTGTGGCTACAAAGATTTTGTAAATTCATGTTGTCATTTGATTAAAGTTATTGGATGTTGCTATAATCTGTGCTCTTTGTATTGCAATTATGCAAATTGTGGAAATGTAGAAAACAGAAGGAGAAAAATAGTTCAAAGAGTACCTTGGCCCATGTACAGCTTCATGTTCAAAATCATTGTGATGAGTAACAAAAGGTCTAGCAGCTGCTCCTGGGCACAACCGTTAGCCCCTCACCAAAGGGCATGAAGCCATTATTTATATTTGTGTTGGATGAGAACTGCAAATGAAAACAGTTTTGTTAAACTCAATATTTCTCAAGATTTGGTTTCAAATCTTCTCCATTTTTTCTGACCGAAAATAATGGAGCATCGAATGCTATTGAAAATAATAGTAATGAAGATACCTTTGTTATGTATATGGATCACCAGGTTCTTGATGCAAAAGAGGCCGCGAAGCTGTTCCTACAAACTGTTATCCCAGGTTCTTGATCACTAGGTTCTTGATCACCAAACTGTTATCTCCGGTTTCATGTTCCTCCTGATAATCCAAAAGAGTACAAAAAACATTGTATGATCACTAATTCTAAAACTCAAAATTGGAAGAAAAGATTTTCCAATTATTTATTCAATTACCAGTTGACTTACCAGCTTACAAACAGACCTGTCGAAGAAAGAGTAACCTAAAACTTCTGATAAGATCTTTCCACTGTGGGTAGTTTTCCCAGAACCCAACCCATCATTCCTGTATTTTAGAAAGACATGTTCACATATCAAAATAAAGTAAATGGGATATTTGGACATCATATAATTAACCTTTGGTCACTAAGAGCATCCACAGTAATATTTCGAGTATAAAGAGCTTACTAATGAAATAAATGAAATAATTGAGAGGTCAAGTATAAAGGCTTATTGAATTATAAATGTCCTGGAGTATGAGTCGATACATGTAGGAACTACACATGGTTACCTACTACAGGTCCAACATGATGCTATGCTCCTTATAATATGTATATTCTGGTGCCACATACAGCATAACTGATCCATTCGTATTTTCTTTGACTTCCTTGAGTAATTAGCAGTTTATAACTTGGATCCTCATTTTAAACCCATGGTAGCGAAATACTAAAAAAGAAAAAGAAAAAAACATACCTTGCCAGAATTTTCTTTATTTCCTACAGTAGTTTGACAAGCAACTGAGCAAGCCTCCAAGACTCAGGTCTGACAAGCAAATAAGTGCAAAAGTGATTAGGACCAGGTGAAACGTCCTTGCCTCTAATGCCAAGGTTGAAAACTTGTATAAATTTATTCACTGACAAATATGTTAAAAGGGGACAAGAAGCACATAAGGATCAAGGGTGATCAACTGAAACCTGATCCAATAAGAGCTCGAGTATCAACTCCTCATACTCTCCAACAACTTGTTTGCACTCAATGCAGACAATTCCTTCTGCACCGATAGCGTGATTCACCTGAGTAATAACAGTCTGAAAACAATAAGAAGATGATCATTGAATCATTGATGATATTTGATACATATTATTTGAAAAGGGAACAGGAAAAGTCAGAACCTATGTTATAAGAACATTTATAAAATTATAACAAGAAATTGCAAATAATTTTAGAATGCGTAACAAGAATGCAATTTATATGAATTTCACAATGCAAATATTACAATTTTTTTCTAGATCCTCTGATTTCTAGCAATTAGATGATCAAATTTCCATCAAACTGTAAGATAAGAAAATCCCCCATATCAAACTGTAAGATAAGAAAATAAGATGATCAAATTTAATCATTAGAGAAACATAAATTAGGTTTTCCTTGTTCACAGCTTACAAGAAAGCATATCTTTGCAAAAATATCCAGAAACACTTAGTAGCAGTAGAAGTAAGCACATGTGGAACAGCAGTAAGCTAAAACAAACAGATAGAAAAGTTAATAATAGTAAACAATTAACAGAAAATGAAAACGAAGAAGAAGAAGAAGAGAGAGAGAGAGAGATTGGGTGGGGGCTCACTGGCGACGAAGTAGAAGAGAGTTTGGTGAGAGCGTGAGCTTCAGTTGAGAGAAGGGGGAGCTTCGGTTGACAGTTGTTTGGCGACGAAGAAGAAGAGAGAGCGCGGGAGATTGTGTGGCAGTTTGGCGCGAAAAGAAGGGGAGGTTGTTTCTTCTTCAGATCTTTGGCGCGAAAAGATGAGAGAGAGCGGGAGGTTGTTGACGAAGAGTCGAAGACGAGCTTTAGTTGGCGCGAAAAGATGAGAAGAGACTGGAAGATGAGCTTCAGTTGGCTGGCGGTGGAGATGGGTTGGCGTCGACGAAGACTGGTCGGCGACAAAGAATGGAAGGCGACGAAGACTTGGCGACGGCGAAGACTGGAAGGTTGGCGACGACGAAGACTTGAAGACTCGAAGGCGCGAAGCGATTACCAGAAGACTCGACGACGAATACTCGAAGAAGAAAGTAGTAGAGGCGGCGGGAGACTGGGAGATAAGTAGAGAGAATAGAGATTGAGAACGAAATAAGAGATTGAGAAGGGAAGAGGAAGAGATTAGAAGTGATTTAGGGTTAGTTTATAGGGTAACGGGTTAGGGATTTAAGCCCCAAACCCATTAACGATTATTTCGGATGCGAAATAGCCAAATATCGGCCGATATGTATCGGGCGAAATATCGGACTTCTCGGCCGATATTTCAACTTTTCGGTATCAAACGAAAAATGGCTCGGAAATCTGATTTCGTTTCGCTGAAGCACCCGATACGAGATCTCGGCCGATATTTCGGCCGATATCGCCGATATTTAAAAGAGTGGATGTAATCATGGAGGTGTCACCCTCCACACGAACTCCACGTACCTCAAGGCTCTCTCCACCTTCCGACGATATTCGAACGTCGCAGTCTCGCTCGAATGATTCTAGTGACGGCAAACTTGATAATGTTTTAGGAACAATGGGCTTCAAACCACTTGGTCAAGGTTTCCTGTTCCTCCAAAGCTGATACAGGTTGTGCTGACCCTACTCAATCTCCCTCTCACCCTTCATCACCGTGCGATAACTTTTCCAAACTGAACGAACTTCATCTGGATCTGTGTACCTGCAGCCTCGAGCTTCTAAAGTTCTCATGGATATAAGGCTCCGCTTCATCAAAGGAATATACATGCCCTCCTCTAGTTTGTCCCCTTCCGTTTATTATCTTCGACTCATTTGTTTTCTCACGCCTTACTTCACAATTCTTGTTAATCTTCGTTCCCACACAACGACATGAGGTAAATTTGTATGTAAAAACCGTTACTTCACAAATCTTATCAACCTTCGTTCTCACACGACGACATGATGCAAATTTATAAGTAGAAACCATCTCCCTCTCAGAGCAAACTTGAGAAGAACTAACCGAATCAAAAGAACCACCTGTATTCACATCTAAGGAACTTGAAACAAAAGCACTGTTTAAGCCATCACCTGATTCAGCGGCACTTGATTTGGCACCCCTCTAACTCAACCGCTTGCAACAGTCTCTCATGTAATGCTCAATCCCTTTGCACTGGTGGCCATGGACCTTTCCCCAACATACACTTTCCTTTCCAATCAAAATACAATCTACCTCCAAGCAACTCACAGAAGTTGATGCCGATTTCTGACTCTCCTTCCTATGTACATCCTCTTCTAATCCCTTGATCATACCTGCTATGAAAAACTTCTCCTTGGTAGATTTCTCATCTAGCACGGTTATCATGTTGGATGGATTTGGTGATGAATATATCGAGTTGGAAACCCTTAGATCAACTGCGTTGAACGTCCTCAATTCAGAAAAATCCATATTGAACTCCACTACATGATCTAGAAGAGCGGTACTTTCCTTCATTGAGAAATTCCACAACTTTCCTTACTGATGCATACGACCCTGTAATGACGATCCCGAGTAGTCAGTTCTGAATCTTGCCCAAAGACTCGCCGCGCTTCTCCTACACCTGACTTCACTCATCGAATACACGGATTAAACTCGAGGCTTCTGAATAAATTTTCTTCCACATCTCCTGCTTTGTGCCGATTTGTCTCCCTTTATCTCCTTCTGGGACTAGATCCAAATCCTGTTGAACCGATGCTTCATGCATGTCCTCCTTCAAGAGATCAAAGTTGATCTTACCTTTGAACCGCTTGATCTTCGTGATCTGATCTGCCATCTTCTCCAAGGAACTCGAACAAACCCTTTACCTCGAAGCTCTGATACCAATTTAGGGATTTCTACCGAAAATCCCTCCTAGGATCTTGTTGAGTTATTCGATGCAATCAACACAAAATACCAAGTACATATGAGATCATACCAGACACACCAAAGCACACACAAATTTGTCCCGGTTGGGGCTTTCGTCTTAATCCGGGGGAGAAGTAACCCAATATGTTATTCAACTAGAGAAGATACAAGAATATTACAATTCTCTCCACAACCCTCTCAAGCCTCACCAACAAGTACTAGTTGTTTACAATTAGAGAATCACTCAATCTCTCTTTCAATGAAGTACTCTCCCTCTCTTAGCTCGCAATGGAGGCCAATAACAACAATATATAGAGATCTAGAGAAACCCTAGTTTAATATCTTGATACAATAGCCATTGGATATTCCTGAATAGATTACCCTACGATAAGACCCGTAAGATCTGACTTGAAGAGCAAGTTGAGCTTCTTACGAATCACCAAGACCCGACCCAAATAATCCATCAGCGCTGCGTTCGGTCGACCGCACCTCAAGGTCGGTCGACTGTACCCCTCTCGAGAACTTCTGCATAGTAGGGCGGTAGACCGCACCACAAGTACGGTCGACCGCAACTCCACCTGTTGCTACTGCTGTTGACTGTTTCCCTTACTTCCACTCCGTCTCCGATCGTCTCGATTCCTCCATTGTCTCATTGTCTTCGTATTCAACATAGTATGCAAGACATAAACCCAACATGAAGTTCCTCTTTGCTTAATAGCAACAGAAGCGGGACCTGGATGCTCATAAAACATATAACATATTAAGACTTTGACATACATGAGATTTGATGAAGATTTTAGTTCACAGTTCATACTATGGTTACCTCATAGGCTATAAGCTAAAGATTTAAACAGATATATACACCAATATGGATATTTACTATATGCAAATAGTTGACTGTTAAATAAAAAGCCACTAAATGTCAAATAGTACTTTCAAATATGAACATCATCTGTCATTAGTTTGTTGAGTCCTAACAGTTAACATCTATGCATAGATCACATAGCAATTAATTGTATTTGTTCTTTAACAACATCATGGACTCTCCAGCATAACCCGAACAACTATGCTTAGTTTTTAGTCAACCACAATGACCTTCTTTAGTGTCAAGGCCAAAACATATCTCTACTATTATAATGGGAGAAGGCCTTAGTGGTATTGGTCATTGATTTTTTTTTTTTTTTTTTTTTGTCATTTTGAAGTCAGGTCCATTTTGGTAAATATTTTCGAAAGTGGACCAGTTTGGTAAATATTTTCGGCAGTTGATCAGTTTGGAAATTATTTTCCTTATTTTGTCCTTTTCCTGCTTCCCCGCGTGCACGTGCGAAAGTGGCCCAGTTTGGTACATATTTTCGTCAGTGGATCAGTTTGGGAATTATTTTCCTTTTTTTTTTGTCTTTTCCTTTCTTCCTCCACGTGCATCGCACGTGCATGATACTAGTGCTAATTAATGCAAAAAGAAATTGCAGAATAGAAACAACGAAGCCAGTAAAGAAGATGAAAGATGACTCTAGGAACGGTACCTTTGGCCATGCAGAAACAATGCAAGTTGTCCTAATTAGAGAATCAAGACAGGCAAACTGCTCAAGTAGGCATTCTCTCGTTTGGTGTTAAGTTATTGCATCTCCTTGCGAACAACGGAATTAAGTTATGGTAACTAAAGTTATGCGAAGCAATATCTCTTAACTTTAGTTGTCCACTTCCACCAAATCACATCTAATCTATCTCAACCTACACAAAATGAATAAAAATTCAAACTTTACCATTCAAATCACCAAAGATGAGAACTTTACCAGGAGATACAACAGCCGAAGTGTAATATCCCGCAAAAATAGCATATGGCTATTTTGCATCGTAATCTGTGCGCAATTGAAAATTGCACGCGATTATGTGTTTTCCTAATAACAATTGATTGTTATTGAGAAATATCAGATTTATTGTCTACTTTATTTTATAATTTTGAAGGATTATTACGAGGTAGTTTTAATGTATTTTTGTATTGTTGGTATTGTTAAAGTAGAGATTTTGGGCTTATTTGAAATATATTTGAGATTGGGGGCTTATAGACAATTATCCCTTACATTAATTATCTACCTATTTATTTATTCATTCACTTTTACTAAACTCCCCCATCTTTTCCTTCCCTCTTCTTTCCTTCTTCCCGTCCTGGTCCCATCCCGACCCCAAAGAAAACCCATTTTGCCGATCACTTCCCTCGCTCAAATCTCCTCAATTTCTTCGCCGTTTTCAAATTAAATTGAGGGATAGACTAATAGAAGGGTTCTCTACATCGTGGCGGTGTCCATTTTTCGAAAGAATTTCGGGAAGGTAAACCCTAGATTATTTTATTGTATAAAATTTAGTGTGGCTAATTTCTATTGAGTAGGAGTATTATGGTAGGAAGATGGGAAGGGTAGATGCGAGAAATTAGCAAGTTGTTAAAGAATTTATAAGTTGCTAATAAATTAGGGTTTGGGGTTTGTAAAAGAGAACTATATGTGTATGAATTAGTTCTCGTATTGTGGTAGAAATTGTAGTAGGACTATTAGAATAATTTTGGAGTGCTTTTAGTAATTGTTTGAAAATATGAATCTCGTCGGAATTTGAATGTCACGTGCAAGGCATGTGTGTATCCCAGGCGTTCAATTTTCATTAGAATGCCTGTGTGATATTGGAGTTTGTATTATTATTTTCCCGTAACTGGTTTGGATGATTTGAGTTTTAATTGCTTTGAAATTTGATAATAGGGTATACTAGCGACCTTAGATGCGTGCTGGCGTTTCGAGTCTTCGCGGGATATTTTGTGAGTATGATCTCTTTTATTTTATGTACATGATGTGTTATGAAGATTTTAAATTACGATTTGCTATGTATTTCCGATTTCGTATCTTAGTATAGCATGGGTGTTTTGAGCTAAGAATTTGTGTGGACACTCTTGTATGTGTCCACAACTATAGTTTAAATTTTATAAATTTTCGAGGTCGTTTGATACCTTAAAAATTGTGGAGTGCAGCTGGTCTGAAAGGACAGAGCTGAAGCCGATTGCTTTTGGACCGAAGTCCAAAAGGTCATAACTAATTGTATATGTATGATCTCTCAATGTAATTGTTTTCTATGGGCCGGATAAGGGCCAAGTGGGGTCACTAATTGAGAATAGGACTATAGTGTTATTTTCATTGTAAATGTGAACAATAAGACCTTGAGTATTGATATTTTCACCTAGAAACCAAGTGGTGATTAATGAAGAAGTTAAGCGGTGTTAGATGAAATACGGTTATGCATGGGTATGTATATAATCAATGCATGCTTATATGCGTACTTGTTGTGAAGTGTGGTGCACACTGAGTGCACTAGTTTGGTGCATGTGCGGGTCAACTCTTAGCATGATTGGAGGCTAGGGTGAACCCTAACTAAATCAAGGTGAGACTTGTTGAGATTCAACTAGGTTGGATTCACTTTGAACCTAGCATGATTGGTAAGGAAAGGCACTAGTTGGGCATTGTACTCTCCTGTCAAGGGGACACGTGCGGCGTGGTCTCGTCTGGAACACGTGCGGCATGGTCTCATCTGTTGATTTCTGGGAATTAGTGATAAGGACTGTATGGTGGAAATTAGGGAATGGACCCTCTAAATCCACCTAAGATTCTATGTTGTTTAATGCGAACAGGGAGCAGAGCAGGGCTCTAGGACTCTCGGTGGAGCAGGTAGGACCTGCAGGGTCACCTTTATGTTCGTAACAACTTTTGGGTAAGATCCGGGAGGACCACAGGGGCCGGGCAGGAGTATGACCGGGGAGTGGCATAGGACCACAGGATCTCGGCATACATAATGACATAACTAATAATTTCTGACTGCAGCGGCGGAACTAGACCGAGCAACTGCAATCTTACCAGTCACTAGATGAATGTCAGAAACAGAAAAGAGTACAAGAGTAGGATCATGGCGAGGGATTGAACCCTACCATCTGAAGAATACGAACTCGATTTGGGAAGTATGTAGTATGGGATGCATACGTTTCCAAATCAAGTTTGCATTAGATTAAGAGCATGGTGTGCATATGAGTTGTGCATTAGAATCTAAATCATGACATACACGAACACTAGGAAATCAGGATATACGCTTATTTTCCATTCAAGCTGAATTGTGAGTATGATAGTTGAACTGTATAATGAATGTGAAAGTGATGTATTGAGAGATGTGATGGTATATGCTGTAAGAAATGAGTGAATGCGATGTTATGTGATATGAGATTGCGAAAGAATATAAGTCGTGAGTCTGTAAATGCAAATGAATGGTAATTGAGGTGCAGTTATGTGAGAGTAAAGTTATTTGTGAATGTAAAGCTTTATGGGAAAATAAAGCCATAGGAATACTTGCATAAGGCGTAAAGTGATGGGTCTTAAGCGACTAATTTGGAAATGATTTTCAAACTAAGGATAAGTATGTTGTGAGCGGGTATGGATAAGCATACAGGAAATGACTCGGAGAGTATTTGATGTGAATTCCCATTTATGATGTTTACGTGTTCAGATTTCTAGTAAAGTTTGATTATCTTGGTATTCGTAAGTTCGTTCTGTTTTACTTATAAGTTTAATTTATTTGCTTAATTAATAGACTATACTCACACCAGGAATGGCTAACTCCTTAGTGTTTGGGGGGTTAGGGAGTCTCTGGACTACCCTAGACCCCTACTGTTACAGGTCCTCAGCAGTGTAGAGGTGAGGTGTAGATTCATGTTTCTGTGGTATGTTTTATAAGTTATTTTCTAAAAACCTTACATCGTTTTCAAAGAAATTTATGGTTTTTATTTGATATTCGATATTCTATTATGAGTTTGGCCCCCAGAGCATACATATTGATTGCCTGTATGTCTCTGCTCATTTTGGCCTGGGGAGCCCGTGAAATTATTGTCTGTGATGTGAGCTACGGAATTTAGAGCAGAATTTCGTAAGCTTTTTGTGTTTCGGGGCAGAAATTTCAGGGGAGATTGACCAAATTTTCTTTGAAATATAACTATCTTAGTTTATGTTTAAAGTGATATAGAAATTGAAAGAATTGATTTTGGAGTCAAAAAGGGGGGCGTTACAGTTTGATATGATAAATTGATATTCATAATTATTGATGTATTAACTCTGATAGCAATAAAAGTGTTTTAAATTTCCGTGCTATTTACTGTGTTGAGATGCATTTGAAGGCAAAGATCTTGGTGATGTCACAGATGTCCAGTAATGGGGATCCGGGGCGCTACACGAAGTCCTGCGAGAACCCGTGGCGAGGAGAGGCTAGCATCGGGCTCGGGATTCGAGGAAGGGACGGCGACGGCAAGGTGGGGAGAGGGACAACGACTTTGACGCCTTAGAAGATGACGACGACAGTGACGAGTGAAGGCTTTGAGATGTCGGTCGATCGGGGAAGAACAGGAGGGTGGGAGGCGATGGCAATGCGATTGGAGCTAGGGTTTGAGAGATGGAGGTCGGGCAACTAGTATAGTCAGGGGTTTGAGAAATTTGGGGTTTTGAGAAAGAAGGAAAAGTAAAGGAAACTGGTGGGGTTTGGGGATTTAAGGGGTGGCGGGGGTTCTATCCCGGCGGTGTGCTAGATAATGCGGGGATATTAGCAAACCCGGCGTTGTATAAAGGCGTCGTTACAAAACGTTAGGATATACCGCTTGGATTTTCGGAGGGGTCTAACCCGGCGTTTGAGCAAAAGGCAAAAGGCCCTACATTTTGTAGTGTTGTGATCGGGATACAAGAAACAGATACATAATATATATGATTATAGATACAAACCTCAATCTTAGAAATTTCTCATCCCATCTTCACATAAATGGTTGCATATCTTCCTTAACTTGTTGAAGCTTTTTTTATCAGGATTACCTAAATTTCAAGGAAAAGAGCAACACTACAACATCAAGCACATCAAGCAGTGATAAAATTATCTTACATATAAGCAGAACCATTAGTAAAACCTAATATTTCCCCAACATGTAAGTAAAATGAAAGCATCAATGAAGTTATTTTTTAAAATAATTTAAAAAATAAGCTTCGCTACGCAAATACCTTAAAAACATATGCTTGTGAACCCCTTTTTATGCTTGTGAACCATTAGTAAAACCTAATATTTTCCCAACATGTAAGTAAAATGAAAGCATCAATGAAGTTATTTTTAAAAATAATTTAAAAAATAAGCTTCACTACTCAAATACCTTAAAAACATATGCTTGTGAACCCCCTTTTATTTTTAGTAACAAATCAATGGTGAAAATCCACATTCTTACAAAATTTATTGAGAGCAACAAATCAATACTGGAAATTTAAGCAACTACTTATTCCAAAACTACCCTAGCAAATTTGACCTTTATCATGAGATCTAGAAAGCAATAAAACTCAACTTCAAACGCCATGGGCTGGCATCCCATTCCTCATACAAAAGAAAACGATTGTTGAAGTGTAAGTGTTTTTTAGCACACCAACTGTTTGATGAAAAGCCTAAGAGAGAAATAGTCCTCCAATTTAAAAGTACCAGCAGATGTAGGCATGGATAATAGTAAGAAAAATATAATTAATGACAAGTAGATCACTAACTTCATCAGCTTATGCTTAATGAGTTGACTCAAGATAACTCTAACAGAAAGAAACATCAACAGTTATTTATAAAAAAGTAGAGGTAGAAAAAACCGATCAGTAACATATAATAGAAATACAAATGAAAACTATGTTTTATGCATTTGAAATTACCGAAGTTAGTGAAAGTTCTTCATGATGATTTTTTTTTTGGGGGTGTGGAAAACAATGGAAAATTTTCTTAGAATGACATAAATATGGACATGAAAGGCTAAAACAAGGATAGTATGCAGGTGAAAAGATACCTGAATAAGGTGTGATAATTTGCCCCGACAAGAAGAGTCAATCATCCTCCAGCACGCTATACTGTTGAATCCTCAGTTTAATGCCTTCACAAAACTCAAGTACCTAACATAGGAACAGATTGCCCATCTACCATCAGAGTTGTCTCTGTACAAGATAAGCTTAGGACAGTGGGTTGCCGTATGCAGCAAGCTCATGTGTGCATCCTACTATGACAATATGGGTTGCAGGGGACTTAACGCAGGTCGCCAATGACCTCATGGAATTCCTAGAGATTGGTAGTGGGAGCAATCCATTTCAGGATGCAAATTTTGATGTCTATCCCAGTCGTATGTTTTGGTGAAGACAACAGATGTGCTGATCATGTTGTAAATCTCTGTAGAGGCAAAAATAGACAATGCAAATAAGGGATTGGAAGTCTTATGTCTTTGATATGTTGCTTGATGCAGATGCGAGATGATGCGTGTTTGCAAGGGAGTATGCTTGTTTACTAGCTATCAATAATGATAATAAAATAAAAAAAATTGCAACATAAGATTGAAAGCAGGCACATAAATTTTGACAAGAAATGCAAATGAAGTCTTACCATCACATTGAAGGGCTAAGTTGATCTTCAGGTTATGCACTGAATAGTGTTGTAAAACTAATTAGCATCTGAGCCAATTGCAGAGACCAATCAACCTAATTGTCTGCCATCTTTGCAATTAGCTGCCGAGTATAAACAGGACAGACAGAAGTCAGGTGTTTACAAGTGTGTGAAGAAAGTAAAACAAATTTATTAGTAAGATTAATAAACTCACATTACCTCTTTGCACCATCTTTCCCACAGTTCTTTGCTTCATCTCTATGCCTTCTGAAATCACAGTTCTTTGTAAGTGTGTGGATTGAGAGAAACAAAATCACACTTCCGTCTAACCTCTTCTTCTCTGCTTCCTCTATTCGCTCTCTGAAATCACCCAATTTCCACCATGCTGGTGTTTCAGAGTTACTTACATCTGGGTTTAAGAACATGGAAACTGAGAAATAATGAAACAAGTAGAAAATGAGGAAATAGATTATTGATGAGAAAATAAAAAATAGTAGAAATCAACAACACTATTACCATAACATTAACGACTAATTTGATATCTTCCGGTTACTCACATATGGGCGAAACCACATGACATGATATCAGCCTAACTGCCATCTCTGTAATTATCTTCTGGGTACACAATAGGAAACAGAGTGTAAATATGTGAAGAATGTAAAACAAACAAACTGTATTAAAAATGACTCACATTTCCTCTTACTTCTCACCGTCTCTCCCACACTTCTTTGTTCATCTGTTTGAGTAATGCAATCTCCACTGTTTAGCTACTGAGTATATATACATACTAATCAGTCAGTTAATTGCAACAGTGTGAATAAAGTAAAACAAATTAACGACTTATCCAAAAAATCAAATTCCCTCTTACATTTTCTTCTCTGCTTCAACTATTTGCTCTCTGTAATTCCAATTTCCGACACAGCCTCTCAAAACCCAATTTTCGGATCAGGTGACTAGATATTGAAGAAATAAAATATTCATGAGAAATAATGAACAAATAAAAATCAACAAAGACATTACTAGGGTATTTGTTTAAAACGAACTAATCTTTATGTACAAATGCGAAGCACATAGGATTAGAATTCTTAAATTCAAATAAGAGGATTAAATATAACCAAGCCATTAGTAAAACCTAGTTTCTCTCCAGCATGTAAATAAAATTAAAGCATCACAGAAGTTATTTTTAAATAAATAATAAGAAAAATAAGCTTCACACTCAAATACCTATGAGACATGTATATCATTGTAAATCCTCCTTTATTTTAAGTGAATCGGAAACCAAAAAAAATGCTCAAATGTCAAAAAAGATCTTAAGAGCAACAAATCAATAATGGAAATTTAAGCAAACCCATGTTGTTTTTCCAAAAACACCAGCAGCAAATTAGTTCCTAATCATAAGATTTAGTAAGCGATAAAACTCAACTTCTAAACCTCACGAATAGGAATCACATTCTTCCTACACAAAAAGGATGGTTAAAAGTGTAAATTTTTGTGACATAGTCCTCCAATTTTAAAGAACTAGTATGTATACATGAATGATAGTAAGAAAATATAAACCTGTGGTACCATGAGCAAGAGACTTACATCGTCCTTTTAATGCAGATCCTGAACACACATTCCTTTTGGCATGTCAACAAAATGGTAACCGATCCTCCACCATTACGACCCAACTCCTCCACCATTACGTCCCAACGACAAATAGTCTGGACCAAATAACAACAAAAAATACTGTTAACAACCCTAATATATTCACCAATTCATATGGAAAAACAAGTAAAAGTCGTGTCTTTACAAGGAGAAGCAAGTAAACTTCATCTTTTTCTTCTCGATTCTGCAATCCCAAGTTGGAATTTCTCATCTACAATTTTCAAGAGATGTGATATTAATGGAAGAATAATCAGGGCCAGAAGAAATGAAACAAAAGATACGGTAGAACTAGGACAGTTATTGAAAATGTAATTTTGATGTCATTTTTAGCATGTGTTTGTGTGGCTGCAGTAAAGACGGCATGCTAGATATGCATGCGAGTTCATCGTACGTATCCTAATATGCCAATATGGGTTGAATTGGACCCAATGCAGGTTATCATTGCCATTAACAGCTGGGTGTCTATCAGGGCCGGCCCTGAGTTCCGGGGGGCCCTAGGCGAACTTCCGAAATGGGGCCCCCCTACCCCATACATTTTTAAAAAAACATGCAAAAAAATTTTTTTGCCAAAGCAAATTTTGCAAAATTTGCACATTGTTCAAAGCAAAATATACAAAATATAAATCATTGAATAACATTTTTTTTTGATCATATTGAATATCAAGTTTCTCATAAGCATCATACATATATGCAAAATAGAGTGAAAACATATAATCAAATATGCAAAACCTGTCAATGGAAAGCTCTGATTGTAACTCATTTAATGTTTGACGCTGCATCAACAATTCACCTCCACATCTATCTAGATGAAATGAAAATTATGAATTAGAAACAGAAAATTATGAGATGAAAATGAAATAGCACTGAAGTAAAGAAATGAAACATAGGAGAAACATAAACATTAAGGAGTTATACCTACATCATTAATCATCCCAGTGCATGACTTCTTCTCGCATTCCGTGCAGCAAACTCACTAATTAAATGTTCATAATCAAGCTTTTCTACCATCGCCTTCTCAATACACAGTAAGCCTAATCCATTCAATCTCTCTTGAGACATGGTTGATCGAAGATAAGACTTGACAAGTTTCAACTTCGAAAAACTTCTTTCTGCAGAAGCAACAGTAACTGGTATGGTCAACAAAATACGATACGCAATCCATGCATATGGAAATATACCATCCATCCTTTGCAAATAATTAAGCACATCAATTGCTTTTCTTGCTTCCGATGGTACAATTAATCTGAGGCGCTTCAACTCTAAAAACAGATCATCCCTATTAATATCATAATGCGAGTCGTGATGTAGGAACTCTTCAAGAGTGGCACAGCAAACTTTCAACTCATCATCATGTAGACTTCTCAACTTCTCCAAATCAAACAAAAATCCAAAGATTTTTTCATATTTGACAAATTGTTCAAACCTACTGTTGAGTGAAGAAATAGCTTGATCTACTACAGTTAGGAAGTAATGAATCCTAAATTCCTCTTCAGGTGATTGTGTTGTTTCTTCACTGCCACTTTCATCAAATTTCCTCTTTCTATGGATGACACGCTTCTTTATGAAAACAGGTTCAACTCCCAATTTCTCTGCAATTATTTTAGCTTCAGTCATAGCCTCCATAAAACCAGTTTCTCTGTACTCTTCAAAAAACGCAATGAGCCCTTTTAATTGAAGTATAGCAACATCAATATGCATGTCTTCCTCTTGCAAGTATTTACTGACAGAATTAACAGTAAATAATATATTGTGACAAATAATCATACCCAGTAAAAACTCCCAATTCTCCATCTCATTCGTTGCTAAGGAACTAGCTTCACTCTTGATCTTAGGATCTGCATCACTGTTTGCCAAGTCAATTAATGCATCTCTTATCTCGACAGGTTGAAATCTTATTGCTCTAACACTTTCAACACGGCTTTCCCAACGAGTTTGTGATAATGTCTTAAGCGTGAGATTTGACACATATCCTTTCAAAATATCCCATCGCTTTGTAGAAGATGAAAATATCGTATACAAACGTTGTACAACTCCAAAGAAAGACACAGCTTTATTACAACTATTGGCCATATCACAAATTGCAAGATTAAGACTGTGACAACCACAAGGCGTGTAAAAAGCTCTAGGATTAACAGTTTTTAACCTGTTTTGCACACCTTTGTTCTTCCCCTTCATATTAGAACCGTTGTCATAACCCTGTCCTCTAACATTCAAAATATCAAGCCCAAGAACCATCAGAACATCTTCAAGCACTTTAAAAAGTCCCAACCCAGATGTATCATCTACAACTAAAAATTCTAAAAAGAATTCTTCCACCTTTATCGGACTTTTTGAAACATCAACACACCGTATGACAAGAGACATCTGTTCCTCATGACTTGCATCTGGAGTACAATCAAGTATTACTGAATAATACTTTGCTTCTTTGATTGTTTTAATGATCGCACCTTTTACCTTACTTGCCAACAATTCTATCAATTCATTTTGAATTTTGTGGCTAAGATAATGCTTACGAGATTCACCGCTTTGGAATTTCCTAATGTGTTCTTTCATGGTGGGATCAAATTCGGCAATCATTTCAATGAAGCTTAAGAAATTACCATTATTCTCTTCATAAATCTTCTCATTGTCACCACGAAATGCCAATGCATTTTAGCTAGTGTTTTAATTAAAGCAATAATTCGTAACAAGGCATGTCTCCAATGTTCTTTTTCCTTCATAATTTGTAGTTCCACACATCTGTCAATAACTTCACATTTTCTGAGTCTCGTCTCCAATTCAAGCCAACTTGTCATGCAATTAATGTGGTCTTCACTCTCTTCATGACCTTGAAGTCTATGACTAATATTATGCCATGCTTTGAACCCTTCACTTGACAATTGATGATTGTTCCCTTCTTTCTTAAACAATTTACAACAAAAACAAAACACTTTATCCAAACCAATTGAATAAACAAGCCATCTTCTATCATACTTTTCCCCATTTAACAACATTCGAGTGTAGTGTACACAAGAAAAATGTCTACCTTCGTCATCTTTAGGAAAATCAATATCAACTCTAATAGGCCCTCTTTCAACTAATAAATTCCGAACTTTTTGATCAATAATCTCCCAATTCATTGGATCATAAATATTTATAGGCCTATATTCTTCATTTGGATTTGGTTCTACCTTTTCATCACCCACATCCAAATTAACATTCTCATTCAACTCTTGAACTGGTTCTTCATTTTCATCACCCACATTCAACTGTTGATGTTCTTGAACTTCTTCATTATCATTACCACTTGAGATTGGTTTGTTGGTAAGAAATTTATCAAATGCCCCAACTTGAGATTGTATAAATTTATTTTCTTCTTGTTTCTTCTTTCTTTTTAATGCGCCAGACACATATTTTCGAGGCATGATAAATCTGGAAAAATAAATAAAAATCTGAATTAAGCCTAACATATCAATTTTCAACTTAATTAAGCAACTATTCAACTTCAATAACATAATTAACATAAAATTAAGCAACTCAAACAATTAATGCACATCATTCTTAGTACACACTACACAATTTTTTTTTGATGAAATACACACTACACAATTAATTTCACAATTTTTCGACAACGGGAAAAATCCTTATAATTATCAAACAATTGCTAAAATTAATCTTAGATGCTCCTAAATTATCCTATATTAATGCACATCATTCTTAGTACACACTACACAATAACCATGATTTTCCTAAACCCAAACCCTAGGTTAGGAAAAATTTCGAAACTATTAGTATTAAAATTGAAATCTTACACCTTAAGCGTGTTATTCACGCTCTAAGCATCACTCTACCATGATTTTTGCATAAAGATACGTAAGGTACAAAAATCTATAATCAAAGATAAAAAAAAATATACCTTCACGGAATTCTCTCGAAAAACGGACACTGCCACAAGGTAGAGCACTCTTCACTTAACTTACCCCTCAAATTAATTTGAAATTGGGGGAGTATATAAGTGGATTTGGAAGTTTGAAATTGGGTTTTTTTTTGGGGCTTTCGGTCGGGAACTCAAACAGCAAGAAAGAAAGAAAAAGAAGAAGTCAGAATGAATTAATGGATGAGGAAGAGTTGGAGGGAGGGGGTTTTAAGAAATTGAGTGGGAGGGAGGGGGTTTTAGGAATTTTTTTAATAAATAAACTTTTTTTGTAAGGGAAATTAACATTAAGACCCCCAATCATCCATATATTAAATGTGGGCTTAAATTAAATGTGGGTTGTGGGTTTCGGGTTTTATATCCATTTAAATGTGGATTTGTTTTAAATCACTCAAATTTAAAATTAAATGGGGGCCCCTAATAACAATTTTTTTTTTTACACGTGAAATGCATGCCTATATTTAAAAGCGAAGTTTGAAATTGGGGGCCCCTAATAATTTTTATTTTTTTTTTACGCGCGAAATGCGTGCCTATATTTACAAGGGGAGTTTGAAATTGGGGGCCCCAAAAATGACGATTTCGGTGGGGGCCCAAGGCGGCCGCCTTGCCCGCCTACATGTGAGGGCCGGCCCTGGTGTCTATCTTAATCATATTTTTCCCGAGGATTACAAACTAACAAGTGCCCTGATCATGTTGTGAACCTCTAGAGAGGCTGATTTAATTTGTACAGGTGGTATTAACTTGTACAGGTGGTACTAGGTGTGTGTAGAAATCAACAGCATTCACACATGATATTCATCAGCCTAACTAACTGCAAAAGTGAACTGAGTATAAAGTAAAACAAACTAACTTATTGATAAAGTAAAACACACTAACTTATCGATAAAATAAACTCTCACATTACCTCTTACTTTCAGATCTGGAGAGTAGAAAATGAGAAAATAGAGTATTGATGAGAAATAATGAACAAGTAGAAATCAACCACACAATTACCATAACAAAGGACTAAGTTGATCTTAAGGTTACCTATATATGGATCAACTGCAGGACCACACGGTATCAGCCTAACTGCCATCTCTCTAGTTATCTGCATCCAGATCTCTGTGTATCATAACATGCAATCAATATAACAAACCAAAACAGTAGCATAACAATGATGTGTTTTGCTTCAATTTAATAACCATAGTATCTCTTCCTATTACACCATTTAAAAGGGTGGTTTCACAAGGATGGTTATGCTAGCAGTGAGCACATGATTCAAACCACAACAGGAAGAAATACACTTGATGTTAACAGATTTTTAACTTCCTCATATGAAAACGATCAGTTCTAGATCAATCTTGAGGGGCATTCTGGAGCACATATATCCATGCATACACTTAAACAACAATTTTAAGTATACACACCAAAAGGCAAAACATAAACCGACAGGTTGCAGGTTCACTTAGATGCCCAAAACAATTTAAGTATTTAGTAAATCCTAAGCTAAAAAGGAAAAATGTAAATTGCTAACAAATAATTTTTTACCTCTTTGTACAGATGCCTTCTAATACTAGGGAATACGAACGACATGACCTCATGGCCTCATACTCATATAGAGGATCACACCAGCTGGAGTACACAGAAAAGCATCTTCCAGTCAGAAAATTAGGTCAGACCATTCGGATATCAAAAAATTAATGACTGAAGAAACATATGCTTATATGCTTATTTACAATTAAATAGAATAATACATAAGACTAAATTCAAGAATACATAAGCATCCCTTTTGAGTAAATAAATGCCAAGCTACTCTACATATGAGGTCTATGAGAATATGCTCACAACGAGAACGAAGTCCAAGATTTTCAGCATCAATGCTATCTTACATGTTACGTGTTTCAGAAAACATTATTTAGAGTTTCTCTTAGTGACGTGGAATAGTAAGTAAATATAAATGCTCAAAGTATTTGATTAGTTAACATGATAGAATCCTTGCCCAAACTAGTTCACCCTGCACGGATTTCATTTGTTCACGGCGATTTCAGTCTTTTTCCCCCAAAACCCATCGTCAACAAACTCTTGTATATAGTGTACCAAATCATAGTAAAATAAGAAGCATGTAAGAGATATCAGACACATGAAGTGACAACAAGCTATCGATGACACCAATGCATGGATTCTTGATGTGGATTACACTCTTTTTTTTCCATTTTCCCATACTATAAGCAGAACAATTCTGGGAGGGTATGAGTCAGTCAGTCAGTCAGTCAAGAGCCTTTTTTAGTCCATGCTCGTCAATTTCCAAAGTTGCTTAAGACTATTAGTATGATAAAAGTATGTGAAATGTATGCGCTAGAAATCTTAAGATGATGTTAAGAAAACATGCTATAAAATTGTGATAGTATAGAGATAGAAACCTTTAGATGAGCTGAGCCTTGATGAGGTTGACAGTAAGGCACCTGTTAGATGCTGCTTCCGTACAGGTAAGACGAATCTTTTGAACCCTCTACTTCTTATCTCATTGCACAGGTTCAGCACGTGCTCGACTGCTGGGTTTTCTCCTCCTTCATCCATCTCATTAGTGATGTCCTGTCATCCTCAATTGCACCGCACCCCAACCAAGACCTAAACTTCGACAAACATTACAAATTAAGCAGTAAAAGTTTCCATCTATCCCAAGGATATTGAGAAAACATATAGATGCCATCTTACCATCAAATTGTTGGACTGATTTCAAGTTGAGAAAAAAAATGTAGATGCAATCACAGCCTAACTGCCATCTGCGGAGTATAAATAGAAGAAAAACAATCAGTTATCAGATAGTTGGTTAATTTCAAGTGTGTGAACTGAAAGTAAAACAGACAAACTTATCAACAATCAGATTACCTCACTTTTTCTGGTTCATCAATCTACTTGCTCTCTGAAATCCCCCAGTCTCCACCATGCCCACTAAAATCCCCATTTTGTTGAACCATCTAGGTAACTAGATTTAGAGGAAATAGAGTTTCGATGAGATATAATTATAAGTAGAAATTGACAAAACAATTACCATCATGAAGAAGGACTAAGTTGATCTGCAGGTTACTTACATCTGGGCAAATTGGAGGGACTACATAACATGATAATGGAGGATAAAACTCAATTGATTCTTAATCATAAGATTTAGTAAGCGATAAAACTCAACTTCAAAACCTCATGAAAAGGAATTCCATTCTTCCTACAAAAAAAAGATGCTTAAAAGTGTAAATTTCTAAGGCATGCTAACTGTTCGAGAAAATATCTGAGAGAGAAATAATCCACAATTTAAAAGAACCAATAGATATATGCATGAGTGCTAGTAAGAAAGATATTCAGCTATGGCAGATTTTGAGCAAGAGACTTACACCAGTCCTTTTGATGCAGAACCTGAACACATTCCTTTCGGCATGCCAGAAAAATGGCAACTGATCCTCTTCCATTGGAATCTAACAAGGGAGAGTCTGGACCAAATAGCAACAAAAAAATTGTTAGCAACCCTAATATATTCAGCAAGTTATATGGAAAAACAAGTAATTAAGAGTCATGTCTTCACCCAGAGAAACAAGTGAACTCCATCTTCTTCTTTTAGGTCTTCAATCCCAAAGTTGGAATCCACACCTACAAATTTCAAGAGATCTGCAAATGTAATGGAAGGCAAAATGTAATTTTCATGGCTGTTTTGGTGCAAGTATGTGTAGACGGGGATTGCTTTTTGCAGAGCTGTTGCTCTATTTATCATGCTGAGTTATGGGCGGCATGGTGCAGTATGCATCAGGTTCATCATAAGGCTTCATGGAATCCCTATAAAGTGGTGGTGGGAGCATTCTACTTCAGGATGCGAGTATGATGCTGCATCAATAGCCAGATGTTTAACTTGGTCATGTGCTGATCATGTTGTGAACCTCTAGAAATGCTAAATTAACTTGCATACTAGGTGTGTGTGCAGTTTACTCTATCAAAACTGTAAAACTATGGATGATGTAAGAGGCATGCACACATTATATCAATCAACCTAACCTAACTAACTGCCACTTTTGCGATAAACCGATTATAAGACACAAGGAGTTTGTAAGTGTGTTAACAAACTAATCGTTAAAATTGATAAACATTCATGTTACCCCTTTTCACGCCCTTCTTTTTGCTTCATCTTCATGCATTGCTTACTGTAATAGAGAACGACGATTAGTTAGTTACTTGTAATTGTGTCAATAAAGTAAAACAAAGAAACAAACTTATTAACAAAATTATATTTCCGGCTTACCTCTTCCTCTTCTCTGCTTCATCTATTTGCTCTCTGAATTTCCCCAATTTTCTGGATCAGGTAGAACTCAACAAACATGAGAATAATGAACAAGTCAAGGTTAAGAAACAGAATTACCATCACATTGAAGGACTAAGTTGATACCTTCGGTTACTTACGTCTGGGTCAATTGCAGGGCATGATCAACTTAACAGCAACCTCTGTAGAGTATCTGCTGAGTATAGATAGGAGAGAATCTGTGTAAGTGTGAAGAAAGTAAAACAAACTTACAAATAAAATTAACAAATGCTCACATTACCTCTTAACTTTGCCACACTTCTTCTTTCCTTCATCTAGCTCATTGCCTTCTCAAACTATCAGCCTCACTGCCATCTCTGTAATTATCTGCCTAGTATAAATAGCTCACTGCCTTCTCAAACTATCAGCCTAACTGCCATCTCAGTAATTATCTGCCGAGTATAAAAAGGAGAGAGAGAAAGTGTAAGTGTGTGAAGAAAAAAAAACAAACAAAGTTATCAATAATACCTCTTACTTTTCCAGGGTTTCTTCTTTCCTTCATCTCTTTGCCTTTGAAATCCCAATTTCCACCATGGCTTCTGAATTCCAAACCTTTTGGATCTGGGGACTAGATTGGGGAAATAGAGCTGTGATAATAGACAATGATTACAAAGGTCAAATAATCAGATAGATGCAAGAATGCTAATAAAAAAAAGGGCAAAAGACTTACATCAGTCCTTTCAACGTAGAACCTGAACATGCACACTTTCCTTTCAGCATGTCTACAAATGGCAACTCATCCTAGGCCGTTACAATCTACCGACAAATAGTCTGAACCAAATAACAATAAAAGTAAAAATCATGTCTTTGCCGAGACATAAGTGAACTCCAGCAGAGATCTGATATTGGAATGGACTAAATAAATGTAAAATTACTACCATAAATAAAGTGATATTAGAGATCCAATGATTACCAAAACTAAAGATGGTCAGTGATTGGAAAGACGGTGAAAAGTTCTACTTAAATTAACCTTGAAAATTAAACCATTTGATGATGAGTAGATCTCTAATTTCGTTAGCTTATACTTAACAGTTAATAACTCTAAAAAAAGGAAACATCCAACGTTTATTTATTGAAGTAGAGATACAAACCCCATCTTTATCTCCCTGTACGTGCACACTACTCTTACAAATAATAAATAATAGAAGTCAATATTAGTTCTTTGTAATGGTGAATTTTCTTAAGATGACATAAATATGAACCTAAAACGAAGATGCTATGTAGATGCATAAAAGTGGTAGCTCGAAAAAGATACCTAAATAAATTGATATTGTTTGCCCAACAAGAAGAGTCAATCACCCTAACATCACGAAACAGACTAATGTTAAATCCTCATTCAAATGCCCTCGACTACACTCATGCAAGTAACCCTCTAACCCTGCCCTAACCTAATGCAGGTCACCTCATGGTGGGAGCATTCCACTTCAGGATGCGACTCTGATGCTGCATCAATCAGCTGTACAGGTGACTGTGTTAAGGAAGGACTGCAAGTCTTGAGGTTATGTTTGCAGTGGATTCGTGTCTGTATGTTATTTTACTTTCTAAAATAAATTTGCAACATAAAAATAAAAATGAAGTAAAAGCAACGTGCTCCTAATGAAAAAACTTGAACGGACTATAGGTATTAGGTAATGAAATACCTATAGGTATTAGGTAATGAAAAACAAATCATCTTATCAAGAACTGAGTTGGCATATGGTCCAATTCCAGGGACCACATGGCATGAAATCAGCCCGACTATCCCTAAAAAAAATGATATAAGCCAGATTGCCATCTCTGTGATTAGCTGCTTACTGTAAATAGAAGAGAGACAATCAGTTAGTTGTTAATTTGTAAGTGTGTGAAGAAAAACAAATAAATTTATTAACAAAATTCATTACCTCTACATCTTTGCTTCATCCATTTTACTCTCTGAATTCCCCAATGTCCACCATGGCCTCTCAAATCCTAATCACAAGTTGATATCAGTATAACTGCCATCTTTGTAGTTGGAAAAGAATTTAACTGTCATATGACCATATTACCAAAACAATGAAGAACAGGAAGAAAATTGGAAATTATGTAGATGCCATATTACCATAGATAACAATGAAGAACTAAGTTTGCATCCGGTTTTGTGGTTAGCTGCTTGTAAGAGTAAATAGAAGAGAGACACAATCACTCATTTGTTTGTAAGTGTGTGAACAAAGTATAGCAAACAAACTTATCAACAAAAACGCATTCCCTCTTACCTTCTCTCAGCTATATGCTCCACCCCCAATTTCAAGCATCAATACCAAATTACAAGTTCCGTGTTATAGCAAAGATTATTTTAAAGTTCTCCTAGTGAAGTAGTTGAATCCTTTCCCCCAAGTAGTTCACCTTACATGGAAGTCAGTTTGTTATCTGATTAATTAAAAATGGATTCAGTCCTTTTTACCTAAAATTCATCATCAACAAATATTTTATTCAAAACAAGGAAGAGTGGAGCTACAAGGAAGAGTGGAGCTATAAAACATAATAGTAATATAAGAAGCAAGTAAGAGATTCCGACATATGAGGCAACAACAACTTATCAATGACACCAATGCATGGATCCTTGATGTAGATTACATTTTTCTTTTCAACTCTGGGTGGGTAACCTATCTCTAGACATATGACTCAGTCAAGAGTTTTATATAGTCTAAGCTCGTCAATTTTCAGAAAGTTTCCATCTTTAGTAGTGATTTGGACTAAATGGTATCAATTAGTCTTATGAAGAACCGAGTTGTGAGAAACATATTACCTTATGAAGAACTGAGTTGGTATCTGGACTACACAATATCAGTCGGCCTAACTGACATTACCCTTTTCCAACAGCCTGAGTTTGTGAAAATTGGAAAAACACAAAGTGTATCTGTGTATGTTAGTGTGTTAAGAAAGTAAAACAAACTTATCGATAAAATTAATAAACATTGACATTACCTCTTTTCACCGTCTGTCACACATCTTGTTGGCTTCATCTGATCCAACTGGCTACCACATTTGTGATTAGCTGCCATCTTACTGTGAGAAGTAAGCAAAACAAATAAACATATCAAGAAATGAACACATTGCCCTCTTACCTCTTCTTCTTCTTCTATTTGCTGAGTGGAAATCTTCAGGTTAGTTACATCTGCTGTACCAATTGCAAGTACCACATGACATGGTATCTGCTGTGTATAAAATAGGAGAGCGAACACGCTCTCCTATTTATTAATAAAATCAAATTCCCTCTTTCATTTTCTTCTCTGCTTCAACTATTTGCTCTCTGTAATTCCAATTTCGGACACAGCCTCTCAAAACCCAATTTTCGGATCAGGTGACTAGAAATTGAAGAAATAAAATATTCATGAGAAATAATGAACAAATAAAAATCAACAAAGACATTACTAGGGTATTTGTTTAAAACGAACTAATCTTTATGTACAAATGCGAAGCTCATAGGATTAGAATTCTTAAATTCAAATAACAGGATTAAATATAACCAAGCCATTAGTAAAACCTAGCTTCTCTCCAGCAGGTAAATAAAATTAAAGCATCACAGAAGTTATTTTTAAATAAATAATAAGAAAAATAAGCTTCACACTCAAATACCTATGAGACATGTATATCATTGTAAATCCTCCTTTATTTTAAGTGAATCGGAAACCAAAAAAAATGCTCAAATGTCAAAAAAGATCTTAAGAGCAACAAATCAATAATGGAAATTTAAGCAAACCCATGTTGTTTTTCCAAAAACACCAGCAGCAAATTAGTTCCTAATCATAAGATTTAGTAAGCGATAAAACTCAACTTCTAAACCTCATGAATAGGAATCACATTCTTCCTACACAAAAAGGATGGTTAAAAGTGTAAATTTTGTGACATAGTCCTCCAATTTTAAAGAACTAGTATGTATACATGAATGCTAGTAAGAAAATATAAACCTGTGGTACCATGAGCAAGAGACTTACATCGTCCTTTTAATGCAGAGCCTGAACACACATTCCATTTGGCATGCCAACAAAATGGCAACTGATCCTCCACCATTACGACCTAACGACAGACAGTCTGGACCAAATAACAACAAAAAATACTGTTAGCAACCCTAATATATTCACCAATGCATATGGAAAAACAAGTAAAAGTCGTCTCTTTACAACTAACATTTTTTCCCCGAGGATTACAACTAACAAGTGCCCTGATCATGTTGTGAACCTCTAGAGAGGCTGATTTAACTTGTACAGGTGGTATTAACTAGTACAGGTGGTACTAGGTGTGCGTAGAAATCAACAACACGCACACATGATATTCATCATCCTAACTAACTACAAAAGTGAACAGAGTATAAAGTAAAACAAACTAACTTATTGATAAAGTAAAACAAACTAATTTATCGATAAAATAAACTCTCACATTACCTCTTACATTTCACTGTCTTTCCCCCACGTTTTCTTTGCTTCATCTCTCTGCCTTCTGAAATCCCAGTTGTGATTCACTGCAGAGTATAAGTATGATCAAGACAATCAGGTGTTAGCAAGGGTGCCAAGAAAGTAAAAAATAGACAAACAAACAAACTTACTTATCAACACACAAAATCACATTCCTTCTTGCCCTTCTTCTTCTCTGCATCATCAACTGATCTCTAAAATCCCCCAGTTTTTCAGATCTGGTGAGTAGAAAAACAGGAAATAGAGTATTGATGAGAAATAATGAACAAGTAGAAATCAACAACACAATTACCATAACAAAGGACTAAGTTGATCTTAAGGTTACCTATATATGGATCAACTGCAGGACCACATGGTATCAGCCTAAATGCCATCTCTCTAGTTATCTGCATCCAGATCTCTGTGTATCATAACATGCAAACAAAATAACAAACCAAAACAGTAGCATAACAATGATGTATTTTGCTTGGATTTGCTAACCATATTATTTCTTTCTATTACACCATTAAAAAGGGTGGTTTCACAAGAATGGTTATGCTAGCAGTGAGCACATGATTCAAACCACAACAGGAAGAAATACACTTGATGTTAACAGTTTTTTAACTTCCTTATATGAAAACGATGAGTTCTAGATCAATATTGAGGGGCATTCTCGAGCACATATATCCATGCATACTTGAACAACAATTTTAAGTATACACACCAAAAGGCAAAAAATAAACCGACAGGTTGCTGGTTCACTTAAATGCCCATAACAATTTAAGTATTTAGAAAAAACTAAGCTAAAAAAGAAAAATGTAAATAGCTAATAAATATTTTTTTACCTCTTTGTACAGATGCCTTCTAATACTAGGGAATACGAACTACATGACCTCATGGCCTCATACTCATATAGAGGATCACACCTGCTGGAGTACCCAGAAAAGCATCTTCCAGTCAGAAAATTAGGTCAGATCATTCGGATATCAAAAATTTAATGACTGAAGAAACATATGCTTACATGCTTATTTTGCAATTAAATAGAAGAATACATAAGACTAAATTCAAGAACACATACGCATCTCTTTTGAGTAAATAAATGCCAAGCTACTCTACATATGAGGTGTATGAGAATATGCTCACAAGGATAACGAATTCCAAGATTTTCAGCATCAATGTTACGTGTTTCAGAAAACATTATATAGAGTTTCTCTTAGTGACGTTGTGGAATAGTAAGTAAATATAAATGCTCAAAGTATTTGATTAGTTAACATTATACAATTTTTGCCCAAACTAGTTCACCCTGCACAGATTTCATTAGTTCACAGCGATTTCAGTCTTTTCCCCCAAAACCCATCGTCAACAAACTCTTGTATATAGTGTACCAAATCATAGTAATATAAGAAGCATGTAAGAGATATCAGACACATGCAGTGACAACAAGCTATCCATGACACCAATGCATGGATTCTTGATGTGGATTACACTCTTTTTTTCCATTTTCCCATACTATAACCAGAACAATTCTAGGAGGGTATTAGCAGTCAGTCAGTCAAGAGCCTTTTTTAGTCTATACTCGTCAATTTCCAAAGTTGCTTAAGACTATTAGTATGAAAAAAGTATGCGCTAGAAATCTTAAGATGATGTTAAAAAAACATAAAGCTATAAAATTGTGATAGTATAGAGATAGAAACTTTTAGATGAGCTGAGCCTTGATGAGGCTGACAGTAGGGCACCTGTTAGATGCTGCTTCCGTACAGGTAAGATGAATCTTTTGAACCCTCTACTTCTTATCTCATTGCACAGGTTCAGCACGTGCTCGACTGCTGGGTTTTCTCCTCCTTCATCCATCTCTTTAGTGATGTCCTGTCATCCTCAATTGCACCGCAAACCAACCAAGACCTAAACTTCGACAAACATTACAAATTAAGCAGTAAAAGTTTCCATCTATCCCAAGGATATTGAGAAAACATGTAGATGCCATCTTACCATCAAATTGCACGACTGAATATATCAAGTTGAGAAAAAAAATGTAGATGCAATCATAGCCTAACTGCCATCTGTGGAGTATGAATAGAAGAAAAACAATCAGTTATCAGATAGTTGGTTAATTTTAAGTGTGTGAACTGAAAGTAAAACAGACAAACTTATCAACAATCAGATTACCTCACTTTTTCTGCTTCATCATCTACTTGCTCTCTGAAATCCCCCAGTTTCCACCATGCCCACACAAATCCCCATTTTGTTGAACCATCTAGGTAACTAGATTTAGAGGAAATAGAGTTTTGATGAGATATAATTACAAGTAGAAATTGACAAAACAATTACCATCATAAAGAAGGACAAAGTTGATCTGCAGGTTACTTACATCATCTGGGCAAATTGGAGGGACTACATAACATGATATTGGAGGATAAAACACAATTGATTCTTAATCATAAGATTTAGTAAGCGATAAAACTCAACTTCAAAACCTCATGAAAAGGAATTCCATTCTTCATACAAAAAAAAATGCTTAAAAGTGTAAATTTCTAAGGCAACTGTTCGAGAAAATATCAGAGAGAGAAATAATCCACAATTTAAAAGAACCAATAGATGTAGGCATGAGTGCTAGTAAGAAAGATACTTAGCTATGGCATATTTTGAACCGGAGACTTACACCAGTCCTTTTGATGCAAAACCTGAACACATTCCTTTCGGCATGCCAACAAAATGGCAACTGATCCTCTTCCATTGGAATCTAACAAGGGAGAGTCTGGACCAAATAGCAACAAAAAAATTGTTAGCAACCCTAATATATTCAGCAAGTTATATGGAAAAACAAGTAAGAGTCATGTCTTCACCCAGAGAAACAAGTGAACTCCATCTTCTTCTTTTAGGTCTTCAATCCCAAAGTTGGAATCCACACCTACAAATTTCAAGAGATCTGCAAATGTAATGGAAGGCAAAATGTAATTTTCATGGCTGTTTTGGTGCAAGTATGTGTAGACGGGGATTGCTTTTTGCAGAGCTGTTGCTCTATTTATCATGCTGAGTTATGGGCGGCATGGTGCAGTATGCATCAGATTCATCATAAGGCTTCATGGAATCCCTATAAAGTGGTGGTGGGAGCATTCTACTTCAGGATGCGAGTATGATGCTGCATCAATAGCCAGATGTTTAACTTGGTCATGTGCTGATCATGTTGTGAACCTCTAGAAATGCTAAATTAACTTGCATACTAGGTGTGTGTGCAGTTTACTCTATCAAAACTGTAAAACTATGGATGATGTAAGAGGCATGCACACATGATATCAATCAACCTAACCTAACTTACTGCCATTTTTGCGATAAACCGAGTATAAGACACAAGGTGTTTGTAGGTGTGTTGGCAAAGTAGAACAAACTAACCGTTAAAATTAATAAACACTTATGTTACCTCTTTTCACGCCCTTCTTTTTCGCTTCATCTTTGCATCATCTTCATGCATTGCTTACTTACTGTAATAGAGAACGATGATCAGTTAGTTACTTGTAATTGTGTGAATAAAGTAAAACAAAGAAACAAACTTATCAACAAAATTATATTTCCGGCTTACCACTTCCTCTTCTCTGCTTCATCTATTTGCTCTCTGAAGTTCCCCAATTTTCTGGATCAGGTAGAACTCAACAAACATGAGAATAATGAACAAGTCAAGGTTAAGAAACAGAATTACCATCACATTGAAGGACTAAGTTGATACCTTCGGTTACTTACGTCTGGGTCAATTGCAGAGCATGATCAACTTAACTGCAACCTCTGTAAAGTATCTGCTAAGTATAGATAGGAGAGAATCTGTGTAAGTGTGAAGAAAGTAAAACAAACTTACAAATAAAATTAACAAATGCTAACATTACCTCTTAACTTTGCCACACTTCTTCTTTCCTTCATCTAGCTGATTGCCTTCTCAAACTATCAGCCTAACTACCATCTCTGCAATTATCTGCCTAGTATAAATAGCTCACTGCCTTCTCAAACTATCAGCCTAACTGCCATCTCTGTAATTATCTGCCGAGTATAAATAGGAGAGAGAGAAAGTGTAAGTGTGTGAAGAAAGTAAAACAAACAAAGTTATCAAAAATACCTCTTACTTTTCCAGGGTTTCTTCTTTCCTTCATCTCTTTGCCTTGGAAATCCCAATTTCCACCATGGCTTCTGACTTCCAAACCTTTTGGATCTGAGGATTAGATTGAGGAAATAGAGCTGTCATGATGATAGAAAATGATAACAAAGGTCAAATAATCAGATAGATGCAAGAATGCTAATAAAAAATATGAGCAAGAGACTTACATCGGTCCTTTCAACGTAGAACCTGAACATGCACACGTTCCTTTCAGCATGTCTACAAATGGCAACTCATCCTGCGCCGTTACAATCTACCGACAAATAGTCTGAACCAAATGACAATAAAAGTAAAAATCATGTCTTTACCGAGACATAAGTGAACTGCACCTTCTTCCCGATCCTGCACCCCCCAAGTAGAACTTCACATCTACAATGTTCAAGAGATCTGATATTGGAATGGACTAAATAAATGTAAAATTACTACCATAAATAAAGTGATATTAGAGATCCAATGATTACCAAAACTAAAGATGGTCAGTGATTGGAATAACAGTGAAAAGTTCTACTTAAATTAACCTTGAAAGTTAAACCATTTGATGATGAGTATATCTCTAATTTCGTTAGCTTATATACTTAACAGTTAATAACTCTAAAAGAAGGAAACATCCAACAGTTATTTATTGATGAAGTAGAGATACAAACCCCATCTTTAACTCCCAGAATACAATACGTGCACACTACTCTTACAAATAATAAAAAATAGAAGTCAATATTAGTTCTTTGTAATGGTGAATTTTCTTAAGATGACATAAATATGAACCTCGAACGAAGATGCTATGTAGATGAATAAAAGTGGTAGCTCGAAAAAGATACCTAAATAAATTCATATTGTTTGTCCAACAAGAAGACTATCACCCTAACATCACGAAACACACTATTGTTAAATCCTCATTCAAATGCCCTCCACTACACTCATGCAAGTAACCCTCTGCCCTGCCCTAACCTAATGCAGGTCACCTCATGGTGGGAGCATTCCACTTCAGGATGCGACTCTGATGCTGCATCAATCAGCTGTACAGGAGACTGTGTTAAGGTAGGACTGCAATTCTTTAAGTTATGTTTGCAGTGGATTCGTGTATGTATGTTATTTTACTTTCTAAATCAAATTTGCAATATAAAAATGAAGTAAAAGCAACGTGCTCCTAATGAAAAAACTTGAACGGACTATAGGTATTAGGTAATGAAAAACAAATCACCTTTATCAAGAACTGAGTTGGCATATGGTCCAATTCCAGGGACCACATGGCATGATATCAGCCCGACTATCCTTAAAAAAAATGATATCAGCCAGATTGCCATCTCTGTGATTAGCTGCTTACTGTAAATACAAGAGAGACAATCAGTTACTTGTTAATTTGTAAGTGTGTGAAGAAAGTAAAACAAATAAATTTATTAACAAAATTCTTTACCTCTACCTCTGCTTCATCCATTTTACTCTCTGAATTCCCCAATGTCCACCATGGCCTCTCAAATCCCAATTACAAGTTGATATCAGTCTAACTGCCATCTCTGTAGTTGGAAAAGAATTTAACTTTCATATGACCATATTACCAAAACAATGAAGAACAGGAAGAAAATTGGAAATTATGTAGATGCCATATTACCATGCATAACAATGAAGAACTAAGTTGGCATCTGGTTTTGTGGTTAGCTGCTTGTAAGAGTAATTAGAAGAGAGACACAATCACTCATTTGTTTGTAAGTGTGGGAACAAAGTATAGCAAACAAACTTATCAACAAAAACACATTCCCTCTTACCTTCTCTCAGCTATATGCTCCATCCCCAATTTCAACCATAGCCTCCCAAATCCAAAATTTTCAGATCCAGTGTCTAGAAATTCAAGAAAAATCATGAGAAATTGTGAACCAGTAGAAATCAACAAACACAATGGGCATTAGTTTGAAAATAACTAATCTCCATGTACAATTCTGAAGAATACAGAGACTAAATTCAATAAATGTAAGCATCTTTTCAAGTAAATAATGCCAGACTACTCTACCTATGAGGTGTATGAGAATATGCTGAGAAGGATTTCCAAGTTTTCAAGCATCAATACCATATTACAAGTTCCGTGTTATAGCAAAGATTATTTAAAAGTTCTCTTAGTGAAGTAGTTGAATCCTTTCCCCCAAGTAGTTCACCCTACGTGGAAGTCATTAGTTTGTTATCCGATTGATTAAAAATGGATTCAGTCCTTTTTACCTAAAATTCATCATCAACAAATATTTTATTCAAAACAAGAGTGGAGCTATAAAACATAATAGTAATATAAGAAACATGTAAGAGATTCCGACATATGAGGTAACAACAACTTATCAATGACACCAATGCATGGATCCTTGAAGTAGATTACACTTTTCTTTTCAACTCGGGGTGGGTAACCTATCTCTAGACATATGACTGTCAGTCAAGAGTTTTATATAGTCTAAGCTCGTCAATTTCCAGAAAGTTTCCATCTTTAGTAGTGATTCGGACTAAATGGTATCAATTAGTCTTATGAAGAACTGAGTTGTGAGAAACATATTACCTTATGAAGAACTGAGTTGGCATCTAGACTACACAATATCAATCGGCCTAACTGACATTACCTTTTTCCAACAGCCTGAGTTTGTGAGAATTGGAAAAACACAAAGTGTATCTGTGTAGGTTAGTGTGTTAAGAAAGTAAAACAAACTTATCGATAAAATTAATAAACATTGACATTACCTCTTTTCACCGTCTGTCCCACACATCTTGTTGGCTTCATCTGATCCAACTGGCTACCATATCTGTGATTAGCTGCCGTCTTACTGTGTGAAGTAAGCAAAACAAATAAACTTATCAAGAAATGAACACATTGCCCTCTTAACTCCTCCTTTTCTTCTTCTTCTTCTTCTTCTTCTATTTGCTGAGTAGAAATCTTCAGGTTAGTTACATCTTCTGTACCAATTGCAAGTACCACATGACATGGTATCTGCTGTGTATAAAATAGGAGATAAAGAGGGTGTGTGTGTGGTAAGTATGTAAAGACAGTAAAACAAACTTATTAATAAAATCAATAAATGCTCACATTACCTCTTAAAGTTTTCCTTCATCTCTTGGCCTTCTGAAATCCAAACTTCAACCATCACCTCTAAAAAACCCATTCTCTATATATGGTTGATGGGCTTGAACAAGCCTAAACCATGCTCGAGGTCGATGCCGAGCCTCCATACCTTAGAGAAGCCAGTAATGGGCGTAGCTACAGGTCGTCGCCGAGCGTAAAGGTCGCGTGGCTTTGAAAAAAGCCAAGGCCTTATTCGAGGTCGACGCCGAGCTCCCACACCTGTTCTCAAAAAGATAGCACGGGTGTAGCTGGCGGTCATCGCCGAGCGCATAGGTTGATGGGCTTGAACAAGCCCAAACCATGCTCGAGGCCGATGCCGAGCCCCCATACCTTAGAGAAGCCATTGATGGGCGTAGCTGCAGGTCGTCGCCGAGCGTAAAGGTCGGGTGGCTTTGAAAAAAGCCAAGGCCTTACTCGAGGTCAACGCCGAGCTCCCACACCTGTTCTCGGAAAGATAGCACAGGTGTAGCTGGCGGTCATCGCCGAGCGCATAGGTTGATGGGCTTGAACAAGCCTAAACCATTCTCGAGGCCGATGCCTAGCCCTCATACATTAGAGAAGCCAGTGATGGTCTTAGTTGCATGTCGTCGCCGAGCGTAAAGTTCGCGTATCTTTGAAAAAAGCAAAGGCCTTGATCGAGATCGACGCCGAGCCCCCACACCTGTTCTCAGAAAGATAGCACGGGTGTAGCTGGCGGTCATCGCCGAGCGCATAGGTTGATGGGCTTGATCAAGCTCAAACCATGCTCGAGGCCGATGCCGAGCCCCCATACCTTAGAGAAGTCAGGTTGGCGCCGAGCGTAAAGGTCGCGTGGCTTTGAAAAAAGCCAAGGCCTTGCTCAAGGTCGACGCCAAGCCCTCATCCCTGTTTTCGAAAAGATAGCACGGGTGTAGCTGGCGGTCATCGCCGAGCACATAGACTGATGGGCTTGAACAAGCCCAAACCATGCTCGAGGCCGATGTCGAGCCCCCATACCTTGGAGAAGCCAGTGATGGGCGTAGCTGTAGGTCGCGCCGAGCGTAAAGGTCGCGTGACTTTGAAAAAAGCCAAGGCCTTACTCGAGGTCAATGCTGAGCCCCCACACCTGTTCTCGGAAAGATAACACGGGTGTAGCTGGCGGTCATCGCCAAGCGCATAGGTTGATGGACTTGAACAAGCCAAAACCATGCTCGAGACCGATGCCGAGCCCCCATACCTTAGAGAAGCCAGTGATGGGCGTAGCTGCAGGTCGTCGCCGAGCGTAAAGGTCGCGTGGCTTTGAAAAAAGCCAAGGCCTTGCTCGAGGTCGACGCCGAGCCCCCACACCTGTTCTCAGAAAGATAGCACGGGTGTAGCTGACGGTCATCGCCGAGCGCATAGGTTGATGGGCTTGAACAAGCCCAAACCATGCTCGAGGCCGATGCCGAGCCCCCATACCTCAAAGACGACTTTTTTTGGCTCGGGGTGCCGTCCGAGTGCCGAGCCCCAGGTTTGTATGAGAAGCTTTTTGCGGCTCGCGATTTCTTCCGAACGCCGAACCCCAAGCCTGTAAGGGAACCTTTTTGTGGCTCGCGGTTTATTCCGAACGCCGATCCTTAAGCTTGTAAGAGAAACTTTTTGTGGCTCGTTGTTTCTTCCGAACGCCGAGCCCTAAGCTTGTAAGAGAAGCTTTTTGTGGCTCACGTTTTTTTCCGAAGGTCGAGCCCGAGACATATTTTTTAAGAGAGCTAATACGAAGCCAAAGCTTGTTTTAAGAAAGCTGGCATAATTACAACATATTTTGAGTTTACAAAACAAGGCATGACGTGCCGATTACAATTTTCATAATTTACATGGGGACATCCGCAGAGGCTAATCCTCCTCTTCGAGGAATTTGATGTGGTGCTCCGCGTTCCAGGGCCTCATGACGGCCTTGCCCTCCGAGTCGGTGAGACGGTACATGCTCAGGCGTACAACCTCGAAAACTTTGTACGGGCCTTCCCAGTTTGGGGCCAATTTCCTCTTTTGGTCGGGGTTAGATACCACCAGCTTCCGGAGGACGAGGTCCCCTAGCTTGATGTCGGTGGAACGCACCTTTTTGTTGTAGAACCTTTCGATCCTCTGCTGGTAGGTGTTTCTTTTGATGGCAGACTTCTCCCTGGCCTCGTCTATGCGGTCCAGGTCGGCACGTAGCTGTGCCGAGTTACTTGCTTCGTCGAAGGCCATGATCCGGGGCAAACGGAGCCCGATCTCCAGGGAAATTACAGCCTGTGTCGTACGTCAGATTAAATGGCAACTCCCGTGGGGATTCTTTTCGTCGTTCGGTGGGCCCAGAGAATGCTTGGCAGCTCGTCGACCCATAACCACTTAAAAGAGTTATCGAGTCGTTTCTTGAGACCGTCAAGGATCTGGCGGTTTGCGTTCTCGTGCTGGCTGTTTGACTACGGGTGGCATACCGAAGAGAAGCGTTGCTGGATCCCAAGATCCTTGCAGAACTTTCGGAAATTCTTACCTGCGAACTGAGTCCCATTATCTGTGATGAGTACTTGTGGAATCCCAAATTGACAGACGATGTGTTTCCAGAAAAATTGTTGGGTCTGCTGCTCGGTGAACGTGGCCAAGGGCTCGGCCTCGATCCATTTTGTGAAGTAGTCGATTGCCACTATGAGAAACTTTCTTTAGCCCGTTGCTTTTGGAAATAGGCCTACCAGATCCATCCCCCACATAGCAAAGGGGGTAGGACTGGCCAGGGAGCGGAGATTCGCTTGCGGAGCTATTTTCACCGAGGAGAACCTTTGACAAGGGTCACACTTTTTTACCAGGGCCAGGGCATCTTGCAGTATTGTGGGCCAGTAGTACCCGTGATTCAGAGCCTTTCGCGCAAGCGATCGGCTTCCCATATGGCACCCGCCAATTCCTTCATGGAGCTCCTTGAGAGTGTATTTTGCCTCGTCGAGGGTTAAGCAGCGGAGGTAGGGCCTTCCGTCCATCATGGTATACGACCTTTTGAAGAGGGTCTCGCTGATCATGACGAACCTCTCTGAACGGACCCTGATCCGCCTTACCTTGGCTCGGTCTTCGGGAAGCTCTCCTTTGATTAGAAACTTTCTGACGGGAGTGGTCCAATCGTCAGGATGATGCAGAGGGTCTCAGGGAGCTCGGTACTCGGCTTCAGAAGTACTTCGATCAGGATGGTGAGGTCGAGACCTTCAAAGTACGAGGAGGCTAATTTTGACAAAGCATCGGCCTTGGCGTTCTGCTCTCTAGGGATCCTTAAGACTGCAGATTCGTCAAAGGACGCCAAGAGCCGTTGGACCACGGCCAAGTACCAGATCATCCGATCGTCACAGGCCTCGTACTCTCCGGTGATCTGATTGACCACGCGTTGAGAGTCGCTGAAGGCCCTGATCTGTCTGGCGCCTGCCTGATGTGCCAGGGTGAGCCCGGCGATAATGGCCTCATACTCAGTCTCGTTGTTAGAGGCTGAAAAGTTGAGGCGGAGGCAATATTGAAGAAGGAAACTGTCAGGTCCTCGCAAAATGATATCCGCACCACTCCCCGCTTCGCATGAGGAGCCGTCGACGTAAACTTCCCACGTCTGGTCGGCCTCCCCATTTTTGGGTTGCTCGGAGATGATGCATTCCGTGATAAACTCGGCGAGGGCCTGCCCTTTGATGCTCGTCCTTGGCTGATAGCCGATGTCATATTTACTGAGCTCGATCGACCATTTGACCAGTCGCCTGGAGCTCTCGGGCTTGTAGACTACGGCCTTCAGAGGCTGGTCCGTGAGTACCTGAATTGAATGCACGTGGAAATAGGGACGGAGCTTCCACGCGGCCATGACCAGGGCATATGCCACCTTCTCCATTTTTGAGTATATGGTCTCGGCAGCGAGCAGAACCTTGCTCACGTAGTATAGCGGCTTTTGGACTCCGTCTTCTTCTCGAACGAGAACAGCAGTGAGCACATTTTCCAAAGCCGAAAGATAAAGCCAGAGGGGCTCGCCTGGTTCGGGCTTGCTGAGGAAAGGAGGGTTGGCGAGGTACTCTTTCAATTGGGCGAACGCCTCTTGCTGCTGAGTACCCCACACGAAGCCTCCGGTTCCGCGCAAAGCCTTGAAGAATGGAAGGGACTTCTCTCCGGACATGGAGAGGAAACGGCCGATGGCCGCCAATCTTCCCGTGAGCCTCTGTACTTCTTTGATGTTTCTAGGAGGGGCCATGTCTATTATGGCCTGGATCTTCTCGGGGTTCGCTTCAATGCCGCACTGGCTGACGACGAACCCGAGGAATTACCCTGAGGAGATGCTGAACGTACATTTCGCCGGATTGGGTCTCATATTGTGAGTCCGAAGGACCCGAAAGGCTTTTTACAGGTCGGCGACGTGGTCCTGTCCCTGCTGGCTCTTGACGAGCATGTCGTCGACGTACACCTCCATGTTGCGACCAATCTGATCCTTGAAGACTCGGTTGACGTGCCTCTGATAAGTAGCACCGGCATTCTTTAGCCCGAAGGGCATAACCCGGTAGCAATAAAGACCTTGGTCTGTGACGAAGGACGTCTTGGCTATATCAGGGGGGAACATTCGGATCTGGTTGTAGCCTGAGAAGGCGTCCATGAAAGAAAGGAGTTCATGATCCGACGTTGCGTCGATCAAAGCATCGATGCTGGGGAGAGGGAACAGATCTTTGGTGCACGCCCTGTTGAGATCAGTAAAGTCTATGCAGATCCTCCAGCTCCCGCTCGCCTTCCAACCATCACAACGTTCATCAGCCACTCAGGGTAGCTGACCTCCTAGCTGACCTCCTATATGAAACGAGCGGACAAGAGTTTGTCCACCTCCGCTTTCACTGCATGCTCCCTCTCCGGGCGAACTTACATTGCTTCTGGACAATCAGCTTCGATCCGGGGATCACACTGAGTTTGTGCATAATAAAGTCTTTGGAGATCCCGGGCATATCGGAGGGCTTCCAGGCGCGATCAGGTCGGACTTGAGGTTGGGAGCAAGAGAGCAGCTCACGCGGAACCACTTCGACATGTCCACTGTCTCGAACGAGATTTCCTCTAATTCGTCCACCGGCTCAGGCTCGGGTTGGCTTCTTTCGGGCTGCAGCTCGATGGCGTCCAGAGGAAACACACTGCCCCCGACTGCCGTCATATAGCACGACCGTGCTGCTTCTTGGTTCCCTCGGACGACTTCGACACCTGACTTGGTGGGGAATTTCAGCTTTTGGTGGTAGGCCGAGGGAACAGCCTGAAGGGAGCAGAGTCCTGGTCGGCCGAAGATGGCGTTGTAGGCTGCCTTGATGTTTACAACCATGAAGTCTATCGGCTCGGTCCGTCTGTGAGGGGTCGTACCGGCGGTGACGTCTAAGGTCACGATCCCCTCTATTGACACCGCGACACCGGAGAACCCGTGCAGGGTGTATCCGGTTGGCTTCAGCTTATCTCGGAAGAGCTTGAGGTTCTAAAATGCTTCTAGGAAGAGGATGTTCACCGAGCTCCCGTTGTCCACGAGGATCTGACGGGCCTCGTAGTTCGCCATACTGAGGCTGATGACGAGCGCATCGCAGTGCGGAAGCCGGACTCCCTCCAGGTCTTCTCCTAAGAATGAGACAGGGAGCAGCTGGACCTGGGGGGAAGGGAGACCCTGAACGGCGTTTACCTCTCGGACGAACGCCTTGCGGGAAGTGCTGGACTCTCCTCCCATGGGCCCCCCATAGACGCAATACAGGATGGCTTGACCCTCGGTTTCTTCATGCTCGGGGTTCCCGCTCGAGACGTGGTTTGGGGGCGCGAGGAGTAGGGAAAGGCCTCCGGTTCCTCGTGTCTCTTCGGTCCTGGGCGTCTTCCTGTGTGAATTCCCGGAGGTACTCTCGTTAGATGAGGACCTCAATTTCGTCTTTCAGGGGCCGGCAGTAGTCGGTGTCGTGCCCATTGTCCCGGTGGAAGCGGCAGTAGAACCACTGATCTCTCTTCTTGCTGTTGATCGGTCGAGGCGGCATCTGGACGAGGTCCCTATCCTCGATCGCTAAGAGGATAGCCGACACGTTATGTGTCAGGCGTGTGTACCTCTCGAAGCATGGAATCGCAGGGACCTTCGTGATGGTTCCGTCTTTTAGGACCTTTTTTGCTGGCTCCGCCTCGTCGGCCTTGCACTTCCCCTTTCCCTAAGTCTCCTTAGTGTCCTCGGGATTTAGGGCCTCTTCGGCCCGGATGTACTTTTCGACCCGATTGAGCAGGTCAGGAAAATCGATGGGAGGTTTCTTCGCCAGGGATGCCTTCAGCTGGCCGAGCCGGACGTTGTGTCGAAACGCTGCCAAGGCGACCCCAGTATCGAGGGAGGAGACCGATCTCACCTCCGTGGTGAACCTCCGGACAAACTGCCGAAATGACTCCCCTTCCTTCTGTCGGAGGTCCAGTAAGGACGCGCTCGTCTTCTCGGCTTTTCTGCTGGTAACGAAGTGGGCCAGGAAATTAGCCTCCAGCTGGTCGAACGAGTAGATCGAGCCGAGGACGAGCTTAGAGAACCATTCCCAAGCCGGCCCCGGAGGGTGGCAGGGAAGACACGGCACAGGAGGGGATCCGAAGCGCTGTGAATCATCGTGAGGGTCTTGAAACCCTCCATGTGATCAGCAGGATCACCCTCGCCGTCATAGGTCTCAAATTGGGGAGGTCGGAAATTTCGGGGTATTTCCGCTTGTAGGATTGCAGCAGAGAAAGGAGGTCGGGTCGGCGCCGTTACAAAACGTTAGGATATACTACTTGGATTCGCGCAGGGGTCTATCCCGCCATTTGACCAAAACGCTGGCACAAAAGCATCGGAAAAGACCCTACGTTTTGGAGTATTGTGATCAGGATACAAGAAACAGATACATAATATATATGATTGGAGATACAAACCTCAATCTTAGAAATTTCCTATCCCCTCTTTACATAAATGGTTGCATATCTTCCTTAGCTTGTTGAAGCTTTTTTATCAGGATTACCTGAATTTCAAGGTAAAGAACAACACTACGACATCAACCAGTGATAAAATTATCCTACATATAAGCAGAACCATTAGTAAAACCCAACATTTCCCCAACATGTAAGTAAAATTAAAGCATCAATGAAGTTATTTTTAAAAATAATTTAAAAAATAAGCTTCACTACTCAAATACCTTAAAAACATATGCTTGTGAACCCCCTTTTATTTTTGTAACAAATCAATGGTGAAAATCCACATTCTTACAAAATTTATTGAGAGCAACAAATCAATACTGGAAATTTAAGCAACTACTTAATCCAAAACTACCCTAGCAAATTTGATCATTATCATGAGATCTAGAACGCAATAAAACTCAACTTCTAAACGCCATGGGCTGGAATCCCATTCCTCATACAAAAGAAAAAGATAGTTGAAGTGTAAGTGTTTTTTAGAACACCAACTGTTTGATGAAAAGCCTGAGAGAGAAATAATCCTCCAATTTAAAAGTACCAGCAGATGTAGGCATGGATACTAGTAAGAAAAATATAATTGATGATAAGTAGATCACTGACTTCATCAGCTTATGCTTAATGAGTTGACTGAAGATAACTTTAAGAGAAAGAAACATCAACAGTTATTTATAAAAAAGTAGAGGTAGAAAAAACTGATCAGTTACATATAATAGAAATACAAAAGAAAACTATGTTTTATGCATTTGAAATTACCGAAGTTAGTGAAAGTTCTTCATGATGATTTTTTTTTTTTTGGGTGTGGAAAACAATGGAAAATTTTCTTAGAATGACATAAATATGGACCTGAAAGGCCACGCAGGTGAAAAGATACCTGAATAAGGTGATAATTTGCCCCGACAAGAAGAGTCAATCATCCTCCAGCACGCTATACTGTTGAATCCTCAGTTTAATGCCTTCACAAAACTCAAGTACCTAACATAGGAACAGATTGTCCATCTACCTTCAGAGTTGTCTCTGTACAAGATAAGCTTAGGACAGCGGGTTTGACGTATGCAGCGAGCTCATGCGTGCATCCTACTATGACAATATGGGTTGCAGGGGACTTAACGCAGGCCACCATTGACCTCATGGAATTCCTAGAGATTGGTAGTGGGAGCAATCCATTTCAAGATGCAAATTTTGATGTCTATCCCAGTCATATGTTTTGGTGAAGGCAACAGATGTGCTGATCATGTTGTAAATCTCCGTAGAGGCAAAAATAGACGATGCAGATAAGGGATTGGAAGTCTTATGTCTTTGATATGTTGCTTGATGCAGATGCGAGATGATGCGTGTTTGCAAGGGAGTATGCTTGTTTACGAGCTATGAATAATGATAATAAAATAAAAAAAATTGCAACATAAGATTGAAGTAAAAGCAGGCACATAAATTTTGACAAGAAATGCAAATGAAGTCTTACCATCACATTGAAGGGCTAAGTTGATCTTCAGGTTATGCACAGAGACCAATCAACCTAATTGTCTGCCATCTTTGCAATCAACCTAATGGACAGACAGAAGTCAGGTGTTTATAAGTGCGTGAAGAAAGTAAAACAAATTTACTGGTAAGATTAATAAACACACACATTACCTCTTTGCACCATCTTTCCCACAGTTCTTTGCTTCATCTCTCTGCCTTCTGATTGCACCATCTTTCCCACAGTTCTTTGCTTCATCTCTCTGCCTTCCGAAATCACAGTTCTTTGTAAGTGTGTGAATTGAGAGAAACGAAATCACACTTCCGTCTAACCTCTTCTTCTCTGCTTCCTCTATTTGCTCTCTGAAATCTTTTCCACCAGGCAGGTGTTCAGAGTTACTTACATCTGGGTTTAAGTACATGGAAACTGAGAAATAATGAAACAAGTAGAAAATGAGGAAATAGATTTTTGATGAGAAAATAAAAAAATAGTAGAAATCAACAACACTATTACCATAACATTAACGACTAAGTTGATATCTTCCGGTTACTCACAAATGGGCGAAACTACATGGCATGATATCAGCCTAACTGCCATCTCTGTAATTATCTGCTGGGTACAAAATAGGAAACAGAGTGTAAATATGTGAAGAAAGTAAAACAAACATTCTTTATTAAAAATGACTCACATTTCCTCTTACTTCTCACCGTCTCTCCCGCACTTCTTTGCTTCATCTGTTTGAGTAATGAAATCTCCACTGTTTAGCTACTTAGTATATATACATACTAATCAGTCAGTTATTTGCAACAGTGTGAATAAAGTAAAACAAATTGTGATTCACTGCAGAGTATAAGTATGATCAAGACAATCAGGTGTTAGCAAGTGTGTCAAGAAAGTAAAAAATAGACAAACAAACAAACTACTTATCAACACACGAAATCACATTCCTTCTTGCCCTTCTTCTTCTCTGCATCATCAATTGATCTCTAAAATCCCCCAGTTTTTCAGATCTGGTGAGTAGAAAATGAGGAAATAGAGTATTGATGAGAAATAATGAACAAGTAGAAATCAACAACACAATTACCATAACAAAGGACTAAGTTGATCTTAAGGTTACCTATATATGGATCAACTGCAGGACCACATGGTATCAGCCTAACTGCCATCTCTCTAGTTATCTGCATCCAGATCTCTGTGTATCATAACATGCAAACAAAATAACAAACCAAAACAGTAGCATAACAATGATGTATTTTGCTTGGATTTGCTAACCATATTATCTCTTTCTATTACACCATTTAAAAGGGTGGTTTCACAAGAATGGTTATGCTAGCAGTGACCACATGATTCAAACCACAACAGGAAGAAATACACTTGATGTTAACAGATTATTAACTTCCTTATATGAAAACGATCAGTTCTAGATCAATCTTGAGGGGCATTCTCGAGCACATATTATCATATTATCTCTTTCTATTACACCATTTAATGGTTATACTAGCAGTGAGCACATGATTCAAACCACAACAGGAAGAAATACACTTGATGTTAACAGATTTTTAACTTCCTTATATGAAAACGATCAGTTCTAGATCAATCTTGAGGGGCATTCTCGAGCACATATATCCATGCATACTTAAACAGCAATTTTAAGTATACACACCAAAAGGCAAAACATAAACCGACAGGTTGCAGGTTCACTTAAATGCCCATAACAATTTAAATATATAGAAAAACTAAGCTAAAAAGGAAAAATGTAAATAGCTAATAAATATTTTTTTACCTCTTTGTACAGATGCCTTCTAATACTAGGGAATACGAACGACATAACCTCATTGCCTCATACTCATATAGAGGATCACACCTGCTGGAGTACACAGAAAAGCATCTTCCAGTCAGAAAATTAGGTCAGATCATTCGGATATCAAAAATTTAATGACTGAAGAAACATATGCTTACATGCTTATTTTGCAATTAAATAGAAGAATACATAAGACTAAATTCAAGAATACATAAGCATCTCTTTTGAGTAAAAAAATGCCAAGCTACTCTACATATGAGGTGTATGAGAATATGCTCACAAGGAGAACGAATTCCAAGATTTTCAGCATCAATGTTACGTGTTTCAGAAAACATTATTTAGAGTTTCTCTTAGGGTCTGTTTGGAAACATTTAAGTTGGGAAATGGAAAGGAATGGAATGAAAATGAATGGAGAGGAATGGAAAGAAAGGGAAATGAATGAATTAACTTTATAAGTTGTGTGTGTTTGGCAACTGGTGGAATGGAATTGACTTTTTTTTGTTTCCATTCTCTAGTCTTGTTTGGCAAACAATGGAATGCAATGGAAAACGACATTTTAAAAAACTATAAACTCTAATGTTTTTTCTACTTTAGTAATGGTGTTATTGTAAAAGTAAAGAATACTAAAATTTGAATCTTAAATTGCTAAAAATATCACCTCAGTTGTGATCCTTAGCACTGACCACAATATTCTCCCTCCACCCTTCTCTTAGATCAGGTAAATTTGTGAAGGTTGGTTCAGTTATTGAATAAAAATTGCTGCGCGGCTATCTTAAAGCACAACCATGAACCAAGGATGATACCCGGAAAAAGGGTTACTATATGTGTTTATTGCTTAGATAAAATAAGACAAGCGAGAACCTAACCTTTTCCACTAGGCTCAAGAGTTTCAGTTCATCTTTAGATATCAATTTAGAGAAATCACAATGACCCTGAAATTCCTACAATATGTTCTCTTTGCAAGGTGATGGGCTAAACATACCCATATTTTGAAACCTAAAGAAAGGGGAAGGAGAATCAAACAATCAATAAAATGAGGAAAAAAGAGGAGGGAAAGAAATATATAGCTAGATGGCAAAAGAAAGCGGGTTGTTAATTCCTAATTGCATGATAGTGGGAAAGTGAGTATATACAAGAAATCAAAATGGATATTAATTGATTCCGGAAGAATGTCATTACTTTTTTGCTAAAAAGAAGAATGCCATAAAAACAAATCTAAACTTTTGGGCTTAGTGAGTGTGAAATTTCATAAATAAACTAAATGCAAAATAAGTGCAATATTCTGATATCACAATGCAACTTAGTTAGAAACTCAGATTGAGATGTAAAAATACTCACTATCTGGTCCCCCAAGTTGTGCAACTGCATCAACAAATTGTTCATGAAGCTTATTCGTCCATCGTAAGCGCTGTCTAGATGACATTTCAGGGTTATTCATGTTGTTGCCTTCATTGTTTGGAGCCATGGGGTTGCCGTTAATTTCCATTCGTTGATAGTGAGATGACAAATTACAGTGAACTTACATAATGTTTCTATTCCCTAGCCATTACGCAGCTTTCCGAGGGGGTTGGGGTCGGAATAGAAATTGGTTGAGATCTTTCTCTAGGGAATGAAATTTAGTTGTTTCCTTTGTTTTCCTTTTCAAAACAAACATGCTCTGGAATAGGATAAGATGAGCTTATCCGCAGTATTCCATTCCTTTCCCTAATTTTTTGGGTTCCCAAACACGCCCTTAGTGACGTTGTGGAATAGTAAGTAAATATAAATGCTCAAAGTATTTGATTAGTTAATATTATACAATCCTTGCCCAAACTAGTTCACCCTGCACGGATTTCATTAGTTCACAGCGATTTCAGTCTTTTTCCCCCAAAACCCATCTCAACAAACTCTTGTATATAGTGTACCAAATCATAGTAATATAAGAAGCATGTAAGAGATATCAGACACATGAAGTGACAACAAGCTATCAATGACACCAATGCATGGATTCTTGATGTGGATTACACTCTTTTTTTTTTCATTTTCCCATACTATAAGCAGAACAATTCTGGGAGGGTATGAGCAGTCAGTCAGTCAAGAGCCTTTTTTAGTCTATGCTCGTCAATTTCCAAAGTTGCTTAAGACTATTAGTATGAAAAAAGTATGTGAAATGTATGCGCTAGAAATCTTAAGATGATGTTAAGAAAACATAAAGCTATTAAATTGTGATAGGATAGAGATAGAAACCTTTAGATGAGCTGAGCCTTGATGAGGCTGACAGTAGGGCACCTGTTAGATGCTGCTTCCGTCCAGGTAAGATGAATCTTTTGAACCCTCTACGTCTTATCTCATTGCACAGGTTCACCACGTGCTCGACTGCTGGTTTTCTCCTCCTTCATCCATCTCTTTAGTGATGTCCTGTCATCCTCAATTGCACCGCAAACCAACCAAGACCTAAACTTCGACAAACATTACAAATTAAGCAGTAAAAGTTTCCATCTATCCCAAGGATATTGAGAAAACATGTAGATGCCATCTTACCATCAAATTGCACGACTGAATATTTCAAGTTGAGAAAAAAAATGTAGATGCAATCATAGCCTAACTGCCATCTGCGGAGTATGAATAGAAGAAAAACAATCAGTTAGCAGATAGTTGGTTAATTTTAAGTGTGTGAACTGAAAGTAAAACAGACAAACTTATCAACAATCAGATTACCTCACTTTTTCTGCTTCATCATCTACTTGCTCTCTGAAATCCCCCAGTTTCCACCATGCCCACTCAAATCCCCATTTTGTTGAACCATCTAGGTAACTAGATTTAGAGGAAATAGAGTTTTCATGAGATATAATTACAAGTAGAAATTGACAAAACAATTACCATCATAAAGAAGGACTAAGTTGATCTGCAGGTTACTTACATCTGGGCAAATTGGAGGGACTACATAACATGATATAGGAGGATAAAACTCAATTGATTCTTAATCATAAGATTTAGTAAGCAATAAAACTCAACTTCAAAACCTCATGAAAAGGAATTCCATTCTTCCTACAAAAAAAAAAAAAAGATTCTTAAAAGTGTGAATTTCTAAGGCAACTGTTCGAGAAAATATCGGAGAGAGAAATAATCCACAATTTAAAAGAACCAACAGATGTATGCATGAGTGCTAGTAAGAAAGATATTTAGCTATGGCATATTTTGAGCATGAGACTTACACCAGTCCTTTTGATGCAAAACCTGAACACATTCCTTTCGGCATGCCAACAAAATAGCAACTGATCCTCTTCCATTGGAATCTAACGAGGGGGAGTCTGTACCAAATAGCAACAAAAAAATTGTTAGCAACCCTAATATATTCAGCAAGTTATATGGAAAAACAAGTAAAAGTCATGTCTTCACCCAGAGAAACAAGTGAACGCCATCTTCTTCCTTTAGGTCTTCAATCCCAAAGTTGGAATCCACACCTGCAAATTTCAAGAGATCTGATAATGTAATGGAAGAAAAAATGTAATTTTCATGGCTGTTTTGGTGCAAGTATGTGTAGACGGGGGTTGCTTCTTGCAGATCTGTTGCTCTATTTATCATGCGGGGTGCAGTATGCATCAGGTTCATCATAAGGCCTCATGGAATCCCTAAAAAGTGGTGGTGGGAACATTCTACTGCAGGATGCGAGTATGATGCTGCATCAATAGCCAGATGTTTAACCTGGTCATGTGCTGATCATGTTGTGAACCTATAGAAATGCTAAATTAACTTGCATACTAGGTGTGTGTGCAGTTTACTCTATCAAAACTGTAAAACTATGGATGATGTAAGAGGCATGCACACATGATATCAATCAACCTAACCTAACTAACTGCCATTTTTGCGATAAACCGAGTATAAGACACAAGGTGTTTGTAGGTGTGTTACCAAAGTAGAACGAACTAACCGTTAAAATTAATAAACACTCATGTTAGCTCTTTTCACGCCCTTCTTTTTTGCTTCATCTTTGCTTCATCTTCATGCATTGCTTACTTACTGTAATAGAGAACGACGATCAGTTAGTTACTTGTAATTGTGTGAATAAAGTAAAACAAAGAAACAAACTTATCAACAAAATTATATTTCCGGCTTACCTCTTCCTCTTCTCTGCTTCATCTATTTGCTCTCTGAATTTCCCCAATTTTCTGGATCAGGTAGAACTCAACAAACATGAGAATAATGAACAAGTCAAGGTTAAGAAACAGAATTACCATCACATTGAAGGACTAAGTTGATACCTTCGGTTACTTACGTCAGGGTCAATTGCAGAGCATGATCAACTAAACTGCAACCCCTGTAAAGTATCTGCTGAGTATGGATAGGAGAGAATCTGTGAGTGTGAAGAAAGTAAAACAAACTTACAAATAAAATTAACAAATGCTCACATTACCTCTTAACTTTGCCACACTTCTTCTTTCCTTCATCTAGCTCATTGCCTTCTCAAACTATCAGCCTAACTACCATCTCTGTAATTATCTGCCTAGTATAAATAGCTCACTGCCTTCTCAAACTGTCAGCCTAACTACCATCTCTGTAATTATCTGCCTAGTATAAATAGCTCACTGCCTTCTCAAACTATCAGCCTAACTGCCATCTCTGTAATTATCTGCCGAGTATAAATAGGAGAGAGAGAAAGTGTAAGTGTGTGAAGAAAGTAAAGCAAACAAAGTTATCAATAATACCTCTTACTTTTCCACGGTTTCTTCTTTCCTTCATCTCTTTGCCTTGGAAATCCCAATTTCCACCATGGCTTCTGAATTCCAAACCTTTTGGATCTGAGGACTAGATTGAGGAAATAGAGCTGTCATGATAATAGACAATGATAACAAAGGTCAAATAATCAGATAGATGCAAGAATGCTAATAAAAAATATGAGCAAGAGACCTTACATCAGTCCTTTCAATGTAGAATTCAATGTAGAACCTGAACATGCACACGTTCCTTTCAGCATGTCTACAAATGGCAACTCATCCTGCGCCGTTACAATCTACCGACAAATAGTCTGAACCAAATAACAATAAAAGTAAAAATCATGTCTTTACCGAGACATAAGTGAACTCCACCTTCTTCTCGATCCTGCACCCCCCAAGTGGAACTTCACATCTACAATGTTCAAGAGCTCTGATATTGGAATGTACTAAATAAATGTAAAATTACTACCATGAATAAAGTGATATTAGAGATCCAATGATTACCAAAACTAAAGATGGTCAGTGATTGGAAAAACAGTGAAAAGTTCTACTTAAATTAGCCTTGAAAGTTAAACCATTTGATGATGAGTAGATCTCTAATTTCGTTAACTTATACTTAACAGTTAATAATTCTAAAAGAAGGAAACATCCAACAGTTATTTATTGAAGAAGTAGAGATACAAACCCCATCTTTAACTCCCAGAATACAATACGTGCACACTACTCTTACAATTAATAAAAAATAGAAGTCAATATTAGTTCTTTGTAATGGTGAATTTTCTTAAGATGACATAAATATGAACCTCAAACGAAGATGCTATGCAGATGAATAAAAGTGGTAGCTCGAAAAAGATACCTAAATAAATTGATATTGTTTGCCCAACAAGAAGACTATCACCCTAACATCACGAAACACACTATTGTTAAATCCTCATTGAAATGCCCTCTACTACACTCGTGCAAGTAACCCTCTGCCCTGCCCTAACCTAATGCAGGTCACCTCATGGAGGGAGCATTCCACTTCAGGATGCGACTCTGATGCTGCATCAATCAGCTGTACAGGGGACTGTGTTAAGGTAGGACTGCAAGTCTTTAAGTTATGTTTGCAGTGGATTCGTGTCTGTATGTTATTTTACTTTCTAAATTAAATTTGCAACATAAAAAATGAAGTAAAAGCAATGTGCTCCTAATGAAAAAACTTGAACGGACTATAGGTATTAGGTAATGAAAAACAAATCACCTTTATCAAGAACTGAGTTGGCATATGGTCCAATTCCAGGGACCACATGGCATGATACCAGCCCGACTTTCCGTGAAAAAAAATGATATCAGCCAGATTGCCATCTCTGTGATTAGCTGCTTACTGTAAATGGAAGAGAGACAATCAGTTAGTTGTTAATTTGTAAGTGTGTGAAGAAAGCAAAACAAATAAATTTATTAACAAAATTCATTACCTCTACTTCTCCGCTTCATCCATTTTACTCTCTGAATTCCCCAATGTCCACCATGGCCTCTCAAATCCCAATTACAAGTTGATAGCAGTACTGCCATCTCTGAAGTTGGAAAAGAATTTAACTGTCATATGACCATATTACCAAAACAATGAAGAACAGGAAGAAAATTGGAAATTATGTAGATGCCATATTACCATGCATAACAATGAAGAACTAAGTTGGCATCTGGTTTTGTGGTTAGCTGCTTGTAAGAGTAAATAGAAGAGAGACACAATCACTCATTTGTTTGTAAGTGTGTGAACAAAGTATAGCAAACAAACTTATCAACAAAAACGCATTCCCTCTTACCTTCTCTCAGCTATATGCTCCATCCCCAATTTCAACCATAGCCTCCCAAATCCAAAATTTTCAGATCCAGTGTCTAGAAATTCAAGAAAAATCACAAGAAATTGTGAGTCAGTAGAAATCAACAAACACAATGGGCATTGGTTTGAAAATAACTAATCTCCATGTACGATTCTGAAGAATACATAGACTATATTCAATAAATGTAAGCAATTTTTCAAGTAAATAATGCCAGACTACTTTACCTATGAGGTGTATGAGAATATGCTGAGAAGGATTTCCAAGTTTTCAAGCATCAATACCATATTACAAGTTCCGTGTTATAGCAAAGATTATTTAAAAGTTCTCTTAGTGAAGTAGTTGAATCCTTTCCCCCAAGTAGTTCACCATACATGGAAGTCATTAGTTTGTTATCTGATTAATTAAAAATGGATTCAGTCCTTTTTACCTAAAATTCATCATCAACAAATATTTTATTCAAAACAAGGAAGAGTGGAGCTATAAAACATAATAGTAATATAAGAAGCATGTAAGAGATTCCCACATATGAGGCAACAACAACTTATCAATGACACCAATGCATGGATCCTTGAAGTAGATTACACTTTTCTTTTCAACTCTGGGTAACCTATCTCTAGACATATGACTGTCAGTCAAGAGTTTTATATAGTCTAAGCTCGTCAATTTCCAGAAAGTTTCCATCTTTAGTAGTGATTTGGACTAAATGGTATCAATTAGTCTTATGAAGAACTGAGTTGTGAGAAACATATTACCTTATGAAGAACTGAGTTGTGAGAAACATATTACCTTATGAAGAACTGAATTGGCATCTGGACTACACAATATCAATCGGCCTAACTGACATTACCTTTTTCCAACAGCCTGAGTTTGTGAGAATTGGAAAAACACAAAGTGTGTCTGTGTATGTAAGTGTGTTAAGAAATTAAAACAAACTTATCGATAAAATTAATAATCATTGACATTACCTCCTTTCACCGTCTGTCCCACACATCTTGTTTGCTTCATCTGATCCAACTAACTGGCTACCATATCCGTGATTAGCTGCCATCTTACTGTGTGAAGTAAGCAAAACAAATAAACTTATCAAGAAATGAACACATTGCCCTTTTACCTCCTCCTCCTCCTCTTCTTCTTCTTCTATTTGCTGAGTTGAGATCTTCAGGTTAGTTACATCTTCTGTACCAATTGCAAGTACCACATGACATGGTATCTGCTGTGTTTAAAATAGGAGACAGAGAGGGTGTGTGTGGGGTAAGTATGTGAAGACAGTAAAACAAACTTATTAATAAAATCAATAAATGCTCACATTACCTCGTAAAGTTTTCCTTCATCTCTTAGCCTTCTGAAATCCAAACTTCAACCATCACCTCTAAATACCCATTCTCTAGATATGGTAACCAGAAAATTAGGGGAACTGGACGAAACAATGAATTAGATTGAAATCAGGAAGAAAAAATTAGGGTTTGCTCTGGGAAAAAAACTAACCTTTATGTTTGAATCCTACGCAAATTAGGGTTTAGACATCTAAAACAGCAAGAAATCGATAGAAATCTTTGAAATAGGAAGAGGATTGCGGTAAATTTGTGATAGAAATCAAGAACGAGTAGTAAATTAGGGTTTCAGGATTTCAAGAACCCAAATTAGAAATCGAAAATAAAATCAGAAAGTAGGGCTTCATCAGAAATACAAAATAAATTAGGAATTAAAAACCCTAATTGTCTAAAATAATAGATTTCTCACCCGACAGTGCCGCACTCATCCATGGCTTTCGGTTTGCATCGAGATTCGGGACCAATCCGTACAGTATTTTGACTAAAGTGACCAACCGGTGTTTGTCGGGACCTGATAAAATAAATTTGATTCTGTCAGTATCAGAACTTTAGATGATGAATTAGCGGCGATGTGACTGATAAAAGGAAGGACAACTGTCAGTTATTATTTATACCTGTACCTAAACGCGTGCAAACCGCGTGCCGTACAGATCAAGCAATTAACTTAACCGCGTCCAAAGCGCGCATTAATCAGCGTGATTAACCGTGTGCAAACCGTGTTAATTAAATGTAGGACGCACGTGAAAAGCGGGTTCGAGCAACAAAGCAACATCTCAAACTTCAGGTGCCAGGGATTTTTTAAAGCCCAAGGCCTAATGCTCAATACGGATCGCTGACCCATTGATTTCCAAAATGTTTTGGTGTTTTCTATAAGTCTGTACGACTTCCATTTTCTTGAAAATTACTATTCTATATTAACTTCTTTTAGACAACCCCTACAAAATTGAAGTTAATTTTCAATTTATTTTAAAATATGGTTAATTTTGATATTTACTTCTTAAACAAATCAAAAAATACGTACCCACTACTTTGTTGGTTTTCTCTTTGTTGAGAAAACATTCTTATGATATAAAAAAACATATATGATTTAATATATGGAATAAAACTAATCGTTGGATCATCTTAAATAATGTGTTAAAATTTTAGATATGATCAATAGTTTAAATTTATAAAATCATCTTTCTAGATTCTAATATTAGCTTATCATTTCATCCTTACCATAAATGGTTGAGATTAGATGATTAATATAACTCTAATCTCAACCATTAGTTTTCAAATGGTTAATATAACTCTCACTTAAAAATAAATGGTTGAGATTAGATGATTGAATGCATACATATGACAACCCCAACTTGTTGGATCCTGTAGGCGAGGCAACAAACACTAGAGGGGGGGTGAATAGTGTTTATTCAAAATTAAATTGCGGAAAAAATATTTTTCTTCTGTGCAGTCGACTTAAGGAGTAAACCAGTCGACTGAAATAACCAAATAAAAAGTAATTCAATCAAGTCTGTGAAGTCGACTTAGATTTGAGACAGTCGACTTAACATAAAGATAATTTTCAGAGTATACGAGTCTGACCAGTCGACTTATAAAGTACTCAGTCGACTGTCCAGACAAGTTTCACAGTAACAACACAAACTGAGAAAATATAAATGCAAGTTAGAGAGATACAACCACAGAGTGCACACGATGTATCCTGGTTCGGTCCTTCCGACCTACATCCAGTCCCCAAGCAACCCACTTGAGATTTCCACTATTCTTGAAAAAGTTTACAAGAATACCCTACGGCGTTCAGACAACAACCTTGTCTAACCCGTAGTCCTTTCTCTCAACCAGAGAAAGCAACCCACTCTTCCACCAAGAGTGACAAACCTGACTCTACAACCTAGAGTCCTACTCTCCAACCGAGAGGAAAAGAAAAATAATAAAATTGTTTACAATCAACCTATAGCCTTGTTTGTGATTTGTGATATAGTACGTGGCTAAAAAGGTTGACTTCTGTATCCAGTCCAGAACGAAATCAAATGTTATACTGGACTAAAGACAGAGAACCAAGTCTTAGTGAGTTGAAGACTTTTGTCTCTTGAAAAATGTAAAACTTAAGATATCAAAGAAATGCTTGGAGTATCATTTTTTTTAACAGTGGATTCTAATCTCTATTTATAGAGTTAGATACACTGAATGTTGGGAATCAGTTGTTCCAACTGTCAACCAACGGATCTAAAAAAGATTTGAATTTAAAAAACAATTTTAAAAACAGAAAAATGTCAAACGCACTTGAACAGTCGACTGGGTTGCCATAATGAGTCGACTGGTCAGAGTTTGAATAAGTTTAGTCAGTTTTGTACCGACTCAATCGACTGGTATATGTATCGGTCGACTGGTACTCAACAGCTAAACTATTTCAAACTGACTTGACCTTTTGAAGTTAAAAAAACACACATTTGTAAAAGAGTGAGTGTATGTGTGTGTGACAGGGCTTTACATCATACTAAGACTCAAATAATACAAAATATTATATTTGTTTAAAAGACATAAAAATATATAACACATGAAGCATAGGTCTTGACTTAAGTCTTGAGTGAAGCATTTGTCTTTATCCAGAGCGTGTGCTTGTTTATTTGTTCAGCTATATAGTAATGAGGCCTTTGTGTATACAATTGCAATTATATAGTATAGCACAGATACATGTTGCAGTGTGTTGTAATCATCAAAATCAAGAATCAACATTCTCCCCCTTTTTGATGATGACAACACAATAGCTGATCATAATAGAAATAATACAAGCATAGAATTGATATGCTCCCCCTATTAAAAGCACATAATGCATACATATTGCATAAACATATTTTTAGAAAAACTTGATCAGTCGACTTACCAAGGTATCAGTCGACTTAACAGAACAGTTTAAAAAAAAAACTTTGATCAGTCGACTTACCAAGGTATAAGTCGACTTAACAGAACTAAAAAAGAGCATACATAACAGGAGGTTTTTCTCCCCCTTTGTCATCAACAAAAAAAAAACATAAGATAACAAGTAATAATTTTGTCTTATAGAAATAACGAAGTCTTACAAAACTAACAGCAGATAAGAAAGAAAGAAAGAAAATACATAGTAAATAAAACTAAAAAATCAGCAATCTTCGTCATCGTTGTCTGCATCAACATCTTGAGACGGAGGTGGAAATTGATTAGTGAATAATTGAGTCAAATGGGAGAGTTGGGATTCAAGAGTGTCTTGACGATCCATTAGATAGTTAACACAATGATATAGACTACGCGGATCATCAAAATCAGCACGAGGACGAGAAGAACTGGAGGCTGAAGATGGTCTAGCAGAAGTTGCTAGAGGAACTTGGGTGTGAGGAGACCTAGGGGAAGTTCTAGATGGAGGGTCAATAAGCTACATACGGGCTAAACTGGCACGATCGAAGCACTCATAACGCTTAACAACATTGGTCTCGGAGTCGAGATCAATATCATAAGCAAGAAAGACACTAGTAAGGAGACCACCAAAAGGCAAGAAATGAGTATGAGACTTGTGAAGTCTCGAAAAGATGACACGACCCCAATTGATAGCAATCTTACCAAAAATTGCATAAACGGCTTGTTGCAATTCCATAAAATACTGATCAAAACTCCCTATTTTGGGAAGAATATTATAAGATAGTATTCTTGCAACTAGTTTTGCAATAGGTGTGATAGATTTATTAGTCATGGGGGGTCCATGGTTTGGCAAAAAGATTTTTGACAAAATAGATGAGTCATCTAAAATTATTTCACCTCAATCAAGTCAATACCCATAATAAGATTAATTCTCTCGGATGTGAGTTTAATCTTTGTATTTTTGACCGAAGAATAAACAATAACTTCTCCATCATCCGTTTGAACTACTCTCATATTGGTATAAAAAAGATAGATGAGTTGTGGGTAGTAGTTAGGTTGATTTTCTAAGGATAAAAACTCATATAGACTACAATTTTGAAAAAGAGAGATAAGATTGAACCTATCTAAATCATTGAAGTTTACAAATCTTCCCGGAAAAATCACAATGGTACAAATAAGATACCATTTTTCCAAGAGATCAGGAGTCCTAAGATACTGAGAATAGTCTTTTGACGAAGAACTATCATCAACATGGGATGTCTTAGATCTTTTTGGAGCCATTAAGAACAGTAAGGGAAGAGATTTTACCAACAAAGAGAAGGAATCAAAGGAAGTGGGAAATTAGCAGCTCCAAACAGTAGATTCGGCAGTCGACTTCTGGATCTATCTCTTTCACCTTAGGATTTCAGATTTGGGTAAAAGTGAAAATGAAAAATTGAGGCAGTGAAGAGGGTTTTTAACAGAAAGCAAACGGCTGGGATTGAATAGGAATGAGATCAACGGCTCATAAAGAAGTCACGAGCGAGTAAAAGGATAAAAATTTGTCTCAAAAACTGTGTGATGATTCGACGTTGAAGACATACTGATTCGCGACAGTCGACTTGAATTATGGAACAGTCGACTTAGTGGAGAAGAAAATAAATAATTCAAACAACTGATCAGTCGACTTGGTGAAATCTCAGTCGACTTATTATTTTTTAAAAAAAATATATTTTTAAAGAATACGAGTAAGTCGACTTGGTGAAACACAGTCGACTTAACAGAAATATTTTCAAAAAATATCAAGAAAATTACATATCCCTAGTTCTCTTCTTAAAGAAATAAAAGTATCTTCTTTAAGGGGTTTTGTAAAGATATCAGCTATTTGTTTATTAGTAGAGATAAAGTCTAAAGATATGTCTCCTTTTGAAACATGATCACGTATAAAATGATGTCGAATATCAATATGTTTCGTACGTGAATGTTGAACCGGATTTTTAGATAAATTAATTGCACTGGTATTATCACACATAATTGAAGGTTTTTCAAAAGAAATACCATAATCTAACAAGGTTTGCTTCATCCACAAAATTTGTGCACATGCCAAACTTGCAGCGATATATTCAGCTTCTGCAGCGATATCTACTTTACCTATCTCAAATCCTGTTTCTAAAAGAAAAGTTTTCAAACGATCATACCAAGCACGTGGTGCTTGATTAAGACCGTATAAAGCCTTTTTCAATTTAAAAACATGGTTTGGGAATTGTTCATGTTCAAAACCTGGTGGTTATTTAACATAAACATTCTCTTTAATAAACCCATTAAGAAAAGCACTTTTAACATCCATTTGATAAAGTATAAAATTTATGAAACAAGCAAAAGATAATAAAATACGAATTAATTCTTATCTAGCAACAGGAGCATATGTTTCATCAAAATCTATGTCTTCTTCTTGATTATATCCTTGAGCAACTAGTCTAGCTTTGTTCCTAACAACTTGTCCTGATTCATCAAACTTATTTTTAAATACCCATTTGGTACCAATAATAGTATGATCAGGAGGTCGTGGAACTAAATCCCATACATCATTCCTTATGAATTGGTTTAACTCATCTTGCATGGCATTCATCCAAAATTCATTCTCACAAACTTCTTGTATATTTTTCGGTTCAAAATCCGACAAGAAGGCTGTATGAGATATCATATTAATATGTGATCGTGTCTGAATACCATGGAAAATGTCACCAATTATTAAGTCATGAGGATGATCTCTAACTTCAACAAAAGATTTTGGTAAAGTTGAAGATATCACAATAGGATCAGTCGACTTGACTGGTTCTTTGGTCGACTGCTTTACATCAGTCGGCTTGATGTCCTTATCGGTCGACTTATCCGCAAGACTAGTTTGTTCTAAAGATGTAATTACTTTATTTAAAGGTGATGAGTCAGTTTCATCATCTTTAATTAAATTTGATGAAGGCAGAGATTCAACGAATGTAACATGCATTGACTCTTCAATAGTCATTGTTGACTTGTTGAAAATTCTATATGCTTTACTCCTATTTGAGTAACCTATAAAGATACCCTCATTAGATCTAGGATCAAATTTATCTAAATTATCTTTAGTGTTCAGAATAAAACCCTTACAACCAAATGTCTTAAAATAAGAGATTTTAGGAATTTTGTTAAAAAATAACTCATAACAAGTCTTCTTTAGCTTAGGTCTTATTAGAATCCTGTTTAAAACATAACAAGCTGTAGCAACGGCTTCAGCCCAAAAATACTTAGGTAAATTGCTTTCAACAAGCATGGTACGTGCGCATTCTTGCAAAGTCCTATTTTTCCTTTCAACCACTCCATTTTGTGGTGAAGCTCTAGGAAATGCAAATGAATGTGTTATACCATTCTTGTTGCAATATTCTGTAAACGTTTCATTTTCAAATTCTCCACCATGATCACTTCTAATAGTGACTATGGTTAGAGATCTTTGGTTTTGAATTCGTTTACAAAAATTTGCAAATTCATCAAAAATATCATTTTTTATGTTTTAAAAAGAATGTCCAAGTGAATCGTGAAAAATCATCTACTAAAACAAATACATATCTACTTTTATTTAAAGAAGCAACTCTAGTAGGACCAAATAAATCCACATGAATTAATTCAAGCGGTCTACTAGTAGAAATTACTTCTTTTGTTTTAAAAGTGGATTTGATTTGTTTTCCTAGTTGACATGCATCACATAACTTATCCTTTTTAAAAAATAGTTTTGGCAGTCCTTTAACTAGGTTATACTTAGATATCTTAGAGAGATTCTTCATATTCACATGACCAAATCGTCTATGCCAAAGCCAAGAATCATTATTAGAAACTATTAAACAAAAATCATTTGAAAACTCATTTGTATTCAAACAAAATTCATAAATATTGTTTTTGCGAAAACCTTGAAAAATAATGTTTTGCATAGTAGAATCATAAATTAAGCAAGCATCTTTTTCAAAGACAATTTTATAACCTTTATCACATAGTTGACCAATACTTAACAAATTATGTTTTAATCCACTGACTAACAAAACATTTTCTATAGTAGGGTTAGTATTTTTACCAACCATGCCGATTCCTATGACTTTTCCTTTGTTGTTATCACCAAAGGTAACTGTTCCTCCATTGATGCTTTGTATGGTGGATAGGAGATTGGCATGACCAGTCATATGCTTTGAACACCCACTGTCAAGTATCCAACGATCTTTCTTTGGTACCTATAAAATATTCAATGTGAATATGGTACCATTTTCATTGGGTCCAAAACATATTAGTTTGGGGGAAACCAAACCCATAATGAGTGATTTTCCTCCATAAACAGGAGTAAAATTAACAGAATTACATACATTTAACATATATGAATTGATATACGCAGTTCTATCATTCAAATTTAAGTTAACTGGAACCCATACAAGTTTGTTCTGTCTAGTCGACTTTATAGCATTCTTCAGTCGACTTCTACTGTAAGTCAGTCGACTGGATGATACTATAGGTCGACTTATATGATGTTTGGGTCTTGTTGAATAAGACTCAGTTCCTCTGGACAGACGACTGGTGGATGGACTCAGTTGACTGAACTTTAGACTTGCTTTTATCACTAAAATTTATAAGCTTAGGCTTTTCAAAGAATTCATACAGTTTATGTTTAACACTAGAAATAGATTCAGGTTTATTCCTACTAGTGTTTTTAGAGGAAAGATCTTTTATAAGAGATTTTTTAAAACCAAGACCAAACTTTTGACTAGATTTCACTTGATTTTGAAGAACATCGTTTAAATTCTCTTTTCCTTTATTGAACCTAGATACGTTCTTGGATATCTCTTCATAATTCTTTTTTAGAGATTCAAGATCCATATATAAACTTGAAATACGAAAATTTAAAGATTTTACTTCTTTATCAAGGTTAAGATTCTCTTGAGAAAGCGTTTGATTAACTTTCTCTAAGTTCTTAACTCTAATCTTTTCCTTTTTTAATTCTTGAAAAATTTCATTGAAAGCATCAAGTAAATCTTCTGAATCATAATCATTACTTACTTGATCTTGTGAAGCCATAAAACACATGTTTGCAACCTCGTTGGTTTCATCAGTTTCTTCTTCTGAGGAAGAATCGCTGTCATCCCAAGTTGCTTGATATGTCTTTTTATTTTTAGCAAACTTGTTCTTTGTGTACTTGTCTTTCTTGAAGTTGGATGTCTTTCCCTTATTCTTTATATTTTCTAGGGGACAATCCTTCTTCATGTGACCTGTTTTATTACACCTGAAACTAGTTGGAGGATCATTAGAATATCTAAATTTAGAATTGAACTTAACTTTCTTTAGAAAATTTTTAAATCTCCTTGTGAACATGGCTATCTCTTCTTCATCTTCTTCTTCATCTTCTGAGTCTGTCATGGCTTTAAAAGCTAATGATTTCTTCTTAGTCTATTGTGGTTCTGCATCCTTCTTCCGTTCTTCAATTTGAACCTCATAAGCCATTAGATTTCCTACAAGATTCTCAAGAGAAAGTTGTGATAAATCATTTGCCTCTTCTATTGCAGTGGTCTTCTTTTCCCATTCAGGAGTGAGTGCACGAAGAACTTTTCTCACCATTTCTGCTTGAGTGTATATCTTTCGAAGTGCCACAAGTGAGTTTGTAATGTCAGTAAATCTGGTAATCATCTCGGACACATTTTCATTTTCCTTCATGCGGAACATTTCAAACCTGTGAACAAGAACAGATATTTTAGATTCTTTCACTTTGTTTGTTCCTTCATGAGTTACCTCGAGTGTATGCCAGATTTGATGTGCGGTTGTTGAATTTGACACACGGTTGAACTCCTCTTTTGTAAGAGCACAGAATAATGCATTCATTGCTTTTGCATTATTCATTGTTTGGTTCTTCATGTCATCATTCCATTGTGCATATAGAATAGTAGGAGCAGTGTATTCTGTTTCAGTCATGTTCCATATTTCATAATTGATGGATTGGAGGTAGATCTTCATTCTGCACTTCCAATAATTGTAATTTGTTCCATCGAAGAGAGGTGGCCTTTGTGTAGATTGGCCTTCATGGTACTGATTTGCATTTGAAATAGTTGCCATAGCCTTTAACCTTGCTCTGATACCAAGTGTTGGATCCTGTAGGCGAGGCAACAAACACTAGAGGGGGGGTGAATAGTGTTTATTCAAAATTAAATTGCGGAAAAAATATTTTTCTTCTGTGCAGTCGACTTAAGGAGTAAACCAGTCGACTGAAATAACCAAATAAAAAGTAATTCAAACAAGTCTGTGAAGTCGACTTAGATTTGAGACAGTCGACTTAACATAAAGATAATTTTCAGAGTATACGAGTCTGACCAGTCGACTTATAAAGTACTCAGTCGACTGTACAGACAAGTTTCACAGTAACAACACAAATTGAGAAAATATAAATGCAAGTTAGAGAGATACAACCACAGAATGCACACGATGTATCCTGGTTTCGGTCCTTCTGACCTACATCCAGTCCCCAAGCAACCCACTTGAGATTTCCACTATTCTTGAAAAAGTTTACAAGAATACCCTACGGCGTTCAGACAACAACCTTGTCTAACCCGTAGTCCTTTCTCTCAACCAGAGAAAGCAACCCACTCTTCCACCAAGAGTGACAAACCTGACTCTACAACCTAGAGTCCTACTCTCCAACCGAGAGAAAAAGAAAAACAATAAAATTGTTTACAATCAACCTATAGCCTTGTTTGTGATTTGTGATATAGTACGTGGCCAAAAAGGTTGACTTCTGTATCCAGTCCAGAACGAAATCAAATGTTATACTGGACTGAAGACAAAGAACCAAGTCTTAGTGAGTTGAAGGCTTTTGTCTCTTGAAAAATGTAAAACTTAAGATCTCAAAGAAATGCTTGGAGTATCATTTTTTTTAACAGTGGATTCTAATCTCTATGTATAGAGTTAGATACACTGAATGTTGGGAATCAGTTGTTCCAACTGTCAACCAACGGATCTAAAAAAGATTTGAATTTAAAAAACGATTTTAAAAACAGAAAACTGTCAAACGCACTTGAACAGTCGACTGGGTTGCCATAATGAGTCGACTGGTCAGAGTTTGAATAAGTTTAGTCAGTTTTGTACCGACTCAGTCGACTGGTATAAGTATCGGTCGACTGGTACTGAACAGCTAAACTATTTCAAACTGATTTGACCTTTTGAAGTTAAAAAAACACACATTTGTAAAAGAGTGAGTGTATGTGTGTGTGACACGGCTTTACATCATACTAAGACTCAAATAATACAAAATATTACATTTGTTTACAAGACATAAAAATATATAACACATGAAGCATAGGTCTTGACTTGAGTCTTGAGTGAAGCCTTTGTCTTTATCTAGAGCGTGTGCTTGTTCATTTGTTCAGCTATATAGTAATGAGGCCTTTGTGTATACAACCTGCAATTATATAGTATAACACAGATACATGTTGCAGTGTGTTGTAATCATCAAAATCAAGAATCAACACAACTCTCTCATTATAATATTTAAGATTAGATACAGGGCGGGCCCAGGCCTGATACAAGCGAAACATTTGCATCGAGCCCCCAAATCAAAAACAAAAAAGGGCCCCTCATTTTCAGGAAAAAAAAGAACAAAATTTTTTTGGAAATGTGTATGTGGGGTATATGTCAAAAAAATTCTAATACATGAATCGATTTTGTTTGTTTTTTTTTTAAATAAAAGGGGTGTAACACCTCGAATTACAAAACACACTGAATTCGAGATTTCCACAGGATCTTTACACTTCATTCGGTACAATTTTACAAGGAAATAAAACTTTTCACTTTACATTAGAGTTACATGAAAATTTAAACTTTACATTTTGCAGCGGAAACATATATCACAAACAATTTACATAAAATGACAGCGAAAGCAAATTACATCATTGTACAAAGATATAATCATGAATTGTCTATAAGCATCAGTTCTCCTTTACTCTTTATCAAGCCATTTATCCTGCATACAAACTGTAGGTACGTCAGTTTATTCAACCGATGAAAATTATACATGGCCATCCTCTCTATGCCAGAAACAGTATAACGATTCACAATTCTTATCAAATCACAAACTTGTTCACAAACAAAACTAAAAGGGAATACCCTAATGATGTCGTGTTGTGAATGTGCACTTAGTCCTTAATGCAGTTATTATATTATATAACACTAATGCGCACTTGTTCGGATTCTATGCATCCCATACTACATAGGTCCGAGGGCAAGCCCTTAATCGTACTTCATTTTATAGGGTTCAATCCCTCACCATGACTTAGTCTACTACTGTAACTACGGTAAGTATCTTAGATGATCTATGAGTACAAGCACGTGTACAGAAAACCTGGAGGGGAATCCCATGCCATGTCTTGACTCATCAAGCATGCATTCTGCGGCAATTCAGCCTCCTTCATGACACACGATCCTCTTGCAGTCACCAAACATCCCACAAGCATCGCCAAGATCCGATCATTCTAAGTAGTGCCCACGTCATGTCTTGACGCATCAAGCATGCATTCTGTGGCTCACACCCGCATCGTAGACTCGAGGCTCTCATACTTGTGTTTTTCTCTCACTTTCATCACCTCTTCACTATGTACCAATCCTTATTTTATTAGAATCATGAACAAAATCAAAGCTCTAGAGTTAGCCTCTCCACTGTACCAGACTTAATCATTCATTCAACATGACCGAACCTTGGTCTTTCATTTTAAATTTCATTTCATTTCATTTCTTTCCAATTGCCGGTGGGAGACTTAGCTACTTTTTTGTTTCAATTTCAATTCACAATTTCCAAAGATTGAGCATTTCCAGCTCATGAGTTCATTTCCATAATCACAATAGATTTTTTCTCTATTCATGCTCATAACTTTCACAATCATAGAACTTTCATAAATTCAAATAAATGATTCACTTCATTTCATGTGTAAATTCATGCAAAGACAAATAGAACTTACTTCTTCTAAACTGTCACAACCAATAACCATTCAACAAAAGATTCATAATCTTTAACATAAAATAAATCATAAAATTCCTGAGATATCAAAAAGTGCACTGGACAGTCGACTTAGAGCATACTCAGTCGACTTGTTCAGTCAAAGAAAGTTCTTCAATAACCGCTCGAAAGAGTCGACTGCTGCACATGGCCAGTCGGCTGTTCCGCAGCATTCAAAATCAATTATAATTTACGGGTAGGTCGACTCTCATTCATATCAGTCGGCTGTTCTGGATAGTTCAATTATACAACTTTTCATGTTTAGTGCAGTCGACTGCTACATATACTCGGTCGACTAATTAGAGTTAAATTTTCGAATTAAGGAATTATCTCTTCCTTCTGTTCTTCAAATAGCACACAGCATTTTTGTTACACTACAGTATGTTCAATGTCACTATACACATGATGTTCTTATCCATTTACCAGCATCATAACATAGTTTATGATTAAATGTAAATTCCACATAACTAATATTTTCTTTCATCCAAATGAGATTGCTAAACATACATTTTTCCTTTACTCATCATTTATCTACGGAGATAAATATTAACTCCAAATTAACATGCTAGAAAAAACCAAGATCACAATTCACATTAAATACATCGTTTCATGGAATATCGAACTGTACATATTTTATTTCAGTGTACCAGTCGACTGCTCACATCATCAGTCGACTGTACAGGTCATTTCTAGTTCTCTAAATATCAGTGGTTCTTTATCAATCATTCACATGTTCCACATTCTGTATAGCACAGAGTATTTCAACATAACGACCATCCTATCAATCCACTTTTCACAAGTACGATAATAATTCAATATTAATCCTAGCATGATCTCTATATTAGAAGTCCTGAGAAACACCCACCTTTTTGAAGAGTTAACGAAATCCAGTAAAAGCCTCCTAGTATGATAGTAAGACTCCTCCTCCTTGCTCCTTGCCACACACCGAAAGCTCCCTCTAATGTTGATGACCGGCCTCCAAGGAACAATCACACTCAACTCACACTAATATGTTTCTTCTTTCAAATGGATTTTAGTGTAGATTACAATTAAGTGAGGGGGTATTTATACACAATTTTTGGGTGAAATGGAGGGCTAGGATTTAGTAGATGGTTATAGGATCAAGGGTTAGGATGAACTAGGGAGTTGTAGCAACTACCCACACACTAGGTAACCACCCACACACTATCCCCACTTCTTTCAAAAACCGGCCAAAGAATGGTGCTCATGCACGTGTACGTGCAATGCACGTGCATGCACTAGTCTCCATTTAAAAAGTTGTGCATTATACATTTTATAAAAATACTCTTTAAAAGATGTTTTACATTACAAGTTGTAATTAGAATAGGATTAACTCATGGGCTTTATTTGATGGGCCAAAATAATAGTTTTTACAAAAAATAAATAAATTAGATTTTTGGGCTTGTGTTTATTTGAAGAAAAGGCTTTTATAAAAATAATTAAAGAACATATATCCATACACTCATCATGAAAATAATTATAAGATCTCATACCACACAAATTGCACGTGCACACTACGTGCAAAATGAATAAATAATTTTCATTAAAAAATCGGGGCATTACAAGGGGCCCCCGTTTTCAGAAGAAAAAAAGATGGAAATGTGTATATTGGGTATATGTGAAAAAAATTCTAATACATGAATCGATTTTTTTTTTTGGGTATATGTGGGGCCTCTTTTTGAGAGTTTGCTTCTGGCCCCCAAAATCCTAGGGCCGGCCCTGATTAGATATTTGATACATATTATTTGAAAAGGGAACAGGAAAAGTCAGAACCTATGTTATAAAAACATTTATAAAATTATAACAAGAAATTGCAAATAATTTTAGAATGCGTAACAAGAATGCAATTTATATGAATTTCACAATGCAAATATTACAAATTTTTTCTAGATCCTCTGATTTCTAGCAATTAGATGATCAAATTTCCATCAAACTGTAAGATAAGAAAATCCCCCATATCAAACTGTAAGATAAGAAAATAAGATGATCAAATTTAATCATTAGAGAAACATAAATTAGGTTTTCCTTGTTCACAGCTTACAAGAAAGCATATCTCTACAAAAAAATCCAGAAACACTTAGTAGCAGTAGAAGTAAGCAGATGAGCAGAAAATACAATGAGCATGTGGAACAGCAGTAAGCTAAAACAAACAGATAGAAAAGTTAATAATAGTAAACAATTAACAGAAAATGAAAACGAAGAAGAAGAAGAAGAGAGAGAGAGATTGGGGGCTCACTGGCGACGAAGTAGAAGAGAGTTTGGTGAGAGCGTGAGCTTCAGTTGAGAAAAAGGGGAGCTTCGGTTGACAGTTGTTTGGCGACGAAGAAGAAGAGAGAGAGCGGGAGATTGTGTGGCAGTTTGGCGCGAAAAGAAGGAGAGGTTGTTTCTTCTTCAGATCTTTGGCGCGAAAAGATGAGAGAGAGCAGGAGGTTGTTGACGAAGAGTCGAAGACGAGCTTTAGTTGGCGTGAAAAGATGAGAAGAGACTGGAAGATGAGCTTCAGTTGGCTGGCAGTGGAGATCAGTTGGCGTCGACGAAGACTGGTTGGCGACGAAGAATGGAAGGCGACGAAGACTTGGCGACGGCGAAGACTGGAAGGTTGGCGACGACGAAGACTTGAAGACTCGAAGGCGCGAAGCGATTACTAGAAGACTCGACGACGAATACTCGAAGAAGAAAGTAGTAGAGGCGGCGGGAGACTGGGAGAGAAGTAGAGAGAATAGAGATTGATAACGAAATAAGAGATTGAGAAGGGAAGAGGAAGAGATTAGAAGTGATTTAGGGTTAGTTTATAGGGTAACGGGTAACGGGTTAGGGATTTAAGCCCCAAACCCATTAACGATTATTTCGGATGCGAAATTGTCAAATATCGGCCAATATGTATCGGGCGAAATATCGGACTTCTCGGCCGATATTTCAACTTTTCGGTATCAAACGAAAAATGGCTCAGAAATCTGATTTCGTTTCGCTGAAGCACCCGATACGAGATCTCGGCCGATATTTAAAAGAGTGGATGTAATCATGGAGGTGTCACCCTCCACACGAACTCCACGTACCTCAAGGCTCTCTCCACCTTCCGACGATATTCGAACGTCGCAGTCTCGCTCGAATGATTCTAGTGACGGCAAACTAGATAATGTTTTAGGAACAATGGGCTTCAAACCACTTGGCCAAGGTTTCCTGTTCCTCCAAAGCTGATACAGGTTGTGCTGACCCTGCTCAATCCCCCTCTCACCCTTCATCACTGTGCGATAACTTTTCCAAACTGAACGAACTCCATCTAGATCTGTGTACCTGCAGCCCCGAGCTTCTAAAGTTCTCATGGATATAAGGCTCCGCTTCATTAAAGGAATATACATGCCCTCCTCTAGTTTGTCCCCTTCCGTTTATTATCTTCGACTCATTTGTTTTCTCATCCCTTACTTCACAATTCTTGTTAATCTTCGTTCCCACACAACGACATGAGGTAAACTTGTAAGTAAAAACCGTTACTTCACAAATCTTATCAACCTTCGTTCTCACACGACGACATGATGCAAATTTATAAGTAGAAACCATCTCCCTCTCAGAGCAAACTTGAGAAGAACTAACCGAATCAAAAGAACCACCTGAATTCACATCTAAGGAACTTGAAACAAAAGCACTGTTTAAGCCATTACCTGATTCAGCGGCACTTGATTTGGCACCCCTCTAACTCAACCGCTTGCAATAGTCTCTCATGTAATGCTCAATCCCTTTGCACTGGTGGCCACGGACCTTTCCCCAACATACACTTTCCTTTACAATCAAAGTACAATCTACCTCCAAGCAACTCACAGAAGTTGATGTCGATTTCTGACTCTCCTTCCTATGTACATCCTCTTCTAATCCCTTGATCATACCTGCTATGAAAAACTTCTCCTTGGTAGATTTCTCATCTAGCACGGTTATCATGTTGGATGGATTTGGTGATGAATATATCGAGTTGGAAACCCTTAGATCAACTGCGTTGAACGTCCTCAATTCAGAAAAATCCATATTGAACTCCACTACATGATCTAGAAGAGCGGTACTTTCCTTCATTGAGAAATTCCACAACTTTCCTTACTGATGCATACGACCCTGTAATGACGATCCCGAGTAGTCAGTTCTGAATCTTGCCCAAAGACTCGCCGCGCTTCTCCTACACCTGACTTCACTCATCGAATACACACGGATTAAACTCCAGGCTTCTGAATAAATTTTCTTCCAGATCTCCTGCTTTGAGCCGATTGGTCTCCCTTTATCTCCTTCTAGGACTAGATCCAAGTCCTGTTGAACCGATGCTTCATGCATGTCCTCCTTCAAGAGATCAAAGTTGATCTTACCTTTGAACCGCTTGATCTTCGTGATCTGATCTGCCATCTTCTCCAAGGAACTCGAACAAACCCTTTACCTCGAAGCTCTGATACCAATTTAGGGATTTCTACCGAAAATCCCTCCTAGGATCTTGTTGAGTTATTTGATGCAATCAACACAAAATACCAAGTACATATGAGATCATACCAGACACACCAAAGCACACACAAATTTGTCCCGATTAGGGCTTCCGTCTTAATCCGGAGGAGAAGTAACCCAATATGTTATTCAACTAGAGAAGATACAAGAATATTACAATTCTCTCCACGACCCTCTCAAGCCTCACCAACAAGTACTAGTTGTTTACAATTAGAGAATCACTCAATCTCTCTTTCAATGAAGTACTCTCCCTCTCTTAGCTCGCAATGGAGGCCAATAACAACAATATATAGAGATCTAGAGAAACCCTAGGTTAATATCTTGATACAATAGCCATTGGATATTCCTGAATAGATAACCCTACGATAAGACCCGTAAGATCTGACTTGAAGAGCAAGTTGAGCTTCTCACGAATCACCAAGACCCGACCCAAATAATCCATCAGCGCTGCGTTCGGTCGACCGCACCTCAAGGTCGGTCGACTGTACCCCTCTCGAGAACTTCTGCATAGTAGGGCGGTGGACCGCACCCTAAGTACGGTCGACCGTAACTCCACCTGTTGCTACTGCTGCTGACTGTTTCCCTTACTTCCATTCCGTCTCCGATCGTCTCGATTCCTCCATTGTCTCATTGTCTTCGTATTCAACATTGTATGCAAGACATAAACCCAACATGAAGTTCCTCTTTGCTTAATAGCAACAGAAGCGGGACCTGGATGCTCATAAAACATATAACATATTAAGACTTTGACTGGAGATTTGATGAAGATTTTAGTTCACAGTTCATACTATGGTTACCTCATAGGTTATAAGCTAAAGATTTAAACAGATATATACACCAATATGGATATTTACTATATGCAAATAGTTGACCGTTAAATAAAAAGCCACTAAATGTCAAATAGTACTTTCAAATATGAACATCATCTGTCATTAGTTTGCTTGAGTCCTAACAGTTAACATCTATGCATAGATCACATAGCAATTAACTGTATTTGTTCTTTAACAACATCATGGACTCTCCAGCATAACCCAAACAACTATGCTTAGTTTTTAGTCAACCACAATGACCTTCTTTGGTGTCAAGGCCAAAACATATGCTAATTAATGCAAAAAGAAATTGCAGAATAGAAACAACGAAGCCAGTAAAGAAGATGAAAGATGACTCTAGGAACGGTACCTTTGGCCATGCAGAAACAGTGCAAGTTGTCCTAATTAGAGAATCAAGACAGGCAAACTGCTCAAGTAGGCATTCTCTCGTTTGGTGTCAAGTTATTGCATCTCCTTGCGAACAACGGAATTAAGTTATGGTAACTAAAGTTATGCGAAGCAATATCTCTTAACTTTAGTTGTCCACTTCCACCAAATCACATCTAATCTATCTCAACCTACACAAAATGAATAAAAATTCAAACTTTACCAACCAAATCACCAAAGATGAGAACTTTACCAGGAGATACAACAGCCGAAGTGTAATACCCCGCAAAAATAACATATGGCTACTTTGCATCGTAATCTGTGCGCAATTGAGAATTGCACGCGATTATGTGTTTTCCGAATAACAACTGATTGTTATTGAGAAATTTCAGATTTATTGTCTACTTTATTTTATAATTTTGAAGGATTATTACGAGGTAGTTTTAATGTATTTTTGTATTGTTGGTATTGTTAAAGTAGAGATTTTGGGCTTATTTGAAATATATTTGAGATTGGGGGCTTATAGACAATTATCCCTTACATTAATTATCTACCTATTTATTTATTCATTCACTTTTACTAAACTCCCCCATCTTTTCCTTCTTCTTTCCTTCTTCCCGTCCTGGTCCCATCCCGACCCCAAAGAAAACCCATTTCGCCGATCACTTCCCTCGCTCAAATCCCCTCAATTTCTTTGCCGTTTTCAAATTAAATTGAGGGATAGACTAATAGAAGGGTTCTCTACATCGTGGCGGTGTCCGTTTTTCGAAATGATTTCGGGAAGGTAAACCCTAGATTATTTTATTGTATAAAATTTAGTGTGGTTAATTTCTATTGAGTAGGAGTATTATGGTAGGAAGATGGGAAGGGTAGATGCGAGAAATTAGCAAGTTGTTAGAGAATTTGTAAGTTGCTAATAAATTAGGGTTTGGGGTTTGTAAAAGAGAACTATATGTGTATGAATTAGTTCTCGTATGGTGGTAGAAATTGTAGTAGGACTATTAGAATAATTTTGGAGTGCTTTTAGTAATTGTTTGAAAATAAGAATCTCGTCGGAATTCGAATGTCACGTGCAAGGCACATGTGTATCCCAGGCGTTCAATTTTCAATAGAATGCCTGTGTGATATTGGAGTTTGTATTATTATTTTCCCGTAACTGGTTTGGATGATTTGAGTTTTAATTGCTTTGAAATTTGATGATAGGGTATACTAGCGACCTTGGATGCGTGCTAGCGCTTCGAGTCTTCGCGGGATATTTTGTGAGTATGATCTCTTTTATTTTATGTACATGGTGTGTTATGAAGATTTTAAATTACGATTTGCTATGTATTTCCGATTTCGTATCTTAGTATAGCATGGGTGTTTTGAGCTAAGAATTTGTGTGGACACTCTTGTATGTGTCCACAACTATAGTTTAAATTTTATAAATTTTCGAGGTCGTTTGATACCTCAAAAATTGTGGAGTGCAGCTGGTCTGAAAGGACAGAGCTGAAGCCGATTGCTTTTGGACTGAAGTCCAAAAGGTCATAACTAATTGTATATGTATGATCTCTCTATGTAATTGTTTTCTATTGGACGGATAAGGGCCAAGTGGGGTCACTAATTGAGAATAGGACTATAGTGTTATTTTCATTGTGATATTTCATTGTAAATGTGAACAATAAGACCTTGAGTATTGATATTTTCACCTAGAAACCAAGTGGTGATTAATGAAGAATTTAAGCGGTGTTAGATGAAATACGGTTATGCATGGGTATGTATATAATCAATGCATGCTTATATGCGTACTTGTTGTGAAGTGTGGTGCACATTGAGTGCACTAGTTTGGTGCATGTGTGGGTCAACTCTTAGCATGATTGGAGGCTAGGGTGAACCCTAACTAAATCAAGGTGAGACTTGTTGAGATTCAACTAGGTTGGATTCACTTTGAACCTAGCATGATTGGTAAGGATATGCACTAGTTGGGCGTTGTACTCTCTTGTCAAGGGGACACGTGCGGCGTGGTCTCGTCTGGAACACGTGCGGCATGGTCTCGTCTGTTGATTTCTGGGAATTAGTGATAAGGACTGTATGGTGGAAATTAGGGAATGGACCCTCTAAATCAACCTAAGATTCTATGTTGTTTAATGCGAACAGGGAGCAGAGTAGGGCTCTAGGACTCTCGGTGGAGCAGGTGGGACCTGCAGGGTCACCTTTATATTCGTAACAACTTTTGGGTAAGATCCGGGAGGACCACAGGGGCCGGGCAGGAGTATGACCGGGGAGTGGCATAGGACCACAGGGTCTCGGCATACATAATGACATAACTAATAATTTCTGACTGCAGCGGCGGAACTAGATCGAGCAACTGCAATCTTACCAGTCACTAGATGAATGTCAGAAACAGAAAAGAGAACAAGAGTAGGATCATGGCGAGGGATTGAACTCTACCATCTGAAGAATACGAACTCGATTTGGAAAGTATGTAGTATGGGATGCATACGTTTCCAAATCAAGTTTGCATTAGATTAAGAGCATGGTGTGCATATGAGTTGTGCATTAGAATCTAAATCATGACATACACGAACACTAGGAAATCAGGATACACGTTTATTTTCCATTCAAGCTGAATTGTGAGTATGATAGTTGAACTGTATAATGAATGTGAAAGTGATGTATTGCAAGATGTGATGATATATGCTGTAAGAAATGAGTGAATGCGATGTTATGTGATATGAGATTGCAAAAGAATATAAGTCGCTAGGCAGTTAAAATCAGTTTTCGCAACTAATCGGTCCAGAAGCGATTAGTGATTAATCGGTTAATCTGAAAATAATCGGGGATTCTCGGAAAAATCGTTATATTATATATATATATATATATATATATATATATATATATGTATGTATATAATTAAAAAAAGATACATCCTCATTATGTAGCAACTCTAAATCCTAACAAAAACTATTATGAGATGATCAAATAGGAACATATAGTTATAGAGAAAAAGAAGAGAGTACTTTGTTTGAGCTAAGTTTGGATTCTGGATGTGGGTCGGGTCGTGTTTGCTGGTTGGTTTCATCAAACAAAAACAATCGGGGAGTAGGAGCAACGCGAGCAGTAAGGGGAGGAGGTGCAGCAGATGCGGGCCGGGTCAAGTATGCGACGGTGGGTCGAGTTTAGGTTTGGGTTTGCGCGAGGAAGAAGAAGAAAGCGGTGACATGTCTGGTTTGGGTTTGCGAGAGGACCAGAAGGAGTTTGGATTTTGGATTTGAATTTGAGTTTGGATCGGATTGAGCCCAAATAATGCAAACAAACATGAAAATTAGAGGAGATTTAATCGGTTAATCGGCCACTTAAAATTAGCCGATTAACCACTAATCGACTGATTATGCCTGATTAAATCGCTAACTATTGAAATATTACAAATCGCTAAAAAAATAATCCCTTAGCCTCCGATTAGCGATTAATCGGTGATTAATCGGGCGTAATCGAGAATTTTAACTGCTTAGATAAGTCGTGAGTCTGTAAATGCAAATGAATGGTAAATGAGGTGCAGTTATGTGAGAGTAGAGTTATTTCTGAATGTAAAGCTTTATGGAAAAATAAAGCTATAAGAATACTTGCATAAGGCGTAAAGTGATGAGCCTTAAGCGACTAATTTGGAAATGATTTCCAAACTAAGGATAAGTATGTTGTGAGCGGGTATGGATATGCATACAGGAAATGACTCGGAGAGTATTTGATGTGAATTCCCATTTATGATGTTTACGTGTTCAGATTTCTAGTAAAGTTTGATTATCTTGGTATTCGTAAGTTCGTTCTGTTTTACTTATAAGTTTAATTTATTTGCTTAATTAATAGACTATACTCACACCAGGAATGGCTAACCCCTTAGTGTTTGGGGGGTTAGGAAGTCTCTGGACTATCCTAGACCCCTACTGTTACAGGTCCTCAGCAGTGCAGAGGTGAGGTGTAGATTCATGTTTCTGTGGTATGTTTTATAAGTTATTTTCTAAAAACCTTACATCGTTTTCAAAGAAATTTATGGTTTTTATTTGATATTCGATATTCTATTATGAGTTTGGCCCCCAGAGCATACATATTGATTGCCTGTATGTCTTTGCTCATTTTGGCCTGCGGAGCTCGTGAAATTATTGCCTGTGATGTGAGCTACGGAATTTAGAGCAGAATTTCGTAAGCTTTTTGTGTTTCGGGGCAGAAATTTCAGGGGAGACTCTGCCCAAATTTTCTTTGAAATATAACTATCTTAGTTTATGTTTAAAGTGATATAGAAATTGAAAGAATTGATTTTGGAGTCAAAAAGGGGGGCGTTACAGTTTGATATGATAAATTGATATTCGTAATTATTGATGTATTAACTCTGATAGCAATAAAAGTGTTTTAAATTTCCGTGCTATTTACTGTGTTGAGATGCATTTGAAGGCAAAGATCTTGGTGATGTCACGGATGTCCGGTAATTGGGATCCGGGGCGCTACACGAAGTCCTGCGAGAACCCGTGGCGAGGAGAGGCTAGCGTCGGGCTCGGGATTCGAGGAAGGGACGGCGACGGCAAGGTGGGGAGAGGGACGGTTTTGACGCCTTAGAAGATGACGACGACAGTGACGAGTGAGGGCTTTGAGATGTCGGTCGATCGGGGAAGAACAGGAGGGTGGGAGGCGATGGCAATGCGATCGGAGCTAGGGTTTGCGAGAGGGAGGAAGACAATGGGGATCGGAGCTAGGGTTTGAGAGATGGAGGTCGGACACCTAGTATAGTCAGGGATTTGAGAAATTTGGGGTTTTGAGAAAGAAGGAAAAGTAAAGGAAACTGGTGGGGTTTTAGGATTTAAGGGGTGGCGGGGGTTCTATCCCGGCGATGTGCTAGATAATGCGGGGATATTAGCAACCCGGCGTTGTATAAAGGTGTTGTTACAAAACGTTAGGATATACCGCTTGGATTTTCGCAGGGGTCTAACCCGGCATTTGAGCAAAAGGCTTGCGCAAAAGCATCGAAAAAGGCCCTACGTTTTGTAGTGTTGTGATCAGGATACAAGAAACAGATACATAATATATATGATTAGAGATACAAACCTCAATCTTAGAAATTTCTCATCCCATCTTCACATAAATGGTTGCATATCTTCCTTAACTTGTTGAAACTTTTTTTAATCAGGATTACCTGAATTTCAAGGTAAAGAGCAATACTACAACATCAAGCACATCAAGCAGTGATAAAATTATCTTACATATAAGCAGAACCATTAGTAAAACCTAATATTTCCCCAACATGTAAGTAAAATGAAAGCATCAATGAAGTTATTTTTTAAAATAATTTAAAAAATAAGCTTCACTACTTAAATACCTTAAAAACATATGCTTGTGAACCCCCTTTTATGCTTGTGAACCATTAGTAAAACCTAATATTTTCCCAACATGTAAGTAAAATGAAAGCATCAATGAAGTTATTTTTAAAAATAATTTAATAAATAATCTTCACTACTCAAATACCTTAAAAACATATGCTTGCGAACCCCCTTTTATTTTTAGTAACAAATAAATGGTGAAAATCCACATTCTTACAAAATTTATTGAGAGCAACAAATCAATACTGGAAATTTAAGCAACTACTTATTCCAAAACTACCCTAGCAAATTTGACCTTTATCATGAGATCTAGAAAGCAATAAAACTCAACTTCAAACGCCATGGGCTGGAATCCCATTCCTCGTACAAAAGAAAAAGATTGTTGAAGTGTAAGTGTTTTTTAGCACACCAACTGTTTGATGAAAAGCCTGAGAGAGAAATAGTCCTCCAATTTAAAAGTACCAGCAGATGTAGGCATGGATAATAGTAAGAAAAATATAATTGATGACAAGTAGATCACTAACTTCATCAGCTTATACTTAATGAGTTGACTCAAGATAACTCTAACAGAAAGAAACATCAACAGTTATTTATAAAAAAGTAGAGGTAGAAAAAACCGATCAGTAACATATAATAGAAATACAAATGAAAACTATGTTTTATGCATTTGAAATTACCGAAGTTAGTGAAAGTTCTTCATGATGATTTTTTTTTTGGGTGTGTGGAAAACAATGGAAAATTTTCTTAGAATGACATAAATATGGACCTGAAAGGCTAAAACAAAGATAGTATGCAGGTGAAAAGATACCTGAATAAGGTGTGATAATTTGCCCCGACAAGAAGAGTCAATCATCCTCCAGCACGCTATACTGTTGAATCCTCAGTTTAATGCCTTCACAAAACTCAAGTACCTAACATAGGAACAGATTGTCCATCTACCTTCAGAGTTGTCTCTGTACAAGATAAGCTTAGGACAGTGGGTTGCCGTATGCAGCGAGCTCATGTGTGCATCCTACTATGACAATATGGGTTGCAGGGGACTTAACGCAGGTCACCAATGACCTCATGGAATTCCTAGAGATTGGTAGTGGGAGCAATCCATTTCAGGATGTAAATTTTGATGTCTATCCCAGTCGTATGTTTTGGTGAAGACAACAGATGTGCTGATCATGTTGTAAATCTCTGTAGAGGCAAAAATAGACGATGCAAATAAGGGATTGGAAGTCTTATGTCTTTGATATGTTGCTTGATGCAGATGCGAGATGATGCATGTTTGCAAGGGAGTATGCTTGTTTACTAGCTATCAATAATGATAATAAAATATAAAAAAAATTGCAACATAAGAATGAAGTAAAAGCAGACACATAAATTTTGACAAGAAATGCAAATGAAGTCTTACCATCACATTGAAGGGCTAAGTTGATCTTCAGGTTATGCACTGAATAGTGTTGTAAAAACTAATTAGCATCTGAGCCAATTGCAGAGACCAATCAACCTAATTGTCTGCCATCTATGCAATTAGCTGCCGAGTATAAACAGGACAGACAGAAGTCAGGTGTTTACAAGTGTGTGAAGAAAGTAAAACAAATTTATTAGTAAGATTAATAAACTCACATTACCTCTTTGCACCATCTTTCCCACAGTTCTTTGCTTCATCTCTCTGCCTTCTGAAATCACAGTTCTTTGTGAGTGTGTGAATTGAGAGAAACAAAATCACACTTCCGTCTAACCTCTTCTTCTCTGCTTCCTCTATTCGCTCTCTGAAATCACCCAATTTCCACCATGCTGGTGTTTCAGAGTTACTTACATCTGGGTTTAAGTACATGGAAACTGAGAAATAATGAAACAAGTAGAAAATGAGGAAATAGATTATTGATGAGAAAATAAAAAATAGTAGAAATCAACAACACTATTACCATAACATTAACGACTAAGTTGATATCTTCCGGTTACGCACATATGGGCGAAACCACATGACATGATATCAGCCTAACTGCCATCTCTGTAATCATCTGCTGGGTACACAATAGGAAACAGAGTGTAAATATGTGAAGAATGTAAAACAAACAAACTGTATTAAAAATGACTCACATTTCCTCTTACTTCTCACCGTCTCTCCCACACTTCTTTGTTCATCTGTTTGAGTAATGCAATCTCCACTGTTTAGCTACTGAGTATATATACATACTAATCAGTCAGTTAATTGCAACAGTGTGAATAACGTAAAACAAATTAACGACTTATCCACAAAATCAAATTCCCTCTTACATTTTCTTCTCTGCTTCAACTATTTGCTCTCTGTAATTCCAATTTCCGACACAGCCTCTCAAAACCCAATTTTCGGATCAGGTGACTAGATATTGAAGAAATAAAATATTCATGAGAAATAATGAACAAATAAAAATCAACACAGACATTACTAGGGTATTTGTTTAAAACGAACTAATCTTTATGTACAAATGCGAAGCTCATAGGATTAGAATTCTTAAATTCAAATAAGAGGATTAAATATAACCAAGCCATTAGTAAAACCTAGTTTCTCTCCAGCATGTAAATAAAATTAAAGCATCACAGAAGTTATTTTTAAATAAATAATAAGAAAAATAAGCTTCACACTCAAATACCTATGAGACATGTATATCATTGTAAATCCTCCTTTATTTTAAGTGAATCGGAAACCAAAAAAAATGCTCAAATGTCAAAAAAGATGTTAGAGCAACAAATCAATAATGGAAATTTAAGCAAACCCATGTTGTTTTTCCAAAAACACCAGCAGCAAATTAGTTCCTAATCATAAGATTTAGTAAGCGAAAAAACTCAACTTCTAAACCTCATGAATAGGAATCACATTCTTCCTACACAAAAAGGATGGTTAAAAGTGTAAATTTTTGTGACATAGTCCTCCAATTTTAAAGAACTAGTATGTATACATGAATGCTAGTAAGAAAATATAAACCTGTGGTACCATGAGCAAGAGACTTACATCGTCCTTTTAATGCAGATCCTGAACACACATTCCTTTTGGCATGTCAACAAAATGGTAACCGATCCTCCACCATTACGACCCAACTCCTCCACCATTACGTCCCAACGACAAATAGTCTGGACCAAATAACAACAAAAAATACTGTTAACAACCCTAATATATTCACCAATTCATATGGAAAAACAAGTAAAAGTCGTGTCTTTACAAGGAGAAGCAAGTAAACTTCATCTTTTTCTTCTCGATTCTACAATCCCAAGTTGGAATTTCTCATCTACAATTTTCAAGAGATGTGATATTAATGGAAGAATAATCAGGGCAGTAGAAATGAAACAAAAGATACGGTAGAACTAGGACAGTTATTGAAAATGTAATTTTGATGTCATTTTTAGCATGTGTTTGTGTGGCTGCAGTAAAGACGGCATGCTAGATATGCATGCGAGTTCATCGTACGTATCCTAATATGCCAATATGGGTTGAATTGGACCCAATGCAGGTTATCATTGCCATTAACAGCTGGGTGTCTATCTTAATCATATTTTTCCCGAGGATTACAACTAACAAGTGCCCTGATCATGTTGTGAACCTCTAGAGAGGCTGATTTAATTTGTACAGGTGGTATTAACTTGTACAGGTGGTACTAGGTGTGTGTAGAAATCAACAGCATTCACACATGATATTCATCAGCCTAACTAACTGCAAAAGTGAACTGAGTATAAAGTAAAACAAACTAACTTATTGATAAAGTAAAACACACTAACTTATCGATAAAATAAACTCTCACATTACCTCTTACTTTTCATTGTCTTTCCCCCACGTTTTCTTTGCTTCATCTCTCTGCCTTCTGAAATCCCAGTTGTGATTCACTGCAGAGTATAAGTATGATCAACACAATCAGGTGTTAGCAAGTGTCAAGAAAGTAAAAAATAGACAAACAAACAAACTTACTTATCAACACACGAAATCACATTCCTTCTTCCCCTTCTTCTTCTCTGCATCATCAATTGATCGCTAAAATCCCCCAGTTTTTCAGATCTGGTGAGTAGAAAATGAGAAAATAGAGTATTGATGAGAAATAATGAACAAGTAGAAATCAACAACACAATTACCATAACAAAGGACTAAGTTGATCTTAAGGTTACCTATATATGGATCAACTGCAGGACCACACGGTATCAGCCTAACTGCCATCTCTCTAGTTATCTGCATCCAGATCTCTGTGTATCATAACATGCAATCAATATAACAAACCAAAACAGTAGCATAACAATGATGTGTTTTGCTTCAATTTAATAACCATATTATCTCTTCCTATTACACCATTTAAAAGGGTGGTTTCACAAGGATGGTTATGCTAGCAGTGAGCACATGATTCAAACCACAACAGGAAGAAATCCCCTTGATGTTAACAGATTTTTAACTTCCTTATATGAAAACGATCAGTTCTAGATCAATCTTGAGGGGCATTCTGGAGCACATATATCCATGCATACACTTAAACAACAATTTTAAGTATACACACCAAAAGGTAAAACATAAACCGACAGGTTGCAGGTTCACTTAGATGCCCATAACAATTTAAGTATTTAATAAATCCTAAGCTAAAAAGGAAAAATGTAAATAGCTAATAAATAATTTTTTACCTCTTTGTACAGATGCCTTCTAATACTAGGGAATACGAACGACATGACCTCATGGCCTCATACTCATATAGAGGATCACACCTGCTGGAGTACACAGAACCATCTTCCAGTCAGAAAATTAGGTCAGACCATTCGGATATCAAAAAATTAATGACTGAAGAAACATATGCTTATATGCTTATTTTGCAATTAAATAGAATAATACATAAGACTAAATTCAAGAATACATAAGCATCCCTTTTGAGTAAATAAATGCCAAGCTACTCTACATATGAGGTGTATGAGAATATGCTCACAACGAGAACAAAGTCCAAGATTTTCAGCATCAATGCTATCTTACATGTTACGTGTTTCAGAAAACATTATTTAGAGTTTCTCTTAGTGACGTAGAATAGTAAGTAAATATAAATGCTCAAAGTATTTGATTAGTTAACATTATAGAATCCTTGCCCAAACTAGTTCACCCTGCACGGATTTCATTTGTTCACAGCGATTTCAGTCTTTTTCCCCCAAAACCCATCGTCAACAAACTCTTGTATATAGTGTACCAAATCATAGTAATATAAGAAGCATGTAAGAGATATCAGACACATGAAGTGACAACAAGCTATCGATGACACCAATGCATGGATTCTTGATGTGGATTACACTCTTTTTTTTCCATTTTCCCATACTATAAGCAGAACAATTCTGGGAGGGTATGAGGGACTACATAACAAAGTCGTCTCTTTACCAGGAGAAACAAGTAAACTTCATCTTCTTCTTTTCGATTCGGCAATCCCAAGTTGGAATTTCACATCTACAATTTTCAAGAGATGTGATATTAATGGAAGAATAATCAGGGCAAAATGTAATTTTGATGTCATTTTTAGCATGTGTTTGTGTGGCTGCACTAAAGACGGCATGCTAGATATGCATGCGAGTTCATCGTACGTATCGTAATATGCCAATATGGGTTGAATTGGACCCAATGCAGGTTATCATTGCCATTAACAGCTGGGTGTCTATCTTAAACATTTTTTCCCCGAGGATTACAACTAACAAGTGCCCTGATCATGTTGTGAACCTCTAGAGAGGCTGATTTAACTTGTACAGGTGGTATTAACTAGTACAGGTGGTACTAGGTGTGCGTAGAAATCAACAACATGCACACATGATATTCATCAGCCTAACTAACTGCAAAAGTGAACTGAGTATAAAGTAAAACAAACTAACTTATTGATAAAGTAAAACAAACTAATTTATCGATAAAATAAACTCACATTACCTCTTACATTTCACTGTCTTTCCCCCACGTTTTCTTTGCTTCATCTCTCTGCCTTCTGAAATCCCAGTTGTGATTCACTGCAGAGTATAAGTATGATCAAGACAATCAGGTGTTAGCAAGTGTGTCAAGAAAGTAAAAAATAGACAAACAGACAGACTTACTTATCAACACACGAAATCACATTCCTTCTTGCCCTTCTTCTTCTCTGCATCATCAATTGATCTCTAAAATCCCCCAGTTTTTCAGATCTGGTGAGTAGAAAAACAGGAAATAGAGTATTGATGAGAAATAATGAACAAGTAGAAATCAACAACACAATTACCATAACAAAGGACTAAGTTGATCTTAAGATTACCTATATATGGATCAACTGCAGGACCACATGGTATCAGCCTAACTGCCATCTCTCTAGTTATCTGCATCCAGATCTCTGTGTATCATAACATGCAAACAAAATAACAAACCAAAACAGTAGCATAACAATGATGTATTTTGCTTGGATTTGCTAACCATATTATCTCTTTCTATTACACCATTAAAAAGGGTGGTTTCACAGGAATGGTTATGCTAGCAGTGAGCACATGATTCAAACCACAACAGGAAGAAATACACTTGATGTTAACAGTTTTTTAACTTCCTTATATGAAAACGATGAGTTCTAGATCAATATTGAGGGGCATTCTCGAGCACATATATCCATGCATACTTGAACAACAATTTTAAGTATACACACCAAAAGGCAAAACATAAACCGACAGGTTGCAGGTTCACTTAAATGCCCACAACAATTTAAGCATTTAGAAAAAACTAAGCTAAAAAAGAAAAATGTAAATAGCTAATAAATATTTTTTTACCTCTTTGTACAGATGCCTTCTAATACTAGGGAATACGAACTACATGACCTCATGGCCTCATACTCATATAGAGGATCACACCTGCTGGAGTACCCAGAAAAGCATCTTCCAGTCAGAAAATTAGGTCAGATCATTCGGATATCAAAAATTTAATGACTGAAGAAACATATGCTTACATGCTTATTTTGCAATTAAATAGAAGAATACATAAGACTAAATTCAAGAACACATACGCATCTCTTTTGAGTAAATAAATGCCAAGCTACTCTACATATGAGGTGTATGAGAATATGCTCACAAGGATAACGAATTCCAAGATTTTCAGCATCAATGTTACGTGTTTCAGAAAACATTATATAGAGTTTCTCTTAGTGACGTTGTGGAATAGTAAGTAAATAAAAATGCTCAAAGTATTTGATTAGTTAACATTATACAATTTTTGCCCAAACTAGTTCACCCTGCACAGATTTCATTAGTTCACAGCGATTTCAGTCTTTTCCCCCAAAACCCATCGTCAACAAACTCTTGTATATAGTGTACCAAATCATAGTAATATAAGAAGCATGTAAGAGATATCAGACACATGCAGTGACAACAAGCTATCCATGACACCAATGCATGGATTCTTGATGTGGATTACACTCCTTTTTTTTCATTTTCTCATACTATAAGCAGAACAATTCTAGGAGGGTATGAGCAGTCAGTCAGTCAAGTGCCTTTTTTAGTCTATACTCGTCAATTTCCAAAGTTGCTTAAGACTATTAGTATGAAAAAAGTATGCGCTAGAAATCTTAAGTTGATGTTAAAAAAACATAAAGCTATAAAATTGTGATAGTATAGAGATAGAAACCTTTAGATGAGCTGAGCCTTGATGAGGCTGACAGTAGGGCACCTGTTAGATGCTGCTTCCGTACAGGTAAGATGAATCTTTTGAACCCTCTACTTCTTATCTCATTGCACAGGTTCAGCACATGCTCGACTGCTGGGTTTTCTCCTCCTTCATCCATCTCTTTAGTGATGTCCTGTCATCCTCAATTGCACCGCAAACCAACCAAGACCTAAACTTCGACAAACATTACAAATTAAGCAGTAAAAGTTTCCATCTATCCCAAGGATATTGAGAAAACATGTAGATGCCATCTTACCATCAAATTGCACGACTGAATATTTCAAGTTGAGAAAAAAAATGTAGATGCAATCATAGCCTAACTGCCATCTGCGGAGTATGAATAGAAGAAAAACAATCAGTTATCAGATAGTTGGTTAATTTTAAGTGTGTGAAATGACAAAATTGACAAAACAATTACCATCATAAAGAAGGACTAAGTTGATCTGCAGGTTACTTACATTTGGGCAAATTGGAGGGACTACATAACATGATATTGGAGGATAAAACTCAATTGATTCTTAATCATAAGATTTAGTAAGCGATAAAACTCAACTTCAAAACCTCATGAAAAGGAATTCCATTCTTCCTACAAAAAAAAGATGCTTAAAAGTGTAAATTTCTAAGGCATGCTAACTGTTCGAGAAAATATCTGAGAGATAAATAATCCACAATTTAAAAGAACCAATAGATATATGCATGAGTGCTGGTAAGAAAGATATTTAGCAAAATTGCAGATTTTGAGCAAGAGACTTACACCAGTCCTTTTGATGCAGAACCTGAACACATTTCTTTCGGCATGCCAACAAAATGGCAACTGATCCTCTTCCATTGGAATCTAACAAGGGAGAGTCTGGACCAAATAGCAACAAAAAAATTGTTAGCAACCCTAATATATTCAGCAAGTTATATGGAAAAACAAGAGTCATGTCTTCACCCAGAGAAACAAGTGAACTCCATCTTCTTCTTTTCGGTCTTCAATCCCAAAGTTGGAATCCACACCTACAAATTTCAAGAGATCTGAAAATGTAATGGAAGGCAAAATGTAATGTTCATGGCTGTTTTGGTGCAACTATGTGTAGACGGGGGTTGCTTCTTGCAGAGCAGCTGCTCTATTTATCATGCTGAGTAAAGGGCGACGTGGTGCAGTATGCATCAGGTTCATCATAAGGCCTCATGGAATCCCTATAAAGTGGAGGTGGGAGCATTCTACTTCAGGATGCGAGTATGATGCTGCATCAATAGCCAGATGTTTAACTTGGTCATGTGCTGATCATGTTGTGAACCTCTAGAAATGCTAAATTAACTTGCATACTAGGTGTGTGTGCAGTTTACTCTATCAAAACTGTAAAACTATGGATGATGTAAGAGGCATGCACACATGATATCAATCAACCTAACCTAACTGCCACTGTTGCGATAAACCGAGTATAAGACACAAGGTGTTTGTAAGTGTGTTAGCAAAGTAGAACAAACTAATCGTTAAAATTAATAAACAATCATGTTACCCCTTTTCACGACCTTCTTTTTTGCTTCATCTTCGCTTCATCTTCATGCATTGCTTACTTAATGTAATAGAGAACAACGATCAGTTAGTTACTTGTAATTGTGTGAATAAAATAAAACAAAGAAACAAACTTATCAACAAAATTATATTTCCAGCTTACTTCTTCCTCATCTCTGCTTCATCTAGTTGCTCTCTGAATTTACCCAATTTTCTGGATCAGGTAGAACTCAACAAACACGAGAATAAACAGAATTACCATCACATTGAAGGACTAAGTTGATACCTTCGGTTACTTACATCTGGGTCAATTGAGGGCATGATCAACTTAACTGCAACCTCTGTAAAGTATTTGCTGAGTATAGATAGGAGAGAATCTGTGTAAGTGTGAAGAAAGTAAAACAAACTTACAAATAAAATTAACAAATGCTCAGATTACCTCTTAACTTTGCCACACTTCTTCTTTCCTTCATCTAGCTCATTGCCTTCTCAAACTATCAGCCTAACTGCCATAGCTCACTGCCTTCTCAAACTATCAGCCTAACTGCCATAGCTCATAGATAGGAGAGAATCTGTGTAAGTGTGAAGAAAGTAAAACAAACTTACAAATAAAATTAACAAATGCTCAGATTACCTCTTAACTTTGCCACACTTCTTCTTTCCTTCATCTAGCTCATTGCCTTCTCAAACTATCAGCCTAACTGCCATAGCTCACGGCCTTCTCAAACTATCAGCCTAACTGTCATAGCTCACTGCCTTCTCAAACTATCAGCCTAACTGCCATCTCTGTAATTATCTGCCGAGTATAAATAGGAGAGAGAAAGTGTAAGTGTGTGAAGAAAGTAAAACAAACCAAGTTATCAATAATACCTCTTACTTTTCCAGGGTTTCTTCTTTCCTTCATCTCTTTGCCTTCGAAATCCCAATTTCCACCATGGCTTCTGAATTCCAAACCTTTTGGATCTGGGGACTAGATTGAGGAAATAGAGCTGTCATGATAAAAGACAATGATTACAAAGGTCAAATAATCAGATAGATGCAAGAATGCTAATAAAAAATATGAGCAAGACCTTACATCAGTCCTTTCAACGTAGAACCTGAACATGCACACGTTCCTTTCAGCATGTCTACAAATGGCAACTCATCCTGCGCCGTTACAATCTACCGACAAATAGTCTGAACCAAATGACAATAAAAGTAAAAATCATGTCTTTACCGAGACATAAGTGAACTGCACCTTCTTCCCGATCCTGCACCCCCCAAGTAGAACTTCACATCTACAATGTTCAAGAGATCTGATATTGGAATGGACTAAATAAATGTAAAATTACTACCATAAATAAAGTGATATTAGAGATCCAATGATTACCAAAACTAAAGATGGTCAGTGATTGGAATAACAGTGAAAAGTTCTACTTAAATTAACCTTGAAAGTTAAACCATTTGATGATGAGTATATCTCTAATTTCGTTAGCTTATATACTTAACAGTTAATAACTCTAAAAGAAGGAAACATCCAACAGTTATTTATTGATGAAGTAGAGATACAAACCCCATCTTTAACTCCCAGAATACAATACGTGCACACTACTCTTACAAATAATAAAAAATAGAAGTCAATATTAGTTCTTTGTAATGGTGAATTTTCTTAAGATGACATAAATATGAACCTCGAACGAAGATGCTATGTAGATGAATAAAAGTGGTAGCTCGAAAAAGATACCTAAATAAATTCATATTGTTTGTCCAACAAGAAGACTATCACCCTAACATCACGAAACACACTATTGTTAAATCCTCATTCAAATGCCCTCTACTACACTCATGCAAGTAATCCTCTACCCTGCCCTAACCTAATGCAGGTCACCTCAAGCTGGGAGCATTCCACTTCAGGATGCGACTCTGATGCTGCATCAATTAGCTGTACAGGGGACTGTGTTAAGGTAGGACTGCAAATCTTTAAGTTATGTTTGCATTAGATTCATGTCTGTATGTTATTTTACTTTCTAAATTAAATTTGCAACATAAAAATGAAGTAAAAGCAACGTGCTCCTAATGAAAAAACTTGAACGGACTATAGGTATTAGGTAATGAATAACAAATCACTTATCAAGAACTGAGTTGGCATATGGTCCAATTCCAGGGACCACATGGCATGATATCAGCCCGACTTTCCCTTAAAAAAAATGATATCAGCCAGATTGCCATCTCTGTGGTTAGGTGATTAGCTGCTTACTGTAAATAGAAGAGAGACAATGCGGGGATATTAGCTAACCCGGCGTTGTATAAAGGCGCCGTTACAAAACGTTAGGATATACCGCTTGGATTTTCGCAAGGGTCTATCCCGGTGTTTGAGAAAAACACTGGCGCAAAAGCATCGGAAAAGACCCTACGTTTTGTAGTGTTGTGATCAGGATACAAGAAACATATTATATGATTAGAGATACAAACCTCAATCTTAGAAATTTCCCATCCCCTCTTCACATAAATGGTTGCATATCTTCCTTAACTTGTTGAAGCTTTTTTATCAGGATTACCTGAATTTCAAGGTAAAGAACAACACTACGACATCAACCAGTGATAAAATTATCCTACATATAAGCAGAACCATTAGTAAAACCTAATATTTCCCCAACATGTAAGTACAATTAAAGCATCAATGAAGTTATTTTTAAAAATAATTTAAAAAATAAGCTTCACTACTTAAATACCTTAAAAATATATGCTTGTGAACCCCCTTTAATTTTTAGTAACAAATCAATGGTGAAAATCCACATTCTTACAAAAATTATTGAGAGCAACAAATCAATACTGGAAATTTAAGCAACTACTTATTCCAAAACTACCCTAGCAAATTTGATCTTTATCATGAGATCTAGAAAGCAATAAAACTCAACTTCTAAACGCCATGGGCTGGAATCCCATTCCTCATACAAAAGAAAAAGATTGTTGAAGTGTAAGTGTTTTTTAGCACACCAGCTGTTTGATGAAAAGCCTGAGAAAGAAACAGTCCTCCAATTTAAAAGTACCAGCAGAAGTAGGCATGAATAATAGTAAGAAAAATATAATTGATGATAAGTAGATCACTAACTTCATCAGCTTATGCTTAATGAGTTGACTGAAGATAACTCTCACAGAAAGAAACATCAACAATCATTTATAAAAAAGTAGAGGTAAAAAACCGATCAGTTACATATAATAGAATATGCATTTGAAATTACCGAAGTTAGTGAAAGTTCTTCATGATGATTTCTTGATCTTTTTTTTTTTTTGGTGTGGAAAACAATGGAAAATTTTCTTAGAATGACATAAATCTGGACCTGAAAGGCTAAAACAAAGATAGTACGCAGGTGAAAAGATACCTGAATAAGGTGATAATTTGCCCCGACAAGAAGAGTCAATCATCCTCCAGCACATTATACTGTTGAATCCTCAGTTTAATGCCTTCACAAAACTCAAGTACCTAACATAGGAACAGATTGTCCATCTACCTTCAGAGTTGTCTCTGTACAGGATAAGCTTAGGACAGCGGGTTTGCCGTATGCAGCGAGCTCATGTGTGCATCCTACTATGACAATATGGGTTGCAGGGGACTTAACGCAGGCCACCATTGACCTCACGGAATTCCTAGAGATTGGTAGTGGGAGCAATCCATTTCAGGATGCAAATTTTGGTGTCTATCCCAGTCATATGTTTTGGTGAAGGCAACAGATGTGCGGATCATGTTGTAAATCTCTGTAGAGGCAAAAATAGACGATGCAGATAAGGGATTGGAAGTCTGATGTCTTTGATATGTTGCTTGATGCAGATGCGAGATGATGTGTGTTTGCAAGGGAGTATGCTTGTTTACTAGCTATCAATGATGATAATAAAATAAAAAATTTGCAACATAAGATTGAAGAAAAGCAGGCACATAAATTTTGACAAGAAATGCAAATGAAATCTTACCATCACATTGAAGGGCTAAGGTGATCTTCAGGTTATGCACTGAATAGTAACTAATTAGCGTCTGAACCAATTGCAGAGACCAATCAACCTAATTGTCTGCCATCTTTGCGATTAGCTGCCGAGTATAAACAGGACAGACAGAAGTCAGGTGTTTATAAGTGTGTGAAGAAAGTAAAACAAATTTACTGGTAAGATTAATAAACGCTCACATTACCTCTTTACACCATCTTTCCCACAGTTCTTTCTTTGCTTCATCTCTCTGCCTTGTGAAATCACAGTAATTTGTAAGTGTGTGAATTGAGAGAAACAAAATCACACTTCCGTCTAACCTCTTCTTCTCTGCTTCCTCTATTTGCTCTCCGAAATCACCCAATCTTCACCATGCTGGTGTTTCAGAGTTACTTACATCTGGGTTTAAGTACATGGAAACAGAGAAATAATGAAACAAGTAAAAAATAAGGAAATATATTTTTGATGAGAAAATAAAAAATAGTAGAAATCAACAACACTATTACCATAGATATCTTCCGGTTACTCACATATGGGCGAAACCACATGACATGATATCAGCCTAACTGCCATCTCTGTAATTATCTGCTGGGTACAAAATAGGAAACAGAGTGTAAATATGCGAAGAAAGTAAAACAAACAAACTTATTGAAAACGACTCACATTTCCTCTTTACTTCTCACCGTCTCTCCCGCAGTTCTTTGCTTCATCTGTTTGAGTAATGCAATCTCCACTGATTAGCTACTGAGTATACATACATACTAATCAGTCAGTTATTTGCAACAGTGTGAATAAAGTAAAACAAATTAACGACTCATCCACAAAATCAAATTCCCTCTAACATTTTCTTCTCTGCTTCAACTATTTGCTCTTTGTAATTCCAATTTCGGACACAGCCTCTCAAAACCCAATTTTTGGATCAGGTGACTAGAAATTGAACAAATAAAATATTCATGAGAAATAATGAACAAATAAAAATCATCAAAGACATCACTAGGGTATTTGTTTAAAACGAACTAATCTTTATGTACAAATGCGAAGCTCATAGGATTAGAATTCTTAAATTCAAATAAGAGGATTAAATATAACCAAGCCATTAGTAAAACCTAGTTTCTCTCCAGCAGGTAAATAAAATTAAAGCATCACAGAAGTTATTTTTAAATAAATAATAAGAAAAATAAGCTTCACACTCAAATACCTATTGAGACATGTATATCATTGTAAATCCTCCTTTATTTTAAGTGAATTGGAAACCAAAAAAAATGCTCAAATGTCAAAAAAGATCTTAGAGCAACAAATCAATAATGGAAATTTAAGCAAACCCATGTTCTTTTTTCCAAAAACACCAGCAGCAAATTAGTTCCTAATCATAAGATTTAGTAAGCGATAAAACTCAACTTCTAAACCACATGAATAGGAATCACATTCTTCCTACACAAAAAGGATGGTTCAAAGTGTAAATTTTTGTGACATAGTCCTCCAATTTTAAAGAACTAGTATGTATACTTGAATGCTAGTAAGAAAATATAAACCTGTGGTACCATGAGCAAGAGACTTACATCGTCCTTTTAATGCAGAGCTTGAACACACATTCCTTTTGGCATGCCAACAAAATGGCAACTGATCCTCCACCATTGCGACCTAACAACAGATAGTCTGCACCAAATAACAACAAAAAATACTGTTAGCAACCCTAATATATTGACCAATGCATATGGAAAAACAAGTAAAAGTCGTGTCTTTACCAGGAGAAACAAGTAAACTTCATCTTCTTCTTTCCGATTCTGCAATCCCAAGTTGGAATTTCACATCTACAATTTTCAAGAGATGTGATATTAATGGAAGAATAATCAGGGCAAAATGTAATTTTGATGTCATTTTTAGCATGTGTTTGTGTGGCTGCACTAAAGACGGCATGCTAGATATGCATGTGAGTTCATCGTATGTATCCTAATATGCCAATATGGCTTGAATTGGACCCAATGCAGGTTATCATTGCCATTAACAGCTGGGTGTCTATCTTAATCATTTTTTCCTGAGGATTACAACTAACAAGTGCCCTGATCATGTTGTGAACCTCTAGAGAGGCTGATTTAACTTGTACAGGTGGCATTAACTTGTACAGGTGGTACTAGGTGTGTGTAGAAATCAACAACATGCACACATGATATTCATCAGCCTAACTACTGCAAAAGTGAACTGAGTATAAAGTAAAACAAACTAACTTATTGATAAAGTAAAACAAACTAACTACTTGATAAAATAAACTCTCACACATTACCTCTTACTTTTCACTGTCTTTCCCCCACGTTTTCTTTGCTTCATCTCTCTGCCTTCTGAAATCCCAGTTGTGATTCACTGCAGAGTATAAGCATGATCAAGACAATCAGGTGTTAGCAAGTGCGTCAAGAAGGTAAAAAATAGACAAACAAACAAACTTACTTATCAACACACGAAATCACATTCCGTCTTGCCCTTCTTCTTCTCTACATCATCAATTGATCTCTAAAATCCCCCAGTTTTTCAGATCTGGTGAGTAGAAAATGAGGAAATAGAGTATTGATGAGAAATAATGAACAAGTAGAAATCAACAACACAATTACCATAACAAAGGACTAAGTTGATCTTAAGGTTACCTATATATGGATCAACTGCAGGACCACATGGTATGAACCTAACTGCCATCTCTCTAGTTATCTGCATCCAGATCTCTTTTTTTTGAACAAAAAGTGACTAAGGTCATGTGTTTCATTAATGATTGGTTAACGAAACGTACAAAAAGTACCAATACAACAAACCCTACACCAGTCTATTACATTAATGATCTTCCCCAAAATAAAAGTTGCAACATCACATAAATAAGAAACTCCCCCCTAGTCTGGGCAAACATAGCTCGGAGCCTTCCTGACATAGCTAGGAGCCTCCCTGCCTCGGTCCGTCACTCCTCCAATGTGCTCACTCCACTCTTGGCTTCTTCCACATTCCAGCTTGACCTACCCAAGCCTCTATTAGAACAAGCAGTTTATGAAGTAACATATGAAAAGTACATCTATGATTACGGAAAAATGACTCATTCCTATCTAGCCATATAGTCCACAAAATAGCCCCAACCGTAATACCCATAGTAATCTAGCCACAAAATGTGCTTTGACCTCCATTCCCCCCACACGTCGTCGGTGCAACTTGGAATTGCTGTCGTGTGAAATCCCAGACCCATGACCTCCCAAACTAACCTAGCCCTAGGACAACGGAAGAAGAGGTGAGCCGTATCCTCCTCTTCTAGCAGACATCGCTGACACGTAGCGTTGTTAAGGATGTTTCGCCTCTTCAGGTTAGTCTTTGAAAGGATTCCGTCTTTCAGCACCAGCCACAGGAAAGCTTTAATTTTGGGTGGCACTTTGGCTTCCCAAATGTTACTAGCAAATGCATTCCTTGTTTCCCCGTCGTAAAGGAACCCGTGCATCCAGATCTCTGTGTATCATAACATGCAAACAAAATAACAAACCAAAACAGTAGCATAACAATGATGTATTTTGCTTGGATTTGCTAACCATATTATCTCTTTCTATTACACCATTTAAAAGGGTGGTTTCACAAGAATGGTTATGCTAGCAGTGAGCACATGATTCAAACCACAACAGGAAGAAATCCACTTGATGTTAACAGATTTTTAACTTCCTTATATGAAAACGATCAGTTCTAGATCAATCTTGAGGGGCATTCTCGAGCACATATATCCATGCATATTTAAACAACAATTTTAAGTATACACACCAAAAGGCAAAACATAAACCGACAGGTTGCAGGTTCACTTAAATGCCCATAACAATTTAAGTATTTAGTAAAAACTAAACTAAAAAGGAAAATTGTAAATAGCTAATAAATATTTTTTTACCTCTTTGTACAGATGCCTTCTAATACTAGGGAATACGAACGACATAACCTCATGGCCTCATACTCATATAGAGGATCACACCTGCTGGAGTACACAGAAAAGCATCTTCCAGTCAGAAAATTAGGTCAGATCATTCGGATATCAAAAATTTAATGACTGAAGAAACATATGCTTACATGCTAATTTTGCAATTTAATAGAAGAATACATAAGACTAAATTCAAGAATACATAAGCATCTCTTTTGAGTAAATAAATGCCAAGCTACTCTACATATGAGGTGTATGAGAATATGCTCACAAGGAGAACAAATTCCAAGATTTTCAGCATCAATGCTATCTTACATGTTACCTGTTTCGAAAACATTATTTAGAATTTCTCTTAGTGATGTTGCGGAATAGTAAGTAAATATAAATGCTCAATGTATTTGATTAGTTAACATTATACAATCCTTGCCCAAACTAGTTCACCCTGCACGGCATTCATTAGTTCACATCGATTTCAGTCCCCCAAAACCCATCGTCAACAAACTCTTGTATATAGTGTACCAAATCATAGTAATATAAGAAGCATGTAAGAGATATCAGACACATGAAGTGACAACAAGCTATCAATGACACCAATGCATGGATTCTTGATGTGGATTACACTTTTTTTTTCCAATTTTCCCATACTATAAGCAGAACAATTCTGGGAGGGTATGAGTCAGTCTGTCAGTCAACAGCCTTTTTTAGTCTATGCTCGGTCAATTTCCAAAGTTGCTTAAGTCTATTAGTATGAAAAAAGTATGTGAAATGTATGCGCTAGAAATCTTAAGATGATGTTAAAAAAAACATAAAGCAATAAAATTGTAATAGTATAGAGATAGAAAGCTTTAGAAGAGCTGAGCCTTGACGAGGTTGACAGTTGGGCACCTGTTAGATGCTGCTTCCGTACAGGTAAGATGAATCTTTTGAACCCTCTACTTCTTATCTCATTGCACAGGTTCAGCACGTGCTCCACTGCTGGGTTTTCTCCTCCTTCATCCATCTCTTTAGTGATGTCCTGTCATCCTCAATTGCACCGAACCCCAAACAAGACCTAACCTTCGAACAAACATTACAAATTAAGCAGTAAAAGTTTCCATCTATCCCAAGGATATTGAGAAAACATGTAGATGCCATCTTACCATCAAATTGCAGGACTGATTTCAAGTTGAGGAAAAAATTGAAGATGCAATCATAGCCTAACTGCCATCTGCGGAGTATAAATAGAAGAAAAACAATCAGTTATCAGATAGTTGGTAATTTTAAGTGTGCGAACTGAAACTAAAACAGACAAACTTATCAACAATCAGATTACCTCACTTTTTCTGCTTCATCATCTACTTGCTCTCTGAAATCCCCCAGTTTCCACCATGCCCACTCAAATCCGCATTTTGTTGAACCATCTAGGTAACTAGATTTAGAGGAAATAGAGTTTTGATGAGATATAATTACAAGTAGAAATTGACAAAACAATTACCATCATAAAGAAGGACTAAGTTGATCTGTAGGTTACTTACATCTGGGCAAATTGGAGGGACTACATAACATGATATTGGAGGATAAAACTCAATTGATTCTTAATCATAAGATTTAGTAACCGATAAAACTCAACTTCAGAACCTCATGAAAAGGAATTCCATTCTTCCTACAAAAAAAAGATGCTTAAAAGTGTAAATTTCTAAGGCATGCTAACTGTTCGAGAAAATATCTGAGAGATAAATAATCCACAATTTAAAAGAACCAATAGATATATGCATGAGTGCTAGTAAGAAAGATATTTAGCAAAATTGCAGATTTTGAGCAAGAGACTTACACCAGTCCTTTTGATGCAGAACCTGAACACAATTCTTTCGGCATGCCAACAAAATGGCAACTGATCCTCTTCCATTGGAATCTAACAAGGGAGAGTCTGGACCAAATGGCAACAAAAAAATTGTTAGCAACCCTAATATATTCAGTAAGTTATATGGAAAAACAAGTAAGAGGCATGTCTTCACCCAGAGAAACAAGTGAACTCCATCTTCTTCTTTTAGGTCTTCAATCCCAAAGTTGGAATCCACACCTACAAATTTCAAGAGATCTGAAAATGTAATGGAAGGCAAAATGTAATTTTCATGGCTGTTTTGGTGCAAGTATGTGTAGACGGGGGTTGCTTCTTGCAGAGCTGTTGCTCTATTTATCATGCTGAGTTAAGGGCGGCGTGGTGTAGTATGCATCAGGTTCATCATAAGGCCTCATGGAATCCCTATAAAGTGGTGGTGGGAGCATTCTACTTCAGGATGCGAGTATGATGCTGCATCAATAGACAGATGCTAGAAATGCTAAATTAACTTGCATACTAGGTGTGTGTGCAGTTTACTCTATCAAAACTGTAAAACTATGGATGATGTAAGAGGCATGCACACATGATATCAATCAACCTAACCTAACTAACTGCCACTTTTGCGATAAAACGGTTATGAGACACAAGGTGTTTGTAAGTGTGTTAGCATAGTAGAACAAACTAACCATTAAAATTAATAAACACTCATGTTACCTCTTTTCACGCTTTTCTCTTTTGCTTCATCTTTGCTTCATCTTCATGCATTGCTTACTTACTGTAATAGAGAACGACGATCAGTTAGTTACTTGTAATTGTGTGAATAAAGTAAAACAAAGAAACAAACTTATCAACAAAATTATATTTCCGGCTTACCTCTTCCTCTTCTCTGCTTCATCTATTTGCTCTCTGAATTTCCCAAATTTTCTGGATCAGGTAGAACTCAACAAACATGAGAATAATGAACAAGCAAGGTTAAGAAACAGAATTACCATCACATTGAAGGACTAAGTTGATACCTTCGGTTACTTACATCTGGGTCAATTGCAGGGCATGATCAACTTAACTGCAACCTCTGTAAAGTATCTGCTGAGTATCTGCAACCTCTGTAAAGTATCTGCTGAGTATAGATAGGAGAGAATCTGTGTAAGCGTGAAGAAAGTAAAACAAACTTACAAATAAAATTAACAAATGCTCGCATTACCTCTTAACTTTGCCACACTTCTTCTTTCCTTCATCTAGCTCATTGCCTTCTCAAACTATCAGCCTAACTGCCATCTCTGTAATTATCTGCCTAGTATAAATAGCTCACTGCCTTGTATAAATAGGAGAGAGAGAAAGTGTAAGTGTGTGAAGAAAATAAAACAAACAAAGTTATCAATAATACCTCTTACTTTTCCAGGGGTTCTTCTTCCCTTCATCTCTTTGCCTTCGAAATCCCAATTTCCACCATGGCTTCTGAATTCCAAACTGTTTGGATTTGGGGACTAGATTGAGGAAACAGAGCTGTCATGATAATAGACAATGATTACAAAGGTCAAATAATCAGATAGATGCAAGAATGCTAATAAAAAATATGAGCAAGAGACTTACATCAGTCCTTTCAACGTAGAACCTGAACATGCACACGTTCCTTTCAGCATGTCTACAAATGGCAACTCATCCTAGGCCATTACAATCTACCGACAAATAGTTTGAACCAAATAAAAATAAAAGTAAAAACAATGTCCTTGCCGAGACATAAGTGAACTCCTCCAGAGATCTGATATTGGAATGGACTAAATAAATGTAAAATTACTACCGTAAATAAAGTGATATTAGAGATCCAATTATTACCAAAACTAAAGATGGTCAGTGATTGGAAAGACAGTGAAAAGTTCTACTTAAATTAGCCTGGAAAGTTAAACCATTTGATGATGAGTAGATCTCTAATTTCGTTAGCTTATACTTAACAGATAATAACTCTAAAAGAAGGAAACAACCAACAGGTATTTATTGAAGAAGTAGAGATACAAACCCCATATTTAACTCTCAGAATACGTGCACACTACTCTTACAAATAATAAAAAATAGAAGTCAATATTAGTTCTTTGAAATGGTGAATTTTCTTAAGATGACATAAATATGAACCTGGAACGAAGATGCTATGTAGATGAATAAAAGTGGTAGCTCGAACAAGATACCTAAATAAATTGATATTGTTTGCCCAACAAGAAGAGTCAATCACCCTAACATCACGAAACACACTATTGTTAAATCCTCATTCAAATGCCCTCTACTACACTCATGCAAGTAACCCTGTACCCTGCCCTAACCTAATGCAGGTCACCTCATGTTGGGAGCATTCCACTTCAGGATGCGACTCTGATGCTGCATCAATCAATTGTACAGGGGAATGTGATAAGGTAGGACTGCAAGTCTTTAAGTTATATTTGCAGTGGATTCGTGTCTGTATGTTATTTTACTTTCTAAATTAAATTTGCAACATAAAAATGAAGTAAAAGCAACGTGCTCCTATTGATTATTTAAAAGTTTAAATTTGCAACATAAAAATTTCAAGCATCAATACCATTTTACAAGTTCCGTGTTATAGCAAAGATTATTTAAAAGTTCTCTTTGTGAAGTAGTTGAATCCTTTCCCCCAAGTAGTTCACCCTACATGGAAGTCATTAGTTTGTTATCTGATTAATTAAAAATGGATTCAGTCCTTTTTACCTAAAATTCATCATCAACAAATATTTTATTCAAAACAAGGAAGAGTGGAGCAATAAAACATAATAGTAATATAAGAAGTATGTAAGAGATTCCCACATATGAGGCAACAACAACTTATCAATGACACCAATGCATGGATCCTTGAAGTAGATTACATTTTTCTTTTTCAACTCTGGGTGGGTAACCTATCTCTAGACATATGACTGTCAGTCAAGAGTTTTAAGCTCGTCAATTTTGAGAATGTTTCCATCTTTAGTAGTGATTTGGACTAAATGGTATCAATTAGTCTTATGAAGAACTGAGTTGTGAGAAACATATTACCTTATGAAGAACTGAGTTGGCATCTGGACTACACAATATCAATCGGCCTAACTGACATTACTTTTTTCCAACAGCCTGAGTTTGTGAAAATTGGAAAAACACAAAGTGTATATGTGTAGGTTAGTGTGTTAAGAAAGTAAAAATAAAATTAATAAACATTGACATTACCTCTTTTCACCGTCTGTCCCACACATCTTGTTTGCTTCATCTGATCCAACTGGCTACCATATCCGTGATTAGCTGCCATTTTACTGTGTGAAGTAAGCAAAACAAATAAACTTATCAAGAAATGAACACATTGCCCTCTTACCTCTTCTTCTTCTTCTTCTTCTATTTGCTGAGTTGAAATCTTCAGGTTAGTTACATCTTCTGTACCAATTGCAACTACCACATGACATGGTATCTGCTGTACATAAAATAGGAGATAGAGAGGGTGTGTCAGTGTGTGTGTGTTAAGTATGTGAAGACAGTAAAACAAACGTACGTATAAATATAATCAATAACTGCTCACCTCTTAAAGTTTTCCTTCATCTCTTGGCCTTCTGAAATCCAAACTTCAACCATCACCTCTAAAAACCCATTCTCTAGATATGGTAACCCGAAACAATGAATTAGATTGAAATCAGGAACAAAAAATTAGGGTTTGCTCTGGGGAAAAAACTAATCTTTAGGGTTCATTAGACATCTAAAACTGCAAGAAATCGAAAGAAATCTTTGAAATAGGAAGAGGATTGCGGTAAATTTGTGATAGAAATCAAGAACGAGTACCACATGACATGGTATCTGCTGTGTTTAAAATAGGAGACAGAGAGGGTGTGTGCGGGGTAAGTATGTGAAGACAGTAAAACAAACTTATTAATAAAATCAATAAATGCTCACATTACCTCGTAAAGTTTTCCTTCATCTCTTAGCCTTCTGAAATCCAAACTTCAACCATCACCTCTAAATACCCATTCTCTAGATATGGTAACCAGAAAATTAGGGGAACTGGACGAAACAATGAATTAGATTGAAATCAGGAAGAAAAAATTAGGGTTTGCTCTGGGAAAAAAACTAACCTTTATGTTTGAATCCTACGCAAATTAGGGTTTAGACATCTAAAACAGCAAGAAATCGATAGAAATCTTTGAAATAGGAAGAGGATTGCGGTAAATTTGTGATAGAAATCAAGAACGAGTAGTAAATTAGGGTTTCAGGATTTCAAGAACCCAAATTAGAAATCGAAAATAAAATCAGAAAGTAGGGCTTCATCAGAAATACAAAATAAATTAGGAATTAAAAACCCTAATTGTCTAAAATAATAGATTTCTCACCCGACAGTGCCGCACTCATCCATGGCTTTCGGTTTGCATCGAGATTCGGGACCAATCCGTACAGTATTTTGACTAAAGTGACCAACCGGTGTTTGTCGGGACCTGATAAAATAAATTTGATTCTGTCAGTATCAGAACTTTAGATGATGAATTAGCGGCGATGTGACTGATAAAAGGAAGGACAACTGTCAGTTATTATTTATACCTGTACCTAAACGCGTGCAAACCGCGTGCCGTACAGATCAAGCAATTAACTTAACCGCGTCCAAAGCGCGCATTAATCAGCGTGATTAACCGTGTGCAAACCGTGTTAATTAAATGTAGGACGCACGTGAAAAGCGGGTTCGAGCAACAAAGCAACATCTCAAACTTCAGGTGCCAGGGATTTTTTAAAGCCCAAGGCCTAATGCTCAATACGGATCGCTGACCCATTGATTTCCAAAATGTTTTGGTGTTTTCTATAAGTCTGTACGACTTCCATTTTCTTGAAAATTACTATTCTATATTAACTTCTTTTAGACAACCCCTACAAAATTGAAGTTAATTTTCAATTTATTTTAAAATATGGTTAATTTTGATATTTACTTCTTAAACAAATCAAAAAATACGTACCCACTACTTTGTTGGTTTTCTCTTTGTTGAGAAAACATTCTTATGATATAAAAAAACATATATGATTTAATATATGGAATAAAACTAATCGTTGGATCATCTTAAATAATGTGTTAAAATTTTAGATATGATCAATAGTTTAAATTTATAAAATCATCTTTCTAGATTCTAATATTAGCTTATCATTTCATCCTTACCATAAATGGTTGAGATTAGATGATTAATATAACTCTAATCTCAACCATTAGTTTTCAAATGGTTAATATAACTCTCACTTAAAAATAAATGGTTGAGATTAGATGATTGAATGCATACATATGACAACCCCAACTTGTTGGATCCTGTAGGCGAGGCAACAAACACTAGAGGGGGGGTGAAATAGTGTTTATTCAAAATTAAATTGCGGAAAAAATATTTTTCTTCTGTGCAGTCGACTTAAGGAGTAAACCAGTCGACTGAAATAACCAAATAAAAAGTAATTCAAACAAGTCTGTGAAGTCGACTTAGATTTGAGACAGTCGACTTAACATAAAGATAATTTTCAGAGTATACGAGTCTGACCAGTCGACTTATAAAGTACTCAGTCGACTGTCCAGACAAGTTTCACAGTAACAACACAAACTGAGAAAATATAAATGCAAGTTAGAGAGATACAACCATAGAGTGCACACGATGTATCCTGGTTCGGTCCTTCCGACCTACATCCAGTCCCCAAGCAACCCACTTGAGATTTCACTATTCTTGAAAAAGTTTACAAGAATACCCTACGGCGTTCAGAAAATAACCTTGTCTAACCCGTAGTCCTTTCTCTCAACCAGAGAAAGCAACCCACTCTTCCACCAAGAGTGACAAACCTGACTCTACAACCTAGAGTCCTACTCTCCAACCGAGAGAAAAAGAAAAACAATAAAATTGTTTACAATCAACCTATAGCCTTGTTTGTGATTTGTGATATAGTACGTGGCTAAAAAGGTTGACTTCTGTATCCAGTCCAGAACGAAATTAAATGTTATACTGGACTGAAGACAGAGAACCAAGTCTTGGTGAGTTGAAAGCTTTTGTCTCTTGAAAAATGTAAAACTTAAGATCTCAAAGAAATGCTTAGAGTATCATTTTTTAACAGAGGATTCTAATCTCTATTTATAGAGTTAGATACACTGGACGTTGGGAATCAGTTGTTCCAACTGTAAACCAACGGATCTAAAAAAGATTTGAATTTAAAAAATGATTTTAAAAACAGAAAACAGTCAAATGCACTTGAACAGTCGACTGGGTTGCCATAATGAGTCGACTGGTCCAAATTTGAATAAGTTTAGTCAGTTTTGTACCGACTCAGTCGACTGGTATAAGTATCGGTCGACTGGTACTCAACAGCTAAACTATTTCAAACTGATTTGACCTTTTGAAGTTAAAAAAACACACATTTGTAAAAGAGTGAGTGTATGTGTGTGTGACAAGGCTTTACATCATACTAAGACTCAAATAATACAAAATATTACATTTGTTTAAAAGACATAAAAATATATAACACATGAAGCATAGGTCTTGACTTGAGTCTTGAGTGAAGCATTTGTCTTTATCCAGAGCGTGTGCTTGTTCATTTGTTCAGCTATATAGTAATGAGGTCTTTGTGTATACAACCTGCAATTATATAGTATAGCACAGATACATGTTGCAGTGTGTTGTAATCATCAAAATCAAGAATCAACATTTTTCTCTTTTTTGATGATGACAACACAATAGCTGATCATAACAGAAATAATACAAGTATAGAATTGATATGCTCCCCCTATTAAAAGCACATAATGCATACATATTGCATAAAATATTTTTAAAAAACTTGATCAGTCGACTTACCAAGGTATCAGTCGACTTAACAGAACAGTTTAAAAAAAAACTTTGATCAGTCGACTTACCAAGGTATCAGTCGACTTAACAGAACTAAAAAAGAACATACATAACAGGAGGTTTTTCTCCCCCTTTGTCATCAACAAAAAAAAACATAAGATAACAAGTAATAATTTTGTCTTATAGAAATAACGAAGTCTTACAAAACTAACAGCAGATAAGAAAGAAAGAAAGAAAATACAGAGTAAATAAAACTAAAAAATCAGCAATCTTCGTCATCGTTGTCCGCATCAACATCTTGAGACGGAGGTGGAAATTGATTGGTGAATAATTGAGTCAAATTGGAGAGTTGGCATTCAAGAGTGTCTTGACGATCTATTAGATAGTTAACACAATGATATAGACTACGCGGATCATCAAAATCAGCACGAGGACGAGAAGAAATGGAGGCTGAAGATGGTCTAGCAGAAGTTGCTAGAGGAACTTGGGTGTGAGGAGGAGACCTAGGGAAAGTTCTAGATGGAGGGTCAATAAGCTTCATACGAGCTAAACTGGCACGATCGAAGCACTCATAATGCTTAACAACATTGGTCTCGGAGTCGAGATCAATATCATAGGCAAGAAAGACACTAGTAAGGAGACCACCAAAAGGCAAGAAATGAGTATGAGACTTGTGAAGTCTCGAAAAGATGACACGACCCCAATTGATAGCAATCTTACCAAAAATTGCATAAACGGCTTGTTGCAATTCCATAGAATACTGATCAAAACTCCCTGTTTTGGGAAGAATATTATAAGATAGTATTCTTGCAACTAGTTTTGCAATAGGTGTGATAGATTTATTAGTCATGGGGGGTCCATGGTTTGGCAAAAAGATTTTTGACAAAATAGATGAGTCATCTAAAATTATTTCACCTAAATCAAGTCCCTCATCATCAATACCCATAATAAGATTAATTCTCTCGGATGTGAGTTTAATCTTTGTATTTTTGACCGAAGAATAAAAAATAACTTCTCCATCATCCGTTTGAACTACTCTCATATTGGTATAAAAAAGATAGATGAGTTGTGGGTAGTAGTTAGGTTGATTTTCCAAGGATAAAAACTCATATAGACTACAATTTTGAAAAAGAGAGATAAGATTGAACCTATCTAAATCATTGAAGTTTACAAATCTTCCCGGAAAAATCACAATGGTACAAATAAGATACCATTTTTCCAAGAGATCAGGACTCCTAAGATACTGAGAATAGTCTTTTGACGAAGAACTATCATCAACATGGGATGTCTTAGATCTTTTCAGAGCCATTAAGAACGGTAAAGGAAGAGATTTTACCAACAAAGAGAAGGAATCAAAGGAAGTGGAAAATTAGCAGCTCCAAACAGTAGAATCGGCAGTCGACTTCTGGATCTATCTCTTTCACCTTAGGGTTTCAGATTTGGGTAAAAGTGAAAATGAAAAATTGAGGCAGTGAAGAGGGTTTTTAACAGAAAGCAAACGGCTGGGATTGAATAGGAATGAGATCAACGGCTCACAAAGAAGTCACGGGCGAGTAAAAGGATAAAAATTTGTCTCAAAAACTGTGTGATGATTCGACGTTGAAGACATACTGATTCGCGACAGTCGACTTGAATTATGGAACAGTCGACTTAGTCGAGAAGAAAATAAATAATTCAAACAACTGATCAGTCGACTTGGTGAAATCTCAGTCGACTTATTATTTTTAAAAATTTTTTTTTTTAAAGAATACGGGTAAGTCGACTTGGTGAAACACAGTCGACTTAACAGAAATATTTTCAACAAATATCAAGAAAATTACATATCCGTAGTTCTCTTCTTAAAGAAATAAAAGTATCTTCTTTAAGGGATTTTGTAAAGATATCAGCTACTTGTTTATTAGTAGAGATAAAGTCTAAAGATATGTCTCCTTTTAAAACATGATCACATAGAAAATGATGTCGAATATCAATATGTTTCGTACGTAAATGTTGAACCGGATTTTTAGATAAATAAATTGCACTGGTATTATCACACATAATTAAAGGTTTTTCAAAAGAAATACCATAATCTAACAAGGTTTGCTTCATCCACAAAATTTGTACACATGCCAAACTTGCAGCGATATATTCAGCTTCTGTAGTAGATAGGGATACTGAATTTAGCTTTTTACTGCACCAAGAAACTAGTGAATGTCCCAAAAAATGACATGTCCCACTAGTGCTCTTGCGATCAGTTTTACTACCAGCAAAATCAACATCACTGTACGACAAAAGTTAGAAATTATCGGTGCGTGGATAAAATAAACCATAATCAGATGTGCCTTTAATATATCTTAAAATTCGTTTCATAGCTTTTAAATGAGATTCTTTAGGACTAGATTGATATCTAGCACACAAACATACGCTGAACATAATATCTGGTCTACTTGCGGTAATATATAAAAGTGAACCAATCATACATTGATAGAGTTTCTGATCGACACTCTTACCTAATATATCTTTATCAAGGGTAGTGGTAGTAGCCATAGGTGTGGATTTACTACTTGTACTATCCATGTTAAACCGTTTGAGTAATTCCTTTACATATTTTCCTTGATTAATAAATATACCACTTGAAGACTGTTTAATTTGTAGTCTAAGAAAATAATTGAGTTCACCCATGTGACTCATCTCAAACTCGTTTTTCATGGTGTTAGCAAACTCTTGACATAGATTATTATTAGTAGAACCAAAGATTATATCATCAACATGTATTTGTATGATTAAGATATCATTCTTAATTCTCTTGATAAATAAGGTAGTATCTACTTTACCTATCTCAAATCCTGTTTCTAAAAGAAAAGTTTTCAAACGATCATACCAAGCACGTGGTGCTTGTTTAAGACCGTATAAAGCCTTTTTCAATTTAAAAACATGGTTTGGGAATTGTTCATGTTCAAAACCTGGTGGTTGTTTAACATAAACATTCTCTTTAATAAACCCATTAAGAAAGACACTTTTAACATCCATTTGATAAAGTATAAAATTCATGAAACAAACAAAAGATAATAAAATACGAATTGATTCTAATCTAGCAACAGGAGCATATGTTTCATCAAAATCTATGTCTTCTTCTTGATTATATCCTTGAGCAACCAGTCTAGCTTTGTTCCTAACAACTTGTCCTGATTCATCTAACTTATTTTTAAATACCCATTTGGTACCAATAATAGTATGATCAGGAGGTCGTGGAACTAAATCCCAAACATCATTCCTTATGAATTGATTTAACTCATCTTGCATGGCATTCATCCAAAATTCATTCTCACAAGCTTCTTGTATATTTTTCGGTTCAAAATCCGACAAGAAGGCTGTATGAGATATCATATTAATATGTGATCGTGTCTGAATACCATGAGAAATGTCACCAATTATTAAGTCATGAGGATGATCTCTAACTTCAACAAAAGATTTTGGTAAAGCTGAAGATATCACAATAGGATCAGTCGACTTGACAGGTTCTTCGGTCGACTGCTTTACATCAGTCGGCTTGATGTCCTTATCGGTCGACTTATCCGCAAGACTAGTTTGTTCTAAAGATATAATTACTTTATTTAAAGGTGATGAGTCAGTTTCATCATCTTTAATTAAATTTGATGAAGGTAGAGATTCATCGAATGTAACATGCATTGACTCTTCAATAGTCATTGTTGACTTGTTGAAAATTCTATATGCTTTACTCCTATTTGAGTAACCTATAAAGATACCCTCATTAGATCTAGGATCAAATTCATCTAAATTATCTTTAGTGTTCAGAATAAAATACTTACACCCAAATGTCTTAAAATAAGAGACTTTAGGAATTTTGTTAAAAAATAACTCATAATAAGTCTTCTTTAGCTTAGGTCTTATTAGAATCCTGTTTAAAATATAACAAGCTGTAGCAACGGCTTCAACCCACAAATACTTAGGTAAATTGCTTTCAACAAGTATGGTACGTGCGCATTCTTGCAAAGTCCTATTTTTCCTTTCAACCACTCCATTTTGTGGTGAAGCTCTAGAAAATGCAAATGAATGTGTTATACCATTCTTGTTGCAATATTCTGTAAACGTTTCATTTTCAAATTCTCCACCATGATCACTTCTAATAGTGACTATGGTTAGATATCTTTGGTTTTGAATTCGTTTACAAAAATTTACAAATCATCAAAAGCATCATTTTTATGTTTTAAAAAGAATGTCCAAGTGAATCGTGAAAAATTATCTACTAAAACAAATACATATCTACTTTTATTTAAAGAAGCAACTCTAGTAGGGCCAAATAAATCCATATGAATTAATTCAAGCGGTCTACTAGTAGAAATTACTTCTTTTGTTTTAAAAGTGGATTTGATTTGTTTTCCTAGTTGACATGCATCACATAACTTATCCTTTTTAAAAGATAGTTTTGGCAGTCCTTTAACTAGGTTATACTTAGATATCTTAGAGAGATTCTTCATATTCACATGACCAAATCGTCTATGCCAAAGCCAATAATCATTATTAGAAGCTATTAAACAAAAATCATTTGAAAACTCATTTGTATTCAAACATAATTCATAAATATTGTTTTTACGAAAACCTTGAAAAATAATGTTTTGCATAGTAGAATCATAAATTTAGCAAGCATCTTTTTCAAAGACAATTTTATAACCTTTATCACATAGTTGACTAATACTTAACAAATTATGTTTTAATCCACTGACTAGCAAAACATTTTCTATAGTTGGGTTAGTATTTTTACCAACCATGCCGATTCCTATGACTTTTCCTTCGTTGTTATCACCAAAGGTAACTGTTCCTCCATTGATGCTTTGTATGGTGGATAGGAGATTGGCATGACCAGTCATATGCTTTGAACACCCACTGTCAAGTATCCAACGATCTTTCTTTGGTACCTATAAAATATTCAATGTGAATATGGTAGCCTTTTCATTGGGTCCAAAACATATTAGTTTGGGAAAAACCAAACCCATAATGAGTTTGATTTTCCTCCATAAGCAGGAGTAAAATTAACAGAATTACATACATTTAACATATATGAATTGATATACGCAGTTCTATCATTCAAATTTAGGTTAACTGGAACTCATATAAGTTTGTTCTGTCCAGTCGACTTTATAGCATTCTTCAGTCGACTTCTACTGTAAGTCAGTAGACTGGATGATACTATAGGTCGACTTATATGAGGTTTTGGTCTTGTTGAATAAGACTCAGTTCCTCTGGACAGACGACTGGTGGATGGACTCAGTCGACTTGACTGAACTTTAGACTTGCTTTTATCACTAAAATTTATAAGCTTAGGCTTTTCAAAGAATTCATACAGTTTATGTTAAACACTAGAAATAGATTCAGGTTTATTCCTACTAGTGTTTTTAGAGGAAAGATCTTTTATAAGAAATTTTTTAAAACCAAGACCAAACTTTTGACTATATTTCACTTGATTTTGAAGAACATCGTTTAAATTCTCTTTCCCTTTATTGAACTTAGATACGTTCTTGGATATCTCTTCATAATTCTTTTTTAGAGATTCAAGATCCATATCTAAACTTGAAATACAAAAATTTAAAGATTTTACTTCTTTATCAAGGTTAAGATTCTCTTGAGAAAGCGTTTGATTAACTTTCTCTAAGTTCTTAACTCTAATCTTTTCCTTTTTTAATTCTTGAAAAATTTCATTGAAAGCATCAAGTAAATCTTCTGAATCATAATCATTACTTACTTGATCTTGTGAAGCCATAAAACACATGTTTGCAACCTCGTTGGTTTCATCAGTTTCTTCTTCTGAGGAAGAATCGCTGTCATCCCAAGTTGCTTGATATGCCTTTTTGTTTTTGGCAAACTTGTTCTTTGTGTACTTGTCTTTCTTGAAGTTGGATGTCTTTCCCTTATTCTTTATATTTTCTAGGAGACATTCCTTCTTCATGTGACCTGTTTTATTACACCTGAAACAAGTTGGAGGATCATTAGAATCTCTAAATTTAGAATTGAACTTACCTTTCTTTAGAAATTTTTTAAATCTCCTTGGGAACATGGCTATCTCTTCTTCATCTTCTTCTTCATCTTCTGAGTCTGTCATGGCTTTAAAAGCTAATGATTTCTTCTTAGTCTGTTGTGGTTCTGCATCCTTCTTCCGTTCTTCAATTTGAACCTCATAAGCCATTACATTTTCCACAAGATTCTCAAGAGAAAGTTGTGATAAATCATTTGCCTCTTCTATTGAGTGGTCTTCTTTTCCCATTCAGGAGTGAGTGCACGAAGAACTTTTCTCACCATTTCTGCTTGAGTGTATATCTTTCCAAGTGCCACAAGTGAGTTTGTAATGTCAGTAAATCTGGTAATCATCTCGGACATATTTTTATTTTCCTTCATGCGAAACATTTCAAACCTGTGAACAAGAACAGATATTTTAGATTTTTTCACTTTGTTTGTTCCTTCATGAGTTACCTCGAGTGTATGCCAGATTTGATGTGCGGTTGTTGAATTTGACATACGGTTGAACTCCTCTTTTGTAAGAGCACAGAATAATACATTCATTGCTTTTGCATTATTCATTGTTTGGTTCTTCATGTCATCATTCCATTGTGCATATAGAATAGTAGGAGCAGTGTATTCTGTTTCAGTCATGTTCCATATTTCATAATTGATGGATTGGAGGTAGATCTTCATTCTGCTCTTCCAATAATTGTAATTTGTTCCATCGAAGAGAGGTGGCCTTTGTGTAGATTGGCCTTCATGGTACTGATTTGCATTTGAAGTAGTTGCCATAGCCTTTAACCTTGCTCTGATACCAAGTTTTGGATCATGTAGGCGAGGCAACAAACACTAGAGGGGGGGTGAATAGTGTTTATTCAAAATTAAATTGCGGAAAAAATATTTTTCTTCTGTGCAGTCGACTTAAGGAATAAACCAGTCGACTGAAATAACCAAATAAAAAGTAATTCAAACAAGTCTGTGAAGTCGACTTAGATTTGAGACAGTCGACTTAACATAAAGATAATTTTCAGAGTATACGAGTCTGACCAGTCGACTTATAAAGTACTCAGTCGACTGTCCAGACAAGTTTCACAGTAACAACACAAACTGAGAAAATATAAATGCAAGTTAGAGAGATACAACCACAGAGTGCACACGATGTATTCTGGTTTCAGTCCTTCCGACCTACATCCAGTCCCCAAGCAACCCACTTGACATTTCCACTATTCTTGAAAAAGTTTACAAGAATACCCTACGGCGATCAGACAACAACCTTGTCTAACCCGTAGTCCTTTCTCTCAACCAGAGAAAGCAACCCACTCTTCCACCAAGAGTGACAAACCTGACTCTACAACCTAGAGTCCTACTCTCCAACTGAGAGGAAAAGAAAAACAATAAAATTGTTTACAATCAACCTATAGCCTTGTTTGTGATTTGTGATATAGTACGTGGCCAAAAAGGTTGACTTCTGTATCCAGTCCAGAACGAAATCAAATGTTATACTGGACTGAAGACAGAGAACCAAGTCTTAGTGAGTTGAAGGCTTTTGTCTCTTGAAAAATGTAAAACTTAAGATCTCAAAGAAATGCTTGGAGTATCATTTTTTTTAACAGTGGATTCTAATATCTATTTATAGAGTTAGATACACTGAACATTGGGAATCAGTTGTTCCAACTATCAACCAACAGATCTAAAAAAGATTTGAATTTAAAAAACGATTTTAAAAATAGAAAACTGTCAAATGCACTTGAACAGTCGACTGGGTTGCCATAATGAGTCGACTGGTCGGAGTTTGAATAAGTTTAGTCAGTTTTGTACCGACTCAGTCGACTGGTATAAGTATCGGTCGACTGGTACTCAACAGCTAAACTATTTCAAACTGATTTGACCTTTTGAAGTTAAAAAAACACACATTTGTAAAAGAGTGAGTGTATGTGTGTGTGACAAGGCTTTACATCATACTAAGACTCAAATAATACAAAATATTACATTTGTTTACAAGACATAAAAATATATAACACATGAAGCATAGGTCTTGACTTGAGTCTTGAGTGAAGCCTTTGTCTTTATCCAGAGCGTGTGCTTGTTCATTTGTTCAGCTATATAGTAATGAGGCCTTTGTGTATACAACCTGCAATTTATAGTATAGCACAGATACATGTTGCAGTGTGTTGTAATCATCAAAATCAAGAATCAACACAACTCTCTCATTATAATATTTGAGATTAGATACAGGGCCGGCCCAGGCCTGATACAAATGAAACATTTGCATCAGGCCCCCAAATCAAAAACAAAAAAGGGGCCCTCATTTTCAGGAAAAAAAAAAGAACAAAATTTTTTTGGAAATGTGTATATGTGGGGTATATGTGAAAAAAATTCTAATACATGAATCGATTTTGTTTGTTTTTTTTTAAATAAAAGGGGTGTAACACCCCGAATTCCAAAACACACTGAATTCGAGATTTCCACAGGATCTTTACACTTCATTCGATACAATTTTACAAGGAAATAAAACTTTTCACTTTACATCAGAGTTACATGAAAATTTACACTTTACATTTTGCAGCGGAAACATATATCACAAACAATTTACATGAAATGACAACGGAAGCAAATGACATCATTGTACAAAGATATAATCATGAATTGTCTATAAGCATCAATTCTCCTTTACTCTTTATCAAGCCATTTATCCTGCATACAAACTGTGGGTACGTCAGTTTATTCAACCGACGAAAATTATACATGGTCATCCTCTCTATGCCAGAAACAGTATAACGATTCTCAATTCTTATCAAATCACAAACTTGTTCATAAACAAAACTAAAAGAGAATACCCTAATGATGTCGTGTTGTGATTGTGCACTTAGTCCTTAATGCAGTTATTATATTATATGACACTAATGCGCACTTGTTCGGATTCTATGCATCCCATACTACATAGGTCCGAGGGCAAGCCCTTAATCGTACTTCATTTTATAGGGTTCAATCTCTCACCATGACTTAGTCTACTACTGTAATTATGGTAAGTATCCTAGATGATCTATGAGTACAGGCACGTTTACAGAAAACCTGGAGGGGAATCCCACGCTATGTCTTGACTCATCAAGCATGCATTCTGCGGCAATTCAGCCTCCTTCATGACACACGATTCTCTTGCAGTCACCAAACACCTTACAAGCGTCGCCAAGATCCGATCATTCTAAGTAGTGCCCACGCTATGTCTTGACGCATCAAGTATGCATTTTGTGGCTCACACCCGCATCGTAGACTCGAGGCTCTCATACTTGTGTTTTTCTCTCACTTTCATCACCTCTTCACTATGTACCAATCCTTATTTTATTAGAATCATGAACAAAATCAAAGCTCTAGAGTTAGCCTCTCCACTGTACCGGACTTAATCATTCATTCAACATGACCCAACCTTGGTCTTTCATTTTAAATTTCATTTCATTTCTTTCCAATTGCCGGTGGGAGACTTAGCTACTCTTTTGTTTCAATTTCAATTCACAATTTCCAAAGATTGAGCATTTCCAGCTCATGAGTTCATTTCCATAATCACAATAGATTTTTTCTCTATTCATGCTCATAACTTTCACAATCATAGAACTTTCATAAATTCAAATAAATGATTCACTTCATTTCATGTGTAAATTCATGCAAAGACAAATAGAACTTACTTCTTTTAAACTGTCACAACCAATAACCATTTAACAATAGATTCATAATCTTTAACATAAAATAAATCATAAAATTCATGAGATGTCAAAAAGTGCGCTGGACAGTCGACTTAGAGCATACTCAGTCGACTTGTTCAGTCAAAGAAAGTTCTTCAATAACCGCTCGGAAGAGTCGACTGCTGCACATGGCCAGTCGGCTGTTCCGCAGCATTCAAAATCAATTATAATTTACGGGTAAGTCGACTGTCATTCATATCAGTCGGCTGTTCTGGATAGTTCAATTATACAACTTTTCATGTTTAGTGCAGTCGACTGCTACATATACTCGGTCGACTAATTAGAGTTAAATTTTCGAATTAAGGAATTATCTCTTCCTTCTGTTCTTCAAATAGCACACAACATTTTTGTTACACTACAGTATGTTCAATGTCACTATACACATGATGTTCTTATCCATTTACCAGCATCATAATTAACATAGTTTATTATTAAATGTAAATTCTACATAACTAATATTTTCTTTCATCCAAATGAGATTGCTAAACATACATTTTCCCTTTACTCATCTTTTATCTACGAAGATGAATATTAACTCCAAATTAACATGCTAGAAAAAGCCAAGATCACAATTCACATTAAATACATCGTTTCATGGAATATCGAACTGTACATATTTTATTTCAGTGTACCAGTCGACTGCTCACATGATCAGTCGACTGTACAGGTCATTTCTAGTTCTCTAAATATCAGTGGTTCTTTATCAATCATTCACATTTTTCACATTCTGTATAGCACAGAGTATTTCAACATAACGACCATCCTATCAATCCACTTTTTACAAGTACGATAATAATTCAATATTAATCCTAGCATGATCTCTATATTAGAAGTCCTGAGAAACACCCACATTTTTGAAGAGTTAACGAAATCCAGTAAAAGCCTCCTAGTATGATAGTAAGACTCCTCCTCCTTGCTCCTTGCCACACACCGAAAGCTCCCTCTGATGTTGATGACCGGCCTCCAAGGAACAATCACACTCAACTCACACTAATATGTTTCTTCTTTCAAATGGATTTTAGTGTAGATTACAATTAAGTGAGGGGGTATTTATACACAATTTTTGGGTGAAATTGAGGGCTAGGATTTAGTAGATGGTTATAGGATCAAGGGTTAGGATGAACTAGGGAGTTGTAGCAACTACCCACACACTAGGTAACCACCCACACACTATCCCCACTTCTTTCAAAAACCGGCCAAAGAATGGTGCTCATGCACGTGTACGTGCAATGCACGTGCATGCACTAGTCTCCATTTAAAAAGTTGTGCATTATACATTTTATAAAAAATACTCTTTAAAAGATGTTTTACATTACAAGTTGTAATTAGAATAGGATTAACTCATGGTCTTTAGTTGATGGGCCAAAATAATAGTTTTTACAAAAAATAAATAAATTAGATTTTTGGGCTTGTGTTTATTTGAAGAAAAGGCTTTTATAAAAATAATTAAAGAACATATATCCATACACTCATCATGAAAATAATTATAAGATCTCATACCACACAAATTGCACGTGCACACTACGTGCAAAATGAATAAATAATTTTCACAAAAAAATCGGGGCATTACAAGGGGCCCCCGTTTTCAGAAGAAAAAAAGATGGAAATGTGTATATGGGGTATATGTGAAAAAAATTCTAATACATGAATCGATTTTTTTTTTTTTTTGGGTATATGTGGGGCCTCTTTTTGAGAGTTTGCTTCAGGCCCCCAAAATCCTAGGGCCGGCCCTGATTAGATATTAGATATTAGAGATAGTAATCTGCACGTACTTTGCACGTCCTAATAAATATATTTTTTAAAGTAAATACTATGATGTAATCTAGCCTCGAACATGAAACCTTTCTTTACTCATCACATACTCTTTACAAATTATCCCTACTGGCACCAACTTTTATTTTATATGGGTGGCACTTTTTGATAAATAATTATGTCGTAAATAAATCTAAACTTTGAGAATATTATGGTAACTAACAACAGTTGAGTGAAGCCACATGCACAGATGATTGAGAATTCTCCCATTAAAAAATTATTAGATGATTGAGAATGATTGAGATTAAATAGTTGATTGCCTACAAATTACATGTTGTCTACAAATGAAACCGAACCTAAGACCTCCTTTATATTAGTTATGCACGTGCATTGCACATATTTGTTTAGTTACAATCCACGTGTTTGTTTGATTACAACTGAAATTCTCCCATTAAAAAATTAGATGATTGAGAATGATTGAGATTAAATAGTTGATTGTCTTGTCTACAAATGACAACCCTAACTCTCCCATTATAATATTACAGATAAAAGAGATAATAATTGGGGGGATTGCTACCTGCTCTTCTGGCCTCACCTTATATTTCATCTAATAATCTATTTTGTTAGAAGAAGAATCAATATGCATCCACATAATAAAGCAGGGCACTTTATGAAGATAAAATATGTAATTATACAATTATTGATCATCAAGAATATATACAAAGTATTTGATTGTGCAAGTGAAAAGTTTTATTCCTACATAATAATTTGGTTCAATAACCAAAGTAACATTTAGTTTTCAAGTTTTTCATATTTTTCATAAACACAAAAAAAATATTTAAGTAATTAAGCCTTTTTTTTTTCTTTTAGCACCCAGCATGTCAAAGATTATTTTGATAACAATTGCATCTAACAATCACAAAAAGCAGAGTCATGCGAAACGGTGAAACAAAAGCATATAATGAAAAGTGCCATCCACTTCATGCTTTGATACTTTCATGGCCATCTGATTAGCTATCCAAAACTTATCACATAACAAATATGGGAGTAAACATGTATAATGTGTAAGACAATCTGCAAATTTATAGCTCAAAATTGTTCAAAATGCAAAGCTGTTTCGTTAGAGAAGTTAAAGCATTTGATAGGTAAAATAATTTGATTCAGGAAATGCATGAAATTTCAAAATTAGAAAGAGAGAAAGAAACCTACAGGAACTTGTGCAAGAACTTTTGACGGCATGCATTGCATGGACTTCCCATGTAGGTTGCTCCGTAACAAGAGATTAGTTGGCTTTACAATGATATTTGAGAAAAGTACGTTCGTCTAGTTCTACGATTCAGAACTCAGTATCATTTGCATGTTACACTTATTGTACAAACACACTGTCACATAATGAGTGAAGCCACATGCACAGAAATATCATGCAACACACAGATCTGATCAAAACTGTTTCGTTGTTGTACATGACGTGCATCTATGTTCAACCAAGACAATTATCAAGTATAAACAAAAAAGGAAAAAGACAATTAGTAGGTATGTGTATGTGAGAGAGTCAAGTGGAGAAGAGAGTATAGTGAGAAGAAGTCGAGTGTGAAAATAGTCGTGTTGTAGGGTAATGCTACACCTACTACCAAATCTACTACCTTTCTCTTTACTACATTAAGTGGCACACTATTAGTGAAGGTTATTGTAGAGTGGGTGGTAAAAACATTCAATAATAATGTGCCACGTAAGGTAGTAAAGGGAAAGGTAGTAGATTTGGTAGTTGGTGTAGATTACCCACTTGAGGGTGTTTTTTTTTTCTTTTCAAATTTAACCTTTTTTTTCTTTTAATGCTACCACGCTTGGCATTGGCCCAGTGGCATACTCAAAAAATTTACTTTAAAGTGAGCAAATTTTCAAGTCATTTTTAAATTTCTAGCGTACACAGAGAGTAATGCTTCATCCACTATCAATTTCACTATCATTCTCTTCACTATCTTAGGTGTCACACTCCTATTAGAGAGTTCCCCCACCTACTCTCTCTTCTCCTACCTATTGGAGTGTGTCACATATGGTAGTGAAGAAAATTGTAGTGAAATTGGTAATGAATGTAGCATTATTCGTACACACAAAAGCAATTGACGAGAAGCAAATTCTTTTAACACTTGTATGTATTCAATGTCAGGAAGAAAAATTAACTTGAATGCATGTTACTCTTTTCTTGTAATCTATCCCCACAAGTCAAAAAGTAATTAAATATTTGACATATATTACCGGGGTTATAGATTTATAGACTTACGAGATTTGCCCGTGGGCACGTGCCTACGGCACGTCTTCGAAACGATACAAAACACGAAAAACCCTGTAAACTGTAAAACAACAATTTTGTAGCTCAAGTTTGAATAGTATGATAATAATTAGTTGTAAATAAAAGTCCATGTTTCCATTAGTATATGTTGAAAAATAATTATAAATGAGGGTGTAAAATCTAACTTTTTAGAACTTTAAGTGTGGAAAATGATGAAATTTAACTGTTGAAGAGATATTTGCTATTTTCAATATAACATGTGCAATAAAAAAAAATATACAAATTCTGAAAATTTACAAATATGAAATCTTAAAATCTAAATTTCTAAATAATGAAAGAAAGAGGGAGAGATAGAGAGATAGGGAGAGAGAGAAAGAGAGAAATATGAAAAACTGAAGAGAGAAGAGAGAAATAATAATAAAGTAATGAGTTTTTTAGTTTTGGGGGAAAAATTTTGGTTTTGGAGTTTGAAATGTTGAGGGGAAAATATGTTTTGTGAGGTTAGATCTGGACCTTTAATTTTGAGGGAATTGAAGGAGAGCCACTTGATAGTTTTCTTTGTATTTTATTATATAGATAGTAGTGGGTTTCATTCATGCTTGTGTCCTTTTGATTTGGAAGAAAGATTGGGCCAATTTATTCACCAATCGAGATTAATAAAATTAAGGTGGGCAAATTGGGGTACTTAACTGAAATTACTAAACTTAACAGTACTAGTGGGACATTTTTCAAAATATTAAGGTGGTCAAATGGCCACCTTATCTAGTACATCGATCCGCCCATGCATGGACCAGTTGAGGCCTGATGTGCTGGCATTTGCATTTTGTCGAACATCCACAGTGCCAATGTGTTGCTGGCCACCTCGTTCGCATTGAAGGCTGAGCGTGAAAAGATATACCTTATTTTACATAAGTTCCACATTGAGATTAGCTCCCACATCAAACGCATCACAGTTTCCATTTCTTCTTCCTAAGTACTGCAATTATTTAGACTGCTTAATAATAATAAAATACTCGGTCATCAGAACTAAAAACAATATATCCTAAGATAATACAGATTTTATATTCTATAAGGACATTTGTAGTCGTTGGGTAAAAACCCAAAATTTGCAAAATATGAGAAAAAATACCCCGCAGTCGTTGGCCAAAAACCCAAATTTTGGGTATGAGATAAAGAGTGTTTTTCTATATTTGGCAAGCGATATAGGAATTTGCAAATTATAGAAAACGAAACATGAAATTTCATCTGTGGGTTTTTTTTTTTTGCGCTAAAAATTGTCAGACGAAATATGAAATTTCGTCCGACAATTTATTTTAATTATTTGAACAGACGGAATATCATCTTCCGTCCGTTCAAAATTATGGATTGCTTAATTAGTCATGGATTGCTTAATTAGTTCAATCTTGTTAAAACCATGCTTAATTAGTCCCTTCTTGTTAAAATGTTTTTATAATTAAATTAGAGTCGAACGACCCAAATTTGCCACCGCAACAAGTGTTTGATTAGAAAAATTAAAAATTAAAAGGGATGGAAGAATATGTATCGTCCTTCTCTTTTTTTAAATAAAAACCCCAATTTTTGGGTTAGACGACTGCGGCAACAAACCCAAATACCTATTTTTAAACTCCAAATACCCAAAATTTGCATAGCAACGACTACAGATGCTCTAAGATACCATCTCTGTTCTATTTTTTTTTTTTTTTGAGGTAAAAGGTGGAATAAGGCCACCCTGTTTCATTAATAAGCCGTTAATAAAACAACCCCGGCGTACCGGGAGAAAACAACAGTACAAAACAAAAATACAATGCAGGAAGAAAATGCAAGAAAACAAACATACCCCCCAACAAACCCTGGGGGGTGGGTCTAACTACTCAAACATCCAGCAACCAGAGAGTACAGTAGGGAGAAACAAAACACAAGCTGGCAAAAGCACTTCATGACTGGTGCAGCCAGTCCCTCAGTCCAGCGTTGGCCCGAACTTTACCTCCTCATCGTCAAACTCCTCTACCTGGAATACTTTGGCTATCCTCCCTCTTGCCCCCGTGGCCGCAGCTGTAACCCAAAAAGAGATTAGATGCATGATATGAGTCAGGTTACCAGAAATACTATTACAAGAAGCACGAAAATAAAAATTATTTCTGTCAAGCCATAACACCCATGTTGTAGCTGCTATTGCGATGTACCACGCCTCCTTCATATCATGGCGAATTGTTGCAAATCTGGGGCCAATCCACAAATCCTCATATACGCAGGGGTAGTCACCTGTTCCTAAGGCTCGGAGTAGCTCAACCATAGTTGCCTTACTTCTAGGGCAGTGAATGAAAAGGTGATTTAGATCTTCTACCTGTGTGTCGCAGAATCCACAATTGGTCGCTACCTGTGGTTGCCTTTTGGCAAGGTTTTGCCTAGTGAGGATAGCATTATTGAGCACTAGCCATAAGAAAACTCTGACTTTAAGGGGGGTTTTCGCCTTCCACAACATCTGTGCCCAGCTGGGTCTGCATCCTCGAAAGTGAATCCGATGATACAGAGATCTCACCGAGAAAGCTCCCTTGCTCTCGAGTCCCCATCGCTTCTGATCTGGGCCTTGTGTGCAGCTTGTGCCTGCCCGTGAGATGTGTGCTTGCATGTCAAGCAATTGCTGGTGAAGATCTGGAGTGAGCGTTCCTCAGAGCGCCGGTCTCCAACCTCCCCTTTTCCAACCTTCGGTCACGGACATATTCGGTCGACTTGACCTCTCATACAGCTCTGGGAACGTTTCCTTCAGGGTATGGGCTCCACACCACCTATCCCACCAGAATCTGGTGAACCGGCCATTGCCGATAGTCGACGTGACTGCCGAATTGAAGGGGCCGCTAGCCTTGGCAATTCCTTTCCAGAGTCGCGAAACTTTATCCCCTACTCTGAATCCAAGGTTTCTCGTGCCTTTTCTCCTAAGATAAGGTTGAATGAAGTCCTGTCAACCTTTCCCGCTGTTGTGGAATACCTTCCACCACCATTTCCCCAGCAGGACAAGGTTCATATCTCTGAGGTCTATGATGCCTAGCCCTCCATGCCTCTTCTTCATGCAAGCGATACTCCATTTGATGAGGTGGTAACCTTCTTTATCCGAATATGCCCCCTTCCAAAGGAATCGTTTTTGAATCCTGTCAATCCTCTGGATCACCAATTTCGGAAGCTCGAAAAATGACATGTAGTAGATTGGCAGGTCAGACAACACTAAGTTGATGAGAACCACTCTGCCCCCGAGAGACAAAGATTTTCCTTTCCAACCAGACAGTCTGTCCTCCACCCTGTCAATGATAGGCAACCAGTCTGCTTTAGATAATTTTCCTGGTCTGAGTGGTAGCCCTAGGTATTTGATAGGAAAGCCACTCGTCGTACAATTCAAAATAGTAGTGTGTTCTCCTGCTTCATCATCGGATAGGGAGACTGGAGTCAGCGCACTCTTGTGAAAATTAATCCTCAGACCTGACAGGCCTCAAAACATTATAGGGCCCCTTTAAAGCAGACAGTTTCTCGTCTAGACCCATTCCCAAAGAGTATGGTGTCATCTGCGTATTGCAGAATCGTACACCCTTTAGTAGACGCGGAGCTGGCCACTGGCGTGATCCAATCTTTTTCCTGGCACTTCTCCAGCATAACCCTCAACACATCCGCTACGATAGTAAACAAGACCGGTGATAGCGGGTCCCCTTGTCTGAGACCCTTCCTGCAAGGGAACGGCTGTCCCGACCTACCATTCACAGAAATGGCCGGTTTGCTAGTCTGCAAGCACTACCTAATCCAGTAGATCCATTTATTCCCAAAACCCCTACCCCTGAGAGCTTCCAGCAAGCACTCCCAATCGACTGATTCATAAGCTTTCTCAAAGTCCAGCTTAAGCAGAAAGCTCCTAGAGTTGGTCGTATGGCAGCGGTGGATAACTTGTTCCGCCGTTTTCACACAATCTAAGATGTTTCTACCCTTAATGAAGCCCGATTGCGATTTGTTGATGAGGCTGTCCATAATACTCCCCAGGCGAATAGCTAGGATTTTAGTAATAATCTTCGCCGCGCAATTTATGAGACTGATCGGCCTAAAATCGTCCACTTTCGATGCCTCTTCCCGTTTGGAAATCAGGACTACATCCGCAAAATTAAACATACCCAATTTGAGCTTGTTGTTAAAAAAGTCATCCAGCAATGACATATAGTCCCCTTTAATTTCTTCCCAGAAAATTTGGAAGAACATCATTGGGACGCCGTCTGGCCCTGGCGACTTGTCTGCTCCCATGTGACAGATAACATTTTTAACTTCCTCCTCCGAGAACGGAGACTCTAGGCAGGATAGCGAAGGCGAAGACTCGTTCTGGTAGGACTGCCAGAAATCATTCCTGAGTGGGACCTGGAAGTCATTCCTCTTCCCCAAAAGGTCCTTGTAATATCCTTGGAAGGCTGTGGAGATCACTTGCTCATCTTGTACCGTCCCCGAGCTTGTTTCTAAGGATAAAATAAAATTAGACCTGCGCCTTGCACTTGCCACTCGGTGGAAGAAGGCCGTGTTCATGTCTCCCTCTTTGAGCCACGAAATTCTAGATCTTTGTTGCCATTTAATTTCTTCCATCTTATAGAGATTGACAATATTCTCACGGAGCTCCAGAAGTTTATTTCTTTCCTCCTGGGACAGGCCTCTAGATTCCTCCACTCTTTCAAGTTCATCAATTCCTTCCAGCAAGGAATCTTTTGCGCGCCAGATGGTCGAGAACCTAGATCGGTTCCATTTACGAAGCCGCTTTCTTAATCTGCTAATTTTTTCACACCATCGACCCGCCGCGTCTGTGCCAGACACTGGGAGCGCCCAGTTTTCCATTACCAGGTGATGAAACCCCTGAATCTCCAGCCAGGCCTTCTCAAATTGGAATTTTCTATGTCTTTTTGCTCCCTGAAGCCCAATGTCAAGAAGGATTGGGGTATGATCTGACGTTGGTCTAGGGATCGATCTAGCAGTTGCAAGGGGGAACTTAGTCTCCCAATCCATCGATACGAGGATCCTGTCCAACTTTGCCAATATCGGAGTAGACCGCATGTTAGACCACGTAAATAGTCTATCATTAATAGGGATATCGATCAACTTAAGATCCGTAATCACCCTATTAAACTCAGCTCTGTGCCTGTCGCTGGAACCTCTACCGTTGTGTTCGAACGCAAATCGGGTAATATTGAAGTCCCCCCCGACAATCCAAGCCCCCGGCCAATGGAGACGAATATTGCCCAACTCTTGCCAGAAGGCGTCACGCTCTGAAGCCACGTTCGGCCCATAAACAACCGTGATAGTCTGCATATATTTATCCGATCGTCGTTCCAGTCGTGCAGTCAGGGAGAATGTACCATTATAAACCTCAGAACAAGTGAGCAGGTCCGAGTTTAAACCAATGGCAATTCCCCCTGAGGCTCCCGCAGATGGGCGTAAAACCCATTCCTTAATTCTGTTCCCCCTATTCTCTTGAGTTTGGTCCCATGCATAAGTTTGGTCTCTTGAAGCCCAACCACCTCTGCCTTGGACTTCGTGATAACGTCTCTAACCATGTCTCTTTTACCTTTATCCCTCAGCCCCCGGACGTTCCAGAATAGCGTATTCATTGGGGAACCATGTCCGAGATAACAGTGTGTGAAGGACTCGGGCGGGTTTCGCCCTCAGAGACCGTTATCCCCCCAGAGTTAGATCCTAGTTCCTTATGATCACTAGATTTAGCCCTCTCAGATTCCCAACCCCTCATTTTGTTAAGAAGTAACGCGTTACGTTCTTTATTACAAACTTCCAAGCCACCGGAAATAGCTAAAAGAAACACTTCAGAATCTGGCATGAAATTTAAAATATTAGCAAGAAAAATTTTGGTACCTCCATTGACGTGTTTAGCCGCTTTGGCGGCCGCTGCTCTCTCCAAAAAGTCATCCAAGGACTCCGCATGAGCCCTCTTAGGTGATTGCCGAACTCTAAGTCCAACTGCCCTTCGAGACTGTCCAGAACTAGAGCTATCTCCCGGAGCTGAATCTGGAACAGTGGACAGGACAATCTCTGGCGAGATCTCCCTCTGGGTGTTAGCAATGAACCCAAAATCCTCTGATTCCTCCTCGGAGAAAGAAAATTCTTCATCTAGATTCAACCGTCCTTCTAGCTCCTCATCACTGTCTGTGGGTATGGTCGCCCCTGGAGGAGTATGCACACTCAATGCGGACTCCTCTTTGAGCCCGACGCTTGGTGACTCACTAATAATAGTGGTGTTGTCTGTTGCAGTCCCCTTATTGGGCCCGCTCCCAGACAAATATTGAGTCTGAATGTTCGAAACCCAAGTTTTACAGGATCCAGATACAATAAAAGGGACTTTGGACCCCTCTTTGGGCCCATTAGCCCCTATATAAATCCCACCAATTGGCCCCAACCTAACACAGTCATTAGAACGCATGTTTAAAGAGCTCTGGCGGCATAACATATCGCCTGCCTCGATCCTATCGTCAGATAGCTGGTCAAGGGGGGCAGTGAGTTTACCTCCCCTGCCAGCTGGCTGCAATAGATTGGGGCGGCAGTCGGTTGGATCAGAACTTGCAGCTATCAAAACTGGCTTCGTTAAAAATGAAGCCTTACTCTCTATTTCCTTAGCTCTATCATCTTCCTCAACCAACGCCTTTTGCTCTTCCGCTCTATCTTCTTTCCCCTTTCTACCCACCTCCAAATCTCCAGCGTCGCTATCTTCTTCCCCCAAAACACCCTCTTCCAAAAGCAAGTCTCTCTCACCCACTCCCACAGTGCCTACCTCCAGCTTCTTCGGTGCTTTTTGCTGAAGTTGGGCAGGTCTGCGCTCGTCTGATCTCTCAGATCCTTATCTGAGTTCTGTCGCACCGGTTCCTCCGAAGCTGCTTTTTGCTTTTCTGAAGCGAACCAGCACTTTGTGACCCACTCCTTGGTCGATAGCGAGCTTTCGGCTGCCACCTTACCCAAACCCTCGCTTGTCTTCTTTTCCAATTTGTTGGAATCCTCCACCAACTCTCTCTTCGACGCCTGCATGCAGCAGACTGGTGCTGCTTTGCCAAGAGGGGGGCCATTTTTGGACAATTTTTTGCTATGAGAGTGATGCTGGGCTCTGTCACTTTTGGGCTTACCAAATGTGGGAGGCAGCGCCGATCCGCCGTTCGATCTGGAGAGTTGAGAGTTCTAGAAGACTCTTGACCTTTGGATCTAGCGGCATGGTCCCTGTCTGACTCCGTTTGGACCTTCGTGGCTGTTCGGTGTTGCTCCTCCCCCCTAGCAGCCTTGATGACCTCCCGATGAGCCCTTTCAACCTCGTGCGATCCATCAATGGTGAGCTCCCTCGTTGGCGACACCACCTCTCTGTAAGATCTATAACCTCTGAGAGCTGCCGTTGTTGCGTTGGGGGGGAGGGTGTCCTGGGTATTCTGTCCTTCGTCTCTTCTGTCGAGAACAAATCTAATAAGATATGATTCTTCGAAAGTAAATACCTTAGCAAAGCACGACATTAAATCGATGTTGGTGCTTCTAATGAGAACTCTAGCCGAAACCAGATCTGATCGGCGCACCATTTTCTCGTCCATCTCCTCCACCGTCCCAAACTCCGCAACAATTTCTTGCAGTGCGTCTCGCTTCCAGAAGTGGAGGGGGACGTTATGGATCCATACCCAAAATTTGTCGCCCTGAGGGAGCTCCGCCCCAAAGTCTGGAGTCCACGCTGTGAATTCCACTTGGAAGTGTCCAAAGTCGACAACTCCCATGCCCACCACCTCCGCCGCTTTCTCCGGTGAAGGAAATGAAATTAAGAACTGTAAGTGGCATAGCCTCTTCACGGGGCAATCTTTGTGAGCTCTTAGGGGCCATTTAGCGGCCAAGGCCTCCAATAAGTGCACCTCCGATGGTCTCCCTTTTCTGATCTTGGCGATGGCACACCACTGCCTCAACCACCACTCTTCATTTTTGACCGTGCCCAGGCTATTTGCTAATCAGATCCTCTTGGGGATCTCAGGTGACCTCCCATGACTCACTTGACGTTCTTCATCGCTGTGGGATTCTACCACATTGGTACAATCGTACGATCGGTGCCCCCACTTCAGGCACTTAAGGCACCTCACCTCTTTGGTACACTCACTTCTGTAATGGCCGAGGTCACCGCAGTTGAAACATGGTGCTGGCTTGCGCTTGCCCTTCCTCTGCCTCTTGCTCAATTGGGGTGTTTCGGATTGAAGGTTAGAGTCTCTACCCTTGTTTTTCTTCCCTCTGACTTCGACCCAAAGCCCCTCCTCTACCCCATTGCCGGAGTCGCTACCCACCATAAACCCAACCGGCGCTGCTCCTTTGAGAGCACGCTGCTTGATGGCTTTAAGTGGGGGGGGGGGGGGCTCTTGAGCAGAGGGAATAGCGGAGTCGTCGGCGTTTGGGTTCAGTTGGATGGTCGAAGTCGATTGATGGGGAGTGTGAGATGCCCTGGTGTCGCTGTAATGTTTTGGTGGGTGATGGTCTTTGAAAAACTGATTGGAGGATAGCTTATGGTGAGGTTAATGAGTTGGTTTGTTATGCTGACTGTGATTCTCTTGCTGCAATCCCCTGTTGGCGGAACCCCAGTGTTGAGGAGGATGTTGAACCGATGGCGGTGTCCTCCTTCGCCTATACAGGTTGGAGGAAGGACCCCGTCGTTGGGCCCCTCTCTCAACCTGCTCTTGATGTCGGCGATGGTACCCCAGGTCCCTAACCGATCCCTCCGTAGAGCTGTGATGAACACTTCTCTTCCCCTCAAGTCGTTGGTGCACATGTTGGTGTGCACGCGACGGGGAATGAACGTGTCTGAGCTCTCGGCCACTTTCCTCAAGGGGAAGTGACAGTGTTGAAGAGGGCATCGCGTGGGTATACCAATGGGCCACCGCTGCATTGGGGGCAAGGGGGGAAGCACAAGGGTGTTGAACTTGGTCGGAGAAGGGTGTGGAGCTGGCTGTTGAAGCTGTAGTGGTGGAAGATGCAGCTCCTGAGTAGGGGTCGGAGCCGGTGGATAGCGGACCCTCTCATTGGGCCCGCATCCACTGAGTTCTAGGACGGAAAGCATGGCCGGGAGTGAGATGAGCACCGGAAAGGAACGGTGTGGTAGTCTGGTGGTGGGGTAGAAAAGGTGGGGGAGGGCAGTTGAAGTTGCTGTGTATGAGCTGTAGGTGGAGGTGAGGGAGGTGGGGAATGGAGGGGGGGTCTGTGTAGGGGTAGGGCAACGGAGTCAGAGTAGAGGGAGTTTGGTGGCCGGGAAAGTGATTGGGGTTGGCGTCGGAGAGGTCACAGGTTGATGTAGTTGGTAGGAGCTATTCTCCATGAATACAATGGGCAAGTTCACCATTTCTGTTCTATTTCTCTTCACATCATGGAGATGCATGAAAAAAATACCGCCATATTACTTTCAGAGTACATGCATTCTCAAACTAAACAAGTTACGCTTCAATATACATATCCATATACTTATAAAGTAGAAGTTTCCATACACTTTAGTTAATTCTAGTATATAAAACCGAATCCACACAAATACTTCCTCATTAAAAACTACAACAATATTTTTTTCTCTCTCTCCTTGGCTCCTGTTCTAGTCAAATTTTCATCCTTTCCTGTATCCACTTCTCGACTTCAAAGCTTTACAATACTCTCGAGATGCTCAACATTTCACGCACTTCATTATATGCTATTAAACACCTCTGCTAGTTCAATTCTGAAGTACTTTCTCATCGTCCTCAGTAGTCATCCTTCATACCTCCATCATCAATACATAGCTTAGCAAACCAACCAGTTTCACTAATGTATTGATGCTTCACTCACAACTCTAATTTTCAACAGTCAGACCAAGCACTACAATGTAGGGTAGATTCCTTCACTAACCAACCTGGTCTTGTAAAGTGCTAAAAGTGACTCTGCAAATTGCGATATGTCAATTCATTTCTGACACATATTCATGCTTTTCTGAAGCCTAAAGGTTCCTAAATTAACCTTAATGGCATACCCCTAAATTTGCAGCAACAATGATCACATCAAGATCTAGATTCCAAAGCAAATCAAGATACAGTTTTGAGCCAACTAAAAGCCAAAAAAATACATGAAACCCGAAATATAGAATAGAGAAAGAGATTGATTCAATACCTTGCTCTGTTGCTCGCAACTTCACCTCTGAAGTCCCCCGATGAGTGGTCCTACAACACGAGACATAGAAAACTCAGAATCAATTCTACAGTTTCAAATTAATTAGGCCTAAATTTACCTTACAGGAAAGCCCTAAATTTATGTGAATGACATGCCTCTAAATTTGTAGCAACACTGATTTGATCACCTCAAGATGGAGATTCAAAAGCAAGTTAAGATAATTTTTCAGCAATTAGAGAATTGCATGAAAAACAGTTGCTCTCAGTTACACGAAAACACATAGAAAACTCAGAATCAATTCTAGGGTTTGAAATTAGGGTTTGAAGTTGTTGAAAACGTGACTGAAGTTTGAAGAATTGAAATTATGGGGAAAAAACGAGAAGACGATGAAGAGAGAGAGAGAGAGAGAGAGAGAGAGAGAGAGAGAGAGAGAGAGAGACCTTGGCTCGGGGAGTCAGGAGCTCCGACCTTAGAGTGCTTGGATTTCGCCATGGATCTGAGCTTAACGAATTTAGGGTTAGGTGGAAAAGAATTGGGAAAGAAATCGAGCAATTTTCATATATCCCGCTCACATCAGTAGCAGCTTAACGAATATAGATTGCACGTGCTATTACAACTGAACTTTCTACACTTAAAATGGTGTGCAAAGCACGTAAAAAACTGATACCACTTTACAAACAGATACATCTTATTCCATCCATTCTTCACTATTACCTCTACAACTCTGATATATAGCACGATCAAATGGTTAAAGGTGACAAGCCTGACAACTCCCCCATCCTTGGAAACGAACTTGCCCCAAGTTTGAAGGTAGGAAACTTCGGATGCAAAACATCAACATCAACCCAGGTGGCACAGTGAATGTCCATATCTCTCCATTTAATAAGCAACTCAATACCCATACAGTTATTCTTCTTGAATACTCGCCTATCCAACACCTTCTCAGGTTGCAATTCAGCATTATCTTCAACCCACCAATGAGGAAGTGCAGAGGAAATGGCAGGAAGGTGATCACCATGGCATTTCTTCAGCCTAGAGACATGGAAAACACGGTGGATGGTAGCTGACGGGGGAAATTCCAACCGATAAGCTACAGTTCATATTTTCTCCAACACTTTATAAGGGCCAAAATATATACTTTGCAACTAACTTTTGAGGAGTTGGGGATTTCATGGACATCTGCTTGTAAGGTTGGAGCCTCAAAAGAACCAAAATCACCCACTGTGTATGACCTTTCAGCTAGTGTCTATTTGCAAACACCTTCATTCGGTTTTGAGCCAGTTGGATATTATCTTGTAAAAGCTTGATTATTGCATCTATTTGCATCAACTCATCTTTCACTGCTTGCAGTGCAAAGGTACCAGGCACATAATGCAACAAGGTTGGTAGTGGCCTGCCATAAACCACTTCGAATGGAGTGACACTGGTTGACGAGTGTCAGTTAGTATTAATCCAAAATTCAGCCCAAGCTAACCACCACATCCACTCCTTGACTTGTTGTCCATACATACACCTAAGATACATTTCTAAAGCTTTATTAACTACCTCAGTTTGCCGATCACTCTGGGGATGATATGCAGTGGTGAATTGCAGCTTGCTCCTTTGAGTTTTGAAGAACTCCTTCCAACAATTGCTAATAAAAATTGGGTCTTTGTTGCTTATGATGCTCTTAGGCATACCATGGAGTTTATAGATATGATCAACAAATACTTGAACTATAGATTGGGCAGTTAGAGGATGAGAGATACCTATAAAGTGAGCATACTTGAATAATCTATCCACCACCACCATTACTACTAACTTGCCCAAACTTTTTGGTAGTCCTTCAACAAAATCCAAGGAAATTTCTTCCCAAAATCTCAGTATTGTCAAAAAAAACTATAGAATTCTATAATCTTCAATTATTCTTCTCAAATTCGAAAATTAACTAAGTCTCAAATTCATTTGTACATAGAGTTTGATAGAGAGAAAAAGATTATCATCATCGTGACGACACGGAAACGATGATAACGATGGGAACAACACCTTGGGGAATGATGGTCGGACTTCGGGCTTGGGTTTGTGAGAAAAAGAGAGACGTGGAACTAAGATGGTCGTTTTTACACTTTTTAATCGTTTCGCTCTCTTTTGCTATCTACATTTAAAATATTATTAAAATTGTAATACCCCGTAATTTCTAATAGAGATATAATATATATATATATATATATATATATATATATATATATATATATATATATATATATGAGTAAGAGAGAGAAGGTGAGGGATGGGGGGGATGGGGGGCACCCGTTGAATAAGAACAGCGTTGGCTGTTGGTTGAGGGGGGGTGACGTCATGATAACGTCACTGTGGGAGGAACCCACCCGGTGTTTGATTTCAGAAAGGCAGAGGTGCTGTCTTTGGTTGTCTGACGTGGCATATATAAAGGGGGCCCACTGGGCTTCCTTATGTTTGTGCACGGGATTAGTGAGAGATGTGTTTGAGAATTATCCCATATCGGGAGTATACAATAATTAATTGAATATAAATACAAATGCTTATGATCAAGAGTCAACTAATTGGTAAACCACCTTTTGACAGGCAGCCTGGGGTGGAAAGTTGTACTATAAATATTAATTTGTCTTCTAAAAATAATAAAAACTATCTGAGTATTGGGGCGGGGCGTTAAAAATGGTATCAGAGTTGACTTTCGACCCCGAGTGTGGAGATGTATGCCTGGCTGAGGTCAGTACGCTAGTAGAAAATTCAGGAGTGCAATACACTAGCAGGATGGCTGAGGTCAGTACGCTGGTAGCAAATCCAGCAGTGCAGTACGCTAGCAAGGATACTCCACTCCACATCGGCTAGAAAGGGAGGATCCTGCGCAGAATTGCATGCCCCGTACTTAGCGAGGACTTTGATTTCTAAAGGGTGTGTATGTAATACCCCGTAATTTCTAATAGAGATATAATATAGATCTATATATATAATATATATATGAGTAAGAGAGAGAAGGTGAGGGGGGGCACCCGTTGAATAAGAACAACATTGGCTGTTGGTTGAGGGGGGGTGACATCATGATGACGTCAACGTGGGAGAGACCCACCCATTGACGTGGCATATATAAAGGGGGGCCACTGGGCTTCCTTAGGTGTGTGCACGGGATTAGTGAGAGATGTGTTTGAGAATTATCCCAAATCGGGAGTATACAATAATTAATTGAATATAAATACAAATGTCTATGATCAAGAGTCACCTAATTGGTTAACCACCTTTTGAGAGGCAGCCTGTGGTGGACAGTTGTACAAGAAGTATTAATTTTTCTTTTAAAAATAATAAAAATTATCTGAGTATTGGGGTAAGGCGTTATATATATATATATATATATATATATATATATATATATATATATATATATATATATATATAAAGAGAGTAATGTGAGCTTCATATTTGTATGAGGAAATTTTCTCATACAAAGTGATTATACTCGCTTGGTGGGGCCCTTATGGAAGATCCAGTCCATCCATCATTTTTATCATGCTAATAAATGTATGTACAGAAAAATTCAAGTGGTTTGGAGGTCATTCACCTATACATCATGTGGGTCTAATTTGTGGTTCGATTTGTATTACTGTTGAAATCGTTCATTTTCAACCACATGATGCATGGGTGAATGACCTCCAAACCACTTGATTTTTTCTACACATACATCAATTAGTATGATAAACATGATGGACGGAGTGGATCTTCCATAAGGGCTCCACCAAGTGAGTATAACCACTTTGTATGAGGAAAATTTCCTCATACTCTATATGAGGCTCACTTCTCTCGTATGTATATATATATATATATATATATATATATAAGAAAATAAGACCAAATATTTTACAAAACCTACCCCGGCGTTTTACATGTAAATGTCGGGATAGATATTTAATTTATTTATAAAAAAAATTAAATTAGCGAACCTGCGATGGAGAGGGGTTGTCCCAGCATTTATATTTACAACACCGCTACTGTTTGACCCTATTGCAGCGTTTTTACCAAACGCCGGGATAGAGGGTGTGTTTTAAAAAAAATAAAATTCCCCTTCACCTATCGCGGTGTTTCTGTGAAACGTCGGGATAGGAAAGCCATTAGAGGCCTGACAGTTTGTAGTTATAGGGGACGGTACATAATGTTTCGTCTCCTATTTTTTTAAATTTTTTTAAGGGGATCAGATGCATCTTGTTGTTTCGTTTAAGGGGTTTTTTGGTTTTTTTTTTAATAAAAATATATCGGACGGTATATGATGTACCGTAAAAAAAAATATAAAAAGAGGCATCAGACACAACATGTTATCCCGCCGTCCGATGCAATTTTTCGCTTGGACGGGACAACATGTCCCGTCCTAGGCCAAAAATTAGTTTTAGGTCATATCACACTAATTAATGTCCTAATCTCACAACTAATTTATGTCTAATTTAATTAGCTTAGCTAATTTAATCATTTTTTCTTAATTTAATCATCTTCAACATTAAAAATAAAAAAAACAAAATAAAAAAACCAGACGGGACAATATGTTCCATCCGGTTATTATTTATTTTTCCTTTTTTTGCCATATTTTGGCAAATAATGAGTGCATAGAACCTAACATTTTGTCATTTCTCATTTTTCCAAATTGCCAAATTTAGCAAAAACAAGTGTGGATGCTCTTAATGTCTTTAATAAAGTTATACTATATATTTTTAAAATTTTGAATATCTAATTTAAGTTTGAGAAAGTTCATTTTCATACTCAAAATATATAATTGAATTTAATTTCATTATTTATTGTGTTTTAATAATATTTTTATATTTATCATTTCAAATTAAATGAGTATCAAATTTTATGAGTATGAGTTTTTTTGTCTTATTCTCGTTATACGTGCAACTTAACTTGTACATATTATGCAAACATTTACTCAAACATATGTTAGAAATTAGTAGATCCTATCACTAAATGTACCACAGTTAAATAATCGATGGTTTCATATAACTAAGAGCATCCACTATCGTTCATCCTAAATTTTGCATATACAGGATTTAGGAAATAACAATTGAAGATGAGCGCTGCAATCGTTGAAACCCAAATTTTAGAAGAAACGGAAGAACATCTTCCGTTTAATCTTTTCTTTTGTATAATGGCAGTTTCGTAATTTATTGGATGGCAATGTGGAAATTAATTTTTGAAAAATTTTGTGGGGCTGATGAAGATTATCTGTACCACCATTTTTTGGTTTCTTTTTATAAAAATAATGGCATGTTCGTAATTTATGAGATGGCAATTTGGTAATAATTTTTGAACAATTTGTGTGGGACTAATGAAGATGATCCATCCCACCAATTTTTTTTTTTTTTAAATGGCCATGTCGTTAAATGGGTGGCATTTTCGTAAAAAAATTTCGAATTTTTTTTTGAATGGTGCAAGATCATCCGTCCAACGTATTTTTGTTTTTTTTAATTAAAAAAGAAAAAAAGACGGAGACGAAGCTTCTTCATCCGTCTGTTCGAATTATTTTCTCAAACGAATGAACTTCATCCTTCTTCTATATTTAGCATTTCGCTAAAGCGCCTACTAAGTTTAGCAATGCACTGTTCACTGCTATTATAATATTTTGGTTTTTAGCAAACGACTGCGAACGACTTTTCTAAATCGATTGCTATTTTGTGAGTTTTTGGACAACGACAGTGGATGCTCTAACAAATGCTAAAAGTAAAAAAACTCCTGTTCAACATGAAATATATACACAATTTTTTTATTTCACATTTTTTGATAAATAAATTTAATTTTTTAAAATACTATTTACTTATGCCCACCCTAACTAAAATTCATGCATCCACCACAGCACATGCTCATTATCTCTTTCTGGCATTATGCATAAAAATTGTTTACGTATACACGCAAACATAATCTCTACTACTATAATGGAAGAAGACCTTAGTGTAATTTGTCCATCTACCAACCCGTGCAATACATGTGCATAACTATTGTAAATGAAGTTTTAGATCAAATCCAGACTACATCTGAATTTTTACTTTTAAAAAAACTATATTTATTAAGACGTGCATCTCACGTGTAAACTACTAGTTAAACATAAAAGCAGTAGATAATTAATAGTGCTATGTACCGTAAAGAAAAAAAATAAAAAATAAAAAATAAAAAAATAAAAATAAAATAGATAGTGGTGTTGTATACACTGGCTTTCAAATAGAAGTTTTTGGGATTAATAAACTTCCTACCGAGGAATTTTACCACATTAACCTCTTTGCTCTTCTGCCCTCAGATATAAAATCTGCATTTGCCCATAAAGGGTTAGATCCGCCGGAGTACTCTGAAAGGCACATCTCTACTACTATAATGGGAGAGCCCCTTAGTCAGTAACGCAAAGTCAGTAACCCAACCCGTGCAGCGCACGGATTGGGTTACTTTGGTAAATTTTTCGAAAATGGACCTATTTGGTAAATATTTTAGAAAGTGGACCTGTTTTGTAAATATTTTCGAGAGTGGATCGGTTTGGAAATTATTTTCTTCTTACCCTTTTTATTATCCTCCTATTTTTTCCACGTGCACGTGTGCACGTGTCTGATACTAGTCCAAATGTAGAAGTAATTAGGTCAAGTCATTGAAGATGAGCAATTGAAGAGTACTGATACTATGAAACTCACTCTATGCTTGACTTATGAAATAGAACTCATTATTCAAACTTTAATAATGGACATATGCACCGTCATACGTACTTATTTGTAACTAAATGGAACAGTACACAAACCAGTGAACAAAGCATGGAAATTTGTTTTGTGCTAAAATGCGAATTGTATACTTCTCTATCTAAACATCAACAAAGTCTGAAAGATCGCCACATGCGTATAAAAGATCCAAAAGTTTGTAATGTATTTCAATCAAGTCCTGTAATTTGTAAGCGAATAAGTTTTTTTTAAAGAAAAATGTGGAGTATGTCCACCCTGTTTCATTAATAAGGAGTTAATAAAACAAACTCAGAGTACTGAGCCAAGTACAGAGTCCTACAATACATAAAAAGAAAACATAAATCCTCCGCGAGCATAGGGGTGTGGGACAAAAGAAAGATCAATACATACATGCATCCAACAAAAGTACAACAAAGCATCTAACTCTCCCCAACAAAACCCTGGGGTGGTGGGGATCGATCAGCAGTAAAAGGCCAGAAGAACAGAACAAACTCTTCCCTCAGTCGAGCGTCGGCCCGATCTCAACTTCATCGTCGTCGTACTCCTCCACCTGGAAGACGCTGACAATCCTCCCTTGAGGGCTTGTTGCGGCGGCAATAGCCCAAAAAGAAATAAGATGCATAATGTGAGTCAAATTACCAGAAACACTATTACTAGTCCCACGAAAGTAACAATTATTCATATCTAGTCAAAGGACTCAGGTCGTAGGAGCGACAGCAATAAACCAGACTTCTCTCATAGATCGTCTCTCAGTAGCGAACTTTGAGCATACCCACAGATCCTCATAGATACTAAGGTACTCATTAGTACCCAGGGTGCTGAGTATCTCAACGAGGACCGCTTTGCTCCTGGGACACTCCAGAAAAAGATGGTCTCTAGTTTCAGCGTTTCTAAAAACACCGCCAGAAACACTGGCATATCCGCCGTCGGAATAGATAAAAGATCTATCACACCATTTTTTATTTACTCCGCTATAGAGGGTATCTATCCTGGCGTTTCCAATAAAAAAATGCTAAAATAAACATGTTAATAAAAAAATGAAAAAGTTTAAAATATATATACTTTTGAAAAAAAAAAAGGAATACTCCATTAATGAAAGGGATCTAATATCATAAGCAAATCTATAGAACAACAATTTCATACCAAATTTTTGCATGCATTTACATCTCAATTACTTGCTAGAGCTGCCAAACAAGTCCTTAGGAAAGAAGTTATGTATGTTCCTTTGCACTAATCACCTCTTTGTAAAATCATATGCATAAGTAGACATACTTAGTAACTAGTGATGCGGTTTGTTTTTGGGAGGCATGTGGATGCACCAGGTGTGAGTTCTTCTCGATTTGTATTGGTGGAGGAAGCTCCGGTGTGGATGAGCCTCAGCTGGGCGAATGGTAAGGAAGTAGGCGGGAGTGAGGTGGAGGCTGGATGCCCGGCTCGGATCCGAGGTCTCGTGTACCTGCAGACGGTCTAGGAACACCGGGGTTGGTCCCGGTGGCAGACCCTCCGACGATCTAGTCAGCTACTGAGAGAGAGAGAGTAACAGTAGCTAGGGTTTTAGTGGGAGAGGATTGATTACCTGGATAAGGGGTAGGGGGTCTGGTATTTATAGGAGAAGCCAACCGGATCTGGACCCGTTTGGGGCCGGGTCTGGACCTGGTCGCCCGTGGGCCTGAAGCGGTAGAAGCCCAAGTGGTATAGGGCTGACGTGGCAGAGGCCTGGGCAGTTTCCAGGCTGATGTGGCAGAGGCCTGGGCAGTTTTCGTGCTGACGTGGCGGGTCCGGATGATCCGACGGTGCACGTTTCCTGAGGGGATCCTGTGGCCCAGGAGGGGCCACGTTTATCTGACCCATATCAGGAGCCCCCCACTCCTGGAGGGTCGGATGATCCAGCCGTGTAGGAGTGATTCTTTGCCTCTGTAGGAAGAGCAGGGTGGTGTGCGCGGTGAGAAAATAGGATCTGTTACTTCCAGAAGAGGCCAGGGGGTAAAATGAAGGGATCCCCTATTGGAGCCATGCGGGGTGCTATGCGTAGAAGAGTCGGTGCTTATTCGTGCCACTGCGCACCATTGGCGTAGCTGATATGGGTCAGGAATAACGTGGCCCGTCCTGGGCCACAGGATCCCCTCAGGATGCGCGCTCAAACTGATCCTTCAGATCTGCCACGTCAGCACCGGAAAACCACCCGGAGCTCTGCCACGTCAGCCCGGAAAACACTCCGGCGCCTGCCACGTCAGCCCTATACCGCCCGGTTTTCCACCGCTTCAGCCACTCTGGCAACCGGGTCCAGACCCGGCCCGGCCCCAAACGGGTCTGGACCCGATTGGCTTCCCCTATAAATACCAGACCCTCCCCCCTGTCTGCAGGTAATCAATCTTTCCTCCACAAAACCCTAGTTACTGCTACTCTCTCTCTCAGAGACTAACTAGATCGTCGGAAGGTCTGCTACCGGGATCAACCCCGGTATTCCAAACCGTCTGCAGGTACACGAGACCTCGGATCCGAGCCTCCTGATCCGAGCCGAGCATCCAGCCTCTGCCTCACTCCAGCCTGTCACCGGTACCGTTCGGCCAGCCGAGGGTCATCTGCATAGGCTCTTCCTCCATCAATACAAATCGAGTAATAACTCACACCTGGTGCATCCACACGCCTCCCAAAAACAAACCGCATCATGTTGGCGCCGTCTGTGGGAAAGCTGCTTCAGACTGTAATACCCCGTATTTCTGAGATATATATATGGTTTGAAAAATATATATAAAGGATTTGTAACTTGTCCTATAGAAGTATTCTATGGGATGGATTTATAAGAGATTTAAAATTGATTTGAAAAGTGGGATTGTAAACCGGATTTGAGTGGTGGGGGGCCCACCGGTTGCATGAAGCACAGCACATGAGTGCTGGTGCTTTGTGTGTTGACGTGGCAACCTAGGGAATTATTCCCTAGGTGTGTGCACGGGTTGGGAAAAGGGATTAAGGAATTAATCCCACATCGTTAGTTTCCAAAGATAAAATATTATATAAATAATAATTGCCAATGATCATTAGTCACCAATTCGGTTAACCACCTTTTGAGAGGCAGCCTGTGGTGGGCAGTTGTACTACATAGTATCTAATTTGTCTATAAAATTGTATAAATTGTCCGGGCTCGGGGCAGGGGCGTTACAAATGGTATCAGAGCCGACTTTCGACGCCGAGGGTGTGAGAGCAGTGAGTTATGGACTCCAGGATGATCGGCGGAGTGAGACAGATGGACAGAGATCCACAGAATGATCCCGGCGGAGTGAGACAGATGGACAGAGATCCACAGAATGATCCCAGAGTGGGGTCGGTCTCCAGGATTCCAATGGGGTCGGTCTCCAGAATTCCAAAGACGAGAGTGACGCTCACAGAAATGCTCTACATCGGCTAGAAAGTAGATCCTGCACTAGATTGTGCATGCCCCGTGCTCATCAGCGAGGACGCTGATTTCTGAAGGGGGGGTGTATGTAATACCCCGTATTTCTGAGATATATATATGGTTTGAAAAATATATATAAAGGATTTGTAACTTGTCCTATAGAAGTATTCTATGGGATGGATTTATAAGAGATTTAAAATTGATTTGAAAAGTGGGATTGTAAACCGGATTTGAGTGGTGGGGGGCCCACCGGTTGCATGAAGCACAGCACATGAGTGCTGGTGCTTTGTGTGTTGACGTGGCAACCTAGGGAATTATTCCCTAGGTGTGTGCACGGGTTGGGAAAAGGGATTAAGGAATTAATCCCACATCGTTAGTTTCCAAAGATAAAATATTATATAAATAATAATTGCCAATGATCATTAGTCACCAATTCGGTTAACCACCTTTTGAGAGGCAGCCTGTGGTGGGCAGTTGTACTACATAGTATCTAATTTGTCTATAAAATTGTATAAATTGTCCGGGCTCGGGGCAGGGGCGTTACACAGACGCCGACCCGAGCTCCGCCGACGATGGTACCTCGACAACCCGAGCTCTCATGGCACCCAAAGCCACCAGAGCAACGACCTCTACACGTCCGCAGGACCTGCCCCCTCCGGGCGCCGCCGCCGAAGTGCACGCATCCAATCACGGTGGGGGCGATCGCGAACCCCGGCCAAGCGCCTCCCATCCGGTATTACCCGACCTACGGGGGGTGATCGTCAACCGACAGGCTAGCCGAAGCAGGGGAAGGGCCGCTTCCAACTCGGCCCCAAACCATCCGAAACCACCGTCCCAGGGGCGGAGGCCAGCGCTCAGACGCGTCGGACGACAACCTTCGGTCCGAACGGACCATGCCGAGGGAGCCCCAGTCACTCACAAGGAATTCCAGGACTTCCGAAAAGAAATCTTGGTGGCACTCCGCGGGACCCATGTCAAGGAAGACGTCAGCCGCTTTCACACCCGGTTGGATGCCGAGGCCAGCGTGTCACGCCCCTCGATAATCCCGCCTGAGTATGACGAGGACATACTGAAGCGCCTCCATGAGATGGAGGATCGGCTCGACCGCTTCGGCAACGGCGGTCCCGGAACGGCTCAGGGGTTCAGACCTGTCCGACCTCCCTTCTCCCTACTCATCCTCCAAGCAGAAATACCCCGTAATTTCCGACCCCCTCAGTTCGAAACCTACGACAGCGAGGGAGATCCTGCTGATCACATGGAGGGTTTAAAACCCTGATGATGATTCACAGCGCTTCGGATCCCCTGCTGTGCCGAGCCTTCCCTGCCACCCTCCGGGGTCCGGCTCGGGAATGGTTCTCCAAGCTCACTGTAACGCCCCGAATCCTAAATACACTGAATTCGAGATGTTCTACAGGATCTTTTCACTTTCTTTAGTACAATTTTACAGGGAAATTAAAACTTTTCATCATACATCAGAGATTACATCATAATTACATCTTTCTTTTGCACAGCGGAAGTAAAATTTACAACAATTTGATACAAGTACAACAGCATAATGTAATCTTTAAGCATCCATCCTCTTTTAATCTTTAACAAGTCATTTACCTGCATGTAAGACTGTGGGTACGTCAGTTTATTCAACCGACGAACATTATACACGGCCATCCTCTCTATGCCGGAAATAGTATAACTTAACTTTTCATATTTAGCAAACACAAACTTGTCACAATCAAACTAAAGGGACTACCCTATTGATGTCGTGTTGTGGTTGTGCACTTAGTCCTTAATGCAGTTAATTATGTTACATGACACTAATGCGCACTTGTTCGGATTCTATGCATCCCATACTACATAGGTCCGAGGGCAAGCCCTTATTCGTTCTTCATCTTGATAGGGTTCAATCCCCCGTTATGTCTTAGTCTACTCCTGTAACTACGGTAGTGTCTTAGATATCCTATGATCTATGAGCCCATGTCCAGGCAGCCTGGAGGGGAATCCCACGCACTGACACGACGCATCGAGCAGGCAACCTATGGACAATTCAGCCTCCGCCATGGAACAATGGCACCACCCACAGCCACTCGAACATCCCACGAGCGTCGCCACCGGGATGGTACTCGGGAGCCGTATCCACGCCTTGTCACGACGCATCGTGAAGGACCTGTGAATACCCTCTCGCCGCAAATCCGTTGGCCCCCATACCCATATTTTTCTTCTACTTTCATCACATCTTCACTATGTACTAGTCCTTAGTTTTATTTTAAAATCATGAACAAAATTAATCTCTAGAGTTAGCCTCTCCATCAACCGGACTTATTCATTTGTTTCATCATGACCAACCTTGGTCTAATATCATCTCAATTCATTTTCTTTTTCAATGCCGGGGAGACTTAGCTACTCTATTTCAAATTTCATTTCACAACCTTCAATTTATACAATTTCCATGTCGAGTTCTCAAACTCACATGTACATTCTCTTTCAATTCATGAATTCACTTTGTTCACAAGTCCATCATTACACAAAATTTGCATATACTTATCAATTGTCACATCATGATAATTCTACATTACTAAACGATGTACACATTTCATGTTATTCCACAAGTGAGAAAATACTTGCATCATGTTACACAACTACATCTCTTTTACCAAATTAATACTTGAAGTTCTTATTCACTTCTTTTGTCAAATCATAATCCTATAACATTAATCTACATAAACTCATATATCAATCTATGTATTTTTAACTACAACCATAGTTAAATTCATTCAAATAATACTCAAATCATTCCCATAAAATTCCTTATATTTTTCTGAGAATTACCATATTTTTTTCACATTTTTTGGACATCTACAACTCCCAAAAAAATATTTTTTTATAAACGCGAAGGGTGAGAATCGAACCCAGTCGCAATAGGAAGAGGGCCAAGAGCACCCGCCGTATGGCCGATCTGTGCTAGCGATTAGTAAAGGGCGAAATGGGTGTATATGCTATCAGTTCGCAGTTATATATACATATATACACAGTTGGTAAAAAGATGGTGAAGGCCAGGTTTCGAACCGCACCGCTCAGAGAAGCAAACCGCAGTCAAAGACCGCCTGAGCCACTGGCTCGGGTTGTCATAAACCCAAACAAAAATCCATATGTGTTATTTTCGTACTGTTTTAAAAACAACTCGATGTTCACATAACCATAGTTTTTTATTGCTTTGGTAAAATTTACTGAAAACTTCCAGATTAATTTTCACTCATACCAGTAAGATAAAAATAATTTTTTGTACTATAAAAATGTATTTCTTCCCACAAATCAATGAATTACTCATTAAATCTACTATTTCTTTTATTTTCGACATTGAAATAAACAATTAGTCTTCTAATCCCCTTTCTTTCACAATTCTCTTATGATAATTCACTGTTATTAATCTATATTCACACCACATACATCTTTGGATTTTCCATACCCATATCAACGAAAGGATTATTTAGCACATGAATAGGTAAAACTCAAAAATACTAACTTTTGGGTAGTTCTATTTTGATGACAACAAGCAATTTCATTGGTTCATCTATGTCACAAAATATACTACTACTCATGAATTAACATAATTACCACTCAAGCATTCAAGAAAACTTTCTATTCAAATTTTAAAGTGTGTCATTATCTTAATCAATTTCATGCTTCAACTATACAATTACAAGCAATTTAATTGGGAATTTACACACATCATGCTAGCAATCAAATTAATAATCATGAAGAATTCTACATATACTTTAATTTCATACTAGAATTTCACACAAGTTAATCACATCATTTCAATCCATTCATACACTAACTTTTCAATTAAAGTGGGCTCTTATTAGTATTTTTCATGGATAGTGTTGACAATAAAAACTAGCATGGACTCCTACATTAGAAATATGAAATGTTTTACCCACCTTGAATGGAGAGAGACACAAGAAGCAATCAAGTCCTTGTAGATGAAAGCACCTCCTCCTAGCCACAAGCGCGCACAAGCTCCACACCAAGCCACACCAAATGCTTCCTCTAGTAGTAGCCGGCCACTCCTCCTCCAAGCAATCCCACACAACTCTCTTACTTTTATATCTCACACTATCACTACAATACTATAACTTGGAAATATACTTTGCATATGAAAATTAGCCATGAGAGGGGGGGGGGGGTATTTATACTAGGAAATGGGTGAGATGGAGGGCCAAGATTGCTTTGGTGGTTGTAGAATGAAGGGCTTAGATTAAGGTAGGAGTTAGAAAAACTACCCACATTCCTAAAACTACCACCATGTTCACCATGATCAATTTTGAAAATCCCTCCAAAAAAGAATGAATCCCGGCCTCAAAGAAGAGTGTGCATTGCACGTGTACGTGTAGTGCACGTGCATGCAACTAGGCCAAATTTGTACATTTTTAAATTTGTACAAAAATAAATTAGTAAAAAAAAGTCTTCTACATGACAAGTTTAATTAAAATAGATTAATTCATGGGCTTTCTTTTTGGGCCAAAATAATTTATAAAAATAAATAAAATAAAATACATTTGGGCTTTTAAGAAAAAGGGCTTTTTCATTAAATTAAAATAAGGCTTTAAAGAAAGGCTTTTTGTACAAAATAATTTGAGAACACTTAATTATATATTTATACACATCATTATAAAAATAATTCAACCCAAAATATTGCACGTGCACACTACGTGCAAAAATAAATAATTTTTCATTAATTGAAAAATCAGGGTATTACAGCACTCCCTCCTTAGAATAGTTCCGTCCCCGGAACTACAATCAAGAGTGAGAAAAACAAAAATACAACACACACAACAAGAACAAAAGATACAAAAATACAATCAAGCAAAAAGCTCAGGATAGTCCTTCAACATCCTCTCCTCAGATTCCCAAGTAGCCTCTTCAACCAAGTGGTTTCTCCAGACTACCTTGACCATCGGTATCGTCTTATTCCTCAAGACTTTCTCTCGACGATCAACAATCTCAACAGGAGACTCGATGTAATTCAGGTCTAACTGCAAACCTTCCGGCACTTCAGGCAAATGATGACTCGGGTCTGGAATATAACCTCTCAGCATAGACACATGAAAGACATTGTGCACCTGAGACAACTCTTCCGGTAATTCAAGCCGGTAAGCAGTTTTCCCGATCCTTTTCAATATCTTATACGGGCCTATAAACCTCGGGGCTAACTTCCCGCCTTTGCCAAAACGAACCACACCTTTGCTGGGCGATACCTTCAGAAAGACGAAGTCACCAACCTCAAACTCAAGGTCCCTTCTCCGGTTGTCTGCATAGCTTTTCTGCCTGCTCTGAGCTTCCACCAACCTTTTCCTGATCAGATCAATCTTCTCAGAAGTTAGCTGTACAAGCTCAGGACCAAACAACTGACGCTCCCCTACTTCATACCAACAAACAGGAGTCCTGCACTTCCTGCCATACAGTGCTTCGTACGGCGCCATCCCAATGCTAGCCTGAAAACTGTTGTTGTAGGCAAACTCCACCAAGGTAAATGCCTTTCCCAACTGCCTCCAAAGTCTAGTATACAACACCGAAGCATATCCTCAAGAATACGGTTGACTCTCTCGGTCTGCCCATCGGTTTGCGGATGAAAAGCAGTGCTGAAATCTGTCTTGGTACCCAAAGCTGTCTGAAGACTCCTCCAGAAATGCGAAGTAAACCGCGCATCTCGATCAGACACAATGGTCGAAGGAACGCCATGAAGTCGGACAATCTCACCAACATACATCTCAGCCAACTTGTCCATCGAAGCAGTGAGTTTCATCGCCAAAAAGTGAGCGGACTTGGTAAGTCGATCGACTATAACCCAAATTGCATCATTGCCTTTTGAACTCTTAGGCAATCCCGTGATGAAATCCATACTGATGTTATCCCACTTCCATTCCGGAATAGGTAACGGCTGTAATAGACCTCCGGGTCTCTGATTTTCGGCTTTGACTTGCTGACAAACCTCACACTTCGCGACAAATTCAGCCACATCCCGCTTCAAACCTGACCACCAGAAATGCTGCTTGATGTCCTTGTACATCTTAGTACTCCCAGGATGTACCGACAAGAGGGTAGAATGCGCCTCCTGAAGAATACTCTCTTTCAGGTCCGCCTGATTTGGAACGCACAGTCTAGCTCCGAACCACAACACTCCATCCCTGGTCTGAAAACCGGGCAACCTGCCAGCACTGACCTGCTCCTTCATCTCCAAAATATCAGCATCAACTTCCTGACTTGCAATGATCCTTGTATTCAGAGTAGGCTGAAGCCTGAACTGAGCCAAAGATGCTCCCAATCCTTGCAAGACAACCTCAATACCTGCTCGATCTAGCTCCTCAATCAGATGCCTCTGAGTTGTAATCAAACTGGCCAAACTGCTCTTGCGACTAAGTGCATCAGCAACAACATTAGCCTTTCCAGGATGATACTTGATCTCAGGTCGCATATCCTCGAGCACTTCCAACCATCTCCGCTGCCTCAGATTGAGATCCCTCTGCTGATATATATACTTCAAGCTCTTGTGATCCGTGTACATATTCAACTTCTCACCGTACACGTAGTGCCTCCATTGCTTCAAAGCAAAAATAATCGCAGCCAACTCCAGATCATGAGTCGGATAATTTTTCTCATGCGGTCGTAGTTGCCTAGACCCATAAGCGATTACTCTTCCTTCTTGCATTAGGACACAACCAAGCCCCCGATGTGAAGCATCGCTATAAACATCATACTCAACACCAGCTCTAGGCAAAGCCAAAATCGGTGCAGTAGTCAGCCTATCTTTCAACTCCTGAAAACTCGCCTCACATTGCTCAGTCCACTTGAAGCTCACATTCTTCTTGGTCAGTCCAGTAAGCGGTACAGCTATCTGAGCATAACCCTGAATGAATCTCCGATAGTATCCAGTCATCCCAAGAAAACTTCTGACTTCCTTCACTGTAGAAGGCCTAGCCCAATCTCTCACTGTCTCTATCTTCTGAGGGTCAGTTGCTACTCCCTCCTTAGAAAGGATGTGACCTAGGAATGCCACTTCAGACTTCCAGAAATCACACTTGGATAACTTGGCATACAACTTCTGCTCTTCCAACTTCTGCAAAACTGCTGCCAGATGCTCAGTGTGCTCCTCCTCAGACTTGGAGTACACGAGGATATCGTCGATAAACACCACGACGAAAGAATCAATAAACGGCCTCAGAACTCTGTTCATCAAGTCCATGAAGATTGCGGGTGCATTCGTCACTCCGAATGGCATAACTAAGAATTCGTAATGCCCATGTCGAGTTCTAAATGCAGTCTTATGCACATCTTCAGCTTTCACTCGAACTTGGTGGTAACCTGATCGAAGATCTATTTTGGAGAATACAGCTGCTCCTTGTAGACGATCGAACAAGTCATCAATTCGAGGAATCGGATACTTATTCTGAACAGTGACCTTATTCAGCTCCCGGTAATCGATGCACATTCTCATCGATCCATCCTTCTTCTTTACCAAAAGCACTGGTGCTCCCCAAGGTGACGCACTAGGTTGAATAAAGCCTTTTCCCAACAGTTCCTCAATCTGCCATTTCACTTCATCCTGTTCCACTGGAGCCATCCTATACGGTGCCTTAGAAATGGGTGCACTTCCCGGTTGAACAGTGATGCTGAACTCTACATCACGATGCGGAGGTAACCCAGGAAAATCTTCCAAGAACACAGTCGGATAGTCCCGAACCACAGGAATCCCTTGCACTTCCACAGAAGTCTCTTCCTTGCGGATAGTTGCCACCAGCTTAGAACATTTCCGCTTCCCTTGGAACATGACTTCAGGTCCACCTGGAGCCTTCACTGTCACCGTCTTGGTCTTACACTCGATGCTCGCACTGTACACCGACATCCAATCAATGCCAATGATAACATCGACTCCCAAGATAGTCAGCTCGATCAGATCAATGCCAAAGATTCTATCCCCAATCACAATCTCGCAATCAGCATAATACCGATCAGTGGTTAAAGTTTCTCCTGACGGAGTAGCCACTGCTAAGATCTTGCCTGGAAGAATCTTTGGTTCAGCTCCCAACACTTTAGCAAACTTTGGAGACACAAATGTATGAGAGGATCCAGTATCAAACAATACGACAGCTTTCATTCCATTAAGATAGAGTTCGCTTGTTACATAATATACACCATTACATAACAGTCTCACTAAACAAAGGGAAAAGAAATGACAAAGACTCTAAACACCAGCCCTCATACCAGAGATGACCTGATCTGCCTCCTCAGCATCAGCTTCTGTCAAGGCAAATACTCGCCCTGATTGGTACGGCCTCTTCCCAGCCTGCTGCGTTGGTGCGCTGCTATTACCATTCCGTAGTTTGGGACATTGGGATCGATAATGCCCCGCTTCACCACAGTTAAAGCAAGTCACCGCAGGAGGTCTCACCACATTGTTTCCAGGTCCTCCAGCTACATTAACAACGTTCGCACCTGTCGGTTTGAACCTCTGTGCAGATGGTTGCCCCCTGAAACTCCCAGAATGTGCAGGCCTCTTACCAGACTGCCAGTTGTTCCTCCTGCTCTGAACAACTTGGAACTGCTCCATATCCGCCTCCGTCGCTGCCGCCCTCTTGACCAGCTTATCGAATCTCCTGATACCAAGGGGTATCATACGAGATCTCAAACTAGGCCTCAGACCATGCTCGAACTTGCGAGCTTTCTTGGCCTCATCCATCACCAGTTCTGGAGCATATCTGGAGAGCTGAGTGAACTTAGTCTCATATGCTCTCACCGACATGCTGCCTTGCTAAAGCGACAGAAACTCCATCGCCTTCTTCTCCTGGACGTCGGAGGGGAAATAATGACTGCGGAATTCTTCCAGAAATTCCTCCCAGCCAAGCAACAGACCTCCCATGGTCCTCTTCATGGATTGCCACCAAACCGCCGCATCCTTCTCCAGTTGCAAAGTCGCCAACTTGACCTTGCTACCCTCCGGTGTCTCCAACACCTCGAAGATTGTCTCCACTTGCCGTATCCAGTTGTCAGCCGCATCTGGGTCTGACTTTCCCTCGAATACGGGTGGTTTCATTCTCTTGAACGATTCCACCAACTTAATCGTCTCGGGTACTGGATTCGCCGGCCCCCTAGCTTGGTTCTGAGCCACTGCATTCAGTGTCTGGTAGACCCTAGCAAGTTCAGTCTCCAGATCCAACCCTTCTCCATTCCTAGCTCCTCTTCTCGACATATTCTGATACAAAAGATTCGTCAAATTCGAAGTATAAGACAAGAATTTAAACCAACTTGTATTTCATTGAATTCCAAAGTTTATACATTCGAATTAAAAACAGTTTTGACATCAGAATGAAAGAAACAGAAACTACAACACTCTAACTCCTACGGGTCCTCTTCGCTGCTCGAAGTTCTTCCCGCAGTTCATCAACCTCATCCTTCAGCACATCAGTTAGGTTCTTTTTCTTCTCAAGTTCCCAAATCCGATGACTAAGAACAGAATAGTCGGCCTTCCGCTTCTCCAGCTGAGCCTCCAACAATCCAACTCTCTCCTTCAGGGTTTCCACTTGCCTCTGAAGAGAAGTCACAAGACCACTTGGAACTGGTACTTCTTCTTCGTCAGAAGAAGAATCATCAGATGAATCCGGAGGTGGGGTGATCTCTCGGGATTCAGGCCATTCTTCACCGTCAGAATCAGCTTGCCCTGGATAGTACTCGTCCTCGGAATCTGCCTGTCCAGGATGGTACTCTTCCTCAATAATATGCCAGTCGTCGTCTCCAGCAGGGTCGAAGTGATCAGCCATCTTAGAAATAGAGAGGAAGAAGCATAAATCTTAGAGCAACACAAATGTAAGTCACTTACATTTAAATCTCAAGATTCAAACACACACTCTAATGTCCACTTCTAGGGTGTCGTTCCCTATAAATTTGTACAAGTGTGAAAGTGTAGAAAACGTGGCTCTGATACCACTCTGTAACGCCCCGAATCCCAAATACACTGAATTCGAGATGTTCTACAGGATCTTTTTACTTTCTTTAGTACAATTTTACAGGGAAATTAAAACTTTTCATCATACATCAGAGATTACATCATAATTATATCTTTCTTTTGCACAGCGGAAGTAAAATTTACAACAATTTGATACAAGTACAACAGCATAATGTAATCTTTAAGCATCCATCCTCTTTTAATCTTTAACAAGTCATTTACCTGCATGTAAGACTGTGGGTACATCAGTTTATTCAACCGACGAACATTATACACGGCCATCCTCTCTATGCCGGAAATAGTATAACTTAACTTTTCATATTTAGCAAACACAAACTTGTCACAATCAAACTAAAGGGACTACCCTATTGATGTCGTGTTGTGGTTGTGCACTTAGTCCTTAATGCAGTTAATTATATTACATGACACTAATGCGCACTTGTTCGGATTCTATGCATCCCATACTACATAGGTCCGAGGGCAAGCCCTTATTCGTTCTTCATCTTGATAGGGTTCAATCCCCCGTTATGTCTTAGTCTACTCCTGTAACTACGGTAGTGTCTTAGATATCCTATGATCTATGAGCCCATGTCCAGGCAGCCTGGAGGGGAATCCCACGCACTGACACGACGCATCGAGCAGGCAACCTATGGACAATTCAGCCTCCGCCATGGAACAATGGCACCACCCACAGCCACTCGAACATCCCACGAGCGTCGCCACCGGGATGGTACTCGGGAGCGTCGCCATCCGAGGTCTCGTGTACCTGCAGACGGTCTAGGAACACCGGGGTTGGTCCCGGTGGCAGACCCTCCGACGATCTAGTCAGCTACTGAGAGAGAGAGAGTAACAGTAGCTAGGGTTTTAGTGGGAGAGGATTGATTACCTGGATAAGGGGTAGGGGGTCTGGTATTTATAGGAGAAGCCAACCGGATCTGGACCCGTTTGGGGCCGGGTCTGGACCTGGTCGCCCGTGGGCCTGAAGCGGTAGAAGCCCAAGTGGTATAGGGCTGACGTGGCAGAGGCCTGGGCAGTTTCCAGGCTGATGTGGCAGAGGCCTGGGCAGTTTTCGTGCTGACGTGGCGGGTCCGGATGATCCGACGGTGCACGTTTCCTGAGGGGATCCTGTGGCCCAGGAGGGGCCACGTTTATCTGACCCATATCAGGAGCCCCCCACTCCTGGAGGGTCGGATGATCCAGCCGTGTAGGAGTGATTCTTTGCCTCTGTAGGAAGAGCAGGGTGGTGTGCGCGGTGAGAAAATAGGATCTGTTACTTCCAGAAGAGGCCAGGGGGTAAAATGAAGGGATCCCCTATTGGAGCCATGCGGGGTGCTATGCGTAGAAGAGTCGGTGCTTATTCGTGCCACTGCGCACCATTGGCGTAGCTGATATGGGTCAGGAATAACGTGGCCCGTCCTGGGCCACAGGATCCCCTCAGGATGCGCGCTCAAACTGATCCTTCAGATCTGCCACGTCAGCACCGGAAAACCACCCGGAGCTCTGCCACGTCAGCCCGGAAAACACTCCGGCGCCTGCCACGTCAGCCCTATACCGCCCGGTTTTCCACCGCTTCAGCCACTCTGGCAACCGGGTCCAGACCCGGCCCGGCCCCAAACGGGTCTGGACCCGATTGGCTTCCCCTATAAATACCAGACCCTCCCCCCTGTCTGCAGGTAATCAATCTTTCCTCCACAAAACCCTAGTTACTGCTACTCTCTCTCTCAGAGACTAACTAGATCGTCGGAAGGTCTGCTACCGGGATCAACCCCGGTATTCCAAACCGTCTGCAGGTACACGAGACCTCGGATCCGAGCCTCCTGATCCGAGCCGAGCATCCAGCCTCTGCCTCACTCCAGCCTGTCACCGGTACCGTTCGGCCAGCCGAGGGTCATCTGCATAGGCTCTTCCTCCATCAATACAAATCGAGTAATAACTCACACCTGGTGCATCCACACGCCTCCCAAAAACAAACCGCATCATGTTGGCGCCGTCTGTGGGAAAGCTGCTTCAGACGCCGACCCGAGCTCCGCCGACGATGGTACCTCGACAACCCGAGCTCTCATGGCACCCAAAGCCACCAGAGCAACGACCTCTACACGTCCGCAGGACCTGCCCCCTCCGGGCGCCGCCGCCGAAGTGCACGCATCCAATCACGGTGGGGGCGATCGCGAACCCCGGCCAAGCGCCTCCCATCCGGTATTACCCGACCTACGGGGGGTGATCGTCAACCGACAGACTAGCCGAAGCAGGGGAAGGGCCGCTTCCAACTCGGCCCCAAACCATCCGAAACCACCGTCCCAGGGGCGGAGGCCAGCGCTCAGACGCGTCGGACGACAACCTTCGGTCCGAACGGACCATGCCGAGGGAGCCCCAGTCACTCACAAGGAATTCCAGGACTTCCGAAAAGAAATCTTGGTGGCACTCCGCGGGACCCATGTCAAGGAAGACGTCAGCCGCTTTCACACCAGGTTGGATGCCGAGGCCAGCGTGTCACGCCCCTCGATAATCCCGCCTGAGTATGACGAGGACATACTGAAGCGCCTCCATGAGATGGAGGATCGGCTCGACCGCTTCGGCAACGGCGGTCCCGGAACGGCTCAGGGGTTCAGACCTGTCCGACCTCCCTTCTCCCTACTCATCCTCCAAGCAGAAATACCCCGTAATTTCCGACCCCCTCAGTTCGAAACCTACGACAGCGAGGGAGATCCTGCTGATCACATGGAGGGTTTAAAACCCTGATGATGATTCACAGCGCTTCGGATCCCCTGCTGTGCCGAGCCTTCCCTGCCACCCTCCGGGGTCCGGCTCGGGAATGGTTCTCCAAGCTCACTGTAACGCCCCGAATCCTAAATACACTGAATTCGAGATGTTCTACAGGATCTTTTCACTTTCTTTAGTACAATTTTACAGGGAAATTAAAACTTTTCATCATACATCAGAGATTACATCATAATTACATCTTTCTTTTGCACAGCGGAAGTAAAATTTACAACAATTTGATACAAGTACAACAGCATAATGTAATCTTTAAGCATCCATCCTCTTTTAATCTTTAACAAGTCATTTACCTGCATGTAAGACTGTGGGTACGTCAGTTTATTCAACCGACGAACATTATACACGGCCATCCTCTCTATGCCGGAAATAGTATAACTTAACTTTTCATATTTAGCAAACACAAACTTGTCACAATCAAACTAAAGGGACTACCCTATTGATGTCGTGTTGTGGTTGTGCACTTAGTCCTTAATGCAGTTAATTATGTTACATGACACTAATGCGCACTTGTTCGGATTCTATGCATCCCATACTACATAGGTCCGAGGGCAAGCCCTTATTCGTTCTTCATCTTGATAGGGTTCAATCCCCCGTTATGTCTTAGTCTACTCCTGTAACTACGGTAGTGTCTTAGATATCCTATGATCTATGAGCCCATGTCCAAGCAGCCTGGAGGGGAATCCCACGCACTGACACGACGCATCGAGCAGGCAACCTATGGACAATTCAGCCTCCGCCATGGAACAATGGCACCACCCACAGCCACTCGAACATCCCACGAGCGTCGCCACCGGGATGGTACTCGGGAGCCGTATCCACGCCTTGTCACGACGCATCGTGAAGGACCTGTGAATACCCTCTCGCCGCAAATCCGTTGGCCCCCATACCCGTATTTTTCTTCTACTTTCATCACATCTTCACTATGTACTAGTCCTTAGTTTTATTTTAAAATCATGAACAAAATTAATCTCTAGAGTTAGCCTCTCCATCAACCGGACTTATTCATTTGTTTCATCATGACCAACCTTGGTCTAATATCATCTCAATTCATTTTCTTTTTCAATGCCGGGGAGACTTAGCTACTCTATTTCAAATTTCATTTCACAACCTTCAATTTATACAATTTCCATGTCGAGTTCTCAAACTCACATGTACATTCTCTTTCAATTCATGAATTCACTTTGTTCACAAGTCCATCATTACACAAAATTTGCATATACTTATCAATTGTCACATCATGATAATTCTACATTACTAAACGATGTACACATTTCATGTTATTCCACAAGTGAGAAAATACTTGCATCATGTCACACAACTACATCTCTTTTACCAAATTAATACTTGAAGTTCTTATTCACTTCTTTTGTCAAATCATAATCCTATAACATTAATCTACATAAACTCATATATCAATCTATGTATTTTTAACTACAACCATAGTTAAATTCATTCAAATAATACTCAAATCATTCCCATAAAATTCCTTATATTTTTCTGAGAATTACCATATTTTTTTCACATTTTTTGGACATCTACAACTCCCAAAAAAATATTTTTTTATAAACGCGAAGGGTGAGAATCGAACCCAGTCGCAATAGGAAGAGGGCCAAGAGCACCCGCCGTATGGGGGATCTGTGCTAGCGATTAGTAAAGGGCGAAATGGGTGTATATGCTATCAGTTCGCAGTTATATATACATATATACACAGTTGGTAAAAAGATGGTGAAGGCCAGGTTTCGAACCGCACCGCTCAGAGAAGCAAACCGCAGTCAAAGACCGCCTGAGCCACTGGCTCGGGTTGTCATAAACCCAAACAAAAATCCATATGTGTTATTTTCGTACTGTTTTAAAAACAACTCGATGTTCACATAACCATAGTTTTTTATTGCTTTGGTAAAATTTACTGAAAACTTCCAGATTAATTTTCACTCATACCAGTAAGATAAAAATAATTTTTTGTACTATAAAAATGTATTTCTTCCCACAAATCAATGAATTACTCATTAAATCTACTATTTCTTTTATTTTCGACATTGAAATAAACAATTAGTCTTCTAATCCCCTTTCTTTCACAATTCTCTTATGATAATTCACTGTTATTAATCTATATTCACACCACATACATCTTTGGATTTTCCATACCCATATCAACGAAAGGATTATTTAGCACATGAATAGGTAAAACTCAAAAATACTAACTTTTGGGTAGTTCTATTTTGATGACAACAAGCAATTTCATTGGTTCATCTATGTCACAAAATATACTACTACTCATGAATTAACATAATTACCACTCAAGCATTCAAGAAAACTTTCTATTCAAATTTTAAAGTGTGTCATTATCTTAATCAATTTCATGCTTCAACTATACAATTACAAGCAATTTAATTGGGAATTTACACACATCATGCTAGCAATCAAATTAATAATCATGAAGAATTCTACATATACTTTAATTTCATACTAGAATTTCACACAAGTTAATCACATCATTTCAATCCATTCATACACTAACTTTTCAATTAAAGTGGGCTCTTATTAGTATTTTTCATGGATAGTGTTGACAATAAAAACTAGCATGGACTCCTACATTAGAAATATGAAATGTTTTACCCACCTTGAATGGAGAGAGACACAAGAAGCAATCAAGTCCTTGTAGATGAAAGCACCTCCTCCTAGCCACAAGCGCGCACAAGCTCCACACCAAGCCACATCGAATGCTTCCTCTAGTAGTAGCCGGCCACTCCTCCTCCAAGCAATTCCACACAACTCTCTTACTTTTATATCTCACGCTATCACTACAATACTATAACTTGGAAATATACTTTGCATATGAAAATTAGCCATGAGAGGGGGGGGGGGAGGGGGGTATTTATACTAGGAAATGGGTGAGATGGAGGGCCAAGATTGCTTTGGTGGTTGTACAATGAAAGGCTTAGATTAAGGTAGGAGTTAGAAAAACTACCCACATTCCTAAAACTACCACCATGTTCACCATGATCAATTTTGAAAATCCCTCCAAAAAAGAATGAATCCCGGCCTCAAAGAAGAGTGTGCATTGCACGTGTACGTGTAGTGCACGTGCATGCAACTAGGCCAAATTTGTACATTTTTAAATTTGTACAAAAATAAATTAGTAAAAAAAAGTCTTCTACATGACAAGTTTAATTAAAATAGATTAATTCATGGGCTTTCTTTTTGGGCCAAAATAATTTATAAAAATAAATAAAATAAAATACATTTGGGCTTTTAAGAAAAAGGGCTTTTTCATTAAATTAAAATAAGGCTTTAAAGAAAGGCTTTTTGTACAAAATAATTTGAGAACACTTAATTATATATTTATACACATCATTATAAAAATAATTCAACCCAAAATATTGCACGCGCACACTACGTGCAAAAATAAATAATTTTTCATTAATTGAAAAATCAGGGTATTACACTCACCCCCGGCTCCATATACTCCTTCGATCAACTGGAGGGCAATTTCCTTGCCCACTTCGTCACCAGCCGGAAGGCCGAGAGGACAAGTACTTCTTTGCTTGGCCTCCGGCAGAAGGAAGGGGAATCGCTCAGAGTGTTCGTCCGGAGGTTCACCGCAGAGGCAAGGCCGGTCTCTTCCCTCGACCCTGGCGTCGCCTCCGCGGCCTTCCGGCACAACGTCCGTCACGGGCAGCTGAAGGCCTCTCTGGCGAAGAAACCCCCCATCGATTTTCCCGACCTCCTCAACAGGGTCGAGAAGTACATCAGGGCGGAAGAGGCCCTAAACCCAAAAGAGTCCAGGGAGGTGCCCGGGAAGGGAAAGCAGAAGGCCGAAGAAGTCGAGCCAGCAATGAAGACTCCAAGGGACGCGAGCGCCATGAAGAAGGTCCTGTCGGTCCCTCGCTTCGAGAGGTATACTCCGCTAACCCAAAATGTGTCCTCAATTCTCTTGGCGATCGAGGACAGGGACCTCGTCCAATACCTTCCCCGTCCGTCCAACAACACCAGCAAGAAAAGGGATCAGTGGTTCTACTGCCGATTCCATCGAGACAACGGGCACGACACGGATCACTGCCGTGCCCTGAAAGATGAGATCGAGGTCCTCATTCAGCGAGGGTACCTCCGGGAGTACAAGCGAGAGGAAGCTCGGGGACAGAGGGACACGAGGAACAGGAGGACTCCACCTCCTCCTCGAGCTCCTCGGCAGCTCCTCGAGCGAGAGCCGGAGCTTGATGAGCCTGAGGGTCAAGCCATACTACACTACGTCCACGGGAGTCCCATGGGAGGGGAGTCCAACACTTCCCGCAAGGTGTTCATCCGGGATGTCAACGCCGTCCAGGGTCCTCTCCCCCTCAGATCCAGCAACTCCCTGTCTCCTTCTCGGGGGAGGATCTGGATGGAGTGCGGCTCCCTCATTGTGACGTCCTCATCATCAACCTCAGCATGGCAAACTTTGATGCTCGGCAAATTCTTGTGGACAACGGGAGCTCAGTCAACATCCTGTTCCTCGAAGCCTTCGAGAACTTAAAGCTCTCCCGCGACAAGCTAAAGCCGGCGGGTTACACCTTGCACGGATTCTAGGGGGTCCCTGTAACAATTGAGGGGATCGTCACCCTAGACGTCACGACAGGTACGACCCCGAACCGAAGAACCGAGTCCATGGACTTCATGGTTGTCAACGTCAAGGCAGCCTATAATGCAATACTCGGTCGCCCGGGCCTCTGCTCCCTCCAGGCTGTCCCCTCGGCCTACCACCAGAAGTTGAAGTTCCCTACCACTACCGGAGTGGGTGTAGTCTGGGGGAAACAGGAAGCTGCTCGCTCATGCTACATGACAGCAATCGGGAGCGGCATGTTTCCCCTCGACGCCGTCGAGATGCAGCCCCAGAGGACCCAGCCAGAGCCCGAGTCGGCAGACGAGCTGGAAGATGTCTCGTTCGAGACAGGGGATCCGTCGAAGCACTTTCGAGTAAGTTGCTCCCTCACTCCTCACCTTAAGTCCGCCCTCATCGGCTGCATTCGCCGCAATGTCGATCTCTTCGCCTGGAAGCCCTCTGACATGCCTGGTATCTCCGAGGATCTCATCATGCACAAGCTCAGCGTGATCCCCTGGTCAAAGCTGGTTGTCCAAAAGCGACGTAAGTTCGTTCCAGAGCGACAGCAGGCGGTAAATACGGAAGTCGACAAGCTCCTAACCACACGCTTCATCCAAGAGGTCAGCTACCCCGAGTGGCTGGCGAACGTCGTCATGGTCAAGAAGGCGAGCAGAAGCTCGAGGATCTGTATAGATTTTACGGATCTCAACAAGGCGTGCCCCAAGGATCCATTCCCCCTCCCCAGAATCGATGCTCTTATCGATGCAACATCGGGTCACGAGCTTCTATCCATCATGGATGCATTCTCAGGCTACAACCAGATCCGCATGTTCCTTCCCGACATCGCCAAGACGTCCTTCGTCACAGACCAGGGGCTATACTGTTACAGGGTCATGCCCTTCGGGCTGAAGAACGCCGGCACCACTTATCAGAGGCTCGTCAACCGGGTCTTCAAAGAGCAAATCGGGCACAATATGGAGGTATACGTCGACGACATGCTTGTCAAGAGCCAGCGAGGGGAGGATCACGTCGCTGACCTAGAGGAGGCCTTTGGGGTCCTTCGAACCCACAACATGAGGCTCAATCCGGCGAAGTGCGCTTTCGGCGTCTCCTCGAGAAAATTTCTTGGCTTCATTGTCAGCCAGCGAGGCATCGAGGCGAACCCCGAAAAGATCCAGGCCATAATAGACATGGCCCCACCCAGGAACATCAAAAAGGTCCAGCGGCTGACGGAAAGACTGGCAGCCATCGGCCGTTTCCTCTCCAAGTCTGGAGAGAAGTCCCTTCCGTTCTTCAAAGCCCTGCGCGGCACCGGAGGGTTCGGTGGGGTACCCAACAGCAAGAGGCCTTCGCCCAATTGAAGGAGTACCTCGCAAACCCTCCCCTCCTCAGCAAGTCCGAACCGGGAGAGCCACTCTGGCTCTACCTATCAGCCTCGGAGAAGGTGCTTAGCACCGTTCTCATTCGGGAGGAAGAGGGATCACAGAAATCTTTGTACTATGTCAGCAAGGTCCTGCTCGACGCCGAGACCAGGTACTCTCGGATGGAAAAAGTAGCGTACGCCTTGGTCATGGCCTCGCGAAAACTCCGTCCATATTTTCAATCTCATTCGGTCCAGGTATTGACGGACCAACCCCTAAAAGCCGTGCTCTACAAGACGGAGAGCTCGGGTCGACTCGTCAAATGGTCGATCGAGCTCAGCCAGTATGACATCGGCTATCAACCTAGGACATCCATCAAGGGGCAGGCCCTTGCAGAATTCATCACGGAATGCACCATCTCCGAGCATCCCGCGAGCAAAGAGGCCGACCAGACGTGGGAAGTTTACGTCGATGGCTCCTCCTGCGAGGCGGGTAGCGGAGCTGGCATTATTCTGCGAGGCCCAGATGGTTTTCTTCTCCAATACTGCCTCCGCCTCAACTTCCCGGCCTCAAACAACAAGGCCGAGTACGAGGCCATGATCTCCGGACTCACCCTGGCTCATCAGGCGGGCGCCAGACAGATCAGGGTTTTTAGCGACTCCCAGCTCGTGGTCAACCAGATCACCGGGGAGTACGAGGCCCGTGACGATCGAATGGTCAGGTACCGAGCTGTGGTTCAACGCCTACTAACATCCTTGAACGAGTCGGCTGTTTTAAGGATCCCCCGGGAACAGAATATCCAGGCTGACACACTGTCAAAACTGTCTTCCTCATCCTTCGAAGGTCTCGACCGCACGGTCCTGATCGAAGTCATGTTGAAACCGAGCATCGACATCCCGGAGGTCCTGTGTGTTGAAGACGGAGCTCCCCCCCGACGACTGGACCACTCTTATCAGGCGATTTCTCATCAAGGGAGAGCTCCCCGAAGACCGAGCCGAGGCAAGACGGGTCAGGGCCCGAGCAGAAAGATTCACAATGATCAACTCAACCCTCTTCAAAAGGTCCTACACAACATCGGATGGCCGACCCTACCTCCGCTGCCTTACCCCAGACGAAGCCAAATATGCTCTCAAGGAGCTACACGAGGGGATCGGCGGATGCCACATGGGAAGCCGCTCGCTCGCACGGAAGACTTTAAATCACGAGTACTACTGGCCCACCATGTTGTAGAACGCCCTCGCCCTTGTCAAGAAGTGTGATCCCTGCCAAAGATTCTCCCCCATCAAAAGGGCTCCGCAAGCAAACCTCCGCTCAATGGCCAGTTCGACCCCCTTTGCCATGTGGGGGATGGATCTGGTAGGTCCCTTTCCGAAGGCAACGGGGCAACGAAAGTTTCTCATCATGGCGATCAATTACTTCACAAAGTGGATCGAGGCGGAGCCCTTAGCAACAATCACCGAGCAGCAGACCCAACAGTTTTTCTGGAAGCACATCGTCTGTCGGTTCGGTATCCCTCAAGTGCTCGTCACTGATAATGGGACTCAATTCGCGGGTAAGCATTTCCGCAAGTTCTGCGAAGATCTCGAAATCCAGCAGCGCTTCTCCTCAGTGTGTCATCCCCAGTCCAACGGGCAGGCAGAGAACGCAAACTGTCAGATTCTCGACAGCCTCAAGAAGCGACTCGATAATTCCTCCAAGGGGTTATGGGTCGACAAACTGCCAAGTGTTCTCTGGGCCCACCGAACGACGAAGAGGATCTCGACAGGGGAGTCACCCTTCAATCTGACATACGGCGCAGAGGCCGTTATTCCCCTGGAGATAGGGATCCCCTCCCCCCGGATCATGGCCTTCGACGAGGCAAGTAACTCTTTACAGCTGCGAGCCGACCTGAACCTCATAGACGAGGTTAGGGAGAAGTCGGTCATCAGAAGAAGCATCTACCAGCAAAGGGTCGAAAGGTTCTACAACAAGAAGGTGCGCCCAACTGACATCAAACTCGGAGATCTTGTACTCCGGAAGATGGCGGTATCCAACCCCGACCAGAAGAGAAAGTTGGCGCCAAACTGGAAGGGCCCTTACAAGGTATCAAAGGTCGTGCGACCAGGCACATATCGCCTGTCCAACTCCGAAGGCAAGCCCATCAAGAGGCCCTGGAACGCCAAACACCTCATCAAATTCTTAGAAGGAGAGTAGCCTCCATGTAAAATTGTCAAGTTTGTAATCGGCACGTCGTGCCTTGTCTTTTGTAAAAATTTTAATATGTTGAAATATGCCAGCTTTCTTAAAACAAGCTTATGGCTTCTTAATTTGCTACAAGTAGAGAAAATGTTTCGCGCTCGGCCCTCGGATAGAATCGCGAGCCAGAAACAGCTTCTCTTACAAGCTTGTGGCTCGGCCCTCGGATGGAATCGCGAGCCAGAAACAGCTTATCTTACAAACTTGTGGCTCGGCCCTCGGATGGAATCACGGGCCAGAAACAGCTCCTCTTACAAGCTTGTGGCTCGGCCCTCGGATGGAATCGCGAGCCAGAAACAGCTTCTCTTACAAGCTTGTGGCTCGGCCATCGGATGGAATCGCGAGCCAGAAATAGCTTTTCTTACAAGCTTGTGGCTCGGCCCTCGGATGGAATCGCAAGCTAGAAACAGCTTCTCTTACAAGCTTGTGCTCGGACCTCGGATGGAATCGCAAGCCAGAAACAGCTTCTCTTACAAGCTTGTGGCTCGGCCCTCGGATGTAATCACGAGCTAGAAACAGCTTCTCTTATAAGCATGTGCTCGGCCCTCGGATGGAATCGCGAGCCAGAATCAGCTTCTCTTACAAGCTTGTGGCTCGTCCCTCGGATGGAATCGCGAGCCAGAAACAGCTTCTCTTATAAGCTTGTGCTCAGCCCTCGGATGGAATCCCGAGCCAGAACAGCTTCTATTACAAGCTTATGGCTCGGCCTTCGGATGAAATCCCGAGCCAGAAAAGCTTCTCTTACAAGCATGGGGCTCGATGCTCGGAAGGCTCAACTTGTATGATTGATAGTAACGTGCATCCAATCAAACAAAACAAACATCCACGCCCGCGTCTCTCCCTGAGAACATGTGCTGGAGCTCGGCGTCGGCCCCGAGCAAGGCGAGTACCTTCTTCAAAGCACTGCGGCCTTGACACTCGGCGGCAACCCTCTGCTACGCCCGCAATTGTCTTTCTCACCGGTATGGGGGCTCAGCATCCGTCCCTCGCTCGGTTTGGGTTTCTTCAAGCTCATCAACCTATGTACGAGGCGACATCCGCCAGCCACGCCCGCACCGTCTCTCCTTGAGAACATGTGCTGGAGCTCGGCGTCGACTCCAAGCAAGGCGGGTACCTTCTTCAAGGCACTACGGCCTTGACACTCGGCGGCGACCTCCTGCTACGCCTGCAATTGTCTTTCTCACCGGTATGGGGGCTCGACATCCGTCCCTCGCTCGGTTTGGGCCTCATCAAGCTCATCAACCTTTGTACGAGGCGACATCTGCCAGCCATGCCCGCACCGTCTCTCCCTGAGAACATGTGCTGGGGCTCGGTGTCGGCCCCGAGCAAGGCGGGTGCCTTCTTCAAGGCACCGCGACCTTGACACTTGGCGGCGACCCTCTGCTACGCCTGCAATTGTCTTTCTCACCGGTATGGGGGCTCGGCATTCGTCCCTCGCTTGGTTTGGGCTTCATCAAGCTCATCAACCTATGCTCGAGGCGACATCCGCCAGCCACTCCCGCATCGTCTCTCCCTGAGAACATGTGCTGGGGCTCAGCGTCGGCCCCGAGCAAGGCGGGTGCCTTCTTCAAGGCACCACGACCTTGACGCTCGGTGGCGAACCCTTGCTACGCCTGCAAATGTCTTTCTCACCGGTATGGGGGCTCAGCATCCGTCCCTCGCTCGGTTTGAGCTTCATCAAGCTCACCAACCTATGTACGAGGCGACATCCGCCAGCCACGCCCGTGTCGTCTCTCCTCGAGAACATGTGCTGGAACTCGGCATCGGCCCCGAGCGAGGCGGGTACCTTCTTCAAGGCACCGCGACATTGACGCTCGGCGGTGACCCTCTGCTACTCATGCAACTGTTTCTCACAAACATGGGGGCTCGACAATCCGGAGCAAGGCCGCCGCTTTTTTCAAAGCCGCTCGACCCCCACGCTCGGTTACGACCTACAACCATGTGGTAACAAAATTTTATTAAGGTTTAGAGAGCCCGCCTTCGGCAGACGCCCTGAGCCTCGAGCCGATTTGTTGACCTCCCTCTCACCCGTGAACAACTCGGGGTTTACGGCTTTTACAAGCCTAAACCCCGAATTGTTCGAGGGTGGCAGGGGGGCCATCGGCCCTCTGCTCTCTCCGTCCCGGGACAAACGTTTTGAGCCCTCGAGGTGTTCAGCTGACCCCTCTCTCGCCCCCGAACAGCTGGGGGTTTACGACTCTCAGGAGCCCGAAACCCACAATTGTTCGAGGACGGCAGAAGAGCCAACATGCTCATGCCCTCTCCGAATCCCCGAACCAATCGGTCGGCCCACCGCTCACCAACGAACAACCCGGGGTCTCACGGCCCTAACGGCCTGAACCCCGAATAGTCCGAGGGTGATCGGTGTGCCCCCGATCCGAAGTACTCGAAAATATTTTATTCTTTGGGCGCCCGCCTTCGGCAGGCACCCGAGTCAGACGACTCACTGCCATGACAACCCACAAGGGGGGTGGAGATTATATAGGCCCCTGGGGCCTACATTTATTGCACCTGGGAATGTGAAACGGCGGAAGGCGAAATGTCGCCATAACTGCTCATCGGAATGCGAAACGTCGCCAGTTATTGCTTATCGAAAAGCTAAACCGCCGCGACATCCTCTTCTGTTGCAACAGGTTACTTCGGGGCCGACCCCTTCACAACGAGCTCGGCAACCGACCCTGGCAACCGAGACAATCAGAGCATGGAAAATCAAATGTTCTTATTTATTACTCATTGCTTACAACTCAATGAACGTCGGTACAAATACAAGGAAAAAGGAAAAGCTTACAACTCACTCGCACTCTCCAGGGAACTCAAATTCAGGGCTCCTATAGCGCTCGGTTGGACCAACCTGGGAAGACACTCCCGCCACCGAGCTTCCCGCATCATCCGGCTGGGCCTCGTCCAATGAAAACGTCAACGACCGCCCCGGGGTCGAGTTGCTCGCCTCTTCAATTAGACCCGCGCCCAATACGAGCTTCAGCCGGCGAACCTCCAACTCCTTCTCCACAACGGTCTCAGGAAGAAAAAACTCCGAAGCCGAGCGCCCGCTAGAGGCATCCGAGGCGGACCAATCCGTCTCGATGACCCACCAGTCCCGGTCGGCTATGGCTTTCTTCAGATGGGCCACCTCCAGGCCGAGCTCCCTTGACTTGTTCAGAAAATAATTCTTGGCGGCCTCTCGGTCCCGAGCCAGCTTTCGTTGGCGATCCAAAACGGGGTCGGCGTTCCAAGTCCCATGCGTCTACCAAAAGATGAAAACAAATATCACAAAAAACACAAGTCTTAAAGGGTCAGCCCAAAAAAGTAAGTTTCATTCCTTTCAAAAGTTTGATACAAAAGCCGCGGTGGCTAGTCCGCTCGAGGCATTTACATCAAAAACGAAAAAAGAAACAAAAACAACTATTCTATTCTTGAGGGGGATGGCACCTCAGCATCGCCCTGGACTCCCCCCGTCTCCACACCACTAGGGGTCGGCGGAAGATCCGCCTGTCATCCGTAGGCGAGGTGGTCCACATTCTGTACGGGGTAGATCAGCCTAAAATGGGACTTGGCCTGTTCATACGCCTCGTCCTGCGTCACTATGACAGTCTCCCCCAAAACTGCCTCCATCTCTGCTAGGGCCTTCTTCCCCTTCTCCGCCTCGGTCGCGACCTTCGCCAAAAGATCCTCTCGGTCCTGCTTGTGGATCTTGCAAAGCGACTCTATCTGGGCCTCGTGGACAAGCACCTGGATCCGGGCCTCTTTCAGCTCGTCCGTGACTTTGTTCAGCTCACGGAGGTACTTCTCCGCATTTTTCCTCTCCAAGAATATCTCCCTCTCCAGGCACTTGTGGACATGCTGGCCATGGAGCATCGCCTGTTCGAAGAGAAATTAAATTAGTAAAAGTTCCTCCAAGCTAAATCAGAAAAGCAGAGCTGAACCAACTTACCGAGAGGTGTGCCTGGGCCCACCGCATGTAGGCCTGGTCGGCCGTCTGCACCGCCAGGGCCATCCCATCACGCTCGGTGATGGCCTTCGAGACGAACTCCATCGACATGGGCCCGTCGAGAATAGAATCCCCCTTCACAATCGACCAATCAGGGGCAAAGGGCATTGTACCCATCCTACCCACCATCTCCGCGGCGCTCGGTCATATTGGGGGGAGCCCTTTTTTCGGGGTTTCCACTGTCTTGCCCGAGCCGCCCCCAGCATCTCGAGCCGCCCTCGACGAGTGAGAGTGGTGTGAATGGTGCGAGTGGTGTTTCTTTGCCTTCTTCACCGAGGATTGCTCCTCGGCCACCGGGACCGGCCCCTTGGAGGACCCTCCGGCCTGGGCAGCCAGCTTCTGCCTCTCGGCCGCTATCCGCTCCTGCTCGGCCTTCTTCTTCTTCTCATTCCTCGCCCTTTCGGCGACAGCGAGCAATAGCTTCTTGGCATCCGCCTGTTGGGTCGACATCCCTGCAAAGACAGAAAGGAGAAGGGCTAACGTTAACATGAAGGCAGAAAGATAAAAAAATTCAGAAAGAAACATACTAGGGTCGGCAGGACTCAGTCCGGCTCTTGCAAGGTGTATCTCGGTCACCCGAGGCCACGCTATACTGTGGCCCCCGACTATCGTCTCCACCTTCTTCCATTCCTTGGCAGTCAAGTCGCTTTTCTTCGGAGGTTTGTGGTTCGGCTTGACAAAGTTCCACTGGGTCGGGATCTCCCAAGACCCTTCAGTCCGAACCACAAAATACTTTTCCTTCCACCCCTTTATCGAGTCCGGATGGCCGTGCATCACCTTCTTGTGCGGCCTCGGCGAGAAGTAGAAGATCCCCTCCTGATCTCCAAGCGAACTAATCCCAAGGATGGCTCGGAAGTACGTCAGCCTCGGCTTCACTCCCTTCTCTTGGCATTTCAAAATGAAGCAGACGAGATGCTTCCATGAGTTCGGGCCATACTGCATAGGGCACAGCTTTGCCCAGTTCAGAACCCTCTTGACAAAAGGGTGCAGGGGCAGCCTCAGCCCCGAGAGGAAGGCATCCTCGGGGAACATGCAGTAACCCAGTGCCAGAAACGTAGTAGGTCGAATGCCGGGGCTCGGAAGGAGGATCTCGAACTCCCTTGGAATGTAGTAGGCGGCCCGCGGAATGTTGAGATACTCCGCCCTCAAGTTGCTGGGAATGCCGTCCGCACGAATCTTCACCCGAGTGTCTTCGCCCGGTACGGGAGGGATCGGTTGGATGTCCTTAATATCGTCAAGGTACATCCAAATCGACCCGGGGTTCCTGAAATCGACCCGAGGGAACTCGAGACCCGGCCTCGGTGCGTCCTCATCTGGTGAGGATGGACTATGCGGGATGACCATGACCTTCTTCTTCCGATGAGGGTGGGCCTTCCGCTCGGGACGGCGCGACAAAGGGGGGAGAGGTGGAAGATCTTCTCCGACCCCGATTGGCCTTCCCGCCGTACCCTGACCAGCGCCTTCTTGGGCAGCCTCCTGCTCGTCGACCTCGTCATCTTCGTCATCAAACTCCTAAACCTCGGGATCCTGACCCTCCTCGTCTTCCTCATCATCCCCCTCATCCTCGTCTTCCTCCTCGCCCTCAGTGCCCTCTTCCTCTTCCTCTTCCTCATCGACCTCATCCTGAACCTACTCCTCCTCGTCCTCGTCGTGCCCCTCGTCCTCTTCTTCCTCTTCGCCCTCAACCATGGGCTCCTTTCTCGGCCTTCTGGACCTAAGAGGGGACACCACGAAGACCACATCATCATCCGACCCTGGGTCGGTCAGGACCTCCTCCTTCACCTTGTACTTGCTTAGGGAAGAAGACGTCTCCTGCTCGAACTCCTCCGCAGGCCGGCCTGATGAGCTGGCCTCGGATCCGGACTGAGTTCGTGACATTACTAAAAATAAAGTACTAACCTGGAGCGTAGGAATATACAATCACCGGAAAGTATCGCCGACAGCAAGTAAGACTTCTACTCTTGCTAATTTTGGAAAGTAAGAAATGAAAGTGAAGAAAAAGGAATGAGGGGGGAAAGGGGGTTTTAAAAGGAACAGCGACTCCTCGATTTCTGCAAAAAAGATCTGGCCATTGGATCTTAACTACCAAGATCCAACGGCTGCCAAGATCTAAAAATACATTGATCTTTGTGCCCATGACGTCAGCAATACGAATAAAATTACCCCACTACCCCCCGGCTTTTCTCTCCAAAAATACTTTTCGACAAGGCAGGGGTACTCGGAGCTCGAATCGCATCGCGAGCCAACAATTCCTCTTCTATTTCACAGAAGGGTCGACGCTCGGATGAAACCGCGAGCCATACCTCTTTCTTGTTTCTCAGTGGGGGCTCGGAGTACGGATGGCATCGCGAGCCAATAATTCCTCTTCTATTTCACAGAAGGGTCGACGCTCGGATGAAACCGCGAGCCATACCTCTTTCTTGTTTCTCAGTGGGGGCTCGGAGCACGGATGGCATCGCGACCCAATAATTCCTCTTCTATTTTACAGAAGGGTCGACGTTCGGATGAAACCGCGAGCCATACCTCGTTCTTGTTTCTCAGTGGGGGCTTGGAGCACGGATGGCATCGCGAGCCAATAATTCCTCTTCTATTTCACAGAAGGGTCAACGCTCGGATGAAACCGCGAGCCATACCTCCTTCTTGTTTCTCAGTGGGGGCTCGGAGCACGGATGGCATCGCGAGCCAATAATTTCTCTTCTATTTCACAGAAGGGTCGACGCTCGGATGAAACCGCGAGCCATACCGCCTTCTTGTTTCTTAGTGGGGGCTCGGAGTACGGATGGCATTACGAGCCAATAATTCCTCTTCTATTTCACAGAAGGGTCGACGCTCGGATGAAACCGCGAGCCATACCTCCTTGTTTCTCAGTAGGGGGCTCGGAGCACGGATGACATCGCGAGCTAATAATTTCCCTTCTATTTTTCAGAAGGGTCGACGCTCGGATAGAATCACGAGCTCCAACCCCCTCTCTCTGTCTGAAAAGGACTCGGAGCTCGGACAGCATCGCGAGCCCCAACTACCCTCCTTGGTTCCAAAAGGGCTCGGAGCTCGGATCGCACCGCGAGCCCCAGATGCCCTCCTTTGTTCCGGGGGGCTCGGAGCTCGGATAGCATCACGAGCCCCAACCACCCTCCTCTGTTCAGGGGGGCTCGGAGCTTGGATGTCATCGCGAGCCCCAACTGCACTCCCTGGTTCAATAGGGGCTCGGAGCTCGAATAGTATCGCGAGCCCCAAATGCCCTCAGTTGTTAGGAGGGGCTCAGAGCTCGGACGGAATCGCGAGCCCCATCAGCCCTCCCCTTGTCGCAAAGGGCTCGGAGCTCGGATGGAATCGCGAGCCCCACTAAGCCCTCCTCTTGCCCAAGAAGCTCGTCTGCCGACCCATAGCGCTCGACGAACCGAGCTCCAAAAGAAGACCTCGCCTACTCCTCGCTCTTCCAACTAGCGAGGAGCTCGTCTACTGACCCCTTACGCTCGACAAACCGAGCCCCAGAAGAAGACCTCACCTCCTCCTCGCTCTTCCAACTAGCGAGGGGCTCAGCCATTGACCCTCTGAGCTCGGCTGCCGACCCTTGGCCCTCAAACAAAACGAGCCCCCAATGAGATCTCGGCGTCCCCTCGCTCTTCCAACTAGCGAGGGGATCTCCTACCGACCCTAGGAAGCTCGTCCACCGAGTCCTAGGGCTCGTCTGCCGACCCTCGGAAGCTCGTCCACTGAGTCCTAGGGCTCGTCCGCCGACCCTAAACCTCGTCAACCATCTCTTTGGCTCTCCTCTCTTCTAAGCTTGACCTCCCACGCGGAATCCAACGAAGGGACCCTTCCTCCTACCCCCTGGCCTCTCCGGGAAATACATATCCTACTTCTAACCCCAACATCTGCCCTTCCCCCAGAGGCAAAGAGTCACTCCTACACGGCTGGTTCACCCAGCCCTACAGGAGCGTGGGGCTTGTGATATGGGTCAGGAATAACGTGGCCCGTCCTGGGCCATAGGATCCCCTCAGGATGCACGCTCAAACTGATCCTTCAGATCTGCCACGTCAGCACCGAAAAACCGCCCGGAGCTCTGCCACGTCAGCCCGGAAACCGCTCCGGTGCCTGCCACGTCAGCCCTATACCGCCCGGTTTTCCACCGCTTCAGCCACTCGGACAACAGGGTCCAGACCCGGCCCCAAACGGGTCTGGACCCGATTGGCTTCCCCTATAAATACCAGACCCTCCCCCCTGTCTGCAGGTAATCAATCTTTCCTCCACAAAACCCTGGTTACTGCTACTCTCTCTCAGAGACTAACTAGATCGTCGGAGGGTCTGCCACCGGGATCAACCCCGGTGTTCCAGACCGTCTGCAGGTACACGAGACCTCGGATCCGAGCCTCCTTATCCGAGCTGAGCATCTAGCCTCCGCCTCACTCCAGCCTGTCACCGGTACCGTTCGGCTAGCCGAGGATCGTCTGCATAGGAGCTTCCTCCATCAATACAAATCGAGTAAGAACTCACACCTGGTGCATCCACACGCCTCCCAAAAACAAACCGCATCAGTAGCCATTTTTTTTCATTCTTGATTGTGACGAGGCTGTTCGCGAGTCTGATCGTAGCTGGGTTGTCAGGCGATCTGCCTCTGCACACCTGCCGTTCGTTGTTGGAGCTAATGACGTTCGTGCAGGTGTATGACATGTGACCCCACTTCATACACCTCAAGCACCGAACTTCTTTAGTGCATTCTTGTCGGTAATGTCCCAAGTCTCCACAGTTGAAGCACGGAACCGGTATGCGTTTTCCTTTTCTTTGTTTTTTCCTGTTATCCTGTAGGGTTGGTGTTAGATAGTTGAGTTTTCTTTTTTCTTTACGGGTTACTTCTTGCCACCTCTCCGACGAATCCCCAATCGAAGCCTGCTCCTCACCCTCTTTAGACTCATCGTTTGGACCCCCGCTGTTGGGCCTATACAACGATAGACTTGAGAGGGTCGAGGACCACCTCCTTTGGTGGTGATTGATGGGGTTTGTGTGAAGAAGAGGCAGTTGGAGGATTGTGATGTTGAGTGTTGGGTTGCGTTGGGGGTATAGTAGTATTCGGAGGATTGTGGTGGTGCATGGGAGATCTCGGTTGTGGTGGAGTGGTTGAGTGGTGTTGGTTGTCATGGCTTTGGTGTCTAGAATGTTGATGGTGATCTCTGTAAAGGTGGGGATGGTGAGTTTCACTATGGTAGACCCTTCTCTGGTATAGCTTTTGAGTGGGCGATGTTCATGCTCATTGTGATTGCTTAGTCTATGTTTGTACCTGTGTTGCATCACTTGTTGGTATTGACGGTCATACAGTTGTCTCTGAGCGTGACACTGGATCGGGGGGGGGGTTCTTTTACGCCCATAGTGGCTAGTAGGAGGACCCCCTCTATGGGCCCGTCCCCCTCGAGATCAGCTCCTCCTGATGGCGATGATGGTCGTTGCTGCTCCCCCTTGCCGATGATGTGCACTCCGGTGTACCTGCGGTGGAATGAGCGCAAGTCTGAGCCTAGGGGACTCTCCCTCAAGGGGGATATTCAGTAGGATAGGGTTATAGGTCGGCAAGGAGGGTGCAGCCGCTGGAGTGTCTGAGGCATGTGGGTAAGGCGGAGGAGGTGGAGGGGGGGGGAGCATCAGATGTTGGCGGGAGGGGTAGGGAGGGTTGTAGTGTGGCGGGCCCTCTCATTGGCCCTCTCATTGGGCCCACACCCACTCAACTCCAACTCCGAGAGCATGAAGGAATGGAGCCGGTGGTCCGAAAGGTGTTCAGGAGGATGGCTTTGATGGTGGCGCAGAGGCCAAAGCTGGAAGAAAACGAAGAGGTTGTCGGAGCAGCTGTCCAAGGAACAGACAAAGTAAAGAAGCAGGAGACGAGGGACCTGATGAAGCCGCTGAGTAGAGAATGTACTTATTCATTGTAGCTGTTCCCCTTCTTCTTCTTCAGTTGTAAACCCCATTTCACTTGGTCTGTTCCAAGTTGATTGAGATAAAGATGTAATTAACATACTGTTTATTTCATGAGGAGAACTGCACATATCTCAAATTTTACTCTAAACATACTCCAACCACTAAAAGACAAGTTTGAATAATATTTTAATCATTTTTTGTTTGTCTTGTAGCGGTTGAGATTGTCTTTTAGTGGTTGGGATAAGTTTGAGATAAATTTTGAGGTATGTGTAATATTTGTGTTATTTCATAAATTTTGTCGTTTAGCACGAATGTGGGTAAATGGAGTTGAAGATGGAGTTTTCGTTTGGATGATGAAGATCGCAACATACTCTTAGGGCTTGTTTGTTTCACAAATTTTGTGTTTAGCGCGAATGTGCTTCACTCCGAAAACATTTGAGGAACATTGTTCATCCAAATTTTATTCATAAATTTCACTCATTTTCTCTCTCCCCACTTCTAAAATGGCTTTGTCATCATATCGAAATAAGAAATCTTATTTAAACCCTCACCCGCATTTCTTCTTGGCCTACGTGGGACTTTTAGTCCCACATATAACAAAGCCAGCCACTTCATGGTTTTTTTTGGTTTTCTTTTTGAGTTTTTTCAAGGTTTTTTGGTTTTTGTTTCATTTTGAGCTTCACACAAAGCGAGCCACTATTTTTTTTTCCCAGTTTTTTTTTTCGTTTTTTTTTTGTTTCGGTATTTGTTTAAATTTAATTAAGCTTAATTTAGTTTAATTAGTTTAAACCCTAATTAATTGAGATTAATTTAAATTAAAATCAAAAGTAAAAAAGTATTTTAAATTACTTTCGTCACAGTATTCTTACAATTTAAACAAACTAAATCTTTCATTAAAATTATTCATGCTACCGTAAATCTACATTCAACTAAACCACTTTTTCAGAATTCATTTTCACAGATTTCTTTTCTCTACAGTAATCCTACAATTTTAGAAAATTTTTACGTGCAGCCACACACCCCCTTAGGTGTTTGAAGAATAAGTATGATGATGTATGAATTGTCTATATAATAAGGTTATATATATATACCTTTTCTTTTTCTTTTATTAATTTATTATATTTTCAGATATTTTATTTCAGTTTAGTTTATTTTATTTTATTTTTAAAACTAGAGTAATCAGGATGACTAGATCCACGAATAAGGCCAACTAGCCTTATTAGGCCCAAAATGTATTTTAAACATCGAGATGTATTACGATAAATATGGTGACGAAATTTTGTTGACAACAAGTCGTTGTAGTATAGTGGTGAGTATTCCCGCCTGTCACGCGGGTGACCCGGGTTCGATCCCCGGCAACGGCGTTTTTTTTCAAAAATTTTAAATTAAAAAATAGTTTTCCATACTCTCATGATCAATGTCAAACACTTATATATTTTTTCTTAATTTTTTTTTAAAATTTTAAATTAAAAAATAGTTTTCCATACTCTCATGATCAATGTCAAACACTTATATATTTTTTCTTAATTTTTTTTTAAAATTTTAAATTAAAAAATAGTTTTCCATACTCTCATGATCAATGTCAAACACTTATATATTTTTTCTTAATTTTTAATTTTTAACAAATTTAGTTTCCATAATCTAATTATCATGTCAAACACTTATAATTTAATTGGTATGACTTCTTGCTCTTAAATAAGATGTCACAACCTTAGAGAAATTTATTAAGGAATGTTGGAGCCGAATGTCTAAAAAAAAATATTGAACAAGGAATACACAGTACAATGTTACGTTATAATATCACTTAAAGTTTTGTCTATAACGCATGCGTCCTTTACTCGTTACTTGCTCTGATCATAATCTCGAGTTAGACCATCTCCAACCATGCTAGTCATTTTTCAATTTTAACCAAAATAACTAATATAAAGAAAAAAATATGCTCCAACGGGACTAGGCAAATCACTCGTCAAAATAAATTTTTAATATTCACTTGCTAGATCTGGCGAGCATGTTCCGCTAGCTAAAGTTCTTCCCAAAACCACAAAATTGCAAAATTGTAAAATCAATCGCGAAAATTGCGACATCAATCGCGAAATTTGCAAAATCAATCGCGAAAAATTTGCGGAATCGCGACATTTATATTTCTGTTGTTGGAGCCTGCGGAAATCAATTGCAAAAATTGTAAAATTTTATTTAATATTTTTATAATATTTAATTTTTTACTTTAAATTATTAATGGTTATTCAAAATAGATAACATAGTTGAAGTGGAGACTTTTTTCGCTAGCTAAATTATCCATTTGTTATTCATTTTGGCTATTTTAGTTAGCCAAAATAGCTAGCGTGCTTGGAGATGCTCTTAGTTGACATTTGGGGCAAAAGGAAAAGATTATTGATAAGGAGATTATTATTTTCGATAAGATGAGGTCTAATACAGTACTCCTGATTAGAATAACATGGTTGATAGCAACGAAGATCACATGCTAATGGTGGTAAAAAGAAGAAAAAAAAAACATATGGATTGAACTTTATCCATCACATAAGAGAATCTATAGTGCATTGCCTTTTTACCCAAATTTTGCTAAAAATAAAAAAAAATGATGCTATAGTAGTTGACTATATCCCTAAAATTTGGATATTCGTTGAACAGTAGTTTGCTATATTTGACAGATGGTACAGGAATATGGAAAAAATAGCTCACAAAAGATGATATTTCGCCTGTTCGTTCAGACAAAAAATCATCTTTTGTTGCAAATATTTGTTTTAAAAAAATATTTTAACGGATGGAAATCATTTCTCGTTCGTCAATTTTTCAAAATTAAAACCCAAATTTTTGGTTCAAACGACTACAACAGAAATCCAAATGTCCTAATCCTGTATGTTAAATATCCAAAAAATGAGTCAGGATGACTACAGATGCTCTAACGATGCAGTCGTAACAAAAACGTGGAATGATTTTTATCGGTTGCAAAGGAGTCGACTGTAGTATCATAATACAAATCTGTAGGTAAGAGACGACAATATTTACCCAGGAGCAACTATCAAAGAACAATTAACTGAGTTTCCAAGATTACAGAAGTTTTGATATTTTGTTACTCGAACTGTATCTGACGATAACCCAGTAGGTTGATTATCACACACGGATAAATCCCTTTCTCCATCTAATTTATACAATATATTATGCTAATACCACTTTTGGTTCAATAATTTCTGTTTTCATTTTTTGTTAAGAAAAAACAAAAACTGAATAGTAGATTTCCCCCCACCATTTTTTAAAATTTTTATATGCCATTATTCAAAGCTACTTGCACTTATAGGAAAGTTCTCAAGGTATTTGCGTTTGTTGGCTCAACAACTAAACTTGTCGTTCCCAATGGCGAGTTTAGTTGTTTCATGCTCGCCGTTGGGACAAGACGAGTTTAGTACTAATTTTTTGAGAAACTCGTCGTTCTCAACGGTGATGACATTTATACCAGATTCGTATTAGGAATAGCGAGTTTAGCTCAAAATTTTCAATGAAGACTCGTCGTTCCCAACAGCGAGTTTAGTGTAAATGTCCTCGCTGTTGGAAATGGCGAGTCTTCATTGAAAATTATGAATTGAACTTGTCGTTAGAAACGACGAGTTTATCAAAAAATTAACACTAAACTTGTCATGTCGCAACGACGAGTATGAAACAAATACTTTGGAAACTGTTCTCTTTTTTAAAATAGTTTCGAAAAAGTGGCGTAAAACTCCCCCCCCCCCTTCTGTATCTAAATTTTGAAATGGAATCGTATTCCTTAATCAAAATTTTTAAAAATCGTATGCAATATTGTACAAATATTATCAGAGAATTGTTCAAAAAATAGTTTTGTTATTTTCTCATCTAAAAAATTTTATGTGCAACATATTGCACATTATTATACTAGTAATATCTATAAAATATTGCATGATTTTTTAGGTTTGGTTAAAGAATATGATTCTAGTTGAAAATTTAGATTGGGGGGTGGGGGTGGGGGTGGGGGTGGGGGCTAAAATTTCTCCTCTTTGTTTGTTAAAAATAAAAAATAAAAATTGTATGAGGTTCAACTTTTGAATATCCTATTGAAGCTTATTCAATTATTATTGCAACTATTTTTATCTATCCTAGTCGTTCTATAAATTATTTAATACAATTTCTCCTATTTGTTTGTTAAAAAAATTTTAAAAAAATTGTATGAGGTTCATCTTTGAAGCTCATTCTATTATTATTGCAATTATTTTTATCTACCCTAGTCATTCTATAAATTATTTAATTCCTTATTATATTATGAAGCCCAATCCTAGTCCATTCCATAATTTGTCTAAATTATTTATTTTGTAAAAGCATATTTAATTCCTAGTCCATATTATAATTATTTTATGATTTTATGATTGATTGAAGTCCAATCTTATATTCCTTCTATTTGTATTATTATATTAGAAGCCCAAATAAAAAGAAATTCAAACCCATAAGAATCCTAACTTATTCTAAAATATTATTTATTGAAGCCCAAGCTTAGCCCAACCCATTAATCCTATATCTATTAAATCCTAATTGTCTAATATAACCCAACTCAATACAAATCCCAACCCGTTAACTTGCCACTTTTCCCTAACTGCACTCTTCCCACAAATCCAACTCCATTATCTCAATTATCTTAACCACAACATTAATTAATCCCCTAATCACTTATCTTTCTCCGAAACAACCCGAGCCCCACCTCTTCTTCTTCTTCCTTCTTCTTCTGCCCAACGTCGCTGCTCTCCTCCCGTAGCACCACCTCGCCAACCGACCACCGCAAGCACCGGAACTCGACGCCCTCTCGAGCGCGACATCAGCCACACCCGACTACCGACCAATACCTCCATCTCCATCTTTCTCCTTCGTGCTGCACCCCGAGCTCCTCACGCTATTGCTCAACCACCGTCGTCGTCGTTGCTTCGCCACCGCAGCCACCACACTCCCTCTTCGTTGCTGCACCCCTCTCCGCGGCACCATCCACCCTCGCAGCAACCGAGCCCCACTGCTTCGCCTCCCGATCACTCTGAACTCCTCCTTTTCACCCTTGCAACTTCAACCCCACCGCCTGCAACACACCCGACCACCATTTTTTTCGTCGCCTTCCCTCCCTGCCTCCAACGCAGCAACCCAGTGCTGCTCCGACATGACTGCCGCTCGTCGCCGAATCCGAGCCCCTACTGCCTTGCTACTCCATCATCTCTGTCCCCCTCTTCATCTCCAATTGCCACCACTGCGACCCCGACCACTCATCCCCTCACCGCAACCCTCGGCATCTCTTGAGCACAGCCGACCTCACTTCGTCCCTGATGCCTTCCTCCTTCACCACCGACTGCCGAGCTCCACTGCCACTACATCCACCCTTACAACTACCCTCGACACTAATGCCTCTTCTCCTCGCAGCAACTCTCCTCCGACTTCCTGCCCATAGAACTGCCACCGCCATCGCACGTTAAAACCCATCTCACCTCGCTGTCCGCTCCATCGCGCATCGCAACCAGCCACCTCCGTGCTGCCGGTCTCACCCTTGCCGCTGCTTGCCAACCCTGCCTAGACCTGACTGCCCCTCCTCATCGTAGCTCCACCCCTACCGTCGCTAGCTGCCCTCTTGCTGCCTTGCTAACTGCGGTGCTACTGCCCTCTTGCCACTGTCTCTCACTGTTGTTGCTGTTGTTCTTGCTGTGTGTTGCCGCTGTCATTCTTGCCTTGCTGTCATCGTCGTCGTCGTTTGTTGTTGTTGTGCCGCCTTGCTGTAGTTACTCGTCGTGCGCTCACCACTCTCGTATTCAACGTTACATAAGGCAAGCATCTCTTGTACACATTTTATTGTTCTTGTGTATGTTTTTTTCTTAAAATTCGGCAAGTAATTATTTATTTGAATATCATATCTAATTGAATTTCATTATTGATTCATTATCATATCATGTCATTAATTCATAGTCTTCTTATCGTGCCATTGTTGTTGATTTAAAGCTTGAGCCGTTAAATTATCGTATTATTGGACATTCAACTTTGTTGCCCTATAAATTGCTTGACCTTATACTGAGATTTTGACCCACTTCCCGATACTAAAATTTATAACTTTGTACATAGACATTGTAGCACACCGAGTTTTGAATCCGGAACACATTACGGTTCCTCAATCCGAATTATATATTGTAAGTTATTGCTATTTTAGTACTGTCATGTTATAATTTCTAGAACCGAGACTGTACACGAAACAAGTAAAGAATGAATTTATATGCATAGCTACTGTAACCATAACGAATCGTGTGAATATGCGTTGGAACCGGCAAGGAGTCTAGTTTTTGGAACCTATGAAGGAATCAGATTTTCATTTCCGTAGCAGCGGGAAAGTGATTTTGAGTACCAGTAGGTGCTGCTGTCCAGAACTTGCATTGTTACGTTTTTGCATATGAACCCGTTATTTTCCATATTTAATGAGTTGAACTATGTATATTTCATGTATCACATAGCCTTAATATCTTCTTGATATTGTATTAATACTACCGTTCTCATTGATTGTACCCATTACATAATTCTTGACACTACCGTTCTCATTGATCGTATTGATTGCATGTCTATAATTGATCGTAATAAAATAATAATAAGCCAGGGTAAAAAGGGTCGACTTAGTAGTGGACAATATATGAGAGTGTACTCAGAAGGGGATATTGGTCATTGTTATCGGTCAAATTGGTTATTGATTAATAGTATCCCGATTTATCGTGTATTGGTCATCGGTCATCGGTCATTGATCATTAATATTGCAAGACCCGAGTACATGCCCCTGTAAAATTGACCACTATAGTCTAAACTTTCACTTGATTGTATGCATCCGAACCTGTGATATGGGACGCAGGATTGCGTGCATTAGATAGGTTAAAAAAACATTAATAGACTTAAAGATTGACACTAGACATTGACTATTAATTTATTGATATTGATTTTTGGTCATCGGTTATTGATTATTGATTATTGTTTACCGACTATTGGCTCCATAGAATATTATTTATCGACTATAGCTTATCGACCATTGATTACCGACCAATGCATCATTTATTAATCCAATTATTGACTATTGTTTCTATTATTATTTCTATTGATTGTCGGTTATTGTTATCGACTATTGTTTATTGATTATTGTTATCATCTATTATTTATTGACTCTAATATCGTTCCAATATCTTGTTTGTGTTATATCATTCCTTTATTGTTTAACTTCTTACTACTACTTGTCACCCATGGCTTGCTCTAACGGGCATTTCTCCCATCTCTATATGTTGAGATTACAGGTATCATGGAGGAATCAACTGAAGGGCTTGGAGAATTGATCTTCTAAAAGTTTGGGGTGGAATAAATAGTCTATGATAGTTATTTCATTCATGTTATTGTATTTCCCGCATTTTTTTATTATCGTACATTGTATTCTGAGCTTTGGTGACCCGAAGTTTATTTTCTTCCAGATGTTGGTTATTTATGAGACATTTCATAGATTATTTATGTTTATGTGATTATTTTATTGCATGCGTGGTTGTTATTATATTTCATATTGTTGAGTAAACTGTTACAACTTATGGATGATGTACACATTATTCGTTGGGCCACAGTTAGTGCCCGTGGTTCCATATAACGGGAAACAAGGCGTGACATTTCCTTTCTTTTAACCCAAACCCGACCCATCACCAAAATCCTCCTCTTTCTGGTTTTCAAAACCTGTTACCCAAACCCGTTACCCGTACCCAATATCACAAAATCACAACCAAACCAGTTACCCAAACCCGTTTTCTGGTTTCACAAAAAAACCCTGCTATCTAACCTAACCCAACACCCAATATCAAAATCACCATCCAAACCCACTACCCAAACTCGATATCTGCTTGATGTTTGTTACTATTGTTGTCACATTTGCCGCCAGTTGCCAAAAAAAATTAAAAATTAAAAATTAAAATTAAAATGCCTGTATTCTTTCTTCTCAAATGGAACCTCAGTCTCACTCGTCTCTTTCATTCTCCACAGACTTCTCCGCTGCTACATTTTCACTCCCTCTCACATTCCGATCTCCCTTTAGATTCAGACAGATACATTATCGCCATCATCCTGATTCCGGCCTCTTCCCTTCTCCTCCCAGCATCATCTTTAACCCTGCCGTACCCTTTTTTTCCACCACCGGAAGCACCATCTAACTCCCTTTGATCCCTGCCACAATGACACAAGTCTCATTCCTCCTCGCCATACTTCTTCCTTTACATCCTCGGCAATGATCATTACTCCAGCCTTGCCGACTCCTACTGATTTAGACTAATCTTCAGCATCGTCTCGCTCAATTGGAACTCCAGCTCTTGGGTAAGTCTGTCACCGCTGGCCTCTCTGCCCCTGCATACTCCTGATATGAATTCTTCCTGGATATTAGATTATGGTGCATCACACCATCTTACTAGTAATCATACACTGTTCACCACTAGCACTACACTTTCCTCTCACTCTCCATTACTACATACTGCCGATGGCTCACAACTTATAACTACACACTTAGGATCTACTAGCTCTCTCACTCTCACATTGCCTTATGTTCTTTATGCTCCTCATTTATCCATAAATCTTATTTCCATTAATGCGCTATGTGATAGTGATCTAGTCGTTACATTTAATTCTTTAGGTTGCTTTATTACCGATTCACACACTAGTTAGGAGTTTGGGTGTGCTAGTCGACAGGGTCGCCTATATCATCTAGATTTTCTTCATGCCTATAAATCTCATTATCATTTTGCTGGTGTTGTGCTCTCTGATATTGATCTTTGGCACAGATGTTGAGGACATATTAGTGATCCTTGACTCAAGACTTTAGCCCGGAGTGGTGCCCTTGGTCCTCTTACTTTTACTCATTTGTCCATTATCAGGGTTGTCATTTGGCCAAACACATAGCACTCCCTTTTAATCACAAAAGAACTTCTCAAACCACCCATCATTTTCAACTTATTCACTCTGATATATAGGGACCATCTCATACACCTTCTCACAAAGGCTATCTCTATTATGTTAGTTTCATCGATGACTTTACTATATACACATAGGTGTTTCTTCTGCACCAACGCTCTGAAATACCTGATATTTACAGGTTCTTTACGAACATGGTTCACACACAGTTTGGTGTGTGTATCCAAACCTTTCGCTCAGACGGTGATTGTGAGTACACTTCCACTATTATGAGATCGATCTTTCAATCTCATGGTACACTCTTTCAGCAATCATGTCCTCACATACATGAACAGAATGATGTAGCTGAATGCAAGCATCGTTACATCCTTGAGATGGCTCGCGCTCTTCTACTCTCCTTTTCTATTCCTCGTTCTTTCTGGGCTGAAGCTGTTGTAACGCCCCGAATACCAAAATATGGTAATTCGTAGCTCAACAGTATCTACACTTCACTTCGTACAATTTTACAAGGAATTTGAAACTTTTATTACAACAGAGTCATTTACATCAACACACAGTGGAATAAATAAACGAATTACAACATGGTAAATACACAAATGTAACAACTTTAGCATATAAGTAATCATCAGCATCAAATTCATCTTTATATCTTCTTGTAAATTTCTAAGTTTTGCATATAAAACTGCGGGCACGTCAGTTGCTTCCGCAATATTATAAATGACGATCCTCGCTAGGCCGTAATATAACGATTCTTTAATACTTTAACAGCCGCAAACTTGAATGTAAACAAAGTGTAAAAGAGTGACTAATCTAAACATGTCAGTGTATGCAATGACTTAATGCCTGATTCAGATGTCTACGCTAGGATGACACTAATGCATACTTGTTCGGAGTCTATGCATCGCATACTACATAGGTCTGAGGGCAAGCACCTACGTACTCCACATTAAAGGGTTAGATCCATCGCCATGAATTACTACTACGGTGACTAAGATAAGGTTTAGATGTTCTGGGAGTATTAGGCCCACGCCCCGATAATTCCGGATATGAATCCCACACCGCAGATGAGCTAGGGACACTCCCAATCACACCTCGATAATTCCGTGAAAACTATGGCGCCTACATAGTCCAAAAACACCTCATAGGCGTCGCCTCGATCCCGATAATTCCGAAGATGAATCTCACACCGCAGATGAGCTGGGGACACTCCCAATCACACCTCGATAATTCCAGGGAAACTATCTTACACCGCAGACCAACTGAGGCCCTCATACCCATGTTTTCTCATACTTCATCACGTCTCCCCTTAGTGCGTGTCCTTACGTTTTTAGTTTGTTTTAGAAGAAATTATTAGAACCTAGAGCTAGCTTACCCTACCGGACTTAAACCAACACAAGAGACAATCAACCTAACTGGCTACTTCTCAAGAGATGCTCAACCGACACTGGTTAGCTCTCAAATTTATATTAATAACAACTGTTGGTTTCTAAGGGTCTCGCCTAGCCTCTAGATTCCAACAACTATCTTGTTCTAGAGATCAACAATATGTTATATTCAATCTCAAAATAGTATTTCAATTTCATTATTCACAATCTCTTTCTCAAAGAAAATATTTCTTTATAATCTCATAACATGAAGTAACTCACTTCAACTTTTGTCATCAATTTAATTACTTATAGCATTATGTGCAATTCAAATATTCTCAACCAATTACTATAACATCTCGTCAAGAGGATTTTAATTGCATTCAAATTTTCATCTTTCTTTAATTATACAAGAGTTACATTTTAAGAAGAATTATCAAGTTCTTCATCCAATTGTTTTAATATGAAATCCACTTCCAATTCTTACAAAATATATCAAAATATTGTGAAAATATTTTTTATAAAGTCTAGATAATTTTAGAGAAATAATAGAATTTTCCCCAAATTTTTATGCTCTTTAAAACTCGAAATATGTCAAAAACATCAAAATAAATCAAAAGGTAGTCAGTCTGGATGGAACCCGTGACCCCCGTTGCGCTACAGTAACCGCCCCAATTCGCACCCGAAGACCAGAAAGTCCAAGGGCGGCTAGCGATTGAAGTTCACTCAAACACTTTATGTATCTATTGTACTATATTTTGGGAATAATCAAAATTTTAATAAAACAGAGCTTCTTCAAGACTCGAACCCAAGACCATCAACACTGTTCACAGCGCTCTAAACCCACACCGAGAACCCGTATTCCCAAACTCATTTTCTGTTATGATTATAAGTTAAAATTTCTTTATTCCACTGGTCTGCTTATAACTCTTTCTTTAACAATTTTGATTTCTCAATTAATTTGTACCATTCAAAAATGTAATTCTTTTCCAGAATGTTTTCTTTCAAAAATACAGTATAGTGCATATATTTAAATTTAAAAAATTCGTATTTTCGACAATATAATAAAATTTTCCTCCCAACTTGCATTAAAGAACTCATATTATCAATTTTCAAATAAAATATTGTCTCTGATCAAAACTTCTTTATAAAATTCCTTATACTCATAAAATATATACTAGTGAAACTATTCCCACATTTCTTTACTATTATAGCATCTTAAAACCATTTTCATACATATTGCATTATTTTGACTATTATAAGAACATTCTAACATGCCTCAATTTTCATTCCAACAATTCACTAGATGGTACTTTCTTTTTCTCTTTCTAATTTAACAAAAATTCTAGTCATTTATTTGAATCACAATATCATTTCAACACATCATGACATAATTAAAATAACAACTAAACCATATATCAACATTCATCATATCCATCAAAACAACTAAACCATATATCAACTAGCATGCATCATACTACTAAAATTAGAAAGGATTCAAGAAACACCCACCTCAAAGAAGATTTGCAATGTCGAAAAACAATTCCTAGAAAGCTCCTAGCTCCTACATGAGATCGCCTAGCCCTTCCCCTCCTAGCAAGAACAACTCCAAGCCTCCAAGAATTGCAAGACACAACTCTCTAACTCTCTTTCTTTTCTTCTCTCTTTTGATTCTTATTTTGGTGCAAATGACAAACATGGGGGGGAGGGGGGGGGGGGGGGGGGGGGGGGGGGTTATTTATAGGGGAATTGAATGGCTAGGATTTAATCTCACAACTCCAAGTAACTACCCGCTCTCCCCACTCTCCCCACTCTCCCCACTACCCAAATGCAAGGTCGGCCAATGGCTTCTCTTGTGCATGCACGTGCACATGTAGTGCACAAGTGCACACCCTTCTCATTTATTTTTATTTGTGTATCAACTAGTTGTTACATGACATGTGTAAGAGTATGTACAACTAATTTTGGGGTTATCTTAATGGGCTTCTCTTGTGTGCTTGGTTTATTTATTTAATTTATTTATTTTAATGGGCTTAGAGTTTTCTATTAAGCTTATGAGTTCTAATTAGGAAAATGCAACTAAATGAAGTAAAATAAATGAAAGGAAATTTATGCATAACTTAATAAATTTTAGAATGAAAATAATGAGATGAAATTGCACGTAAAAATAAATGTTCAAATATGAAATCGACCTTATCAACGGAAAATATTTATAGATAATCGAAATACAACATAAGAAAAATATGTTTAATATACACATCTAATAATGTAATCAATACGTACATAGAAAATACATGCACCGCATGTATAAAATATTTTAATCAAAAATAGAAGAAAAAATGAGTTTCCGTTTGTAAAACGAATTCGGACACGTCATAAAATAAATAATTCAAACACAGAAAATATCATCCGTAACGATACAAAATACAAGTGCATAACACATGAGGGGCAAAATTATCATTTTCAATTTTGCGGGGTCTTACAGCTGTCATGATGTTTGTCAGTCTTATTAACATCACTCCCTCATCTACCCTATCTGGCACATACCTGATGAGGCTCTTCGTCACTCACTGCCGGACTACAGTATGCTCTGTACTTTTTGGTGCACCCATTATGTCCTTCCCCCTCCCATTGAGCGCATGAAGCTCACCGCTCGAGCTATTAAGTGTGTTTATCTAGGTCTCAGTCCAGAAAATAAAGGATATCGTTGTTTTGATCCTATGACGGTTCGTGTTCGTATTTCCGGACATGTCTGTTTTGTGGAAGACTCTCCCTACTACTTGACTTCTCCTGTAGATACTAGTTTTCTCGATTCCCCTGTAGTTGGGCCTATCTCCCGGGCCCTACCTTCATGCATTCCAAATGATACCACTCCTTTGGCTCCTTTTCCATCTCATACTGACGTTCCACCTACTTTTTCTCTTATGGAAACACCGCCTGCCTCCCCACAGCATCCTGCACCTTCACCACCTACATCCCCACAGCTGCATGCACCCACTCCACCTATCTCACCCCCACACACTGCCCATATACTGCCAGTCCGTCAGTCTACATGTTCTACCTCAGGCATCCCACCGGCCCATTACACACCTGATGCCACTGGTCCCTCTGACCAGTTTGGCATTGCCACTATTGCCTCATACTCACCACAATTTCATACATATCTCACTGCTATACACTCCACTCGTGAGCCCAGAACCTATTAGGAAGCTATTCAATTTTTCGAGTGGCAGGAAGCTATTATATAATTAAACAGCTTTATATATTCAAAATGACCAAAACCCAGCTTTACACACACACACACACACACACACACACACACACACACAAATTTTGCCGTACTGCCCCACTTTTTGAAAATATTTCGCGCCTTGCCCCACTTCCGAAAACAATTAGCGATATGCCCTTGTTTAGGACACGTCAGCAAGAAACGTTATTGGGAAAAACGGCATAGGTTATTTCGTTGTCGTTCTTCCCAATAACGGCATCTGTTTGAAAAAAAGTTTCATGCCGTTATTTGAAAAAACGACATCTGTTGCTTTTAGTCCTAAGAGGAAACAGTCTCAATTTTGAGCAGAGAGAGAAGTGTTAAAGTAAATTAACGTATGTCGTTCTCTCAGAGAACGGCAACGATTATACTGATGTCGTTATTCAAAATAATGGCATCAGTTATTTTCGTTTTTCACAGTTACCTATATTCAGAAACCCTTCTCCTTCCCCCTTTGTCTTACGATTTTTTTGATCTTTCTCTTCACTCCCGTAACCCTGATTCCCGAAATCAAAAATTCCTAAAATCCCAACTATTGGAGTGATTTGTAAATTGCCAAACAACAATTAAACATAGACTCTAGTTTTGATTCTCTTATTTCTTTGAAAATTCATCCGCAATCCGAATTTGTGGTAAGTTTTCAAAATCCCTACTTTTTTTTACAATGTTGATTTTGATGTATGAGAGTTGTATACATTGGTAGTATAGTAAAAATACCGTGGATTTGTTTTATATAAGTAGTAATTGTGAAAATGTACTTATGGATTGTTGTTGATCTAGGGTTTGTGAAATATTGAATTGTTGATCTAGGGTTTGTGAAATTATTGTTGCTTAGTAAGAGCTATATTGGTAGTATAGTAAAATCGATGTAGATTAGATCCACGTAACTAATAGATGTGTGAAGTGATTTTCATAGGAGATTGAGATGTGGATGACCTATATTGCTATCTATGTGAACTTAGATTCATCTATTTGTAGTGTGTGGAGATGTTGTGGTGGTGATTATTTGTTAATGTTTAGTAATATTTTTGTACAAATTTTAGTATCTCTAGTCTCGTAATGTTTATTAATATTGTAGTTGACACGATATATTTAATGTTGACAGGCAAATGGATTCTACACAACCATCTTCTTCCCACGATGTGGGTGCTTCATCTGGTACTTCGCATGGACCACAGGGACATCCGGGTCCTGTAGATCCTACCGTGCTTTATCTGCAAGAAGATCATAGGTCGCAGGCGGTTTGGAAAGGAGATGTCGAAAAAATGAGTTTCCGAATGCACACCATCATGGCGACGCATCCTCGTATTCAAAATTATTTGGTAAGTATCGAATTTTATGGAATGTCGAAGTTGGCGAAAGTAAAATGTGACCACGCACTACTTACCGCTCCTGTGGAGCGATGGAGGCCGGAGACACACACGTTTCACTTACCAGTTGGGGAGATGACGATCACCCTACAAGATATAGCCATCATATCGGGTCTTCCAATCGATGGGGTGCCCATCACCGGCAACTTGATGTTCAATAAAGTGACATTGTTAACAGATTATCTTGGGCACGAGATGGATGAAGATGATAAGGGTGTATTCGTTGGGAAATCAGTCCGACGTTCTTGGCTGTATATGGAGTTCAATAATCAACTGCCAGACTTACCGATGGACTACCAACTCCAATGTTATATGCGGGCTTATCTTTTGTTGATGATTGGAGGTATTCTATTCCCTAATTCTTCTGGTGATGTAGTGCATTTGGTGTACCTTCCATTGATCGCCGACCTACAAAGAGCCAGCCGATATAGTTGGGGAAGTGCGGCTCTGGCCTCCCTCTACCGTGCCCTGTGCAATTGTTCGATGGGGTCGATCCAAATAACCGGGCCGGTGTCGATATTGCAAATATGGTGTTGGGAACGAATACATTTCGGCCGGCCCCGAGTAACGGTACTTTCAAATAGTTGGAATGTGCACATGAAAATTCAGTGTTGAGAGCTCCTCTTGGTGCGTACTGGACGGGTAAGCTCACGTGGAGAGATAACCCTCGCGGTGTGCTCACATATTACGGGGATGAACTCGATCAGTTGAGGGAAGAGTACGTCCATTGGACACTGTATACAGACGATAGGCTACAACGTCTACCCCCATTTGCACCACCAATAATCAACTATGGTTGACATTAGCTCCGCTTGTAAATTTCTCAATTGTGAAGTTCAATTACCCCGACCACGGCCTCCGCCAATTCAATGCACAGCAGCCCATCCCCGAAAACTCTATGTACGACCGTAGACTTCACAACATTACCGGCCAAGGTCGTTTACCGAATATGGATTGGGCCGATCACCACCGTGCTCATGTAGCATATTGGAATGAGAGGAAGTATGACTTGGTTGTAGAAGGGATTGTGTCGTACGATGGATCGTTGCAAACCGGGTACATGGCATGGTACCGTCGTATCACACGGTTGTATATAGCACCAAGAACGGATCTCCCCGTGGGTATCCAACAACCGATACCCGCGCACCAAGCGAAACCACCACCCGCACATTCCACATCGCAACCCATGTATCAACCAAAAGCTTCCTCCTATCGTTTAATGGTAAAGTAATGTTAGTGTTAATAAATTTTATTCACATCACTTTGCTTATGTTCGTTTAACAAAAGTTTGGTTTACTACTAATAATTTTTAATTGTAATATAAATTGACAACACATGGGACTTTGCGAGGAAATGTGCCCATGTCTTGAAGAGCAACGCTTCGAAAGCATGCAAGGAATTGGTGAGAGAACTCCTACTTCAATGTTGTACTTCTCTTAAAGAAGTTGGTGACAGTTCGCGCTTCGATGCCCTTCTACGCTCAACCGAAATACCAACTCAAACGGCCCGACCAAACGTAAGCCGAGCACCACCTCCACCCCAACAAACAATTGAAGTAGAACCCCCCGCCCCACCTTGAAGTCAACCACAAACTCCTTCATATCCTCCGAGAAGGGATAAGAGTGTTCGCTTTCCTCCTACACAAAGTGAATTGGCAAACCCTGAGATTGAAGTAGTTGGAGGTGATCAAGAAGGAGATGTTGGTCCAAGTGCTCCTGCGACTCAAGAGATTGGGGATCGTAGGAGGAAAGTCCCGGCTCGAAAGAGGAAAAAGCCACAACAATATACGCCTAGTTAGTTTTTTTCAATAATGAACTTTATGCGTAGGTTGTTGTACTTTTAATAGAGTTTTCATGTAATTCTAGGAAAATGTTGATGACGACTAGTTAGATGTTTTGTAAATGTATGTTTTTGAAAAAATTGAATTAACTTGATGACTGTTTGGGTTGTATGAATTCTGTGCTTCAATTTAAAGTGTATGAGAAAATTGAAAATCAAGTCTGTGCTTAACTTTGATGTGTTGAAGTGAATTAAGGTAATTTTTTTGTTCAATTAAATTGTATGGAAATAATTGATTGATTGATGAGTTCATGAGTCCATGAGTTCATGAGTTGGAAAAACTTGAAGCGAAGTGATGAATTGATGTGTTGAAATGTGGGGAAAATGTTGACGAAATGTGGTCTGTGCATGTATTGAAGTGGAGTATGAGGCATGTGCATGTCTGTGCATGTTTTAATTGAAAAACATGAATAACAAATGCCGTTATTGCAAATAACGGCATCTGAATCCTGTAACGCTCTTGAAGATAACGGCATCAGTTAAAAGGCAAAATTTGAAAAGTTGGGATATCTGCCAAACTTTCTATCTTCACAGTCGTTCCCCAAAATAACGGCATCCTTAACTGATGCCATTATCTTGAATAACGGCATCTCCAAAGAATGTTGTTATCTTGAATCACGGCATCTCCTAAGAATTCTGCTAAGTATGTCGTTATCTTGAAACACGGCATCTCCTAAGAATGCCGTTATCTTGAATCACGGCATCTCTTATGTGTCAAAATGCCATTCTTTCTGTCTTCACAGTCGTTCTTCTGAATAACGGCATCTTCTAGATATGCCGTTATTCAGAAGAACGTATCTGTTATTTGAATAGTAGTGCATGTTTTGTGGAGATAAATTACTAAAACCAAATTTACTCAAATTCAACAACCATTCATTCCACAAATCTCATGCTTAACTATTTAAACTTAAATTACTCGGGATAAAACAAAAGCTTTCTAATTCATACCAACTTAACGATAGATTTTACAACATTAATACAATAACCGGATAAAAGTTCAAGTGCCGGTAGACTGTGAAGTCCCCACACTTTGTACATTCTTACAAGTCCGTCTATTGTGTCCACTCAGTCCGCATTTCGAACAAACTTTCCCACTGCTCCCACCTTCTCGAGCATCCATGTCATTGCGGATGCGAGTACTCCTTGGTCGCCCTTTTACCCAACGAAGACTTGAATCGGCTATGAGCACCGGTCCACTTTGTGTCGACAAATAAGATTCGTCTGGTATAGGATTGAAAGTTAGTGCCCACGTTTTTGCTAACGAACCGGTGGAGTAAAAGGCATCAATGTATGGTTGATAATCAAGCGCATTAAAATCACATGCCGCTAACACATGAAAGCATGAAATGTGATATAGTTGGAATTTGCCACAAGTACAAGTTTGGCCGTCGAGGTCTACCGTGTGCCAATGTCCACCCTTTTGATATCCACTATCCATTCTAATGCCCATTTTCACCCAAAAAATACCTGACCGATTATTAAATATTATTGCCTCCTGTAAATTGGATTTTTCACAGCGTACATCAATAAGATCCTAAATGCATGGTGCCCATAATTTACCTTCACTGATAAGTGTCTGCGCGGCTTCACGGCGATCGGTGAAATACATGTTTAGACGGAAAAATATCTGTTCTACAATTGCGGTGACAGGCAAGCTACGAACACCTTTTAGAACCGAGTTGAAAACTTCCGATAGATTTGTTGTCATTATACCATATCTACGCCCACCATCGGCAGTAAGTGCCCACTTCTCAATCACTTTCTCCTTCAACCAATTAGCCCCATCAGCATTGCTCGCTTCAAGTTGTGCCATCTTTTCCTCAAACTTCTTCCACTGATTTTGACACGCAATCACCTTCAACTTACTCATCAAAAATTTGCAACCAAATTTTTTATGGAAATTGCTAGCAAAATACCGCATACAGAACCGATGATATGCAAATGGTTCCTTCCATGTACCGAACTCATTTTGCATTGTTGATAAAATACCGCATGCCGATCAGAAATGACACACAGACCTGCATGATCTATGACGAAGCACCGAATACAGTTCATGAACCATGTCCACGTCTCTATGCTTTCACCGTCTACTAGTGCAAACGCAAATGGAAACAACCTACCGTATGCGTCGGGTAAAACAGCAATCAACAAACAGCCTTTATATTTTCCGTACAAATGAGTGTCGTCTAAACTTATAACTGGTCTACATTCCTTAAATCCTTCGATGGAAGGACCGAATGCCCAAAAAACACCCTTAAAAGTTTCTATGCCCGGACCAGACGCAATCTTTGCCCAATGTACAGCCGTACCCGGATTTGAAGCTTGAATTGCATTGAGTAGATATGGTAATTTAGTGTAAGCTTTTTCAAAAGAACCATATAGTCGCTCAATTGCTTTATGTTTTAACCTTCCAAACTTTCCGGTATGAAATTGTGTAATGGAACCTACCCTTCACTATTCCAATTATAGCTTTTGGTGTTATTGCGAGTTGTTCCTTCACAACATCCAATATGACCGTCGATACAACCGTGGAGTCAATTTTGCTGTGATCCTGAGTCAGTGTAGGATTCACACATGTGTGTGCACCTTCAAACTTTTTTACCACGAAATAATTACGACCTTTTAGAACAATTGCACGCAACCGCCATGGACAACCAGCTACATTTTGAAGTGACGAATTTTCTGCAATGTCCTCGGTTGAATGGTTGATGAGTGCGTATTTACATTTCACATAGTATAGATCACGATCTGATTTTACCGTCACGAATTCTCTGTGGTTCTTCACGGCGTACATCTTCACTTGATGTTGCAGAGCATCTTTGGTTGGAAATCTTTGACCTATGAAGAGTTCATCCAAGTTGGAAGAACCAACGGAATACTGTCCATGTTCATGTATGGTGGCACGAGACATCCATTCATTGGATTGAGATCCATGCATAGTTGCACTTGTGTCCTGACTTGGCAACACGCGGGCATTGTTAACCGGCACATCACATTGACATCAACAACCGGAGCTTCAACGGCAACCTCCTCCTCATCATTTTCGAGACCGTGTTCCTCATCTTCTTCCTCTTCGACCAAATCGTTATTTACAACGGCATTGTGAAAGTCTTCCATTGCCATGCCGGCTAGCAAAATATTTTGTGACAATAACGGCGGATGTACCTGCTAGTATATTCTCCTGTATTTGAAATTCTAGCATGTGACTCGGCAGATGGTTTCAATGTCCGTGCGGGCCTTGGACTTTCAATAACAACCCGTCTAGTATTTGGAAGCCTCGTTTGGTCGATATATAACTCAATTGCGTTCCAACTATAATTTGGATCAAGTGTCCTACCTATCATGGAACTCAAAGAATTGTCATTGTCTACGGGTACCAACATGAAATATTGCACATCCCCTTTACCAGCAGCATAACGGGCTCTGATCTTCACACTCATTTCACTTCTACCCCAATTGGTGACTTCATATATTTTATCTATTAATTCTGAGTACATGAAGTTGCGGGGAGCCCAAATAATTACCGGTTCAACATCACTATAAGAATATTCAATCTTGGGATCTTTAATTACTTCACCCCCAAAATATAACCAAATAGGGATATCGAATTCCATACCTAACCATAAGAATTCAAACATGTTCAAGTCATTCACTACTCACAATAAGCATAACATGGGAATACACGTCAAACATACGGTTAAGATAATAATACCTTCAAATTAGACCGTACCGTTGCTAGCTTGATAAATCGTTGTGGATGAAGAATGAAATGAGAGTGGGAGTAAGGAGGTAGGATATATGAAATTTTAGAGCACTCCAATGGTTGGAATTTTTTTATTTAGGGATCTAGGATTTGTGGGTTACGAGAATGAAGAGAGAGAGAGAAAAAAAACGAATGACAAGGGGTAGGAGAAAGGTTTGGGAGAATATGAGTATAGGTAACTGTGCAAAAATAATATAACTGATGCCGTTATTTTGAATAACGGCATCAGTATAATCGTTGCCGTTCTCTCATAGGTTAATTTAATTTAACAATTCTCTCCCAGCTCATAATTGAGACTGTTAGATCTTTAGACAAAAAGTAACGGATGCCGTTATTTGAAATAACGGCATGAAATTTTTTTTCCAAACAGATGTCGTTATTGGGAAGAACGGTATCGAAATAATCTATGCCGTTTTTCCCAATAAGGTTTCTTGCTGACATGTCCTAAACAGGGGCAAATCGCTAATTGTTTTCGGAAGTGGGGCAAGGCTCCAAATATTTTCAAAAAGTGGGTCAGTACGGCAAAATTTTCCACACACTAGGAAAATGCACCCATGCGATGCACGCTTAAAAAAGAGGGGTTTTCCCAAATGGGTCACTGACAAATGTTTAAATCCCATATAAGCAAGTGGTGGTGGAAGATTACTAATAACCATAAAGGGTGGTGGAGCTTCTCGTTTGCTCAGTTTCGGAAGCGACGCAAATTTCGATTCGGAGGCAAAAGTCCGTCGGCGAAGGTTTCGCTCATGTGGAAAGGAATTGCTAAGCAAGGCGAGTTGTTTTTTTCAAACACTAGATGTAAGGTGGGGAACACGTCGAACACTAGGTTCTGGAAAGACAAGTGGTGCGGACAGACATCCTTTCTTAGCCAATTTCCAAAGGCAGCGGAAGCAGCTTCTAATTTAGATCTTTTAGTCGCAGACGTTCGGAAGAGGGGGAAACTTAGCTTTACTGTGTCTCACAATATCTCAGCGGAGGGTTTGTCTCAGTTCGGAGCCTTGAACAGACTAACCCTTCAGGAAGAGGGTCTGGGAGACAGGTCTGAAGACGAGAGATGGTGGGATAGAGAGAACTCTAGAATCTTCTCGGTGTCATCCATGTATAAGTGGATCAACGACGGAGGGATGAGATGTCCAGTTCAAGCGATCATTTGGGGAGCCCATGTTCCGTTCAGGGTCAAAGTTTTTTCCTGGCTGGTCTACAAAAACGCTATACTTTCCAAAGTTAACCTTACGAAGAGAGGCATGCAGATTGACACGAGTTGTGGGAGATGTTCCTATGCAGAAGAAGACACCAATCACATTCTTTTCAGTTGTCCTAGAGCTTGTCTTACCTGGGAGATTGTTTGTAGGGGTTTCGGGTGTGGCCAGATTCCGAACTCCACTTCCGTTATTTGGGGTTCATTTAGAGAGGCTTTTATTAAAATAGAAGATAGGAGGGCTTGGGATATTGCAATTGCAGCTTTAATCTGAAATTTGTGGCTCGAGAGAAATGATTTACTTTTTCGCAATGTTTCGTACAGATTTTCTCATTCAATGCATAAGATTTTCCTGTTTATTCATGAATGAGCAGGTGCACAGGAAGCTGCGAAGAGAATCAGGATTACTGATGGAGAGTAGTTGGGAGCTGCTTGGCTCCTCCTCAGTGGACCTACAGGGATGGGGGGAACCTTTTACCGTTTTGAGGCACGGTCGTTTTTGGGGGTGGCTCTTCTAGTCCGACCCGATGGGCTCAGCAGGGCAGTCCTTTGTTCCTACCTGAAGACGGTGGCTGTGCATTAGGATGCTGTTGTTTTCTTTTGCACTCGAGTAGACTCGGGTCCTTTTGATGTAGCGTGTTGTTTGTTGCACACGTGTTTTATTTTGCTGTTTTTATTTCTGTTGTACTGCTGTGTTTTGTTATATGCTTATTAATGGAACGATGACGGTCGTCATCTTTTATCAAAAAAAAAAAAAAAAAAAAAACAAATTGTGATTTCTATATAACTCACTCACAATTCAAATTCAAGCCAAAAAACTACTTAATTTATAAATTTCCTATAAATTGTGAGTGTTGTATATGAGTTGAGTTAAAATTGTGAGTTATGTAAAAATTAAAATTTTTGAGTGAGGTATATGAAATTTAACATTTGTCAGTGACCCTGTGTGGAAAAAAACCCAAAAATAAAAGCTAAAAAAGCATTTTTGTAATAGTATTTTTTTAGCCTATTCTTAATAAGTGGATTGGGATATCCCACAATATAAGTAAACAAAACAAAATCCCAGCTAAAAACCAATGATCTGGCTATCAAACAGCGATCATCATTAAAATCCTAAGTGCCTTTTAGTGCAGGTTTTAGCTAAGCTAATTGGTAATTAGTAAAGTTGTGGTGATTGGTAGAAAAAGCACCACGAATTTAGACCCAGAAACACAGAGGCAAACGAGTCTCTCAAAGTGATGGGTTCGACAGACTCTGCTCGATGTTTAGTCCTTTAGATGTGGACCAATTGACCATTTCAAGCTCTCTTTATCGAACGAAGAACTCTGGTGGCATTCCCCATAAAATATCGATATTTGGGACACGGTGAATATTTTAGGCCGCTCAATATTTCAGCTGACGTTCAAATTCTCATCTACTATTAATTTACACGTGCAATACATGTATTAATAAATATATATATTTTAAAAGAAAAAAAACTTCAGCGTAGTCTCACTTCGAACCTGAGACATCTTTTATTTTAGGTATACACGGGCAATGTAAGAATTTTTTGTCTACAAATATTTGTATTTGTTGAATTTAGTTTGAGGGTGTATTATACGTGTTTGTTTTGTTACAAAGTTATAGTTTATTTGGTCACAAAACTTTAAAATAAAATAAAATAAAAAAACTATTTCCCACTAACTTGATAGAGATATTAAGTTACTATAATGGGGAATTTTTTTTTTTTGGGGGGGGGGGGGGGGGGGGGGGGGGGGGGGGAGGGATGAAAAGGGCTAAAAAAAAAAAAAAATACCAACACGTGCATTGCACGGGTTGGGTTAAGGACTAAGGCCTTCTCCCATTATAGTAGTAGAGAGAGAGATATTTTGGTTTTTAACAACAGTTTGGCTGATATCCGTTTAGTTGTCCCTTTATATATACTAGTATTATACACGTGCGTTGCACGTGTGGAAAATGGAGAGGGAATGAAAAGGACCCACCAAAAAAATCTAGTATTATACACGTGCGTTGCACGTGGAAAAATGGGGAGGGGAATGAAAAGGATAAAAAAAACCAACACGTGCGCTACACGTGTTGACAAAATGACAAACAATGACAAATGACACTAAGCCCTTCTCCCATTATAATAGTAGAGATATTTCCACCATAAAAATTTTAGGATCGTTTCATTGCAAACAAACAGCGAAAAACAAACAGATCAAGTGCAAGAATCAATGAGGCACAATTCTTGTAAAAATTCGGAAAGACAGGATAAAAAGACAGTAGGGGACAATTGTAGCCAGAACATTTGTTGCTTGTGACCTTGTGTCCTTCACGAGTGCGACGTTCCCATTACGAAATTGAGCAAAAAAACTTACAAAATTAAGGGAAGGATTTGCACACACTTCAGCCTCAGCCTGAAGTTTCATTTAGAGCAATGCAGACCACACGAACCCCTACAATTATTATTGTAGAGATAAAGGCACCTTATTCTTCCTCCTCTGCTTTCTCAGGAGGGGAAGAATCTATCTTGTTGCAAATAGTCTGAATTTGTCACCATCATTCGTTTGAGATGTTTATGAAGATTATTCGTAACCGTACAAAATAAGAAGACATCGTCATGCTATTTCATTACCATATTTCCTACCAAACACCACCACCATGATATCTGGCTTTAAAAAACACCATAATCAAGTTTTTGCTACTAAAATAGTATTCATCTTTGGGTGTGGAAATCGAGTTATATGTCTAGCTAATAACGGAAGAAAGGAAATAGTAATCGATTTTATATATTAATTTTCAGTGCTCCACAGCTTGGACAAACTGATAATTCAACAGTAATGACAATAAGGATGAGTTTTCCTTTCATTTCATACAGTAAATTCAAAGGCCGACCATGATATTTGATATTCCTCATCTCGAAGATTAATTGTGGACAGTATATTGACGGCAAGCAAAGCATTAGGCCAGGTATTATCTTTTTTAAGCAAGTCTGTACAACCTCGAGGGAAACAATCATATGCCCATTTGTCGTGGAGACATTGTACGAAGCTAAACTGCCGTACTTACAATTTTACTGGACCGAACTGGTTTATCGGCCTATCCTCCAGGGTTGTTGGAGGGATTTGTTGTTTATAGGCATCATGTTGCTTCATGTATGTTTTATTTTCTATCTGTAGTTTGTACTTCGGCCCAATACTCTGGGTTTGTTTCGTTAAATTCTTATTAATGAAACAGGTGGCCAGATTCCACCTTTTCCCTCTCAAAAAAGAAAAAAAAACAATCATATGCCCATTTGAGTATGCGATTATACAATAATCATCGTTGTTATGAAATCAGTTGTTATGAAATCGCAGGAGATTCATTGGATATCCTGGTGCAATGATCTCTTTGAAAATCAAAGGAATCTTGTTGGAGACACCTTTTATTAGGAGATTCAACGGCTCTCCTGCCATTTCACAGAAATCATAACATAACGATAGTGAATTTTACTCTTTCACAAACAAGAAAAAAAAAGAGTAATTAGTTTCCCGTATAAGTTTAAGAAGTGAAGAAAATCACAAACACCAATTTGACCCAATTCAAATGAAATGGTGAAGATCTATACCCCAAAAATTTACCTGTTAGGTTGCACCCTGACCCATGTACAGCTACTGTTAACCACCAACCACCCTTCACTCTGACCCTGAGTCTGAACAAACATACATAAACGTCAAGTCAGAAATAGCAAAACAAACCAAGAATTTTTTAGAGCCTCATAAATAGTGAGACTGGTGTTATAAAAAGATCACGCTGGCCCTGCATCAACCTCACCTACACCACTTGTCTTTTGAGAACACATTTCTGGATAAAATTCGATGAAAACGAACGGCCTGTGATGGCTGGACAAGTAGGAATCAGTGGCTGAGATTGGTTTCAACTGCTCAAGTGGTTGTACAAGTCTATCCAATTTAAAGGCTCTCTCTCTTTTTTTCCAACAAACAACTAGGCACTGCTCCTCTTTCCCATTTTCCATTTTTTTTCCCCTTAGTCTCTCTGCAATGGTGTAAGAGCAGCTGATAGGCCCAGAAAGGAAACAACAGTACCTGCAAAGCTCTAAGAAGGTGCCCCTTCCCATCTTGTAGAAGCTTCTAGAGCTTCTTTTTTCTTTTTGCTCTGTTTTAGTTTGTGCATGTCTTCTTAGCTTCAGTTGAATTCCAGTTATGTACAAGAACATGGTCCCACCTTCTATTCAAGAAAAAGTTTTTGAATTCAGTTAAACTTATGAATAGTTTTGCTTTTATAATAGTATAAATTTTCTATACAACAAAACCAGTGAGTAGTTATAAATTTTCAGTCGAAGTTAGCAGAAACCCAGAAAAATTGTAAGTTAGCAGAAACCCTGAAATTGTCTGAAATGGGTATGCAATGGTGGTTTGATCGTTTCAACTTTCTGATTCCAGATATTTTAGTCCATATATTGAAGCATTCTGTCCACAGTGCTTCTATTCTCTGCTTAGTCCCTACATGTTTAAACATTAGAAGACCTATTCTATTTCATACGGCATACAAAGTTTTCGCTTTATTCTACTTGAAATGCTGATATCTAATGATTATGAAGAGTGAGATGATTCATGATATACTCAAAATTTCAGAAAGATTCAAAACGAGAAACCAAACATTCGGGAACAGAATTTACGGGGAACACTCGATTTCCTGCAAAATCCTTCTTCAATCCATAAGTAGGCGAACACGGTTTTCTAAACGATGTTACCAAGCTCATCGAAATATTCACAAGAAGGACAAGAAACTATGGAGAAGTGGATGGCATTTCCACTATCAAAATCTCAAACAAATCCAACTTCCAACGAGATACTTGAGGAATCGAGCAAAGCGAGAGAAAACCAAGCAAAACAAGACTTAGTTGAAAGGGCAGCAGAATGGGGATTGGTGGTTCGATCAGAAAGTGGAAGAGATCTTACTGTAGGAGTGGTGCCATCTGGAGATGGAAAAAAAGCATCGATGGAAAGAGGAACGAACTCAAGAAAGACATCTGAGAGCTCTTCACTTGATGCATCAAGCGTTCCTAGGGTTTCTCAAGAATTAAAGGATGCACTGGCTAATTTACAGCAGACTTTTGTTGTGTCGGATGCAACCAGGCCAGACTGCCCTATAATGTATGCAAGTGCTGGGTTCTTCAGCATGACGGGCTACTCCCCAAAGGAAGTGATTGGAAGGAACTGGTAAGAATTGTATCTTATGATTATATACTTCTACTTTTACCAGAAAATAGAAAATAAGCCATTTATAGGTAAACGGATCGAAGGTTTCAACTTAACTCCGCTCTGCCTTGCAGTCGATTTCTTCAAGGACTAGAAACAGATCAGGTGGAGATTCAAAAAATTAGGGATGCTGTGAAAAATGGGAAGAGCTACTGTGGAAGGCTCTTGAATTACAAAAAGAATGGCACACCATTTTGGAACCTTCTCACGGTTACACCTATAAGGAATGATAGTGGGAAGGTTATCAAATTTATAGGGTAAGCATTTTGAGTAGGATTGCTAAAATCTTCCTATAATTTAGTTTTTGTCTCAAATATACAAATACATTTTTTTCTTAAAAACTGAATTTGAGTTTCCCTTGATCTTCTGAAACGCATAGGTTTTATAAACTGAAATTCAGTATACTTCAAGATGCAAACAAGATGATATTTTTCTTTCAGCATATATAGACTAGTTACTCTGATGTTTCAGGATGCAAGTTGAGGTAAGCAAGTACACAGAAGGTTTAAATGACAAGACAATGAGGCCAAATGCATTACCGGTGTCTCTCATACGTTATGATGGTAAGAAGACTTTAACAACTTCTAAATGCATGCTTCCTATATGCTAAAAATTAAAGACAATCACACTAGTGATCTGAGTTTTACTGTGCTTATTACTAGAAGTAGGGAAACTCACCTATTTCTTTTTGTATCAGAGCGCCAGAAGGAGAATGCCTTGTCTTCAATTTCAGAGGTTGTCCAAACTGTGAAACATCCTCGTGCCCACAAAAAACTTGAAGAAGATGAGGTGACTGAGAAGATTGAAGAGCATGAGAAGTTCGCTGTTGAATCTCCTTATCAAAATCCTGCAGATACAAAATATTTCAATTCACCGGATAGACTGACTCCTCTAGTTGACAAAGAAGGAAACTCAGCAAGAATGAGAAGTAAAAGTCGTTCTTCCTTACTCGGGTAATTTTCAAGCTTAAAAATGAAAAAGTAGGAAGTATTTTCTCTCATGTTTCTGTCATAACTGAAGTTGCATTTTTTAGAAAGTTTCCATATCTGATTTTCAAAACTTCCATATACTTCTCTATTCATAGTTCTATGCATTTCAATTTTATAGCGCTATTCGTTAGTAGCAGTGTGCATTCTTTCAGTCAACTTTGCATTTTTTCTGACTATTACACAATCCTTGTAGTAAATTTCCACTGAATTTGTGCTCAACAGTTCAATGTCCAGCATAAGATGTGCACTACACATTAACTCGCAATTGCAATCAATTGTCCATTTTACCCCTCCGATTCTATACAGTAGAGTTATGTTTACACTATGTATAAGTTATCAAAAGTAACTGTTTGGACTTAAATACCTTGAAAAGAATGGGTCACAAAGTCACATAGGGTAAATAGGGTAAGACTTCTTTGTAGCAACTGCATGGATGGAACAAAAAATCATAGTCTCTATCTGTACCTTCAATAAGATAACTGGAACCTCAGAACAACACAGAAGACCTCTGAATATCGTAAAGATAATCACCCTTCAATTAAAATTTAGAAACCCACACACGTTTTTTGTTGTATCCTAATGGCAGATTCACTCGAAATCTTAGCAGATTTATTAGCATGTATAAATGCACTGTGATTCCTTCGTAATTGCTAGTCCTTTATCTATTCCCTCAACACATAATTATCGATTTCCATTGCTTAAAGTTAGTATTACCAATAGAGACAAAAAAGCACATGCAGCACATTATATTTGTGTTATAGACCACATGTCCACACATACACTCTCGCTCTAATATAATAGTAAAGAAAAATGAAAATGTACAACAAGTATACCTCAGCTGAACTCATAGCTATAACTTTTATCTCATTATATATAAAAGCATCATCATCTTTGACTGCAATCACATGAATTTTTTCCAGGTTAAGAGGAAGAAAGCAAAGTACAGTGGAAAAGAATGAAACTGTTATCGACCCGGAGATAATAATGACCAAGGATGTACAACGCACTGAAAGCTGGGATCGCTTGGAAAGAGAAAAAGACATACGCCAAGGAATTGATTTAGCAACAACCTTGGAGCGCATTGAAAAGAACTTTGTCATTACAGATCCTAGACTTCCTGATAACCCTATTGTAAGATCAAAGTTCCAGAAATGATTGTGAATATCAAATGCATGCTAATTTACTCAATAACATGATTGCTCTTGACCTAAATATTCTAAGAAAACTAATATAATTGAGCAGCCATCACTATGTAAATTATATGGGCATTATTAGTAACATATATAGAGACATAAACAGCATAATTGTCCTAATATTTCAATCAAAAAATTATGGAATTGTTTTTAGCTGAACCACAGAAAAGCACAATTCTTTCACTATCCTTGATCCCATAATGAATGTTCTATTTACAGAATTAAAAAACGATGTTTTTCATTTGTCATTCAGCAAAACAGTAGATAAACAAATTATTGTCTATAAAGTAATTTCCTCAACATACTTTGTTCTAAATGTTATTTTATTGATTAGGAAATTTTCAACAATAAATCATTTTGGATTTTTCTTTCTTTCAGATCTATGCATCTGACAGCTTTCTTGAACTGACGGAATATACAAGAGAGGAAATTTTAGGAAGAAATTGCCGGTATGGGTATACAATTGCTTGTTCCTTCTGAAAATTGTTTGAATTGTTAATATTTCCGTACATGAATTTTCTCCTTTGAGACCCTCAAATCACTTCGTGAGACTAACAAAGATAATTATCTCTATATAAAATGTAGGGACATATGAAGTAATACTGTTAACTTTTGACAGCAAAATTATTGAAAATTACAATACAGTAGTCATACTGGACATTAGACTTTACTATGGAATGTAATTGTTTTATAAAGAATTTTAAAATATATCCCCCTTATTTTACATGAATTCCTGCACTGGAGGAGAATTTAGGGATGTCAACCAGACATTTAAAATATTGAAGGCCCATTCCTAGTCCCTAACTTGATTGACTACAAATTTGATACTTTGAAATTGATCCAAAACGGGTCATCAAAATGGGTCTTCTTTATCAAGGAGTCCTGTGCTCCATGCCCAAGCTAGGTGATGATGATGATCTTCTATCTTTGAAAGCACAAAAATAAATGTTGCAAACTTTTCATTAACTAAGCTATAAAATAGTGACCTCTTTGATTTCTAATATAGAATTTTTTTTCTTTCATTTTTTTGCTAAAATAGTATAGGCTTGTTCAATAACCACATAGATCAATTTATGTCATACAAACACTTTAATTTGATTCCAAATCTTTATGTCCAATCAAAAATGAAGGGACAATTATTCCTCAAACTGGTTCCTTGTGTAATTTACATTTTTGTTTTATGCATCTATATATAGAATGGACCAGCAGTAAAGTATGTATGATAATGTAGGTTTCTTCAAGGAGCCGACACAGATCAAGGAACTGTTTCTAAGATAAGAGATGCTATAAGAGAACAAAGGGAAATTACTGTACAACTCATCAATTACACAAAAAGCGGTACTTACAAATCTTTCCTAGCCATGGATTATGTAAATAGAATAGTCTACTAATCTAAGCTTGAGTTACTACTTATTTTCTTCACATGTAATCAGGAAAGAAATTCTGGAATTTGTTTCACTTGCAACCAATGCGTGACCAGAAGGTGACAAACTTTATCTAAAGCGTTGTTTTTGTTCTTTAATTTTACCAAGCATTTGCATGTTCTAAAATGTTCTTACCTGGTATCATCAGGGCGAGCTCCAATACTTCATTGGCGTGCAACTAGATGGAAGTGATCATCTTGAACCACTTAGAAATCGACTATCAGAGAAGACTGAAATGCAGAGTACAAAAATAGTAAGTGTTTGTATTCTATTACAAATATAACAAAATTATGAGTCATTATAAAAGTAACTGATCCAAATCTTAATAGTTAATACTATATTTAGATGCTTATCTAAAATTTCCAACTATGAAAATAATTATTTGAAACTTGGAAGTCAGAATGCCACTTAAAAAGGAATGTTGTGCCATACTAACTACTGCAGAACAATAATGATGTAGAACTAAGAAAATGATTAATATGATATGGCAGATATGTTATTACATCTTCTGCGTACTCAATTGGATTCTTCATCCATTTCCAATTATCTGCAAAGATTATTATTCTATTAATGAAGAATTGATACCATAATTAGTGATTACTTTCTGACTCTCAACCAGGTAAAAGCTACAGCTGAAAATGTCGATGAAGCTGTCCGCGAGCTGCCTGATGCCAACTTGGTAAGGTATTCTCTTAGCACTTTATCATGTCAAATATAGAATATTGATAGTTGTTGCCCGCCAGCATTCTTTCTACTTATCTGTTAATCGTGTGCTTAGTAGTAAAGATGAACTAGCACGGAAATATTTGATAGGCTGTCTGGTTCATAGATAAATGATTTAATTTTTAAGGGCTAAATTTGTGGGGGGGAAAGTCTCCATAGTAAGTTAAACTGTAGGCTCTAAGAACAAGTTCACAACACAGCCAATATGCACGAAGGCATGCTAAGAAATGTTTTAAGAAAATTCTATGCAATTGAAGTGTCACACATCATTGGCATCATCTCATACAAACATGCATGATTCACCAGTCATATCTGTACTTTAAGTAGTACAGAGTGCTTCAAGAGAGAAGGAAAAAATTTGGTATTCAAGAGGAGGAAGAAATTTGACTTCTAAGTTCCAACTATATTTTATAGATAACAATCAACATGAACATTATTTAATTATCATCACTAGCAAAATAACATTGACAAATAATATTGAAATTTTCAGTTCCCTAAAAGCATTGGAAACGGGAAGCACAAGAAGTGGCACAACCAACTTGAGAAAGAGAGAGAGAGAGAGAGAGAGAGGGGGGGGGGGGGGGGGGGGGGGGGGGGGCACGGGATACACTATACTAAGATAATTTATGAAATTAGATAGAAGTTCCAATAGTAGTTATAAGATGAGGTTGCAAATAATCTACCCTGGAAAGAGGCAGGGTTCATCATAACACCAGTTTGTAACCAAGTCATGAATCATTGCAGATTGAGCAAATGGCACGCTCTTCTCAACAGTTACTTTCACGTTCAAAAGAAATTTGTGAGTGAATAGATGGTTGTCTAGCTGCTCTCTAGAACCCTAAAGAATTAGGGTAGAGAGAAAATGATAATTAAGTAAACTTTTCATATATTGTATAAAATCCTTTGCGTTTTTATTTAGTACAATTTCTAGATAGATATTGCAAATACTTCTATTGAAACATGACATGTTCATGAAGTTTGTTTATGAACTAAAGTGAGAATTTTAGTTACACTCTTTTAAGCATACTTTTTACTGATAACATATACTATTTCCAGAGACCTGAGGACTTGTGGGCGTTACATTCTCAATCTGTCTTCCCAAAGCCTCACAAGAAGAACAATTCATCTTGGCTAGCAATCGAGAAGGTACATCCTTTAATCATGATATTACGAAAATTTGAATTCTGAAACAATTTTTTTACTTCGTAAACCTATGGAGTTATGAAAATATACTGAAAGTAGAATTAAGCTTCAAATGCTTCTTGTCCTCACTAATTCTTGTTGCTAATTCCCTGGAGACATTAGAAATGGGTCTAAATTATTATTAATTGAGGGTTGAATACTGTTTTAATAAGTTTACAATTTTAACACTTGATATTTGCATAGGATCTCTATTGCAGAATATTATATACTAAGGAGAGACGACGCTGACCTCACACGGGCTAAAGACACAGGCATCACACACTCATTCTCTATATATCCAGTAATATAACTACCTATTCATTGACCTGTGCATGAGCTTTTGACTTGAACCATCTTTATGGCAAATAGGTTGACAAGAAGTTACTAACCTTTGTTCGAAAGCATTACCTAGTTATACATAGCAAATTGATTAGATTATATATTGTTTTAGGCAGCAACCTGTGATAACTTACCTATTGTTTTAAAGCATTACCTTTCTTTTGGTGTGGATTAATACCCACATAATTCCATCCTCCGAACATATCTTCACCTCTTAATGCATATTCTTTCTCTCGTGTGAATTTGCAGATTACAAGAAACGGAGAACAGATAGGTTTGAAGCATTTCAAGCCTATTAGACCTTTGGGCTGTGGTGATACTGGAAGGTACTTTTACAAAGCAAAGCTAAGATAATTAAGTCTATTAACATGCAATTGCATTCTTATTAAAGTGTAAAAGTTGCCAGGTTACAGGTTACAATTTATAATTGCTTTGGTTAATGCCTTAGCTAGGCAACTTCTCACTAAATTCAGATGAAAACAACATTTTTAACTATTAATAATACTCTTCGGAGATATTCCTAACTGCATGAAGCATGCACAGAATTTTGTAGAGGAATTTCAAAGTGCACCCAAAATTGCTGAAGTACTCAAATTACAGCATCACAAACTATGACAGTGCCTAGTTTGAATTGCTCAAAAGTAGATGAACTTAAGATTGTGCTTGTTGTCATCTAGATAATTTTAAATGCACTATGACGTCTCAGTGTGTTTATTTATAATGACTGCCTAGAATAAACATCATTTGGCAAAAAAAAATAAACGCCCAACTGTTATACATAACAGTCAAGAATGTTCCAGAAAACTACTCAGCTTCAAATAACAATATATTAACTTCTTTCTCATTAGCAAAGCAGATAATAAAGAATGTACTAAACTTTTCGTAAGAAATTTTTTTTATGGTTTTCATGATACATTGACTTTATGCAGTGTGCACTTAGTGGAACTGAAAGGTACTGGAGAACTATTTGCAATGAAGGCGATGGACAAATCAGTAATGTTAAACCGGAATAAGGTTTGCATATCAATTAAACAGATCATATGCATGTCAATTGTTATCTCACAAATCTTGGTATTAAGCACAGCAAGAGATAATTTTAATCTACATATTAATCTATGGTTTGCACGGTGTACCTTCTTGCATTACACTGGGAAAGTTTTCATGATTAAAACAACCTATGCAGAGGAAAATTACCAACATATTCAGGTGACAGGTCTAGAGGCTTTGATCTAAAGTTAAATTACACTATAATACTATATAGATTTCCTGGATGAGATGATAGAGTAGCACTGCATGCAAAGTAGGAGATGCAAGGTTTCTCAAATATAAATATGTTTTTTTGGAAGTAATATGAAGGATCATTCTTCACTCTCTTCTACAGTCTGTTTGAATTGGAAGAGTGTTGGAGGGATTTGGAAGTATTTTGGTGTATCTTGTTGGGTCTCTGCCAATAGGATGAGTTCAGCAATTGTCTTCAGAGCCAAAATGGTGACACTAAGCATGCTGCATAGCCCAAAGAAAAAGTAACAGAAGATTGTGCATTAATCAAGGAAATCATTTTATCATAGGGAAATATTTGGACTTATAATTCATAAACATTTGACAAGCATGTAAAAGAACTAAAAATTTCACAAGCATGTCCTAAAATTCTTTGATGTAAAAGAACTTATCAAATGATCTGGAAGTATAACAAGATCTCTGAAGTATCTAAAATGTCTTCAATGGGGATTTCAAATAGTTTCGTTGCTTCTGTGCAGTGAAAAAATTCAACTTCTACTTAGATCGAGATCAGTCTATTTCTACGAATAACAACCGTTTAGAAGAAAAGTTCAATTTTTGAAAGAATGGAAGAAAGTTTAGATATACTGTGGAATTTTAATTGCACCAAGAATTGCTTATTAATTGGAATCCAATTCAGAATGAGGTGAATGACCAAAATTGTTTTATTGGAGAAGAAAAAAACATGGAGTGCAAGAGAGAATGAGGAGAGAACAAACATGAAACTAACAAATCCACTTGATTGTGTCAAGAACCTTGATTGCATGTTACAATAGTAGAGATGAACAAGTGAACTTGAGAACATGAACAGAATGCTGCAGCTACATGTGTCATATTGAATAAAGTCAATTAATACTGATACAAATCATCAAGATGACAAGATGAGAAAAGAATTAGCAAGTCCAAACATTTTTTTCACCTGAATTTTTCGTTATAGTGAGCTTAAATAGTTGGTTTCATGTATATTTCTGTTTGTTGTGAATGGCTTGTGATCTATGCAGGTGCATAGAGCGTGCATTGAGAGGGAGATTTATTCACTGTTGGATCATCCCTTTCTTCCAACACTGTACACTTCATTTCAGGTAGGTATTCTCTTATCATTATAAAATTTAGCTGTCTAGCTTGCGCACTACGGACATGCACAAAGTAGTTTGTTCATAGATAAATCACAGATAAAGCATACATAAATATAATCCTTTATCATATGTTAACAATCTTTCTCATTTTATAAGTTTTGATCCAATAGCACAATGACTTCTCAGATTCTAGAATATACTAAAAAATACTGAACCAGATGATAACAATATTCTGTGATAAATTAAGTTCAGTATTTCTATAGTCCAATAGCTGAAAATAACATACTTTATATGCTTTTTGATAATCAACTGACCCTCACCCTATGATATACACTAATTTAACTCTGTATTCCTCAGACCACAACCCACATTTGTTTGATAACAGACTTTTGTCATGGGGGAGAGTTGTTTGCTTTACTAGACAAGCAGCCTATGAAGTTTTTCAAAGAGGAAGCTGCAAGGTAAGAAATATATATGCATGTGGAAACAATATTTTTTTTACTTCAAGTTTTTCCTTTTAAACAATTAAATACCACATTGGTACATCTCAAACAAGGTTACATATCAACCTGCAAATCTTTTTCGTTTTTACATACCCCTTCTACATCAGATGGTTTAAGTCAGATTTCCATATCCTTCTTAATATTTTCTTAACCCTTCATGCATATATATTTTTCTTTTCAGGTTTTATGCAGCGGAAGTCGTTATTGGTCTGGAATATCTTCACTGTCTAGGTAATTTCATTTGCTTAGAGTTCACTTATTCATTTGAGTGTGCATCCAGTTTCCTAAATCCTCTCATTTAAGTTGTGTATATAAATGTTTAACAAGTAATAATGAACTAAAGCAGTTACCAAATTTAACTATTAAATTTCAACATTATGCTATTTCTTTTATCCAAAATGGAAGGTAGAGTGCACAGCTAGCAAGGTATGTATTACATCTATAACACCAAAAATTTTAGTATCTTAGGATAAATTGATTTTTCTGTTTTTTAAGTGGAATGCGGCTTGAAAACAATCTACAAGATTACATTTTTTCTTCGCAATCTGTATTTCACATTTCCCTTGCAGCCAAATAACTAATATGCTATAAATCAAAACTTTCATATTTAATAATTTTATTTTCTGATACAGGAATAATTTATCGTGATTTGAAGCCAGAGAACATTTTACTCCAGAAGGATGGCCATGTCGTGTTAACAGATTTTGATCTATCCTTCTTGACATTATCTAAACCTCACGTATGTGACTATACTTACTGCCAAATGATTGATAATACCTTTTCTACATTACTTGTGTACACGATAACAGCTGGTTCTTTTAAATTACTCCTGTATTCTCTGGCATTGGACATTCAAATTTACTGCAATTTAGCCTTTTATGATATGATTTCTCCTAAGTATAATTATTTTTAATTGTTTATGACAGTTACAGTTAAAAAATTTGGGATCAATTTCAGAATTATCTCTCTCTCAGAAGAGAACTTTGATTACCTTTTTATCACTTCTACTGGCTACTGCTCACAAATTATATAGTATAGTCGTCTTTATTTTCCTTTTCTATTTCTTCATGCAACACATAGTGTCTGATAGTCTAAGCCTTTTAAATAATCTGAGTAGAAACCAGAATGAAGTTTAAATTAGTACCACACCACCACATGCCTCTAGGAATTAGGATATCAGGATATGTAACAAAATGTTTTTAAAAATTGTTATGACTTTATTTCCCAGTTATGCCACATCATGTCAATTAAAATATTTGGATATTTCAACTAATTCAGGTGATAGCAGAGGCATCACCAGCAAGGAGAAAGAGATCGAGGGACCATTCCTATCCAATCTTTGTCGCAGAACCCAGCACACAATCAAATTCATTTGTAGGAACAGAAGAATACATTGCTCCAGTATGTACCTATCTCACTTTTTGTTGTTATCAAGTTGTTTCCATAAATTTAAATCTATAACATGCATAGATCAGCTAAGCTCAGTCAAGGTTACATATGCATAAGCAAGAGTTTATCCCATTAGTTTCAATTCAGCTCTTTGTGGCCTAAATTTTGTTGAGTTATTCATAGGCTAGATCATGGCACTTTCTACTATTGCCAGTTGTTTCTGTATTAAGTCTTGACAAATAGTATTTAGTATTCACCAATAGAACAATTTTAATCTGGTAAGAGTTTTATTTTCAGTTTTTCTGGAAAGATCAAATCAACTGAATAAATAAATAACCAGTTCCAGCAACTAAGGGAAGCATACATAACTTATGAGCAAATATGTAACATTGAACAAAAAATGATTTTAATAGGTTTATGCAAGAAAAAACTCACCAGTAGGAAAAATCTTTCATGACAGGAGAGTATACAACCTGCCGGTCGCATTCAATTAAGAAATTTAAATATGCCATCAAGCCAATTTCCATGGAACTATGTTTGACTGAGGAGCAGAACGCCAAATCGATATATATATATATATATATACTACTTAACCTCTTCCTTCCTACTGCTACTACAAACAGGGCATCAATTTAGCAACCATATTTTGGGACCACCTATAAAAATAGAATTCAGAATTAATTAATTGCCGACAGACACAAGGATTGATCATCATGTGATTAAGCAAGCATAGTTGACACTGATACAATGAGAATGTTGGTATAAGAAATTAAGAAAGCGTTCTGAATTGTTGAATATCGAGACTAATGATGTTGAGAAAAACATATGGTGTAGTTTTATAATCATAAACAGCACAGAACCAAACACTCAAATCAAACCTATCACACAATTCCGATATTAGCTGTAAGGAACAACACATAACATCTCATGTTAATCGTTCAGAGTCAATTATAATATATATTTAGTACCAGCCAAACCAGATAAAACCACTGATACAACCACTATATGAAATTTATACTCGTTAAGTTATAATAGTTACATTTTGTTATTGCCATTTGCCCAAAGATCAAAATCCTGTACTTTATATTCACTGTTCCTTTTAACTATCTAAGATAGAGGCTAGAGCTCCTACAAATACCCTTGACACACATTTCCTGAATTGTGTGCATGTGTCCTGACTCCTGATTTGTTGGAAATGGTATCAAGGAATCATCAATGAGCACACACATCAAGGAAAGTGCATTTAAAAAATAAAGCAAATATTCTCAATTGTGAAAAACTATAGCTAGTCTAACAAATTGCATTATACACCTTTTCTCTTATGACAATTTACTAGGCAGTATTACGTTCGATTTTGGTTTGGATTTCACAAATTCTTAATGATCTTATGAACACTGAAAACATCATTATGTCATATATCATGTGCTGCCTGACCTTAATTGCTAAATGCTCTGGCCACTCTGTTACAGTACTCCCAGTATAGTTTTCATAGTTGTACTCTTTCATCTATCTCCTAGTAAGACTTGACATCTTTTTATTTCAGGAAATTATTACAGGAGCAGGACATAGCAGTGCCATTGATTGGTGGGCTCTTGGTAAGCATATCAATATATGATTCCCTTGCAGTGGCCTTGTCTTCCATATATTAAGGGGAAAAAAGAAGCTTGTTTCAACATACCAAACAACTAGGAGCCACTAAAATGGGAGACCTATAAATGGCTAAATGCATATTCATATTTCCAAGTGTAGCAGTTTGAGTTTATTGAGTGAATCTAACCATGTTGGATCTGAGTTCTGTTTTGTTCCTTAAAATGCAGGAATACTGCTGTATGAGATGCTATATGGTCGTACACCTTTTCGGGGGAAGAATCGACAAAAGACATTTTCCAATATTTTGCACAAGGATCTCACTTTTCCTAGCAGCATTCCGGTATGCAATGTGTCCAACTTAATCATATAATCTTGTCCCTCCTAGTCTTGATATTAAATATGTTGTACCATATTTTATTAAAAAATTAAAATAGAAAGTATTGTAAGCTTAATTATAACATGTACAACAATAAGCATTCAAATCCATGAGATTCAGCTTAATGGGAGAGACAAGTCAATAATTTATAGGGGAGATTTTTAAACTAGTGTCTGATTGTGTTCTTGGAGCCCACATAAAACAAATATCTTCCTGTCTTAAAATTTAATCATTTTTAGAACATCACTACCACTTTCTACACTAGCAATTGGAATGGCTTTAATAGTTACAAAAACTAATTAGCTTAGTGAACCCACCTACAAAATTATCATAGATTCATAAGTGATCAGATTGGATGATCCAATCCCTTCACTAAGGTCTAAGAGCATATACTATAAAAGATGTCTCCATGAAAACCATGTCTTTTTAGAATATTCTGCTTATCCATTAAGTGGGTGCAATAACAAACCGTCTTTCAACAATGTAACTCAAGATGTGTTTTCATTCATGAGTTAGGATTCCAGAATGGATAATCCATTCCACTCATCATGATCTAGATACACTAAACCATCTACAAAGAAAATTCAAGCGTTTTACGAAATTTTAACTCAAAGAGAAGTTTATTTATTTTGAAGTCGATTGATGCTTGTGTAAAACATTCCTAAAACACAAAACTTTCATCCGTGAATCTTTATAATACATAAATTGAAGAGTGTAAACCATCATTCAGTTATGCTGGTGAGAATAATGAGGCTAGTTATGCTCAGTAAATATTAAATTCTCCAATTCTCTCACTTGTCTAGATCCTCTTTTTGCTAATATAGTCCTACTTGACGATAGATATATTAAATGTACCAAGATATTTCTTAATCAAGTATTCTAGAATTTCAGTATTCATCCTACAGAACCAAACTACCTTTATCAATTGAGATACCATTATGCTAGGCCTTGTGAAGACTGTTTCTTTTTTTTAAAGGCAAAAATCTAGAAGAGAGTCCTACCCCATAAGCTATCATTAATCATAGAAGAAACAGCAACAAAGGTAGTGTTTTTCCCCTGCACAAAAGAGCCTCGTCGCCCACAATGATAGTGAGTAGCGAGTACTAAAATCAGTACTCAGTAGGCAGGGTAGAGGACACTTGTCGTACACCTCACAGGTATAAACAAATAAAGTTTAGGATTAGTACATAATTATCAGAAATGGATTACAACTAAAGATATTCATCACTATTAAACGAAAAAGAGCTGTAACTATAGTCCAGATCAGATCATGCTTTGCCATTCTGATTCCCTCCATCATGATAATTAACTCCATCTTTTTCTGCATGCTGCGCAAAATTTGCTATCGTCGCATTCTGAATTGCCTTAATTAACTTGTGAAGACCATTTTTCAAAGACTACATATCATATTACTAGCATTTCCGTTCAATCTTAACCTAATTTATAGCTTAATCAGATTTCGTGAGGATGACTCAACAACTGGTAGATGTTATTATGCAAATATAGTGCATTTGCAGTGGTTATCTTAGCAAAAGGTTATTCATTATTAAAACTGAGAGGAGATTCATCAATGCATAGATTTATTAGGTCTATCCAATAAAATTTTAATGAATGTATTCCTAATGCTCTGACTCTATGTAAATTTGGCAGGTTAGCCTTACAGCAAAACAATTGATACATGCACTACTGCATAGGGACCCTGCTAACCGATTGGGTTCAAGTACTGGGGCTAATGAAATCAAACAACATCCTTTCTTCAAGGATATTGATTGGCCACTTATCCGTTGCATGGTAAACACAGTTTATAGATATTTACATTTCAGCTAATTTGTGGACAATTTAATATCATTGGCAAGCCACTGCGTAACACATTTGTAGACTAGCTGCAAGATTCAAACAATGATCTATCCCTGAATTAAAATGCTAATTTGGTGAAGATAAACTAAAATATTTTATTGCGCACTAAAACTAATGATTTGCAAAATTAGTAGATCCCTCTAAGTTGAGACGTTTGAACCACCATGGAACCATTAAAGAATATTACAATTCATTGTGCAGACTCCTCCTGAGCTTGAAGTCCCTCTTCAACTCATTGGTAAGGACCTCGATTCCGAAGTTAAGAACATACAGTTGGATGATGAAGAAATGCTCCTTCAGAGCTTAGAAACTTTATGAGGAAAGATCCAAGTAAGTTAGCTTCTAGCTTTCCAACAGCTACAACAATTATTTTCAAGAACATAGACCTAATCAAAGATTGTAACAAAAAAAAATGAAAGGAAAAAAGAACATAATAAAACAAATTACAAAGCAAAGAAAGAAATGTCAGGTTTATCTAATAGAAGCATTTGAATTTGATAATGCAGGTATGATCAGGTGAAAGATGTGTTTAAGACAAATGTAACTAATCATGTACAGCTAATAAAGTTAGTGTATGTTGCTGCGACGAGAGTACCTATTGAACAAATCAGAGAATAACAAAAGGCGCTGCATTTAAAGGAGATGTGGAGTTTTTATTCCCATCGTAGAGATCAATTATCACCCTCAATTTTCCTGCATATCAAAATATAATGTGTATCAAATATTTTGTACATCAAAAATTTTATGTAGGATCATTTGTGTACTATATAATGAATAAATTTCCATGATTGTTGTTGAGAACTTCATATCGACAAGGATGTTGTTCGTGCAAAGTCATTTAACCAAATGAAGAAATTGATTAGTCAGGTCAATGAAGAATATCCCTCTTGAAGCCTCTCTAGAAGTATAAACGAAAGGACGCGCATGCCCCCATCAAATTGCATATGGTGGGCCAAAGCTGAATTGGACATTCAACAGAAAAATGCACATTACTTCCACATAATGGAAAGTTGCAGTTCAAAACCAAAATAATCCACAGGGCTAATCAAAGCTATCTCTGGTATTGCTTTTGGAGAGTTCATACTTGATGGACTCTAAAAGCACTTTTAGGCTTAATATGTATTTGCCCCCCCACCCTCTCTTTCCCACCACAGCCAAGAGGTGCTTTTAGCTTTTACAAGAAGTAATTTTGTTCCTCCAAAACATTCAAGTCCAATAAATTTTCTTCTCATAGCACTAACTGCAGCTTTTAGTCATAATACTTTTTGTTCACAACAAAACCAAACAGTACCAAACAGAGTATACAGAACCCTTCACAACCGACAGAAAATAGTCCAGGCAGAAAATTGCGCAAACCAAAAAACGCGATATCTGCACTGAACAATTTTCAACAAGCAATTGAAACTAACAGAATGAGAGATAAGTAGATAATTACAAGTGGATTTATCATTCATTGTTTGCTCACATTGACTGCATGATTCAAACAATATTGACCAAATTTGGTAGAGACATAGAATTTATGAATCACATCTTGAACAACTACATTCTGGAGTTCTAGAATCCCCATGTCAGGGACAACTGCTGGTGCTTAGTCGACGGAGTCATGGCCAGGTGTCCCTGAGTTCTGATGGGTTTCACCGTCCTTGCAATCGCCATTGGTTTTGTTCTTTTTTCTTTTTAGAGTTTGTATCTGAGTATCAGAGTTGTACGTGCATTGCGCACATTTTTTTTAAATCTGCTTTTGGAGGGAAGATGGCGGGAAGCTCTTTTACGTGCTATGCACGTGCTATTTGTATTGGATGTACTGTAGAGTCACCGCCTCCACACTAAAAGTACCTGAGCTGTAATTTTTCCAAGGATATGAAATAAAAAATCTTCTAGTTTCTTCCCCAATCTTCTTCTCCTCAACCCTAACTCATCTTAGCTGCAACCATGACGAGATCTCGGAGCAATCGAAACCCAACCTCTGATAATTTGGTATCAGAGCCAGATAATTTCGACGACGATGGGCGCGACGAAGGAAGTACGGCACTGGAGGGAGAGGTGGCTAACCTGAGGAGCCAGATGGCGGAGGGACAACTCCAAACTAATTACCTCACCGAGAGAGTCGAATCCATTGCCACTAGCGTCGGTGACAGGTTTTCATCAATTGAGACGAGGCTTGAGTCAATAATGGCGATGTTGCAGCAGAATCATCAACGACCTCTGAACCCTCCCCTGCTTCCCAATCCACCTCATCCACCTCTCCAGAGGGAGGTAACGAACTCTAACTCAAATTTGATGCAATCTGTGAATCACAATGAGGGAGGGGGTGTGTATAGAACGCCACTCAAGGTAGAATTTCCAATGTTCCATGAAGGGGATCCAACTGAGTGGATCTGCGGTGTAGAGCAATTTTTGGATTTCTACGAGATTCCTGAGACCCAAAAGTTGAAGTACGCATCACTTAACCTAAGGGGGAGGGCTGCGCAGGTTTCGTAAACATCTGAAATCTAGAATTCATGAACTTCCTTGGTCGATGTTCCCAGAAGAGTTACTAACCAGGTTCGGACCTACGAAATTTCAAGACTATGAGGGGGGTTATATCAAAGCTACAGCAAAAGGGAGATATCGAAGTTTATATTCAAGAGTTTGATCGAATTTCTAATTTCGTTGAAGGATGGACCGAATCACATTTCCTGAGTAATTTTATCAGTGGGCTTAGGGATGAGATACGTTGGGATGTGAAGTCTCAACGTCCTAAGAATGTGAATGAGGCAATTGGACTGGCGAGGGGATATGAAGAAAAGATTTCCTGCTTGCGAAGGAGTTACAGGGGTCCTTTCACAACTAAGGCTCCATTACCCTCATCCAAACCATATTCTCAATCAAACCACCTGGGTCAGTCTCACCCTACTCCTATAACGTCACAGAACTCCCTACATCCTACCAGTAATCACTCCCCAACCTCCACAGTTGCATCCAATTTTGTTCCCAGAAGATTGAGTATACAAGAGATGAAGGAGAGGAGGTCTCGAGGTCTATGTTTTAACTGTGATGAGAGATATACTCCAGGTCACATTTGCCAGTCTCAAAAGTTCTGTTTCATAGAGAGATTGGAGGGGGAAGAAGATGAAGACGCTATGTGTGAAGCAGCACACTTGGAAGAGAACTTAGATGTGCAAGTCCCTTTACCACGATTGGAACAGCCTGAAATATCCTTCCATGCATTGGTGGGTAATCAAGTGTATCCCCAAACTATGAGAGTGAAGGGGAGAATCGGTAGGAAGGAAGTAAATATACTCATCGACTCCGGCTCTACACACAACTATTTGGACCCTCAAACTGCACTCAGAGCTAACCTAACTATCATGAATGAGCCTCGATATAGAGTTATGGTAGCTAATGGGCAGAGCATGTACAGCGAAGGCAAGGTCTCTAGTGTGAATTTTGTTGTACAAGGGGTGGAGCTGCAAGCAGAGCTCTTGCTCTTGCCTCTTGGACCTGCACAGATGGTTTTGGGAGCATATTGGTTAAGGTCGCTAAGCCCAGTAACCATGGATTTCTCTCGAATGACTATGGAGTTTAAATTGGAAGGAAAAGTGAAGCTGCAGGGAATCATCAAGTCCCAAATGCAACTCACGGATGCTTTAAGGCTTTCTAAATTGAATCACTGCAACTGCCAAGCATATATGATTCAAATCCAAGGAAGTGTGCTAGAAGAGGAGGAGAACAAGAGTGAGTCTCCAATGAACACTGAGGCTAAAGGTTTACAACAGGTCATTCAAGAATTCCCTGAAGTCTTCAATGAAACTCTAACACTTCCACCTCATAGATCCATCAACCATCAGATACCCATGGTAGCAGGGTCTCAACCTGTTTGTCTTCGTCCCTACAGACATCCTTATTTTCACAAGGGAGAGATTGAGAAACAGATAGAAGAGATGCTCACTTCTGGGTTCATACGGCCAAGTAACAGCCCATACGCGTCGTCTGTGATTTTGGTTAAGAAATTGGATGGTAATTGGCAACTATGCGTCGATTATAAGGGCCCTCAATAATCAAACAATCAAAGCTAAATTTCATATTCCCCTCATTGATGAGCTCCTAGATGAGCTAAATGGTGCTAAGTTCTTCTCCAAGATTGACTTGAAGTCGGGGTATCACCAAATAAGAGTGAGAGATACTAACATATCCAAGACGGCGTTTCGCACTCACCATGGACACTTTGAGTTTGTGGTTATGCCCTTTGGGCTTACAACCGCTCCGGCCACCTTCCAGTGCTTAATGAATGAAATCTTCAAGAAGTATCTACGCAAATTTATCTTGGTATTCTTCAACGACATTCTGATTTACAGCTCGTCTTGGGAGAGTCACTTACTTCATATATCTACTGCCTTAAGGGTGTTGAGAGATAACCAGTTAGTGGCCAAGGCAAGCAAGTGCACTTTTGGGCAGAAAACAGTTGGGTTTTTGGGACATGTACTCAGTGAAGTAGGGATCTCAGTAGATACTAACAAGATCAAAGCAGTAGAAGAGTGGCCTGAGCCAAAAACAGTTAAGGAGTGAAGGGGCTTCTTGGGGTTAACTGGGTATTATCGTAGGTTTGTGAAGAATTATGGAGGGATCGCGACTCCCCTCACTCAACTCTTGAAGAAGAAAGCTTTTAAATGGAGCCCCGCAGCAACCACAGCTTTCCAAGCTCTTAAGAAAGCCATGGTAACTACCCTTGTTTTGAAACCACCAGACTTTACCAAGCCATTTGTTCTAGAAACAGACGCATCTCAATCGGGAATTGGAGCAGTACTCATGCAAGATTCACACCCTATTGCTTATGTGAGTAAAGGTTTAAAGGGTAGACTGTTGGTGCTCTCAACCTATGAGAAAGAAGTCTTCGCCATATTGCAAGCTGTCAAGCAATGGTGGCAATATTTGTTGGGTAGTACATTCACAATAAGAGCTGATCAAAGAAGTATCAAGCATATATTGGATCAAAGGATCAATACTGAGATTCAAGAGAAGTGGCTTTGGAAGCTATTGGGTTACACGTTCACTGTGGAGTATAAAAAGGGAATTGAAAATTTCGCTGCAGATGGGTTGTCGAGGAGAGGAGGGGAGACCTGTTGTGAGATTACCTTCATAGTGCCTAAATGGTTAGAAGATATCAAACAGATGGTTGTGGAGGACTCCTACTTTGCAACATTGCAAGAGAAACTGCAGGCAGGGCAAGTGAACACTGATTTATATAGAAATGCAGGTGGAATTTGGTATTACAAAGGCAAGATACTGGTTAGCCCCCATGCCACTGTGAGACATTTGATTTTCTTCGATAATCACACATCAAGATGGGGGGTCACTCTGGGTTTAACAAGACCCTACAGAGGATCAAGAGGGATTTCAAATGGGAAGGGATGAATCGTGACATCAAGCAATGGGTTAAGGAGTGTTTAGTGTGCCAGATGAGTAAAAATGAAAACACTCAACCTGCAAGATAGCTTCACCCTCTCCCCATCCCTGATCGTATTTGGGAGGATATTTCTATGGATTTTATAGAAGATTTACCCAAGAGTCAAGGAAAAAATGTGGTGATGGTGTCGTGGATCGCCTAACTAAGTACGCTCATTTTATAGGAGTCTCACACCCTTATACAGCCCAATCAATAGCTCAAGTATTCATTGATAACATTTACAAATTACACGGCATGCCTAGGATTATTGTGAGCGATCGTGATCCACTCTTTATTAGCAGGTTTTAGAAGGAATTCTTCAAAGTACAGAATTGCAAACTCAATCACTCCACATCATACCATCCCCAAAGTGATGGCAAAACAGAGATCGTAAACAAGGCTTTGGAATTGTATCTGCATTGTTTCTGTAGCCAAATACCCTCTGATTAGGTAAAGTGGTTGTCGTGGGCTGAGTTTTGGTTCAATACCAATTGGCCGCATCTACGAGAATAACACCATTCGAAGGGGTGTATGGTAGGCGACCACCATCAGTCCTTCAATATGTTAGAGGGACGGCAAGTCTACCTGTGTTGGAGGAGTTGAGGTCTAGAGACTCTATTTTGAAGCTGTTGAAGGATAACATTAGCCAAGCTCAGGAGCGGATGAAGTTTTTTGCTGATAGGAAGCGTACGGAGAGAGAATTTGCAGTGGGCGATCTGGTGTTTTTAAAGGTCCAACCTTACAAACAAACTTCTCTTCGGAACCCAACACCCCAGAAACTCACTTCAAGATTTTTTGGACCTTATAGGGTGACAGAGAGGGTGGGTTCTGTTGCATATCGTCTTCAATTGCCGGAGGGAGCAGTCATACATCTGGCATTCCATGTCTCTAAGCTCAAGAAATGTCACGGAGATCACATTCCCAATATTTCCTCTGAATTTCCCACCTGGTGGGTTGAGGAAGACGACCATGAGACACCAGAGATTGTTCTGGATAGGAGGGTATTCAAAAAGAAAAATCAGATGGGAATTGAGTTACTAGTCAAATGGAAAAACATAGGTATAGAGAATGCCTCGTGGGTTGACATAGATGACTTTCGTCGCAGGTTTCCTGACTTCGAACTTGGGGCAAGTTCGCTGCTAAGGGAGGAGGAGTTGTCAGGGACAACTACTGGTGCTTGACGGAGTCGTGGCCAAGTGTCCCTGAGTTCTGATGGGTTTCACCGTCCTTGCAATCGCCATTGGTTTTGTTTTTTTTTCTTTTTAGAGTCTGTATCTGAGTATCAGAGTTTTACGTGCATTGCGCACATTTTTTTTAAATCTGCTTTTGGAGGGAAGATGGCGGGAGGCTCTTTTACGTGCTATGCACGTGCTATTTGTATTGGATGTACTGTAGAGTCACCGCCTCCATACTATAAGTACCTGAGCTGTAATTTTTCCAAGGATATGAAATAAAAAAAAAATCTTCTAGTTTCTTCCCCAATCTTCTTCTCCTCCTCAACCCTAACTCATCTTAGCTGCAACCATGACGACATCTCGGAGCAATCGAAACCCAACCTCTGATACCCGACAATTTATATTATGCACCATCTTATGCTAAATTAAATAGATTACATACCAATTCATATAGTAACAATTCTCATATTAATAGGTCCTCTCTCTCTAGAGAGAGAAGCTCTGACACACCTACCCAAAAAAAACCATAAAACCCTAAAGATGAGAAGAAATTGAGATGAAAGCAGTGAAGAGGAAGAAGGTCACCACCCAAGGAACCGCCCTAGCCATTGAGAGAGACATGGGGAAGAGTGAAATCGATGGATAGAGAGATCCCCAAGGAACTCCGGTCTGATAGATCTAGACCAGTGAGATCTCCCATTAGGGGGAAAGGCACTGGTGACCAGAAACAGAAGGATCAGAGGCACTGGTCGAGATATTCGGTAAAGAGTGGTATTGGGGCCACCACTCGAGCAGGTCTCTTCTTAGAGGAAGGGAGGAGGAGAGGGATAAAGCTAAGGTTTTCCATTGAACCTTCCCCCTCACTTAACAGACACAACCATTATGACAATAAAGGATCAAAATTATTATGAAAAGAGAGATAAATCTCCCATCAGCACCAAAGTTACATCCTCTACGCACAGATCTCCGTCGGCCCTAGCCATTAAAGTTCCTTCTCCAACTAGGTGCCTTCAGGAGCTCTTAAGTCTCCTGAAGGAAGTGTGTCGAAAGAAGAACGAGGACGCGGAGTGTGAAAATCTGGAACCTTGTGAAGTGGTGGAGGAGGAGGACGATAGCAGTACTGATAGTGGGGGATCATTTATCAAGTACAAGTCTAAATCCGCCCACAAACCAGAGCAACATAGGATTGCCACTATTGTGGGGACACAGACCACTCGAAGGAGGAATTCCTGGAATTTTTTGCCGTACTAACCCACTTTTCGAAAATATTGAGGGATCTGATCCACTTTCAAAAATATTTAGCAATCTGACACAATTTTGGACACGTCAGCATAAACCGTTATTGGAAAAAATGGCATAGGTTATTTAGATGTCGTTGTTTCCAATAGCGGCATCTGTTTAAAAATAATTTTGCGTGCTGCTATTGGAGTAACGGCATCAGTTATCTTATTCTCAATCGCGTGCTCTCTGACTTAGAAAAAAATTTGCAAGTGCGGAAAAAGCCTGTAACAGATGCTGCTATCACCAACAACGGCATTCGCATTACAGATGTCATTGTTAGGGATAACGACATCAGTTATAGGATTTTTTGCATATAAATAGTGGTCCCCTCTTCTCCTTCTCCTTTCACTTTACATCTGTTTCCAATCTCTCTCTCACCCACAAAACCCAAAAACCCTAGAACCCTGAAACCCAAAATTCCACAATTGTTTCATTTCAAACTTCATATATCCTACCTCCTCACTCTCTCTCTCATCTCATTCTTTATCCACGACATATTTTCAAGCTATCCAAGATACGGTGTAATTTGAATGTATTATTATAACCATATGTTTTATATGTATGCATAGGTTATGCTTATGAATAGTTAATGACTTGAATATGTGTGAATCTTTATGTTTAGCTATGGAATATGATATACCTATTTGGTTATATTTTGGGGATAAAATAATTAGAGATCCGAAAATTGGATATTGTTATAGCGATGTTGAACCGGTCATTATTTGGGCTTCCCGTAACTTTATATAGTCAGAACTGGTAGATATGATATTGAAGTTACTAATTGGGATAGAGGTGAATAGAGTGTCAAAATCAAAACCCGTTATGCTGCCGGTAAAGGAGAAAGACAATATTTCATGGTGGTTCTCGTAGATAATGATAATTCTTTGAGGTCCATGATTGTTAGGATACTTGATCCAAATTGTACTTAGACTGCATTGGAGTTATATATTGAGCAAATGAAACTTCCAAACACTAGGCCAGTTGTTATTCCAAGTCAAATCCAAGCTGCGAGTTTGAAACCATCTGCCGAGTCACATACAAGAATACCAAATACAGAAGAAGACATTAGCACAACTCCAACAGAACCTATTACCACAAGATATGAGTCAGTACATCCGTTCACCTCGACACAAAATATTGTCCACACCGACATGGTAATGCAAGACTTTGACAACGCCATTGTAAATAACGATTTGGTAGAAGAGGAAGAAGATGAGGATCACGGTCTTCAAGTTGAGGACAAGGAGGATGCCGATGAAGCTCTGTGTTAAGATTATTAGATGGGAAGAAATACTTTATTGATTGAATAAACTGAGTACAATATGGCTCATACATATAGGAGAAAATAGAAAACTAAACTGATACATAACCAATATGGGACTAAACTAATATTATCATCTAACACCCCCTCTCAAACTCAAGTTGGTTCAAGCAACAAGAGTTTGGAATACTGACGATGTTGATGTGGAAGGAATGACAGACTGTGGTGCAGTGAGGCGCTTAATGGTGCATGTGACGGAACTGAGAAGTAGACTGATGGGATCTCACCCCTGACTTGAGACATAGTCGATGCTGGGATCTCATCCTTGAACTGAGAAATAGACTGATGGGATCTCACCCCTGACTTGAGACATAGTCGATGTTGGGATCTCACCCCTGACTTGAGACATAGTCGATGATGGGATCTCACCCCAGACTTGAGAATTGTCGATGTTTGGATCTTATCCATGAACTGAGAACTGGATGCTGATAACACCCCCTCTCAAACTCACGATCGATCAACCGGAGTGAATTGACGATCTGGATGTAGAAGCACATGAAACGATCAATCAACCGGAGTGAGTTGATGATCACGATCGATCAACCGGAGTGAGTTGACGATCTGAATGTAGAAACACAAGAACTTGCAAGTTGGTTTTTTGTTTTTTTTTTAACACAGTGAAGAAAAAGAAAAAGAAGATTGTGCCAAGTGGATGTCGTGCTATGATTGGGCAAGTTGCTGGTGGTGGTAGAACTGAGAAACCACGACAAACTTCCCCTCGTCCTTCCACCCCCGCCGTCCGATCTCCTCAACCTTCGCGCCGACGCTTGTGATCGCGATCTCCGGCACCTGGTCGAGGCTCGGAACAACACGTGTACAACTTTCAACGCCATTAGTGATCTTCTAGAAGAGTAATTACGGTTTCGGCGGGAGCGCTGCCAGGGGCCTTGACAAGGCCGGGAGGCCTCGGCGAGGGAGACGCCGGCGACGGTGGGCACGAAGTCGATCAGCATCTCTCCGAAGCTGATGATGAGAGGGGCTATTGTTAAAGTCGAGGAGAGAGGAGGAAACAGGGGGGTTTCGAAATGGGGATCTACTGGGTGGCCGTCGTCGGAAGAGGGCGGAAGGGTTGGCGCCGAAGACTGGGAGGTCGCTAGGGTTGAGGTGGCGCCGGGAGATGGCCGGAGAAGGGGGTGGAGAAGATGAACAGTAATGGGTTGGGGGTGTTTTGGCGGGAAACGAACGATAGAGAGAGAACGGAAGGAGAGAGAGTAAGTGGCTAGGGTTTCGAAAATTGTCGTTTGATGACGGCTAGGATTTTGGAGATTTTGTTGTTGATGACGGCTGGGTATTTGGATTTTGTTGATTGAAGGAGAAGAGGGTTTTGGTATTTGATCGGGAGTGGAAGAGAGATGTTGGGAGGTGGAGTGATTCCGATGAAAATAAGAATCACTCCACCTCAATAACGAGGATCAAATTAGTATAGACCTTATATGATTATTGGCTCTGATACCATGTTAAGATTATTGGATGGAAAGAAATACTTTATTGATTGAATAAACTGAGTACAATATGGCTCATACATATAGGAGAAAATAGAAAACTAAACTGATACATAACCAATATGGGACTAAACTAATATTATCATCTAACACTCTGGTTAATTATGTCAACGTTCATGTGTCGGTTAACAATGTGGTGTTGCCCAATCAATCCATTAGTACATATGTACATGAGGTTCAATCGAGTGAATGGATGTCTCGTACGACCGTACACAAACATGGACAGTCTTCCGTCAGCTCTTCGAACACGGATGAATTGTCCACAGGTCAAAGATATTCAACTAAAGATAGTATACAACATCAAGTAAAGCAGTACTCCGTGAAGAACCATCGAGAATTTGTGACGGTGAAATTGACCCCTAGTTTATACCATGTCAAATGTAAATACGCACCGATCAAACATTCACCCGAGGACATTGCAGAAAATTCGGAACTTGTAAATGTAGTGGATTGTCCATGACAATTGCGTGCAATTGTTCCAAAAGGCCATACTTATTTTGTGGTAAAAAAGATTGAAGCTCCGCATACATATGTAAATCGGACATTGAATCAAGATCATAGTAAAATTGATTCTACGATTGTATCAACGATGATATTGAATGTTGTGAAGGCACAACTAGGAGTAACACCAAGAGCCATAATTGAGATAGTCAAGCTTCACTTCAATTACACTATTTCATACCGGAAAGCTTGGAAGGCGAAACATAAAGCGATTGAGCGGTTGTATGGTTCCTTTAAAAAAAGCTTACACTAAATTAAATTGCCTTATCTTCTCTCAGCAATTTAAGCCTCAAATCCCGGAACAGCCGTCCACTGGGCCAAGATTGTGTCAGGTCCTGCCGAAGAAACATTTAAGGGGGGCTTTTGGGCATTCGGTCCCTAGATCGAGGGGTTTAAGACATGCAGACTAGTTATAAGTGTTGACGGAACACATTTGTATGGAAAATACAAAGATTGTTTGTTGATAGTTATTTCACACGATGCAAACGGTAGGTTATTTCCATTTGCATTTGCAATAGTTAATTGAGAGAACATGGAAACCTGTACATAGTTTATGAGCTGTATTCGGTGCTTTGTGACGGACAGTGCAAGACTGTGTCATTTTTTATAGTCATACGGGCATTTTGTCGACAATGGATAATAAGTTCGGAACATGGAAAGAGCTACTTGCTTATTATCGATATTGTATGCGGAATTTTGCTACTAATTTCCAAAAAAAATTTGGGAACAAGTTTTTGATGAACAAGCTCAAGGTGATCGTGTGTCAAAGTCAATTTAAGAAGTTTGAGGCAAAGATAGCACAACTTGAAGTCGCTAATGCTTATAGGGCTAATTGGTTGAAGGACAAGCCGATTGAGAAATGGGTACTTACCGCCGATGGAGGCCGTCGATATGGTATAATGACAACAAATCTATCGGAAGTGTTCAATTCAGTCTTAAAAGGTGTTCGTAGCTTGCCCGTCACGACAATTGTGGAAATGATATTCTTTCGTCTCAACATATACTTTACTGATCGTCATGAAGCGGCTCATACACTTATTAGCGAAGGAAAATTATGGGCACCATGTGTTCAAGATATTATCGATTTACGGCATCAGAAATCAAATTTGCATGAGGTTATAATGTTTATTAACCAGCCTGGTATTTTCGGAGTTAAAACCGGCATTAGAATGGATAATGAACATCAAAATGGTGGACATTGGCACACTTTGACCTCGGGAGCCGTACATGTACTTGTGGGAAATTCCAACTCTATTTCATTTCATGTTCTCATGTATTGGCAGCTTGTGCCTCCCGTGCAATTGATATTCAACCTTACATTGATGCATTTTATTCTACAAGGTTCATTAACACTAATGTAGGCACTAACTTTTTATCCTATCCAAGACGAATCATATTGGCCGACACCGAGTGGATCGAAACTCATTGCCGATGCGAGTCTACGTAAGATAAAAGGTCGCCCTAGAAGTACTCGTATTCGCAACGATATAGATGCTCGAGAAGGTGGGAGCACGGGTACAATTTGTTCTAAATGCAGGTTAAGTGGACGCGCAGGTGTAAGAATGTACCCAATGTAGGCCCATCTCAAACGACCGATATTTGAAGTTGTATGTCACATTGAAATTTTTACAAATATGTTTATATGTGTGCCTTACATTGTAATATTTTTATGTGTTTGTATTCTATCCTAATATGCATAACTCTCATGAATTACAAATTTTGTAATATGTATTTGTAACTTATTATGATTTGCTGAAGTTGGATATGATGAACATTTTTTGTAATATATGATAATGTCAAGTTGAGTATGAGATATATGATTGTGATACATGAAAATTAAATATGTGAACGTTTGTGCATGTTTTGAAGCAAATTTAAAATAACAGATGCCGTTGTTAGGAATAACGGCATCAGATACATGTAACGTTATTCCCAACAACAACAACAGTTCAAAATATGCACAATCTATTTTAAATTTTCATCTTACTTGTCGCTTTCTAGAACAACGACAACAGTTAAATTGTTGTCGTTGATTAAAACAACATCAGTTATCTCTATTTTTTGGGTGGGACACATTGGCTGCCAAACTCTCTACCTCCAAAGACATTATTTGCGACAACGACATCAGTGCTAATAGTGCTGTTATTTTGAATAACGACATCAATTAAATCAAAAAATTTCCACCAAATAGCTTCTCTGCCAAATTCTCTGTCTCCACAGTCGTTATTGTCAATAACAAAGTAACGACATCAGTTAACGGATGTCATTGTTTGGAACAATGGCAAAAGTTCAACTTTATAAGACAATCTTGGTAAGTTATAAATTTGAATAAAGACCTCTTTAAACTATGGTCACTAATGAGAATAACAACCTCGTCAAATTTATAAGACAATCTTGGTAAGTTATTACAGTTACTGAGAATAACGACCTCATTAGTTGTCTAGCTTGTGCACTACGAACCTCATTAACAGAGTGGCATCTATCATTTGGCGGACCACGGTACCGCACAAGATCAGGATCTTCAATTGGTTGGTTGTGCGATCCTCACTAGAGATAACCTGAACAAGAGAAAGTGGGTTGGACCCCGCTTCTTGCGTGCTTTGCAACCTTGCTGATGAGAAGGTCAATCACCATCTCCTCAAATGCCCTTATGCATGCCAGCTGTGGAAGACTCCGCAAACGAAATTTCACATTCAAGAGCACCAGGAACAGTGAGAAGCATGTGGTCGACCTAGAGGGATAACAGTGTACGCAAGGACACCTATGCCTTGTGGGACCCTTGGGCTATGACAATTGTGTGGGCTATATGAGCAGGGAGGAATGCGAGAATATTTCGGGAAGCACACACACACTACACCAGCACATTTAATATAAAATCAGTGCTAATGTATCATTTTGGATTGGCACAGATTCAGGCTCAAAGTCTAGCCAGAGGAGGATCAGGTCCGCAGTGGTTTATGACGATGCACGAATTGAGATAAGAACCTTAGAGGATGAGGACGATGCGACTGGGGAGGAGATGGATCACCCCACTTGATTGCACTTCCTGGACTTTTTTCGTTCTTCTTTTTTGGGAGCTGCAACACTTTTGAAGTAGTGATGTCTGGGTTTTTTTAAAAAAAAATAAAGGTGACTACGTTACCGCTTCATTAACGATAAATTAACGAAACAAAGCAGAACAAATTACAATCCCTATTGCTTGGCAACCAAGCAATATTCGGAAACACAAAATCAACTACTACTACAACATATACTGCAAAGAATACACTGATACAGATCTAGGTACACCAATAGTCTGCAATATAGAGATCACAACTCCTCCTATCGGGTCCTACTACTCCTCCATTCGTATTCTTTTCTTCGCCCCTGCCTGACCTGCCCATGCTTGAATGAGAGCGAAAATCTTACGCATCATTACTGAAAATTTGTTGTTCTTATTCTGAAAACATGACTCGTTTCGATCTAGCCACAGACTCCATAACGTAGCAGCAACAAAGATATCTCATGCTACTATATTCTCCTTCTTGACTATGCTCACTCTCCAGTGACCCCAGAATCCAGTTGTCAAACTCGGATATTCTAAAATCCCAAATCTCGACACACAATCTCCCAAGCTAGCTTAGCCGTAGGACAAATGAAGAAGATGTGATTAGTATCCTCTTGACCATCCGAATATCTCGAGCACCTAATGTCTAACTGCAGATTTTGTTTGTGTAGATGTACTTTTGATAGAATGAGAGTTATGATGTCTGTTATCTACTGTATGTGGCATAGTATCTGTAAATGTATGTTCGTGTCGTACTTGGGAAGGTGGGAGCATGAATATGAAGGTCATTCTAGCTTGGAATGAATATCATGCTCCTCTTTTGTATGCCTCCATATGTAATCCTTTTGGTTAAGTACTTTTTAATAAATCCCGGGGTCTTTACCCGTCGTGTTCTCAAAAAACAATTCTAATATAAATTTTTTTATTAAAAAAAACAATTACTCAGACTGCTAATTGCTACAATCAAGATGTCATTTCAGTACCTTTTTTGGAGTGAACCCAAAAGTCATATGGGCATTTCCACAAACACCTTGATTGCATCACCAAATCTGACCATAAAAATCACAACTTTCGGGTCTACGTTCCCCTCTTACGATCGAAATCAACATTCTCATGGACTCTTGAACCTTATTTGATTTCAAGAAGGGTTTCAGCGAGAAAGATGAGGGTTTTGTTAGAGTGAGAAAAGAGTATTCAAAAGTTGAGGGGTAGAGCCCTAGAAAAAATATTTTACCGTAATAGGCCACGTTTTGAAAGTATTTGCGATTTTGAGCTACTTTCGAAACTGTGTTTGTGGACTAGTTGCGGCCGACCGCTATTCTCATTAGGGTCTGTTTGGTTGGAGGGGAATGGAGGGAAGGGAAGGGGAGGGAAGGGGTTTTTTAATACTTTTCTTGTTTGGTTCAATTTTTAGGAGGGGAGGGGAGGGAAATGGGGGGGTGCAACACCCCTCCTGAGCCAATTTTGGCTCCCTTCCAAATCGATTTGGAGGGGAGAGAAAATAGGACTAATTTTTTAAAGTGGGTAGACTAAATTGCCCTTTATTAAAAAATCTAAATCCAACAATTACATGCAATATTTTATCACTCCCAACTCTTTTTTATGCATAAATATTTCTTTTGACATTCTTCCATTGTTCATATCCAGGTTCTGAACATGTGAAGTTTGGAATGCTCAGTAAAAGTTGGTATTGTAAGATCTAACTTGCGGAGACTCCAAATAGCAGAATTGTATGGTCATTGGTGAGGAGTTAGTTCAAAACTGTGCTATGGATGTTCAAAACTCCAAATAGAGAATTGTATGGATGTGCTAAGCATAACAATAAATATATACTGAGTTATGCCGTTTAATAAAATTAAGAGGTATGCAGTAGGCTACCTTACCTGCCTACTTCACTTCCAAATTCCACTCTCTTACTAGTCTGCTTTGAAATCTCAAGTCTTGTAGACTGAATCATAGTGGCCAAAATCTTTGAATTATGCTTCATAGATTCACTACCAATTCATTTTTATTGCTATATATTGTTTTATGACCGAACTAGGAAGTAGGGTTTAGTACCTGACTGCAAATGTATAACTTTGTTGATTCATCACGAAAAAATGAAATGAAATGCAACCAAAATTTGTTCATTCTCCATTTTACATTTATTTAACAAACTTGGAATACATGTGCTAAATTGATAGAGGAAATAACTTATGCTTTGAGGTGTGCCTCTCCCTATACAATGACTGATCACAATGCAATACCTATATTTTATGTTCCTGAAGTTTGCAATACTTTTTAAAGTTTGTTAGTAAATCTTTTTCAAGATATCTTCTATTTAGTCAAAAAAATTCCACGACTGATTTAGTATGCTTCGTTAAAGCTGCTAACTTGATATTGGAGCAGTCTCTTATAAAATCCAGTCTTTTTATATGCAACAGGGTATAAAAGTAATTTTATCATAAAATCCATTCCCTCCCCTTGTGAACCAAACAAGAAAATAATTATTTTCCCTCCCCTCCCCTCCTTTGAACCAAACAGAGTTTTCATTAAATCCCTCCCCTCCCTTTCCCTCCCCTCCATTAAAATCCCTCCCCTCCCCTCCCCTCATTTGAACCAAACAGACCCTTAGCGGCCTCTTTTTTCTAAAGGTCGCTAATGGGAATAGCGGTCTCTGTTTTAAATTTATTTGAAATTTTTATTTGTTATCACTATTTTTATCAGTGACCAAAATATATATTAAGTCGCTAATCGGATTAGCGACCTTAAATAAACTGTATTGAGACACTTAGCGAAATTTAGAGAGCTTTTATTGTCTGGAAAAAAAAAACTGTGGTTGCTACTGAAAATAGCGATCTCATTAAACTATGGTCTCTATTCCTAATAGCGACCAAAAGTTGAGATAGCCAGACAGGAGCAAGTAGAAAAGGCTAAGAGTAATACTGCTAATCATGAACTTGAGCACAGCCTTCCACAAAAAAAATATACTGCTAATCAATGCAAGGACTTATTCCAAGGTTCAACCATTACATACTTGAGTATAGTCTCCTATAAAAAGGCTTTGACTCATCATAAACTTGAGCAGCTGAAAGAGTCTTTGACTTGTCAATCATTTATCACTCTCCAATTAATGTAAGGACTTGCTTTCCCAATTCAATCCACCATAAAATTAAGCATAGTCTTGTGGCCGCTATTAGGAATAGCGACCACGTTTAATGAGGTTGTTATTCTCAACAGCGACTACAGTTGTTTTTTTTTTTAGATAGCAAAAACTCTCTAGATTTTACTAAGTGTTTCAATACAGTTTATTTAAGGTCGTTCATTTGATTAGCAACTTAATGTATACTTTGGTTGCTAATAGGAATAGCGGCAGCAAATAAAAATTTCAAATAAATTTACAAGAGAGACAGTTATTTTTATTAACAACCTCCAAAAAAAAGATGCCGCTAATATGAATAGTTTCGAAAGTGGCCAAAAATCGCAAATACTTTCAAAAAGTGGCCTAGTGCGGCAAAACATTCAAGAGAAGAAGTGGTAGGGGTATTCTGGGAAAGACTTAATTATATTAAGAAAGGGGCAAATTGGGAAAAGAAATCTTCTCATGTGATGAGGATATGGGATGAGATAATAAGGTTAAGGCCTTGGATTCTCTTATCATTTACCCTTCAAAAACTTTTTTGTGTATGAGAGAGTTTTCAGTGATGGGTTTCTGAAGCATCTCTATTTGAAATCAACACTTCCACTTTTTAAGGTAAAGATTCTAGCTTTTAGTTCATGAAATATGTAAACCATTTTGTGCACTACTTCAACCCATGTTTCTTGTTCTTGCATTCTTGTATGCCAATTAGGATAACAAAAGAAAATCAGAATCGGTATTGTTTGCCAACAAGAAGGTTGATGATTTCTTCATTAACTAAAGAACTAAAATATGGTCTTAGAAGTTGCTTTAGCTTTGAAATTGAGTCGAAAGTTTTGTCCCATTAATTGCAAAATGAAGGGTTTGCCTCAGTTCCACTGTAGTTGCTATGTGTTTGATAATTTGCCCAAATGAGCACTCCCATTCTGTTTAGCTAACAATGGAAGGTCAGGTCTCATGATGGATTTCTTTGCCATTGTTGAGAGTTTTACACTTATGTTCTAACCCGCGACTGCAAGTTGAGGGTCATCTTTGTGGGCCGAAACATGGACTGCTATGCAACAGTGTTTTGGGTTTTTAATCCACATTAAATGAGCGTAGCCAATAAGATTTGTACATGTGTTATTCTGATTCCATGTGAAAGACCTCACCTTTTACTTTGTGGTTAGAGATTCTATAACTTGTAGCTGTATGATTCTATAATTTATCACTCTCCAATTAATGTAAGGACTTGCTTTCCCAATTCAATCCATCATAAATGTGAGCATAGTATTGTGGCCGCTGTTACTAATAGCGACCACAGGTTAATGAGGTTGTTATTCTCAATAGTGATTACAGTTGATTGTTTTTTTAGATAGCAAAAATTCTCTAGATTTTGTTAAGTGTTTCAATACAGTTTATTTAAGGTCGTTCATTTGATTAGCAACTTAATGTATACTTTGGGCGCTAATAAGAATAGCGGCCGCAAATAAAAATTTCAAATAAATTTACAAGAGAGACTGTTATTTTTATTAACAACCTCCAAAAAGAAGATGCTGCTAATATGAATAGTTTCGAAAGTGGACTAAAATCACAACTACTTTCAAAAAGTGGCCTAGTGCGGCAAAAAATTCAAGAGAAGAAGTGGTAGGGGTATTCTGGGAAAGATTTAATTATATTAAGAAAGTGGCAAATTGGGAAAAGAAATCTTCTCATGTGATGAGGATATGGGATGAGATAATAAGGTAAGGCCTTGGATTCTCTTATCATTTACCCTTCAAAAACCTTTTTGTGTATGAGAGAGTTTTCAGTGATGGGTTTCTGAAGCATCTCTATTTGAAATCAACACTTCCACTTTTTAAGGTAAAGATTCTAGCTTTTAGTTCATGAAATATGTAAACCATTTTTGTGCACTACTTCAACCCATGTTTCTTGTTCTTGCATTCTTGTATGCCAATTAGGATAACAAAAGAAAATCAGAATAGGTATTGTTTGCCAACAAGATGGTTGATGATTTCTTCATTAACTAAAGAACTAAAATATGGTCTTAGAAATTGCTTTTGCTTTGATATCGAGTCGAAAGTTCTGTCCCATTAATTGCAAAATGAAGGGGTTTGCCTCATTTCCACTGTAGTTGCTATGTGTTTGATCATTTACCCAAATGAGCACTCCCATTCTGTTTGGCTAACAATGGAAGGTCAGTTCTCATGATGGATTTCTTTGCCATTGTTTAGAGTTTTACACTTATGTTCTAACCCGCGACTGCAAGTTGAGGGTCATCTTTGTGGGCCGAAACATGGACTGCTATGCAACAGTGTTTTGGGTTTTTAATCCACATTTAATGAGCGTAGCCAATGAGATTTGTACATGTGTTGTTCTCATTCCATGTGAAAGACCTCACCTTTTACTTTGTGGTTAGAATTGAGAGTTTTACACATATTCTGGCATCGGATTCTATAACTTGTAGTTGTAGCTGTATGAGTGATTTTTACATCACAATTAGTTTAGACTGTGCCCTGAAGTTGAATGCAATTTTCAGAAGAAACACTCACTAGAAAATCGTTCGTCTAGACATTTCACAAGGTGGTTTACTAGGATTTTGGAATCATTGTTTCGTAATATATTAAGTAGTGTTTTGCTCTATTGCTAAGCTCATTTTGATAAGAAAAAAAAGGCCCCTACTTCTATAACTTATCTCAATCTAACTCAACAGGAACCATGGAAAGTAGCAAGAATCAAAAGGCCCAAGTCGTTGAATTCTTCAAAGAGAGAGGATACAACGAGGACCATGTACAAGAACTATTCAAAAAATGCAAACGACTAGAGTCCGTCAATAGAATAACCGTTACTGAAAACTGGAACTACTTGAAGAGCATCGGCATTCAGGAGAGGAAGCTCGCTTATGTCATCTCCAAGTGCCCTAAGATTCTTGTCCTAAGCTTGGACGATAAAATCACCCCTACGTTCCAGTGCCTTTCAACCTTAGCAACAAAACCAAGTGAAGTAGCCATAGCCATTACAAAATTTCCCAACATACTCGCCCACAGTGTCGAAGAGAAGCTATGCCCACTTCTCGCATTCTTCCAGGCATTGGGAATCCCAGAAAAGCAAGCGTGTAAGCTAGTGTTGCTCAACCCGAGGCTAATCAGCTACAGCATTGACACAAAATTTGCTGAGATTGTGGATTTCTTCGCAAGCTTAGGCATGAACAAAGACGGAATGATTGGTAAAATTCTTGTGAAGAACCCATTCATCATGGGCTACAGCGTAGAGAGACGGCTGAAGCCAACTACAGAGTTTCTGAAATCAATAGGACTAGATGAGTTTAATTTGAAGAAGGTAGTTATCAATTTTCCTGAGGTTCTGAGTAGGGATGTGGAGAAAATTTTGAGACCTAACTTGAGTTTCCTAATGAGCTGTGGCTTCAATAAGGAACAGGTTGCCGCGATTGTGACTGGGTATCCTCCTGTACTAATCAAGAGCATAAAGAATTGTTTGGAACCCAGAATCAGGTTCCTGGTTGACGTTATGGGAAGAGGAATTGAAGAAATCGCTGAGTATCCTGAGTTTTTCAGGCACGGATTGAAGAAGAGTTTGGAGTTTCGACAAAAGCTGATTAAAGAGCGGGGCATAGACTGTAGTTTAGTTGAGATGCTCAACTGTAAGCATAGGAAGTTCATTCTTAAATATGGGATTTGCTGATTAATCTCTCTCCTTTTTTTTTTTTCAAGTTACATTTTTGTTTTATGGCTTCAAACATTTCATGGGCAAGGGCCAAATCATTTTTATTTTGTGTTTATGATGATGTATGTGCATTTCATTGGTTAGAATTGATCATGTTTTGGTGTTTACATGTGGGAGATTCCAAGTAAATAGTGTTTATCTCTTAAGAAAATGAGCCAACAAATCTTTTGAGGTACTTGAATAATTTCCTGTGCAGCATACATTGATTCTATTTTTTATGCATACATTGATTGAAACTATTTGACTTCTCTGTTCCTGAATACTATCAATGAAACCTCAATAATCTACTGATGTTTGAATTTAGATTATTCATCTCCAAGCATGAGTTGTTTGAAATCATTCAATCATAAAGTCTATAACATATTTGTTTGGAAGTTGTGAATCTAATAATATTGGCATCTGTACTTGTCCTTTTCCATGAAGTATTCCTGGCTAAAACTGCATATGTTGTGATTTTACACCTTCTGTATTTCAAGGTTCGCTATTTTATCATTAACCGACTTAGTCTTCTAAACTTTTTGATAGAGTTTGGTGTCTTGACGCAACTGTACGCTTTGAATTTTCATTTTTCTTTAGAGATTCTTGAACTGCAACATTTGGTGAGATTTCTTTCATTTAGAGCAGACATATGTCAGTTAAGTGACACTTTATTGGCTCGACCGGCCCTAATGTCTAATAATTTATACCTTCATCTTATATTTTACAGCATCTTTAATTTTGAACAATGTTTTGCTCTTTACGGAGATATTATCCACATTTCCAAGTTCTTGCACGCTACAAGCAATAACAGGTGCTATCTCGCCAAAAATATCCGTATCTACATCTGAAATTTTGACTTGAACGACATGCGTCACGCTTTGGATAAACGCCATCTCCTTTTTTTTTTCTTCTACTTTTGATAAACAAACATATATATACTATAGCCTAATTTCTATTTTAAATAACTCTGAGCATTCGCCTTTGTATCAATTAAGATCACAAGCTTCATAAAGAAACATTTTTTTGAAAAAAAGCAATGCACTTTACATCTTTACTCAACAACAGTAATTTATCAACCAGCTGCAAATTCATTACCCTCAAGCAAGACTTTCTTTTTTTTCTCCTCCAAAGCAAAAGTAATTCGAAACTTTTGCTACTACAAGGTTTTACAAGTATTTAACCAATACAAGGGTTTAAAAGTATTTAACAAATAGGCATAATTCGGCCAAAAAGTATTTTCCCAAAAAAGGGGGGAAAAAATCGATCGAAAGCATTTCACGTTAAGATACGCACCACTCCACCATCCAACGGTAACATATAAATGTCTTGACCCTTAAGGAGCTTTCCGCATACAAAATCATATACTCTGCGACCCATAAAATTCCTTTTTTCCACTTAAAGCAAATTCCCTATTTTTAAGGGTCAAACAAGACGATCACTGAACGAACCACATTGCCCAAAACCCAAACAAACAAAAGAGTAGAGAATGGAAGCGGCGACAATTCCAGTGATCGACCTCCTAAACTTACCGGCGGAGAACGGGAACCTTTTAACGGCGTGCCAGGGCATCGGCTGCTTCCGTGTAATCAACCACGGCATTCCGTTGAAGTTGCGGGCAGATATGAAGGCCGCCGTCAAGGCGCTGTTTGAACTACCCGATGACGTCAAGAGAAGGAATGTTGACGTCATTCCGGGTAGCGGGTACAAGGCGCCCACTAAGGAGAACCCGCTGTACGAGGCGTTTGGGCTGTACGATGCGGCGGTGGAGGCCGATGTGGAGGGGTTTTGTACTCAGCTGCAGGTGTCGGATCAGCATAGGTACTAGCAAACTTATTTTTGACCAATTAGTACTCGCTTATTAGTACGGGTCATGCATGTGTTTTTTTATTGATATGGCCTATGAGGGACTGGTGACTAATTGAAATTTTTTTTATAGGACATTTTAAAAAAAATATCTGAAAAGAGGACAGTTGCTAAAGCATTTGCGCTCGTGGACTGAATAACTAAACAACTAAAGTTCATGCTCGCTGTTGGGATACGGCAAGTTTAGTACTAATTTTTTGAAAAGCTCATTGTTGGGATACGGCAAGTTTAGTGCTAATTTTTTGAAAAACTCGCCGTTCCCAACGGCGATTTTAGTTCAAAATTTTCAATGAAGACTCGTTGTTCCCAACGGCGAGAACATTTATACTAGACTTGCTGTTGGGAATAGCGAGTTTAGTTCAAAATTTTGAAAGTAGACACGCCTTTCCCAATGGCGATAATATTTATAATAGACTTGCTGTTGGGAACGACAAGAATGTAGGAAATTTCACAAAAAATGAAACATTCTCTTGGACTTGGTGAATTTTCAAAAAAAACTCCATAAACTTTTTTGAACTAAACTCGTCGTTCCCAATAACGAGTCTAGTGTAAATATCCTCGCCGTTGGGAATAGCGAGTCTTCATTGAAAATTTGAACTAAACTCGTTGTTTCCAACAACGAGTCTAGTATAAATGTTATCATTGTTGGGAATAATGAGTCTTCATTGAATTTTTTTTAAACTGAACTCGTCATTGGGAACAGCGAGTTTCTCAAAAAATTAGCACTAAACTCGCCTTGTCCCAAAGACGAGCATGAAACAACTAAACTCGCAGTTGGGAATGGCAAGTTTAGTTGTTGAGTCCACAAATACAAATACTTTGGCAACTATCCTATAAGTGCAAATATTTTCAAAAATTTGCATATAATAATTAAAAAATCTTACTAATTGGCGCATGTAAAAGAAAATATTTATATGAATTTGAATAAAAAATGGATAGTTAATGACGATCTATATTAACTTTCAGTTAACCATACTGTAGTTTATGGATTTGGCAGTTTACTATACTGAATTTATTTTTTTGGCAATTATCCATATGAAGTTATTTTTTTTAGCGTTTTGGCGTACTCTGTACATAAAATATATATATATATATACAACAACAAAAAATTACAAAATTTTGTATGTAGGTCGGATTCACCAAATGCAAGCTAACACAACTTGTAGAAGTGAGTTTCGGCTTACGGTTTGCGAGATACAAACAAAAACAAAATGAAGTGATACATGGCCGTATCTCACAAACCGTGAGTCGAAACTCACTTCTACAAGTTTGGTTAGCTTATGTTTGATAAATCCGACTACTCGCAAAATTTCGTAATTTTTTGTTGCCATTTATCAGATTTTTCAAGTGCAGTGTATGCCAAAATGCCAAAAAAAACTGACTTCAGTAGAGTTAATTGTCAAAAAAAAAAAGTTCAGTATGGTTAATTGCCAAACTACCAAACTTGAGTCAGGTTAACTGAAATGTATCCTTATAATATTAGTGACTAGAGATATTACAATTGTTTATAGCTTAGGCGAGCTGCCAAGATTTTAAATTTAAATCCCACTTATACACACATTAGGGGGCAAAAAAATCATTTTTTTTCCTTACATTGATCAGCATGCCTTAATATTTTTTGGTTTGGAAAATTTCTCCACTATAAATTGCATACAAAGAACTTTGATCCTTCGACCTCCCACCAGGCACGGAAGATTTTGTTGGTGTTACAGTAAATAAGTCTTCTTTTTGAATTAATCGAGGAAAAAAATTGCTTTTTATTTTTTTTCCATAGGAAAAATAATAATGTCTTTTTTACCTAGATTTGTATATTGAATAACTTATATTGGATAACTATGGTATGAAATTGGATCAACTTATTTCCTGGTTCTGGCCAATGAGATATGCGTAAAGAATTTGGAAATGAAGGAACCAGAATCTTTCTTATAGTATCAGGAACACAGCTCTAATAGCCATGTCAGGAAGAAGAGCAAAGAAAAGTACTGGTTGAATTGGGTTTATTTTAACAAAATCGAACTAATCAATTGTGGTTATGGTCAACAGAAAACACAATATTTTTGTCAATAGCAAAGAACACACTATGGTACTGTAACTTCATAAATTTACCCTTCTGCCTTACACACAAATGAAGTAAAATGCTGTCTGAAGCATCCCCTGCATTTCTTTCCTTCCATATTTAAATTGTAAGTTGTAAACTGCAGTATGGTATTGGTTTCTATACAAGTTATATTCATCAGGTATTGTACTTTTACATCTGTGAAATTTTCTTCAGGAAATTTTATCGACTGCAATGAGCCTCATCCTCTTCAATGTCCAGAGTATTATATGATGAATATGATGCAAATGTAGAAGTTTATTAATTTTAATTGCTCCTATTGGCTTTGAGTGTATTACAGAGAAATTATCAAGGCATATGCTTCCAAACTCCATAACCTGATAGCGAACGTAGCATCCAAAATAGCAGGGAGCTTGGGCATGGTTGATTATCCATTTGATGAATGGCCCTGCCAATTTAGGATAAACAAGTACCACTTTGTAGAAGAAAGTGTTGGATCTTCCGGTGTCCAGATCCACACAGACTCTAGTTTCATCACAGTGCTTCAAGAAGACGATTCGGTTGGTGGGCTTGAGTTAATGAACGGAGAAGGAAAATTTGTGGCTGTTGACTCCCTTCCTGGGTCACTTCTTGTCAATCTTGGGGATATGGCAAAGGTATTGTAAGAATCTAACCCTTATGGATAGCATATAGGCACTCTATAGCAACTTCAAATTAATCGTGTTTCAGTTTCTCAGTCTGAGACTGCTGATATGGATGAGGTACCTCATCGATAAATGATGGGACGACATAGGTTAGATGTGTAGCTTAGGGGCTGTTTGGCAGTTGCACCTGTATGAAATGTTCTTCTCATTGCACTAGAACTCTAGAGTAGCGATGCGGGTTAGGGGATTACATTAAGATCTAACATGCCTGCTTAAGTTGAGCACCCATTTTGAGTTGAAACCTAGGCTACGAGCAGTGCAATTGTTTTTTATCATCTACTTTTAAGTATGCCCCAGGTGACCGTAGGAGGCACAGAGACCATGTGCGATGTACTGCAACTTCGAAATTGTGGTGAAAAGCAGGTGAGGGTTCAGGGATTTAGTTTCGTATTAGAAAAGGAGAAATTGAGAAACTTAGAATATAAGGTCTAAATCTTTCCTCTTTCTTTTGGCTGATTTTCATGATCTAGTAACTACCTCTTATATTCTGTATATTGTACGCAGGCTTCTCTGTGATTCTCATAACTAAATTATATCCATCAATCTATTAAGACCACGGAATTTACTCATCATCACTTTTATCTCTAATATTAGGCTCTATTTCATTCTTTATTATCTATGCTCTTGAAGGCTTGGAGTAACGGGAGGCTACACAACGTGAAGCACCGTGTGATTTGCAAAGAAGCAGCACTTCGGATATCCATTGCCGTGTTCCTACTAGCGCCAAAGAATGACATAGTTGAGCCTCCTGAAAAACTCGTGGATTCTGACCATCCACGCCTCTACAATACTTTCACTTATACAGACTATCGGAAGCTCCTCGTCTCCACAAAATTACATGATGGGGAAGCCCTGTCACTTCTGGCTTTTTCTCAAGCTCCTACTGATACCATGAAGTAGTACCATATTATGTAAGCATTCTAGTCTATATGACAATGCACTAGATGACTTCACTGGGACTAGAGGATTGAATGTTATATGAGCAAAACTATTGTTGTATCAAATATTAAAGACCATGTATTGTCCATAAATAAGAAAAGAAATGGACGTGTAGTTTGTCGATTAACAGATATCTGATACAATCAGACAACTTATGTTTAAGAAATAAAAGAAACTTTTTATGTTCAAATGGTTGTTGTGGAGCTCTCTTCCAAACTTGGTTTTCTGCCTCTCCATATTCCCTTCACACCTCTCCTTTAACTATGTCTTCACCTTCTATGTATGAGTACCTAGATAAGACCATGTCTTATATACTGCGTGTGCTGTATGTAGACATCGGAAGTGCCAACCTGACTTAATGGCTACGACGTAGCCTCATCTCGACCTCCCATTATTCATCTCAAATCCTTACCATCTCAGTGGTGGCTAACTAACTAACTAGGATATTGTCTTCTTGAAAAACTTGTATTGTTTTCCAAAAGGTTTGGTATTATGAAGTCCATCTTGTCGAATTTCACCATCCATTTTTTGAGAGGACGAGGGTTTTTGAAGTCTTACAGTACCAGTGGTACAAGTAAAGAAATGAACAGGCATTCAGATTAGATGAGCAAGAAGTTGATACAGACATCTAAGATGTATAATCATATTTCATATGCATCTGCTTTACATCATTTTTGTCATTGATTATATTCTTAGAAACCACTGCACTACCGATATTTTGGTTGCTCGCTATCTTTCTTAATTGTAATAATTTCAAATCCTGTAACATATTGGTCCTTCTTTTCCTGTCAGATCATAAGACATATACACAATTGAAAGCTTTTATTAATGGAATTAACACAATGTTGGTGATCAACCCCTCTATAGTGCAGAACAACAAACTCAGATATTATGATATATATAATAACAAACATGAGAAAGAAACTTGATTCCTATTGTTTGGCTAAATCTCTATGCACAAGATATCTGAAAGAGGATTTGTACGGTAACCATTCAATACACTTATCGAGCTTTCTTCGAAGTAGACATTTTTGGATGCATTTTTGCTCATCATCTGGCATGCAATTGGATACCATTTTCACGAGGGCAGGCATCTCTAGAGAATCGTCTTTGGCATAGTAGTACATCACTTTAGGCATAACAATCTTGCTTTCCTTTTGAACCAAGACGTTAGCTTGAATGAACTGTTCTTTCGCTATGTTCAGTTCTTGATGGATATTCTTGGCTGTGTAGACTCGAACCTATTAAACATACCAGTCAGTTCCGATTCAAAAGATTCTGAAAATAATTGAATTGGCTAGAGAGGCTGTGTTTTTTTTTAAATCGAAGGGTTTAGAGTCTTACAGCAGGATCAGAATAGGCCCCTAAACAAAGAGCAAAATGAGCAAGTGGTTCAGGGTGTGCAAGAGCATACGGATGCACGTCTATCCCTTTCCTCATCTTAAATGATGGCGAGAACAAAGTGCGTATCCCCCCCTGCAAACATATTATAAGAGAATCAGTAGTTGGTAATTTCTTAAAAATGATTTCACTTGGTGTATCAATTTACTATAGAAAGCCAACTAATTCTCTAAAAATGTGCGGCAGAGGTGACCCTTAACAGATCTGAATGAAGGGAAAAAAAAGATTCATGTGGCCGACTTCAAAGATTTAGGATTTTATCAGGTACTAGTACTTAAAATTTATTAAAATGTCAAAAAACAAAATGAAAATGAAAATCGCACCGGTGCAGGACGATGGAGCTGACACCCAAGTATCATTCTTTGAATAACTTGAGCATTTACCGAGTGCCCACCTATGTTGTAAGCTGCCTGAAAGCATATAGAAGATGCATAATTAAGAGGACTTTCATTTAAGGGTAAGTTCAATCATGTAAATCAGAAGAGCACTGTTACAAGGGCTTACTTTCAGGATTGAAAAGGTGCTTTTCATTTGATTCTGGTGAAGTCCATATGCTAAAAAGGCCTAGGAATAAAAGAAGAGTTAATCTATGGTAAGCCTTAAATTTATCATACTAATAAGCATAACTTGTAGTTACCCAAGACTTACATGCATCACCAGGGCATTGTGAATATTTATCCAGAAAGCAAGCTGTTCACTGTGGTCCATATTTCCTGGATTAATTTTCTCAAGGCGTCGAATAAGGGACCTGAGATAAATAGCAATTTATATCAGATGAGGAAAGGGTGATATTAAGTCCAAGGTAATGTTATTGCGTTATTTCAGTTAAAGAAATAACTTTTCACCTAATTCATTTATGAAAATTTGCATATGGTTAGATATATATAAGGCCAATTAGGTTTGTAACTTTGAAAATGACAGATACCTGAAAATGTTGAGCATCTTAGAGGCATAGTCAAATCTATCACCATCAATACTAATCTTTGGAACTTCAATCATACCACTATATGGAGTTTGCTTGTTCTTTGGTGAACCAAACGAACAGGGACTCCTAGAAGCTTCATAGTGGCATCGGGGGCTCCAGCTGTCACAACCACCCGGTGGAGATGGAGATGTGCTCGAAGAAGATACAGATGGTGTAGGTGAAGCTAACAGGTCCATCTGCTGCGGAGGTGAAGTTGCAAGCTTGCAATACATGGCACATATGCATTTGATAATATCTCCAGAGAGTTTGCACATAGTTTCGGGAACATGATCAGTTATTGAAGCACCAAGATGATCTGCAAGACTCCGGTGACCATCCTACAATGTAATTACAAAATGAAAGGTTAGTATCATTTTGTTGAATAAAAAGTTGATAATATTATATTAGATTTCATGGATATCTGTGTTAAACTTAAATTCCTCAGCTTTTACGACAACTTTGGAGTTTTAATGCAGCTGTAACAATGTTGTGGAAACCAGAAATTGAAACGAACATAAACAAGGCTTATAGGCTTTTAGAGGATTAGTGGCAAAAGTGCCAAAATTATTCTTCAAATGATGTAAACATATAGTACATTATAAAGAAATGAAAAAAAATAATACAGAAGCTGAGAAAGTAAATAATTAATAAAACAGTCACTAAAAATTAACACTAAACGTCTAAAAATCTAACTATGAAAAGAAAACAACAATAATCTAAGACAGTGTATCACAATAACTGAAGCATGGTTAAAGCAGCTAAAAATCTAAAACTAAAGCAGAGAAGCTAGCTTTTCACGTTAAATGAGTAATAAGGACATAAAAATAAATCTATAAGTGGCGTCCACTGAATTATTTACATATGACAAATCCAAATTTCAAAATTGCAATAACAGTTGAAGACAGGAAAAGATACTAAAGAGAAGCCACAGAAGCTCAGGACATACGTATTTATGATCTTCTCCTGGAGAAGGATCAGAACTGATATCTGAAGCAGCTGCTGTACCATGGGTGAGAGAATCCTCAACATGCTTGCAACTGTTGTCTCCCTTAAATTCATTTCTCTCATGGCATTGAGATTGATCCCCTTGCTCATTTATGCATGTGATCGATTCCAAAGGAGGAGACCTGGATATATGGGAAGTGTTGGTAGAGGAGCTTGAGAGACATCGATCAAGAGCTGATCTATAGAGTGAAAGGAGGTAGCGTTCCAAATGCTCAACTTCAAGTTCCAGAGAAGCAATCTCCTTGATTAATTCTGCAGCTGGCTGCAGGTACAGATAAAAAAACATTAACAGCGAATACAAAGAATAACAAACAGACAATACACGTGTAAGGGTTTATCTGTTTATTTTAGAAGGAGCAATGTGATGCTCGTTCTTGTTAATATAGTGAAATCTTAATCATTCGTAGGAAAGGAAAAAAAAACATAGTATTTCATTTTTTGTCGCTTTCGAGTTTTTAACATGAGAGAAAGGAGAGGAAAGAGAATGGCAACAAAAATGATATGAATGATATATAAGAAATATAGAAGTGATCTGAAGAGGATACTCAAGAATGTCATCAACAATTTTTTGCTACTCCTTTCCTATTTCTGTATCTTATTCGTACCACACATATGATCTCTGTGGCCCAAAAATATTTTACAAGAAGCAATGGGGAAAAAGTGTCAAACCCAAAATTGTTACATAATTATTAAAATGTTAATGACAGAAAGAGCTATTGTCAGTCATCTAGTTGCAGTAATTATTAACGAAATTCATATTTAGTAAATTAGGTTCCCCTCACTTTGCTGAATGCTTTTGCTGGTTATGGAATTCTTCTTCTTCCTCTGGAATAGCCACATACATGAATTGGTCTACCCCTTTTTTTTTTGTTATCAATATCTTAGGAAAACCAATGATTCAGTATGCGTTGTAGAAAATTAGATACCATATTACCAGTGAATCAACTGAGGAAATTTATCTTATGATACAGATTTTCTATCTTCTGATATAATTTGTATCATATGATACACAATAGTTTATGATATATAAGTTTTTCCTAGTATATATGTATAACAGGTCAAAAATACCTTTTTCAGCAGGTTGCGAGTTTTAAACGAGGTTAAATGCATTCTATCCCACATCAAGAAAAATACCTCAATTTTGGCTCACAAAACAAATACAAAACTCTTGCAAATAGAAAGGCCTAGAATTCTATTTAAATTCTAGAAACCTTATTATTTACACGTACAAAAATTGATAAAAAAACTATAATGAACGGGCACTAACAGGCGAAACAAATGAGGCATACACAACGACACAACCGTACTGAATATAACAGAGGATATAGAGATGTGGTGTGTGCATATGTCATTAATGTTCATTATTTTTATATACAAATTTGACTACAAAAGCTAATAGTCAGGTACAACATTGAATGTTGATTAGATCGAATTGGCATGTGCCTATCTATACCTCCAAAATGTCTGACATCACCAATAAAAGACTAACCGATATCTGCTATCAATACCTAGTTTTTAAAGCATGGTTGATTTAATAGTAAATTTGGATACTTGAATTTACATAAATTTGCTAATAGCTATATTATAAGAGGATATGGGGGTCCTACGTCATAGGAGGAAATTGGCACTAAAAACCCAATTTCTGTAAGCAAAATTCACGATCCGCACCGTTCAATCTTTATATCATATAATATAGATTGACAAAAAATTACTAAATTTGAATGTTTTGCCAAATTATCACGAGGTTGTAAAATGAATGGTTATTCAACAATACAACTATTGAGATCATTAAATACATGAGCAAAACACATTTAACTTTGATATTATTTCATATCTTTTATCACATGTTGAACACTTTGAACGGTGTGGATCATGCAGTTTGGTGGGGGTAGGATTTCTTGAGGTGTCATAGGAGGAAATTTCCTCCTATGCTACATTTCCTTCTGTTTTCTCATATTACAATCAATTATTGATTGACTTTTACGGTTATATACACCAGTGCACGTGATGTCACACTGCCTTATTTTCTTTACATTTTCTTTCTTCAGCTTTTTGCATCAATACATTGATTTTCTGTTTGCATTATTTTATTTTGAGATCCTTTTATTTTCTTTCTTTGTTTAACAATTTCTATTATGTAAATTACTAAATACGTTTCAGGTATTTTTGAGATTTAGCTTATCCAACCATTACAGCTTTTCTGACAAAGAGCAAGTTATTGATAGAGTAACATGACCAAAGGCAGATATTTGGAGGTGTCTGATGGAGTTGATATCACACCCCCTAGACTATAGGCCATAACAAGGTAGTCGATTATGAAATATGAAATTATGAATTGCTATCGTTGATAATGTAAGATTTGCATGGATGAAATTATATATGAAGATTTATTTAATTTTTGAATTTTGTAGTTATCATGATCTTATTGGGGATGGTTTGTACAGTTGCATGAAAAAGTTTTCAAATATTTTGTAGGAAATATGCCCAAAATTTTATTGAAATTGTCCAACAAAATATGTACTATAAAAATAAGGTGCATTTAGTAGTGTTTTTCATGTATTCGAGAAATGGCCATTAAGTGTGCATTGGACATGTTCTGGGCACGCCAGGATTTCAAGATAGAAGCGTACTAGTGGACTAAAAATATACGACCTATAACTACAACTTTTTACATGTTTCCTTTTAAGGTTGGAGTTGGAATAATTATTTTCTCCAATAATTTGCATATTTGACCAAGCGAAAACAGTACCTCCAAGTTGTATCAGTTTTAGGTTTACGCGATTGGATACTTGCCTAAAAATCAGTGTTGGGCGAGAAGTTAACAGAAGATATAACCAAAATGTGAAAGAGAAACAAGATGAATTAAAAGAGAACAAGCAAGAGGGAGAATGTAATAAAATAGAAATGTATATAGTTCAAGTATATTTATTTTATATTTTGCAGTATATTCCTTATAACTTAAAATTTAGATGTTCCTCTAGTATTATTCTCATAAGCTAAAATTTGTATCCTTATGGCATATTTTTATAGAAAATATAAATTCATAGCTATACTTTGCAGATGAAATTGAAAATATGCAAACATAATATATATATAGCTATAAATTTGCTAAGAGTATGGATTGAATGTTTTCTTAAATATTTAATATTTCCAATGTTTATTTAGAATTTTTACTCACTTTTTATCGCTTTAAGAAGAGAAACCTGGTGTATCGATTATCTTGATATTTCGAGAAATCGAGAAGGCCTAAACCAATAACAATATTAGAAGGCCGAGACCGAACCCCAACCATGATTTTCCCCTATTACATGTAGGATTCCATGATCAAAATGACATTGATATCATGGTCATCTTCAGTTGTGAAAGCATTGTTGGCGCAGTTGTTTGCTCCAGGGATTTAAGTTTTTTTTTTCTTCTTTCAATAAACATAACAAAAGATACCGCCATAATCATTCAACTAAGCCTTTTCACATATATATAAAAAAGATCCAGTATGTAGCATTACTCAAAAGGTTAAGAAAACTTTGAAACTTTATTCACCATATTTTTATATGTAAAAATCGTCAACCTACATCAACTACTAATGAATTATTACCAACGATGCAGATGTGGCAAAAGTTGGGCGTCTTACAAAACCTACAAGGACACCTATAGGGTATGCGCTCGGGCAAGGGGCACAACAATCTATATAATGTTTATCTAAAAGTTTGTATAAAATTGCCTTAAATTAACTATGCACCATTAATCTTGATTTAATGACATTTGGGATTACATGCAATTGCTAATATCTAGATCATCATTTAAGTGGCCCCCGTTACTCTATAATGCTAATCTTTGGTAACCCATTTTGGGTGACAAAATACTCGGGGCCGGCCCCCACCTTGAGGCCAGTGAGACGGCCGCCGCCTCAGTCCCACGGATTTTTTGCAATTTTAGGGGTCCCCAAATTTGTATTCCCCTTGTAAATATAAGCACGTATTTTGCGCGTAAAAAATTTATATTGTTATTAGGGGCCGCCGGGAACTCAGGGCCGGCACTGAAAATACCCATTTGCTATTGATTTGAAAATTTATCATTACACTCTTACCAAAACTTTCACACCATGACCAATTCTAGTACTGTATTGCCAAATCCCATTATATACCATGATTAGCCTCATCATGCGAATTCTCATCCACCCTTTATCGGATACAATTTTCTCTTGCAAGATAAGCCCACCTTGGTCGAATTTGGTCGGCTCTTATTATGTCTTTCTCCAACCTTACCAAGCTTGACCCTCTTTGGTGGGATTTGGCTGCTTAAACCCAACCTAAGCCACAACCGAACTTAATAGGTTGGACCAACAACTTCTTGGGCATTATAATTGTGATTGGAGTTGGGACCAGTGGATCGGAGGAAGGTAGGGAGGTTGGGAGAACAGACAAACCTGAACAAACATCAAGTTTTGATTCACAAGTCCTTTAATCTGAAAAATCAAAACGTCTCAAACTTGAGCCCGTGATGAGTTCTGATTAGCACCTCGCAGGATATGCAAGATCCAACCAAGAAAACACACAATATCTGGGACATGATAGCTCAGATCTCCTTCCTCTCATCTCATTATTAATTCTATGCTTCTAACCTAGTTTGGATCTGACGAGATAAGGGATTGGCGAGGAGGAGAGGGCGGCGGCAGATATGAAAGACTGTTGTCTGGCACCATTCTCCTTCCCCAAGAGTGATGAGAGGTTGTCAGGCTTTCTCTAATCGAAATGAAAAACAGAGAGAGAAGGGACTAGAGGCTGCCGTTTTGACAAAATCAGTAGATATCTACAGATGCAACAATAATAAGTAGCCATTCTAATATTGTATAGATGAGCATATAATAAATACTAAGATGAACTTTGATGTAAACAAAATATCACAAATCACTCCACTTATATATGGTTAACAGAAGAATATAACATGCTTTCTAATGTTTTCTGTCCCCACATCAGTGATTCACAATAAATAAATGAAACTACCTTCGGAGAGTCAGTTGAAGCCATGAAGTTGCCGTAGCTTAGCCGTGATGCCTTTTCTGGAATGCACAAGGAATTCCGATCATGTAATCTTCCATCTAGGTGGATACTCTGTAACAAAGAAATTCAAAGACGAAAACCAAGATTTAGTCATGGTAAAAATTTCTTGTAGACCATTTCATTGATTCCATATCAATGACTGCAGGCAAATTCAGACATAAAAACATTTAAGATAAAAAAAAGAAAATAAATGCTTACACTGGTTTGCCAGGATAGCCTGGGTGTAACATTCAGTATAACCTCATGGACTTCTGAAACACTGAAATGAATATACACATTACATATAAGAGCTTATAAACTTGGATTGTAAACAAAAGCAAAGTCTTCAATTCACATTTAAAAAATAAACATGGTTTGAAAAGCTTCTAAAGCAAACTCGGGGAGATTACCGCAGCATGCCAGTAACAGAATGGTTAAACACCGTAAGTCATCTAATTATTTCACATGGAGTGGTATCATATACATACTGTAATCATCCTCTTCAATTTTCCTCATTCTTTATTAGAAATCCTAGATTTGGTTAACCACTTGTACCAAATGTATCAGAGAATGATACCAATTACCAAACTACAGCTTCGATATAATACCAAACTACAGCTATCACTTTCTATAATATAGCTCTCTAGACCCAAAGAAAGAAACCAATGGCCCCAATTACAATTATACTCACTATCATTCACTGCCTAAAAATGCATTTGCACACCCCCATGCCTTATATTCTTGTATGATTGGTAGTTGTTGTCACACACTGAATGAAAGTAGAGCATGATTTCCTTTGCTACATCTTATTATCCACCTTATTGCCAGCCAACTCTATTGCATAATTTCACCATTTATAGAATACATCTATAATTGGGTTTTTTTTTTAAAAAAAATTTAATTGACAGAACTGGTTACCAATAATGAGAACAAAGATGTTTACCTCTGAGAACGCCGAATTCGATCCAGAGAACAACAAGGAGATGAAAAATTCGCGCTTAGTGTTCCCACTGAATCTTCATCACCCACCAATCCTCCAAATTTCTTTATCCTCTCCATGTCTAACCTCTGATAAAAATCCCAGAAACCCATCAAAATTATATAACTCGAATTTTCTTTCTCGTGATCACAAAAATGGTAACAAGCTCTGCCAATGGAGATAGAAAATCTAAAGAAGAACATACCAGCACAACAAGCAAAAGCCAACTAAATTGAAGGGGAGGCAAAGAAACCAAAGAAGCCAAAGAAGCCAAAGAAACCCAAAATTGGAGTAAAAGTCAGTAAACCAAAGTAAAAAAGAAAAAAGAGAAAAAGGGTAAAGAGAGCATCACCTAATAAAGAGTAGTAGCAGTAGTACAACAAATGCTGATCATCTCGTTCTCACTCAAAATTCCACAATATTTTTTCTCATTTTTATTGGAAATGTAGAGGGTGAAGAAAAGGGTCAGGCTTGAAGACACTCCAAAAAGTGATGGGTTAAAATTGGAGGGGAAGGAAGAAACAATAAGGTCAGAATAAATGCACTAGGATTTTATTATATGGAAAGACACCCTCACCATGCTCCAACAAGGCAAGTAATAAATCATGGAAGAAGAGAGATGATGACCCACCAATTCAATTAAAATAATTGAAGATGTGTATTAATTAGATTAATTACTAAGTAGTCTCTGGTATAGTATATATTAATAAAATAATTTCTTTTCTACTAAACCCACAATGAAGAAGAATAGACTTACCCCTTGACTTGCATTAAAAATACACTAGTAATCTCCACGTGCGATGCATGTTCTATTTTATAACAGAACGTAAACTGGCCTCGAACCTGAGATATCCCATTACTCATCACATACTCTTTACAAATTATCTCTCGTGGCACAATCTTTTATTTTTATCAGAGTGACACTTTTTTAAATAATTAGGTCGTAAATAAATTTAAATTTTGAGGGTATTATGGTAACTAACAACAGTTGAGTGAATGGATGGTTAATATAATTCACACTTAAATGAATGGTTAAGATTAGATGGTTGAATGTCTACAAATTATAAGTTGTCTACAAATTACAACCCCAACTCTCCCATTATAATATTAGAGATTTTCACTAAACAACACTAGTAATCTGTATGTGCAATGCACGTTCTAATTTTTTTTTCCATAGTAAATAATAAGGCGTAATCTGGCCTCGAACCACCTCCCTCTACTCATCACACACTCTTTACAAATTACTCTTACTGGCACAAACTTTTATTTTATATGAGTGACACTTTTGTAAATAATTACGTCGTAATTAAATTTGAATTTTGAGAGTATTATGGTAACTAACAACAGTTGAGTAAATGAATTGTTGAGATTGGATGGATGAATGAATGTCTACAAATGACAACCCCAACTCTCCCATTATAATATTTGAGATTAGAGATTAGAGATGACGATAAAAAAAAGAAGGGGGGGGGGGGGGGGGGGGGGGGGGGGGGGGGGGGGGGGGGGGGTAAGTTACTAATGTTATTTGCTTAGTTTTTTCAATAAACTAAGAATGTTTCCTATTCTTTAGGAGTCTGGCAGGAGTTGTCCTATTCTTTAGGAGTCTGTTGAAGTGGATTAGTAAATCCCGATTCTTTCAAGTATTCAAAGTCATGGAGTCTTAGTTAGTGGATTTTTTTTAAATCGTGGGATTGTCTTCCCTATTTTTAGTTGTTTCAGTTTTGCAATCTTCTATTTAAGATGTAATCGGTTGTTTTATAAAAACACATAATGAAGCGAAGTTATTCCTCATAATTCTTCTGTGCTCTCTGCCATTATCTTTTTTATACTTTACATTGTGGTATCAGAGCCTCAACTAGGGCCTAATCATACAAAAGCAGCAGCTTTTATTGCAGCAGCAAGTGTTGATGGCGTCTGACCAAGGTAGCAGAGAATTACATTCAGCCAGCCATACCTAGGTTCAGTGGTCATACGATCATTGGGCTATGTTAATGGAGAATTTCCTGAGATCCAAGGGAATATTAGTCTCTCGTGGAAGGTGGTATTGTCGAGCCGGAGCGTGGAGCAACTTTGACAGAAACACAACAGAAGAAGTATGATGAGCAGAAGCTGAAGGATTTGAAAGTGAAGAATTACTTAATCCAGGCGATTGATCGGTCGATCTTGGAGACTATTCTTTAGAAAATAGTTCCAAAGAAATTTGGGATTTAATGAAGAAGAAATACAAGGGCTCAGATAAGGTGAAGTGCCTCACAACTCCAAGCACTCCACAGAGATTTCGAGAATCTTGACTTGAGCAGCAGGGAGAGACAGTGACTGATTATTTTTCATGAACCATGTCCCATTGCAAACCAAGATGAGGCTTTATGGTGACTCGATAATCGATGGTGACTCTGATCGATGACACCGAAATTTGACTATGTTGTGTGTTCGACTTGAAGAATCAAATGACATTGATGAAACTGTCAATTGATGAGCTGCAGAGTTCTTTGCCAAGTTTATGAGCAAAAGGGTGAATCGAAGCAACACTAAGATTGAAGAGCAAGCATTGAAGGTTTCAACTCATGTTTGGTGAATCCTCAAGTTCAAGAGGAAGAGGTCAACGGCAGAGGAAGAGGACGTGGTGGACGTGGCACCGAGATGGGAGGTACGGCAACATGGAGCGACTAATGAGAAGCATGATTATTATCATTCCTCAAACTCTCAAAGTGGAGGGAGCCGAAGACAGCAAAATGACAAGTCCAATGTTGAGTGCTACCGGTGCCACAATTTCGGACATTATCGTTCGGAACGTTACACGAAGTTGCCCAAAGACAAAGAAAAGGGAGAGAAGTCGAATTTTATAGAAGATTCTCCAATCGATGACACCGGAATTTGACTATGTTGTTCTTCTCAATTGATTTGATCTCCTCATTCATGGATTTTCGCTATTTGGTTCACTGACAACTACTTGGAATGTTATAGGAACACAATCTGAAAACAAAGCAAAATGGACTAGTGCATCATCAACCTCATCACTATCATTATTTGGAATACCTGTGACTTCATAGTCCATCATCCAAGCAGGTCGCTTCCTCAAACGCTGGGTTCGAGAGCTTTCTTCAACTGTTCCGACTTCATTGTAAGTGAATGGCTGTAACGACATGGTGTCAGTGAAAGGACTTAGCTGTTGCTGCTTTTCTACTTTCTCTTCTTCAAAATTCACAAGAATTTGTTGTTGCTGCTGTCGTGGGCCTTGTTCACACCAATTCCAAGTGTTATCCTCATCAAAAATGACATCTCTAGAATTAATCACTTTCTTTGTCTCAGGATTATATAGCTTGTAGGCTTTGGATTGCTCACTAACTCCCACAAAGACACATTTTTTGCCTTTGTCATCGAGCTTCTTTCTCTTCTGATCGGGAACATGTGCATATGCAATGCACCCAAATATTTTGAAGTGATCAACAGATGGTTTCCTTCCACTCCAACCCACTTCTGGTGTCATATCTTGAACTGAAAATGTGGGACTTCTATTCAAGACATGTATACTCCAATTCACCGCCTCAGGCCAAACAGTTTTTGGGACTTTCCCTTTGGCCAACAAGCTCCTCACCATGTTGAGAATGGTCCTGTTCTTCCTCTCCGATACACCATTTTGCTTAGGTGTATAAGCTGTTGTTAATTTGCCTTCGAATACCATGCTTATCAACAAAAACTTCAAATTCTTTGCGAACAAAACTCTCCACCACGATCAGTATGGAGTGTCTAATTGCTCTCTCCCAATTTCATTTTCAACACGTGCCTTTGAAGCTTTTAAATGCATTAAAAGCCTCTGATTTCTCCTCGTAAAAAATAGACCCAAGTCTTCCGGCTAAAATCATCAATAAAAGAAATAAAATATTTCTTCTTGACCTTTGATACTAGGGTTAATAGGACCACATAAGTCAGAGTGGATCAGGTCCAGCGGCTTCTGAGCTCTCCTTGCTCTTTCTTTCTGGGAATTGATCCCGATGTTGTTTGCCAACAAACACCACTCTTCACAAACTTTGGAGGTGGGAGTGATCACATGAAGACTCCAATCACCATTTGCTTTTGATAACGTGTCTTCAATCCATTGAAAATTCAAGCGGGCCATAGTGAAAATGCCACAGCCATGTGCGATCATTCACCTTGGTCAGCACAGCAAGCAGGAACACTTCTAATTCACGAGTGGAAACAATCTGTTTGATGTCTTCTTCACATGAGCAATTACTAAATCTCTTGCAGGACATCATAAATTTCACAAGCGCCTGCCCTTCGAATGTAGACATATATCCTCTTTTCTTCTAGTCGCCCCCACACTTAAACAAATTGCTTTTCAAACTCAGGAATATAAAGACACATTGAGATTGTCTCAATATTATATTCTTTAGTCCTGATTTGAACATCACTCCTATTCCTATAACATTCACAATAGAATGATCACCAAAACCTCAACAGTAGCTACGAAAATCTTTATTTAAAGGGAAAAGAATGACTTACTACCACTTATGTGATTGCTAAACAACTATCCAAGTACCATATGGTCCGGTTCAAGCTCGTCTTCATTGACATGGAATGCCATCCAAAAGTTTCTCCTCGTCTTTCTTTTCTATAAAAATCGACTTCTCTCCCTTTTATTTTATCTTTTGGGAAACCTTCATGTAAACATTTCGAACAATCAATGTCTGAAATTGTGGCACCGGTAGCACTCAACATTGGACTTGTCATTTTGCTGTCTTCGGCCTCTCCCTCCACTTTGAGTTTGAGGAATGATAATAATCATGCTTCTCATTAGTCGCTCCATGTTACCTACCTCCATCTCGGTTGCCACGTCCACCACGTCCTCTTCCTCTCTTTAACTGAGGATTCACCAACATGAGTTGAAACCTTCAATGCTTGCTCTTCAATCTTAGTGTTGCTTCGATTCACCTTTTGCTCATGAACTTGCAAAGAACTCTGCAGCTCATCAATCAGCTAAGTCCTTTTGCTGACACCATGTCGTTGCAGCCATTCACTTCCAATGAAGTCGGAACAGTTGAAGAAAGCTTTCGAACCCAGCGTTTGAGGAAGCAACCTGCTTGGATGATGGACTATGAAGTCATAGGTATTCCAAATAATGATAGTGAAGAGGTTGATGATGCACTAGTCCATTTGCTTTGTTTTCAGATTGTGATCATATAACATTCCAAGCAGCTGCCAATGAACCAAAATGGCAAAAAGCCATGAATGAGGAGATCAAATCAATTGAGAAGAACAACACTTGGGAGTTAACCAGATCTCCCAAGGGGGTAGAAATCCTTGGTGAGAAATGTGTTTATAAAACAAAGCTGAAGAAAGATGGAGCAGTTGATAAGTACAAAGCTCGCTCGTTGCAAAGGGTACAAGCAAGAATTTGGCGTTGATTATAAAGAAGTTTTCGCTCTCTGTTGCAAGG